>CM068954.1:124294032-124320013 GCA_035128595.1 Eptatretus atami | reverse complement strand
GAACCGATTGCAGCCAACTGTCAAACACGGTGGTTTTTCAGTGATGGTGGTGGTGGTCGTATGGCAGCTTAGCTGCCGGAGTAGCTATCATTTCTTGAAGCGTGACTGTCGCTGATGCAGTGCCCCTCTACCAGTACACCACACTGGAAACTGGTACTCATTTCGCCGACCTCGGAAGGATGACAGGCTGAGTCAACCCCCTGGTGTATTAATTCAGCGGCCCGACGGGGCTTGAACTCAGGACCCTAGGATCCCAAGCCGCCACCCTAACCACTGAGCCAACACCAGGCTTTCAGTGATGGTGTAGGAAGCAATCTGGTGCACTGGTCAGTCAGAGCTTGTGGAGTGTGTTGGCAACATCAACTCAAAGATACACATTTCTATTCTTGAGAATGGATGTCTTCCTGTCTTCTCCACTGGTCAGATGGTCAAAAACAACACTGTTCATGTAAGGTGGAGGGAGCTCCATGCCACACTGCAAAAAAGAACAAAGAATGGCAGGACAGTAATGGGATCAAGTGACTTCCATGGCATGTCAGTCTCTTGAGATGAATCCCATTGAACACCCCTGGGCCATATTGGATCGAGCTGTGCGGAAAAAGTCCAGGAAACCAACATCACAGGCTGAATTGCTAACCTGCTTGCGTGAAGCCTGGGCAGAAATCCCACAACTCGTTAGTTCTTTGCCTGAAAGAGTAAAAGCATTTAAATCTGCAAATGGCAAGTCTACCAAATACTAGTGTATGTAGTAAAATGGATCAAATATACTTCAAATGTTCAATAAATAAATTCTTTTAAAATAATGGTGTCTATTTACTTCTGTCATGTGTCTGTATCTTTCAATCATGACCCCTCCCTCCATCCATCACTTCCAGCCCTCCGGCTCTCCTTCTAAGGACCATATGGCAAATCTTCCCACCTATTTTCTCAACAAGCCACTCAAAGAAGTTCAGTCATCTAACTCTTGGGTCACTCTCAACCATTATTTTTCTTGTGGAAACCTCATTTCAAAGTTGGCCTCCAAAGCCAGTCACCGACTGGGCATCCTCCGTCATGCAAAGTCCTTAATTGGCACACCTGAATTCCTATCCACCGACAAGGCCTTCATCCGTAGCTTGATAGAATACAGCTCACCCCTTAGGCCGAGCACCCCTGCCTCACACCTTGCTCAGTTTGATGCCGTGGAAACCTTAAAGATCATTGGAATCTCCCACAATGCAGCCAAGTCTATGGGCCAATCACTTTGTCATTGCAGACAAGTCTGTCTCGTCATGAAACCTCTGATTTTTCAGTGCTTTGTCGCTGCCCCCCCCCCCCCCCCTCCAGATTTCTGTTGGGCACACAGGGTTCACCAGCAACCTACTTCTGATAAAACTCCCAAAATCAAGAATCACTGCTCAAGATAGATGTTGATCAACATCTGGGTTCATCCCTTATCCAAAATCATGATCTTTTCTACCCCACGTTAACAAATTCCCCAACAAATGTTGTTTTGTTTTTTTCCAGTTGTTCGTCCCTGAAAGTTTACTTTATATAAAGGCTCTAGGATCGTGGAAGAGCCAATGTACACTGAACAGATCTGGACACAAAAGGACAAAAGGAACAGCAAAGACAGCAAGGGGATAAAACACCAACAGTAGGGTTGAAGGACAAGATAGGGGGAGACGTGGATCCGCATCTCGTTTGTCCATCTCTATCTTGTCCGTCAACCCTGCTGTTGGTGTTGCCCCCCTACCCCAACCCTCCCTCTTTTCTCCTGTTGTGTTCAGATCCATTATGTGTTCTAGCTCTTCCATAAGCCTCGACTTTGTATGCAAATAAATTAATAAAAATTATTTAAATTAAAAATTAAAAACCTCGATGTTCGCGTGCAAAAATATGTACCGCTTCAGTTGGCGTCTTCTTCAGTTTCGTTCTGTCGACCTTCATGGTTGTTGCATCAAAAACAAATTCAAGTAGAGAGAATCTGTAATGAGAAATTAAGGCAAAGGAGTTAAAGTATTTCTTGTCTTCTTCAAATGCCTTTCACTGCTTATAGCAGAAAACTGTCAAAAACAAGAGCAAACTAGAAGGGCACTTGGTAGAGCACATACCTCTGCCACGCAATGCCTGATCCACGAGAACATATCGGACCAAATACATTTTTGAAATATCATGCTGTACAGTACTATATCGTTTTTGGCACCATCTCTCAATGGTGAAGAATCACTTTAAAAATTAAACAATTCTCGTATCCAGATGCGGATTCGGATCTTCACCAAAATCTAATCAATTTGTCCTTGCCATACACCCAACCTGTCCACCAAGTTTTATCCAAATCTGCCCACAACTTTTTGAGATATAGTGTTATAAATTGGTTTCGCCCTATCTCTCAATGATGAAGAATCACTTAAAAAATTCTAGTAGTGGAATCCGGATCGTCACCAAAATCTAATTAGTTCGTCCTTGTCACAAACCCAACCTATCCACAAAATTTCATCCGGATCCATCCGCAACTTTTTGAGATATCCTGCACACAAACAAAGACAGACAGACAGAGAGACAGACAGAGAGACAGACAGACAGGGGTGAAAACATAACCTCCTTCACCTTCAGTGACAGAGGTAAAAATACTTGGAATGCCCCACAAGATTCTCATACTAGCAAGTGCAGCCACGATGCATGTTTGAATACGTATCAAAAGGCAAGAAAAAAAAAAAAAAAAAAAAAAGGGAAAAGGCCAAAAATACAAATAACTTTTGTTACTTGGTCAATGAACAGCCAGCCTCAACTTTGTATACAAATAAATGGTCAAAAATGGCCAGCCTATGGTCAAAAGATATACACTCAGCAAGGTGGGGGTAAAGGAGATTTACCATTATAAATGAATGATCTAGAAATTCTAGATTCAATATGCCTGCATCGAAAAGGAAACCACAAAATACAGGTTTAACTGTAGTGCAACTAGTTTCCATTAAATATTTAACTCGAGCAAAGTCCATGGCACCCCATCACAAATCCCCGTGTCCTCGGCGAGTCAGAGTCCGAGTCAAGCTGCATTTGGCTGACAACTGAGAAATGAACTCGGAGAAATTAAACAAACTCGAGTAATCGCAGTATTTTTCCAAGTGTGCGGTAGAAATGTGCATTAGTATATGAATCGGATGTGCTGTAGAATGAAGTCATGTTGTTTCTTTGTGAATTTCAAAGCAAAATGCTACCGTAATTTGGCACCGCAACTGTTACCTGTCTAACTACGCTACCCGTGAGTACAGGTCGCACAGCACGGATAGCCGTGGGTTATCTCCCATCGGTTGTTGTTGTTTGTGCCTACTTCTCAATACTTTTATATATTTATCCTGTCGCTTTTTGGAAAAAAAAATACATAATAATTAAATAATGGGGGGGTGGGGGACGGAGTGGTGTGGGGAGGTATTGTAATCGGCTGTCACTCCATCGCCTAAATGGGTGTCAAAATTCACCATTACAAGGTGGGAGAACAGTATCATTTTTTGGCCCCACCCCCTGGGGCTGTGGGACGGGTTCAAAAGGTCAAATACCAAAAAAATGCAATTGTGGGCACATTTTTGAAAAAAAAAAATTTATGAAATGTATGTGCAATCAAATCAACAACACATCAAATGTATAACTATTTTTTGAATTTGACCTCTGATTCAACCAACAGGGGGTGAGGACTTGGGGGTACAGGGGTCAACACAGAAGATTTTTTTTTAACTCAAAATTTGATATTGGGTCATTCTGGTGCAACTTTTTGCCAACTTTAAACTTTGCTCGAGATGGGAAGCGTGGGGATTTGCGATGGCGGGGCATCAATTTCGCTATAGTTATATATTGCTTTGACAAGTATTATTCGTCTAATTGTGCGTGCTCCGACAGTGTCCTTCGAAAGGGTTTCCTGGTTTGGTGGAATAATAAATGCTTCCGTTTGAACCCTTGCGTGAAGAAACCGTCAGCGCTTCTTCAAACGCTGAAAGATTTTTAAAACAGGTAACTTTGTAATCAACCAAATATTTTTCCAAGTAAATTTCATTGTTCCAAGTGAATTGATTATCGGCTTTTAAACTAAGTAAATCGATTACAAAAGAATATTTTAAACAAGTAAATAAACTATAAAACAATATTATAACTAAGTAAATCAATTGTTGGCTTTTCGACCAAATAAATTGATTATAAAACATTATAACCAAGTAAATCGCTGCAGTGAGATTAAAAATGATACTACCTTTCCAACAGTACCATTTGTATTATTCTACGACGATAGAAACCCTTTAGAATGAAACGTTGTGGAGAAACTCAGTTCCTTCAACATGTAGATTATAGGTTGAAAGGAATTTAAATAAACTTTGCACTATCCACCAACTAAATCATCGCAATCATTTCCTGCATAGGACATCATTGCATTGTAATGTATACAGTTGTGTGGCAGCCGTACCTGGCAATGCAGCTTACATTGAAGCCATGCATTTTCAACACCAGTGTAATCGATTTATGTGTGCTTGATTGTAGCTCATCCACAAGCCTCGATCATGTTTTAAAAAATAAAAAGAAAAAAAACATTGGGAAACCCGAGTTCTGAGCCAATCCAGGACCCGGTAAATTTTTGCCTAAATTACCAAACAAGGCCCGATCCGAATTTTTGTTACGAAGTACCAGCACAACAAAAAGGTGTGATTAATTGGGGCCATTACAAGTAAAGTAGAGTAGTTGTTAACAGCCAAATGTGATGAAGTTAATCTTTCAACCTAAACTAGTTTTATAAAAGCAAAGTTATTATGTAGCCAATCACCAAATGAACCTTGGAAACATTAATGGAGATATATTTGCTCCCTTACCTCAACAGGCCCAAAGTAATTTTCAATATTTCCACATAGAATCAAAAACTGAGGCTTGCAAGTGCTGCCATAATTTATCATTATGTGATGCTTCCATTTATTACAGCGCGTGCGCTGTATACAATTGCACCGAGTTTGAAATGTCCCCGGTGTCTACCACATCTCCGTGTCCCCTGTCCACCCCCCCCCCCCACCACGTGCCTCAAGACAGCCAATGACGGCCGTCCGGTAGATGCAGTGCATAACCTAGACGCAAATAGCGAGAATTGACGGAAATACCCGAGTATTTCAATGGAAAATTTGTGAAACTAAGTGTTATATATGTGAAAACCATTTAATTTATTGCTTGACGGAAAAAACAAGAAACGCGCCCCTCTCATGTACGAACGAACGACGTCATTTCCGCCCACCATCGCATTTCGCGCCGAAAGACGTCATTTCCGCCCACCATCGCATTTCGCGCTGATCGCCGAATGCTGAAAGCTAAGTCTTCTTATTGCTATCATTCTTTGCGGCCTCCTGCCACGCTGTATCGAACGATTTCATTCCTTCTGTTATATATAAAGGTGCTTATCATAATAATAACAAGATTTTACATTTCAAATATTAAGTATGCTTTTTAATTGTTTTTCAACTGAAAAAGCATATATGCATATTTTAACATTAGTGTACTCATTTGCTTCACCACACGCGCTGTATTGAAGGATTTCACTTGTTTTTGCATACAAATCTACAATCTTGGAAGAGTGAGGTGATGATGCCAAAAATAAATAAATAAAAACAGTAACCTGCAAATATGAGAGTTGGTTTGAGTTAGATATTGGGTTGCAGCTTCGAATATTTGCTCAACTAAACTGATTCACATCTCCAATACTCCAATCGTTAATTCACAACTAGATACATCATGGAATCCAATGCGGGAGAAGATTAATCTGTACTTTTTTGGAAGCAGTAATAGGATTACAAAAAAAAAAGAAGTCAAGTTATTATTTTGAGAAAAAGAATCAAGTAAATGCATTTGATGATAGGGTAATCACACGTGATCAAATAAGCAGCAGGTGAGGCAGAAAATGCTGTATGTTTATCAGTGAGCTTTGACCATCATCAAAGACTATAGCAAATGCACTGCTGTGGCAATTTTACACTGATTGTAATCACTTATTGCTGTTGATGTTTGACACTGTCATCTTCCAAAACTGACTGACCATGCGAAGCACGACCAACCGGAGATGTTGCTGCAGAGGTTTTCAAAACAAAAATTAACTAGAACAGCACTCGCTAGAGCGCATACTTCCACTAAACTCAACAGTTTACTGTTTGGCCAGATCTGGATCCAGACCTGAACCAAAATCGAATCAGCTCGTTCTTGTCACCTAACCAACTCATCCAAGTTTTGGCGTAGTCAGTCCACAATGTTTTGAGATATCGTGCTATAGATAGTTTTAGCCCCGTCTCTCAATGGTGAAGAATCACTTTAAAAAAAAAAAAATTATTTTTAATTCTCGTATCTGGATTTGGATCTTCACCAAAATTTCATCAATTTGTCCTTGTAAGACACCAGCGGCCACCAAGTTTCATCCAAATCCGTCAATAACTTGATATATCGTGCTATACATCGATTTTTGGACCCATCTCTCAATGGTGACGAATCACTTTTTAAAAATTGAGAAAAGTTCTCATCTGATTCAGATCTTCACCAAAATTGAATAAACTCGTCCTTGTCAGACACCCAAACCGCCCACAAAGTTTCGTTCGAATCCGTCGACAAGTTGAGAAATCCTGCTTGCAAAAAGACAGACAGACAGACGTGAAAACTTAATATCCATCAACGGAGGTTATTACTTTCCTTCTGGAGGTGCACATATCGACAAAGAAAAATAAAAATAAAAAAACTTCCCCATTTTGGCTACACAAAAGGTACATCGACTATACAAGCATGAAGAAAACCAAAATGCAAGTGAAGACAGATTCCAAAACGAGAGATCCTCAATGGTGCTGTTGTTCATCCGTATCTGACAATGTGAAAGTTTTGAAACGAAAAGTTTTTCTGCAACAAACTACTTGACCTGTGGAGCGTTTTGAGGGGGAATATTGGCCTTAACTACATACACTACACTACGATCAAGCTTAATCTGCCAGTAAGTGAAAATGTTTCTTTTTTTATCACATTTTGGCATCAAACTGTTCCCAGTGCCATGCACACCACCCCATTTTCCACCACTGCCAACCGCAAAACCTCAGTTTGACCCTTATATTTGAACAATGACCCAAAAATATCAAATTTCAGATTTACTAAAAAGCAAATCTACACACAGCATTCAACCTCAAATGGCGTTTATTTGTTCGATCCTCGGTCATCTCAAATGGTTTCAACCGGACGTGGGCCTGGTTGCCATGGTTACAGTCCCGACGTGACGACTGTGCTCGTTCGGCAAGTAAGCAGCTCATTGGAAAACCATTCTAAACGACGCGTCACAAAGCCGGATCAGCAACGTCTATCCTTGATCCGTCTTCCTCGGTTCGAAATGTCCAAAGTGCAGCGGTGGAACACGTGAATATGTATAAATAAAACGAGACTTGGAGCGATTAAAATAGCACAATTACTGCAATGTTTACGTCACGTGTCCGAAGGAAAAGGGAGTTAGAAAGCAGGTGAGTAAAATGGCAGTTACGATGTAACATAAACCGGATGACTGTCCACATTGATTGACTCCAGCCGGCAGGACATCCACGGAGCCGGAGTTACACCGTGAACACACCACACACCATTTACACGGACACGGATCAAACAGACACACTCAAAGCGATTTCGAGTGAGACACGCTAAATCATGCTTGGGCCTAACTAGCTCGATGGCCGTCTCTTCCCCGGCCTCCCCCCGGCTCGGCTAACCTCAATAGGCGGTCAAACGCTCGATAAAAACATCCGCGAGGTTGCCGTACCACTTTCGCCACCGTTCATGTGGCCATGCCAGCCGCCTGATGCCGAAGGCCGGGCCGGTGAGACTGTCTCCCCCTCGCTTGAAAATGGCGCCCAGAGCACACGGCGGAGACGACACCGTCCCTTCAGGCCGAAAATTGAGAAACGGCTCAGGACTCGTCAGGCTCAGATCGACGTGTACGAGGTAGCGCGGTTCCGAGTACGCCTCTGAAATGTTTTCCGAAACGACGAACAAACCGATTATTACCACAGAGGTTCACCAAAGGGCGCGAGCTGCCTTCACACAGCAGCTCTTCGCCATGTTAGATCACAACGACCCTCCCTGCGCCTTGAACTCTTCTTCCTCTTATTATTCCTTTTCGATTCCCTGAATAATTTTTTTAATTACCGTCTTGAGCAGAACATTTAAATCGTAAAATGATTTTTCGACACGTACTGAATTTTTAATTTTTTTAAAAACTCATTCACATGCCGCCCGAGTTTCCGCACGCCGGCCAAGGTGTCCTCTCTCTTCTCCATTCTCTTTCAGCAAACCGCCCCCACCGACGTTTCTATCCTCCCACTTCTCTGGGAAGAAATAAATAATTCGCGGGCATTATTGAACAATGCCACGATCGGTACAATTGAGTTAGTGGAAGCTTTTGAGGAAGCCCTACCGTAAAAACCTATCTCTTCCGTCAAAAGTGACCAAATCAAATCGGATTTTTTATATGTTGTACTTATGGACATTACGCACAACTTCTAGGAAATGAAATTGCGAGAAAAAGAAATCGAGAAAAAAAAATAAAAAAGTTCAAGTGGGCGTGGCTCCGCCCACAAGGGGCGTGGGACGCCCCTCATACAAAAAGACACAACTCGACCATGATATCTAGCTTGTGTCAAAGTTTCATTCAAGATCGCATCAAACGTCACGGAGCTATGCTCTGGAGAGAGTCACAGACAGACAGAGACACACAGACACAACGAAAATAGTGGTCACTGCTGGCGCCCGTGACCCAAAAACGTCACAGAGCTATGCTCTGGAGAGAGTCACAAACAGACAGACAGACACAACGAAAATAGTGGTCACTGCTGGCGCCGCGAACCAAAAAACGTCACAGAGCTATGCTCTGGAGAGAGTCACAAACAGACACAGACACAGACACAGACACAACGAAAATAGTGGTCACTGCTGGCACCGCAAACCAACAAACGTCACAGAGCTATGCTCTGGAGAGAGTCACAAACAGACAGACACACAGACACAACGAAAATAGTGGTCACTGCTGGCGCCCGCGAACAACAAACGTCACAGAGCTATGCTCTGGAGAGAGTCACAAACAGAAGACAGACAGACACAACGAAAATAGTGGTCACTGCTGGCACCCGCGAACCAACAAACGTCACAGAGCTATGCTCTGGAGAGAGTCACAAACAGACAGACACACAGACACAACGAAAATAGTGGTCACTGCTGGCGCCCGCGAACCAACAAACGTCACAGAGCTATGCTCTGGAGAGAGTCACAAACAGACAGACGGACAGACACAACGAAAATAGTGGTCACTGCTGGCGCCCCGACCAAAAACGTCACAGAGCTATGCTCTGGAGAGAGTCACAAACAAACAGACGACAGACACACAGACACAACGAAAATAGTGGTCACTGCTGGCGCCCGCGACCAAAAACGTCACAGAGCTATGCTCTGGAGAGAGTCACAAACAGACAGACACACAGCACAACGAAAAGTGGTCACTGCTGGCGCCGCACCAAAAACGTCACAGAGCTATGCTCTGGAGAGAGTCACAAACAGACACAGACAACAGACACAACGAAAATAGTGGTCACTGCTGCGCACCCGCAAACCAACAAACGTCACAAGCTATGCTCTGGAGAGAGTCACAAACAGACAGACACACAGACACAACGAAAATAGTGGTCACTGCTGGCGCCGCGCAACCAACAAACGTCACAGAGCTATGCTCTGGAGAGAGTCACAAACAGATAGACAGACAGACACAACGAAAATAGTGGTCATGCTGGGCACCCGCGAACCAACAAACGTCACAGAGCTATGCTCTGGAGAGAGTCACAAACAGACAGACACACAGACACAACGAAAATAGTGGTCACTGCTGGGCGCCCGCGAACCAACAAACGTCACAGAGCTATGCTCTGGAGAGAGTCACAAACAGACAGACGGACAGACACAACGAAAATAGTGGTCACTGCTGGCGCCCGCGACCCAAAAACGTCACAGAGCTATGCTCTGGAGAGAGTCACAAACAGAAGACACACAGACACAACGAAAATAGTGGTCACTGCTGGCGCCCGCGAACCAATAATACCAATCCTTTCGTGCCGTAAAGGCGCATCGGGCTGCTGAGGCAGTTTCATTGGTAAGGAGTCCAGTCCTGCACGGGTCGCCACTCCGACGCAGAAGATATTAATTTTGGGACAACTACTGCATTTATATTAAACAATCGTAAAACAGAATGTTTGACCTCCTCAAACCTCCGACCACCTCTCACTCAGCACCCCGTGAGTCGGCACGAGTCCACTGATGATCATGAAAGCAGATGGGTGAACCGAGAGCAGCAGAGCAGGATTTGAGAACATGGGCCTCTCGCCGAACTTTCTCCACCTTCTCAGGCGAAAAAGTCAGTGTCCAGGACGCAGGACGGATGAAACGATAATGTGGGGACGGAGAGGGATGTTTTCTTGGAGCCGTAGTCGAGGCTCGTGGAAGAGCAACAATGAGTACACTGAATGGATCAGGCCGCAACAGGACGAGGAGCAGACGAGAGAGGGGGGAAACACCAACAGCGGAGTTGAAGGCCAATATAGAGGGAGACTTGGATAAATAATGAGTGTGGGGAGGAAAGGATGCATCGGGTGGACAATATGGATACAGAAAGAAACTCTCAGGAACTGGAAATTTGTAAGGGGGATGAAGAGGGGTTAACGAGGGTAGAAAAGATCATGGTTTTGGATCGGGGACAATCTGAGATGGTGGTGAACAGCTGTCTTGAACACCTGGAGGGAAGAATGAAATTGAAGAGGATGTGTAAGTTGATTCCACAGGTGTCAAAAAAGAGGAACAAATGAGTGGAGGTGAGTAGTGATCCTGGATTTAGGTAGTTTCACCAGAGGGGGGGTTGATAGTGGACCATGTGAGCCCTACAGAAACCTGTGGGGGGGGGGGGGGGGGGGTAAAGCACAGAAAGAGCAGAGGGTCAAGAACAGAAAGGAGGAGGGTAGAATACAGAGACCACCGACCTATCTGCGATCATGAAGTATGAAGCCCATAGACTCAGCTTCAGCATGGGAGATTACAATGACCTTCAAGGCCTTGGTTTCCATGGCATCAAGCTAAGAAAGATGTGAGGCAGGGGAGTGAGCCCAGAAGGGAGAGCGGTGCTCCATAAAGCTGCAGATGAAGGCCTTTTACTTGGATGGGAGTTCCGGTGTGCCGAGGAAGGACTTTGTACTACGGAGGATGCCCAGTCGGTAGCTGACTTTGGAGGCCAACCTTGAAAAGTGGTGTGCCAAAGAAAGATCATGGCTGATCGTGAGACCCAGGAGTTTGAATGAAGTGAGTACATTGAGAAAGTAGATGGGGTTGGGGGGGGATTTGTCAGATGGTCCTTTCATAGAGAGATTGTCAGGATTGAAAAACATATTCCAAATGATTGATCAGCTTCTGAGTTTTTTCAAGGTCAAAACAGAGGGGAGAGGCTGCTGCCTGCCTGACTGAAGGATGAGGGATGTCACAGAACGAGGATGGAGTCATCAGCAAGTCAATAAAGGGGATTTTCCAGGGTCAGAGAGATCATTTATGAAGCTCAGAACACTGCCTTGGGGAACTCCAACCTTGACAGGGAGAGGAGATTAAAGGATTCTATTGAGTGCCACAAGTTGGCTGTGAGAGTCGAGGAAATCAGGAAGCCATGTGTGGAGTTGACCTTGGATGCCATATGCAGACAGTATGGAAAGTAAGGCAGGATGCCAAACTGTATCAAAAGCACAAGATATGTCCAGAGAAATGGCCCTGATCTCAGGTCTAATATTAAGGGCCTCTACCATTGTTGGGAGAGTCAAAGCAGCATGTCCAAGGTGGAGTGACCTGGTCTGAAAGCAAATTGGTGATCTTAGATGAGGTTGTTGAAGAAAAGGAAGGATTTCATATCAACTGCGATGATGGATTCCATGACCTTGCTCATGATTGGAAGTAAGCGAATTCATCGGTCTGTAGTTAAAGGAATCCATTTTTGCACCTTTTTATGTGATGCAGTGATGTTGGTGGATTTCCAAGTATATGGAAGATGACCTTGGAAAATTGATAAGGTGAAAAAGGCAGAGAGAGAGGATGTGAAAGAGCAGGATTTTAGGACACGTGAGCTGATGCTGTCCAGTCCAGTTGCTGCATCAGAGTCGAGGGTTGAAAGAACCTTCTCCACCTTCTCAGGTGAAAAAGACAGAGTCCAGGACAGTTGGGTATGACAGGGAAGGATGGGTCGACCGCGAATGAGGGGTTGGGGAAACAAGATTTGGAAGCAAACACACAATTGAGGTAGGCAGCCTTCTCACGATCGGATTTGGCTGTGATGCCATTTGAAGAGAGGAAAGGGATGGAAGGGGAGCATACTCCAGAGCCAAACTGCTGCTGTTTCAGCCTGGGGAGTAACTGCTGAAATATATCTATCCGGGTTCTTCCCGAAATCTTTGTTCTTTGTTCCTTTCACACTTTTTTTCTGCTTTTTAACATACCTTTTTAAAAGTCCCTACCGGGTTTAAAGAGAGGGGACGATAGGTTTTTCTCTCCGTCTGTCCGTCTGTCTGTCCATCTGTTAGTTTGTTTGTCCCACCTGTGGTTTTTCTTTGTTTTTTCCCCATAACCTTAAACATATTCAAATTAACCTTGGTGCGTGGCTTTATTTCGAAATGGCACAGAAAAAGCTTGAATTTTTGGGCGTTTCATCAATTTTCACAGAGTTATGCCTTTTTTAGAGTAAGAAAATATCGCATTATACATGGGTCAGTGTTCAGCTGCCCTGAATCCACCATACTTCTTTCCACCCATTGGCTGGACAGCTGGCCGGACTCCACATCAATAAAAACATGTGCTGCCATTGCACGAAGCAGCACAGACCGGCAGGCCTCAGGCCTTAGGCCTGGGTGTTGGTCCATGGCCCAGTGTAATTGGAATGATCCCGAGTATATAAGATGCATAATATACGTATGCACATCAGGCGTTCGTATGTTTTTGCTTCATGTATGTACATCGGGTTATTTTTAATCTAATACGTGCCCGTACGTGCGTGCCCATACGTGCAAACCAAAAAAAAAAAATTCAAACAACCACACAGGCCATTCCTTCGCTCTCGTAACGATGACTGGATTGGGGCATTGTTTTATCAATAAATGCGCATAAGAAATCGAGAAATTATTAGAATACAGTAAGTCATCACTATCCGGAAGTGGTGCGTGCCCGTACGGATTGTTCACATGCATTCCACGAATTATCGCTTGCATTGAAGTAACAACTGCTGTGATACTTACACACAGAGTTAATTAAAATCCAAATTAAAATCAAGTTTACCTCCCTCAACAACCATACAGGACGTTCCTTCGTACGTGCGTGGCCATACGTGCGTGCCCGTACGTGCAAACCAAAAAAAACAAAAAAAAACTTTCAAACAACCACACAGGCCGTTCCTTTGCTCTCTAAACGACGACTGGATTGGGGCATTGTGTTTATCTATAAATGCGCATAAGAAATCGAGAAATTATTAGATACAGTAAGTCATCACTATCCGGAAATCCGTACGTTGTAACCCGTAATGGGGAACACGGCTTAGGATCTCTTCCCAACGGCCACGCCTACGCAGCAACGTGTCCTGTCAATGGTTGTAAATAAATGGCCATAACTTGGGAAGCACTTGTCCGATTAATATCAAACCTTGAAAGGCACATACTCAGGTCCCAGGCAAATGTACCTGGCAAGTTTCAATTAGATCGGACCAGTGGTTGTCGAGAAACAGCGGTCACAGACAAACACACACCCACACACAGACAGACACACACACATTGCTGGAATTATCGATAGATGAAATAAGTAAAGCCTAGAAACGAACGAAATATGATGGGTTAGAGTTTCTTCTTTTTCATTTTGGTTCTGGTATCAGCTCAAGCGTGCGTTAAAAGTAAACTAATTTTTATCTCCCGAACATTCATTGGGACCGGTGATGTATTGCAAAACAATTCTCGCACTTGTTCATTCTCATTCTAGCTTTTTCTATTATCTATTTCACTGTTTACTTCTTTGTTTCTGTATCTATCTGTCCAAGGAGAAGTGAATTCCTGCAGAAAGTTTACT
Organism: Eptatretus atami; assembly: GCA_035128595.1. NCBI lineage: Eukaryota > Metazoa > Chordata > Myxini > Myxiniformes > Myxinidae > Eptatretus > Eptatretus atami. The sequence goes on along the minus strand of CM068954.1, from coordinate 124,305,883 downwards.
GAAAGGCTCACTTGCCTGCACCAGGATGGGTTTGAGAGTAGAGTAGCAGCAGCTGAAAACCGAATCCTATCCAGGTTCCTCCTGATGACTCCATCTTTTCTCTTTGCTTGTTCGGGTTGCTTTTGATGACTCCATTGCAGTGCTGTATTTGGTCTTCATTTGATTAACAAGGTGCCATCAGGTTTTAGATGAGGGAGACAAGTTTGTAAGTTCATTTTTGAGGTTGGACAGATGTTGTTTTCTGGCTCTCCAGAGAGTGGACACACACACTTGTCGCAGGCTTTGTGGAATGATCTGAGGTTGTCTTTGGTCGGATGGGACAAACAAAGGGTGTGGGAAGAAATTTTTTTTTGGGGGGGAGGAAAAGATGCATGGGGTGGACAAGATGATACATGGGGTGGACAAGATGATGCATGGGGTGGACAAGGTGATGCATGGAGTGGACAAGATGGATACAGAAGGAAACCCCAAGGTGGGAAAACTGGAAATTTGGAAGAAGGAGCTATTGGAGTGAGGTTACTCTGGTTCCTGGGATGGAAGCACGGCTGTGTCACCGATGCATTGCCTCCTGTTTCCAGAAAGCTGGTACTCATTTTGCTGACCTCTAAAGGATGACAGGCTGAGTCAACCCACCTGATGTTATTTAACGGGTAACATAGTCTCAAACTCAAGACCCTCAGATCATAAGGTAGCCACCTGAACAGTTAAGCCAACACCAGGCCTTCAGATGGTGGTGAACAGCTGTCTTGAAGACCTTGAAGGAAGGAGGAGATTGAAGAGAATGTTGAAATTAGTTCCACAGGTGGGAAAAAAAAAGAGGAATGAATGAGTGGAGGTGAACAGTGATCCTGGATTTAGGTAGTTTCACCAGAAGGGAGTTTATGGTGGACTGTGTGTGCCCTGCAGAAACCTTAGGGGGAACAAATCATGGAAAGAGCAGATAGTGCAAGGAGGCAGGAGAAGACAAATCACCGATCTCTCTGCAATGGTGAAGTGATAGGCCCATAGACTCAGCATGGCGTCAAGCTGAGCAAGATGTGAGGCAGGGGTGCCAGCCCAGAGGAGGGAGCAGTATTCCATCAAGCTGCATATGAAGGCTTTTATGTGGATAGAAGTTCAGGTGTGCCAAGGAAGTTCTTTGTGTGATGGAGAATGCCCAGTCGGCGGCTAGCTTTAGAGGCCACATTTGAAATGTGGTTTAACCAAGAAAGATCATGGCTGATCGCGAGACTCGGGAGTTTCATTGATTGAACTTCCTCAAGAGGATTGTTTGGAAAATAGATCGGGGAGATGGGGGTTGCCAGGTGGTCCTTTCAGAGATAGTGATAGTGTGAGATTTGTCATGATTGAAAGACGTATTCCAAGTGTTTGACCAGCTTGTGATTTTGTCAAGGTTTGAAGAGGGAAGAGGCTGCAGCCTGTGTCTGAAAGATGTGGGACGTCACGGCAGAGGTGAATCTTCAGCAAATACATAAAGGGGATTTTCTAGAGAGTCAAAGAGATCATTTATGAAGATCAGGAATGGGACTGGGCCCAGAACACTGCCTCGGGACACTCCAGCTTTGACAGGGAGAGGGGATCAAAGGGGATTCCATTGAGAGCCACACTCATATACATACATACATACATACATACATACATATATCAACGGAATCAATGCGATATTCTCCAATCTTTAATTGAACAAAAAAATGACTCAACGTTTTGATTTTCAACAAGTGCCAAGCAGCATGCATCCATTAAACTTTCTCAAGAGTGATGAAAATTATCACAACATCCCCCTAAATACCCAAAGGTGGGAGTGGGCAAAGCTGGACAACCAATCAATGCATGTTCACGTCACTCAAGCATTCTGACCGTTAAGAAATTCAAAAACCACGAGCACATTAACGGATCAATGAACACACTCATGTAAACCAATTGGATTACACCAATAACAGTTCAGATAACAGCAGGAAATAATTAAATCGGTCACTCTCATTGCATGTAAACACGATCAGGTGTAATGTAGCGTGCCGTTAAATGCATGTAAAATGTAAATTCACAACAGCATCATTAAAATGGGCAAACGTGGCTAAAGATGTGAGGGGAGAGAGGTTTGGGGGTGAGAGGAGGGGTTACTCCTGATGGAACAGCCGGCGACGTACGACGTGGAATCCTCAATGTTCGGGATTCCCCAGTGTGTTTATGCAAGAGAGGTCCAAACGCTAAAGGTAAATCCACCAGCTCTTGCGTGATCGACGTGACCGTTTGCTCTGCATGCCAAGCCTCCAGAATCCATATTCTGGTCCTGTTCGGGGTCAAACCCAAAATGCTAACCCTATCCCCTAAAGTTGTGTGTCCTGCCGTCAGCCCATGTTTGGCAATGGCGGACCTGTTGGGATAATTGCACTCAAAGGCCTTGCGGTGTTCAGCAATATGCTGGCCTAAGGTCCGAAGACAAGATGAAACGTGGACCATCTGCAGAGTGTTTTGAGGGCTAAAGGTTACCCGGACAGCGTGCTACCAAAAAGTAGAGCGATCTTACTTGGCCCACACAACAGGCTAGGATCAAAATAACATCCCTAGGGTTTTTGTGTTCTGCCTTTTATACCAGTGTATCGCAGAGTATTGAAAATGGCAGGAGTGAGGGTAAGTTTAACATCGCTCTTCACTCTCAAGAAAGCCCTGATGAGGGTAAAGGACAACCTACAATGGTGAAGTGATAGGCCCATAGACTCAGTGATAGGCCCACAAATGTAAGGAAATCTGAAAACCCACTCCATGGGAGTACCTCCTGTGCTGCTGCCCTTCGCAGGGCAGCTCGCCGGATGACGAGATTGGGGCAAAGCCTTCGGGACCCCCATTCCTTGATGACAGGAGGAAAACCATGGGGTAAACCTCCAGGGTCAGATTGCGGTGGTGTGTGGCGGAGTGGTGCTGAGGTGTTATCCACCAGACGGTAGCCTCCTTGGGTTAACCTGAGGCAGTCCCTTCAGGTGGGTGCCTGGAATGTTCTATCTCTAAGAGAGGATGATCACCTGTCTTTGTTGTCATACGTTGTCAAAGCCTTTCTGTAGCTTGTCATTGATTAATTAGTTTTCCTGTAAACGATGCTCATGGTATAAACCACGCCTTGTTAAAATTATATATATATATATATATATATATATATATATATATATATATATATATATATATATATATATATATATATATATACTCAGTGTAACTTTACATGTAGTTCAGCATTGCCTGGATTCACAACAGGCTTTCTCTCCGCACGTGTGTTTCCTTTATTTCAATAAACAGTCATAATTGGACTCCAAAGTCTATTCTATTTTATAAGTATCCAAAACTTCTCCATCAGAATTTGGCGCTGCAAGCAGGGCCTGCCGAGCCTGAAGAGAGGAGAGGGGCTGCTGTCGGGCGAACAGCAAGCACCTGGCGCCAAAGGGGGTTCGAGAAAAGGTTAGAGACCTTTAAATCTCTTGTTAGGAGGTGAATTGCTATAGCCAGGTAGTTTTCCCCGCTTCTCTCTGTGGACGTTGTGCAGGCCCGAACGAAAATATCAAGGTAAGCATACAAGATTGTTTATTGTGTAAAAGAAAGAGGATCCAGCGATAGTGTTGGGGTCGCCCGATGTGGGGAGTAAACACTCCAAAGGAGGCAAGGAACTTATAGTTCCTTTAGTTGGTCTAACATCTTGTCAGGTTGTGATAAAAGCGCCTAGTCACAGGCGGTGGTGGGAGGCGTTGAGCAGAAAGTTGTAAAACTGCCAAGTCAGGAAATGGCGTGGGGCACTGCGTAAGAAAGTTAAGTTGTCGAGACATGGGTAGGCGGAGAGGTGCAGATTCGGCCATCGGGCTCGTGACCCAAAATATTGTTACGGCCACGGATACCGAGACACCAGTTTGTCACTCAGGGGGATTAATCGCCGGTTGTCCTCGGAAGAGCCGGACCTGGGGCCACCGCTCACAATTAACGTTGTGGTACGGTGGGTTGTTTTAGAACCATGAACGCCACCTAGTCAACCACGAGTTCCAGTGTCCACCGTCTAATTATGCTGCTTAACTAGAGGTCATGTGGTTACCTGAACAGGAAGTACGCCCTTGGCAAAGCACCAATGTTATCTTGATTAGATATTAATTAGGGCGGTCGAGCGTTTTAACTGCTGGTGCGTGCCGACTATTTTTTATCAGATCTGTGGTAATTACCTCCCAGTCTATCGAGGTTCGGACAATGCTAGACCAATTGAAGGAAAGGACAAACACGGACAGGTTGGAAGTCAACAAATGATTTATTAACAAGAAAATAAATAAATAAAAAGAACTTTTTATTTCCTGAGGTAAATAAGTGAATAAATTCCTAAAGCATCGAAATGAATAATTAATCAGGCAAAATCAATCAAAATGACAGGAAAGAGACAAAGAGCAGATGCTTATCGGGGTTGACTTACTTACAACTAAACAACGACAAGGGTACCCAGCAGATCATTCATGGGGGAGAAAGAGTCGTCTGCTCACCAGAGAGAGTCGTCCGTCAAGTGGAGACATCCTGAAATGTGTGTGTGTGTGTGTGTGTGTGTGTGTGTGTGTGTGTGTGTGTGTGTGTGTGTGTGTGTCTTGTCCGTCACCAGCACCCAGCCTTGGTGCACCCACTGCCAACAGCTTTGACACCAGTCGACGTCTGGGGGGCACCGAGATCGTCTGTCCGGGTTTAGACTCTGGTGCTGCGACATGGGCAGCTCCTCACACTTCACGAAACTGGTGACGTCCAGTGACCCACACGGTCCGTTGGTGACTGACCCGCGCCTCACTCATTGTGACCAGCCCGTGCCTCACTCGTTGGTGACTGGCCCAGCCTCACTCATTGGTGACCGACCCGTGCCTCACTCGTTGGTGACCGACCCGTGCCTCACTCGTTGGTGACCACCCGTGCTCATCGTTGGTGACCGACCCGTGCCTCACTCGTTGGTGACCGACCGTGCCTCACTCGTGTCGGCGCTGCCTCACACCCACACACGCACCACACTGCTCGCTTGCTCAAGCACTGGAAAGGATGAACTGACTGATGAATGTCTCGTTATTGGCGCTGGACAGACACCCACATGCTCACTCCTCGCTTCCTCGCTTGCGTCTCGGCACCGCCCTCTCTGGCTCGCTTGCCGCTTTTTGCTCGCTTCTCTCGCTTTCGTGCTTTCTCTATGGCTCGCTTGCCCACTTCCTCGATTGCCGCTTTCTCGCTTGCTTTTTCCTTTTGTCGCTCGCTTGCTCACCGCTTGCTTGCGCGCTTCCTCGCACGGACCTCTCTTTTTTGATATATCCGGCCATCTCACCGGGCAAGAGTCCCCCCACCTCACCCCGCCCCACTTGCGCACCGTTCCCATGACAACCCGTGCTCTCGAAAAAGGTTGGGTCTCGGCGTCCGTGAAAGAAATGTGTGAAAACGTTGCTGGAAAAAGGGTGGGCCTCAGCGCTCATGAAAGAAATTATATGCATAAATGTGTCTGTCGTAAAGAAAAATGCTTCCCATAAGAGAGGGGATCTATTCTTTACCGTCCTCAACGGAACGCAACATTTAAAATCCCACCAAACATGGGGATGGGGCTAATCTGGACATGCATTTAAGGAAATAACTGTCTCACGACCTGGATGTCTGGATGCATTCATCAGACCGGATTCTGAAATCCGCAACAATATGTAAAACAAAAGAAGGAGGAATAACCAGAAGAATTCATGGATAGGTTGCGGCAAGTCATTTTTAGAACTCTGGGTTAGCCGCCTGGGCAATACCTCATGACTTGTCACTGGTTGGCAGAGAGGCGCAGATTTTGCCATCAGGCTAGTGACAAGGGCGGAGTAGTGCACCAAGGTTGCGAGAGCCAGAGGGCGTAAGGGGTATGAGAAAGTCGCTCTGAGCTAAGCCATAGGAAAGTCAAAATAAAGTTTGATTTCTGAGGACTGACTAGCACTCTAAGTGACGACAAAATAAGGAAATGGGAAACCACCTACAAAAGCCACAGGATAGCAATGCTCCTGCCCGCGGGTCAAACGCTGGAATAATATTGCTGCGAGCGCCCGGCATCAGGCTCGGGTGAGAAGACCACTAGTGGGGGAACTACGTTTGATTCCCACCAGACTCCCCGGAATTGTAAGGCCGTCACTCACGGATAATTCCGTGACACGGCGGGCAGCTTACCATCCTAGACGCCAATAAACTCAAACTCGATGCTAGGGTCCTCCCCCTATGGAATCGGGTTACCTAATTAACACATGGTTTAACCACCGGGACCACGCCCTCGGTCGCCTTGGTCCGAACGCGATCACTCTATCGGCTATCGGATCACCTTCCGCATCGGATGCAGCCGAGCGACACTGCCGAAGGACTACCGGCTAGAAGGAAGGGACCGTTAGGAATAAAGACCCGGCTAAACCTAGATCTGAAACCATGCTGGACCAATGAGGGAAAAGACAAAGGCTGAGCTGGGAACATTTCTTACAACAATTATTTATTTACAGCAAGCGAGGAAAAGCATGTGCACAACAAGGTTTATTTGGTATGTAACGCAGGGAAGAGAGGAGAGGGGTGTGGGGGTGTGACATATTATACAAGCAACTTAATAAAGCAGACACATGCAGACTTGACGCGAGATTATTCACAGTAAGAACAATAAAAGATCTTCTGCAGGCTACTTAACAGACCGCGCCAGCACACTCAGACACACTACACAGAAAAAGAAGCCCCAATGAAAAAGGACTTTTGCAGCCAGGGAGGGGAGGTTGACGTTTATAGTTCTTGGTACCTGGGTTTCGGGGGAGATTGCTGCCGTGGTGTGGCACCCGACAAGGCCGCTTGTTCTGGCCATAGCCGCATGTGTGGAGATCGTGTTCCGACAAGGAGGAGCTTGAATGGAGAGAGGGAGGAGTCGTCAAGGGCGAGGGTGGGCAGTCGGCGGACAAGGCAGGAGGCGATTCTCGCAGATCATGTGGGGTGGGGATGAGATGCAGGAACACTACTTCTTCTAGCAATTCTCCAACACACTTCCCTCCTCCTTCAATTCCTCAATTCCTTCAATTCCTTAATTCCTTCAATTCCTTTAATTTCTTTAATTCCTTCTACACAGGAGGATTTCTCCGCTGCTTTATAGAGCCGAGGTTCAGGGAGGGGCCATGCCGAATACCGACGTCATCATCCGAGTCGGGCATTCCGACTGGCTCTGACCCCTCACAGTGGTCGCCGCTTCCTGGGCTGGGCTTCGGCCAGACGCGCGGTGCACTCCGCCACTCTGGGTGCTAACGTAGCGTGACTCACCGCCCACGTCTGCTTGGAGTAGCGGTGGAAGCTAGAAAGCACTTGTCCCAGCCCAAAATTGCACGTCGGGATTTTGGCTCAGGAGTGATCGTTGAGGAGAGTACCGGTGGTCGTTACGCTATGGTAAGCGAGATGAGGGAGCAAGCGGAGGAAGATTTACTCAGGAGTGAAAAGAGGAAGAGTGGGAAGTGGAATGGAGGGGAAATGATTTAATAAACCTAACTAATAGCCCATCGCAACGCACTCCCTGCTGTCCCGCTAGCCAAAAGGTAGGGAACTAAACTACACGTACACTAATGGGAAACTATCTTGGGACAACTATCTGTTGTATGCATGCGGTTTCGAGAAACCGCAACAATATGTATAGACCTATGGATCAGGTACTTCACAAGGATGTGAAGTTATGAGCGGAATGGATCAAAAACAAAAATTAAACTTCCCTGAAGAGGCACATTCAACCGGGATAGAATAGAAAACCTAAGAAAGGAACTGATGGAAAGAGAGAAAGATAAAACCATAAGAAAGCTCGTGGATTTGAAAGTTTTTTGGTAGATGGGCCGAGGAGAGCCTCAGAAGGGAAGAGCAATCAAAAAACGCAAGCATAAAGGGGAGCTTTAAAGATGCGCAAGCTACCCTTAAGGAGGTGCAGAAAATGCTACCGGTAATAACGCCCTCCAGTCAACCATGGAGCTTGGGGAGGAAACATCCAAATGACACCACAGGTAACAGAGGAGAGTGCTAAGGAGAGTACGACCTTTAAGGCCACTGGGAATACCTAACAGGAAGTAGCATTAGAAATGAGGAAAATAATTGAAAACAATAAACCGATTGAGACGGGGCCTGAAAAGGTGTGCCCAATGATTGAGCAGACATTGTGGAACCCACTAATTCATCAACATAATATCCATTTAGTTCATCGCCCATGGAAGCAAAGTGACTTACAAGCTATGAAAATGCAGGTGAGGGATTATGAAGACAACCCACAGGGGTTTGTGGAACAAATATTGCAATATATAAACTTGAACTCAGCTACCCATGGGGATGAGACCGGGTTAATGGCAACAGTACTGCCAATGAAAATATGGCGAAAGACAAGACAATAAGCTGGGTGGCCGGATATTCCACCGATGGGGAAAACTGAAAGGGAGTATAGTGCCTGGGTACAACTACTACTTACCCATTTGAGAACAGCCATAAGCCGACCTGAGATAAATTGGGGAAAAATACATGGCTGTAAACAAAAGGAGTAAGAACCAGGAGAATTTATGGATAGGTTGCGGCAAGTCATTGTTCAGTACTCAGGGTTGGCCACCTGGGCGATACCTAATGACTTGTTAACAAACTTGTTTGTAGAGGGGTTGCTTCCGCCAATAGCTAAACAGATAAAACATGTGAAAGTTGGGTGGCAGGCAGAAACACCAGATCAGGTTCCTGCAGCAGCAAAGCATTGCTTTAAAGCAGCAGAAAAGAAAGAAACCTTTGAAACATAGAATTTGCAAATGTTAATGGTGGAAGACTTTAAAAGAAAACAGTGGAAAGAAGCGAGAAGAGGAAAGTAGTTGGGATCGAAATGATTATCCACCATGGCCAAAAAGAGGAAAGATTCTAAGAGCCCCACATGTAAGTCTAGCGGAAGAATCCGATGATGACGATGTACCAGGATTCCCTCCCCTAATTGTGCCAGATTGGAAAACAAAGCCGAAATGAAGAGGAGTGAAAAGTAGTGATCAGACACTGCCACGAGGGCCCCCTGCGGGCCCACATGTTTGCTATAACTGTGGGAAAACGGGTCATTGGCGGAGGAATTGTCTGTATAACCAACAGCAAGGCAGAAATCCTCAACCATGATACAGGGGACAGTCGGGAGAGAACCGACAAGTGAAACACCAGGAGAAGCAGTATTGATAGTGTGAGAGCGAGTTGACATCCGTACTGCCACAACTGACTGTGACCCCTTCAGATGAGCCAACCTTAAATCTGAAGGTAAATGGGAAAGACATTTCATTTTTCATGGACACGGGCGCTTCCTCGCTCAACCATCAGTAAAGACGTAATGCCCACCGCACCATCACAACAGCATGCCAACATAAGGGGAATTTCTGGCGTAGCGAAAAAGATTCCAGTTACGCAAAAACTAACTGTTGAATATGGGCCTTTAGAGGCACACCACACTTTCTTTTTCGGAGCCAATACATCTGTAAATTTATTAGGACGAGATTTGCTTTACCACTTGGGGTGCACGGTGAGATGTACGCCAGATGGAGTGTATTTAGATATTCCAGAGATTAAAGAAGCAGAAACCTTAGAGATGTAATCACGATCAACAGGACCGGTAGTGTACTGGTGGCGATTATATGCAAAGGAAATGTTCGAGAGATTACCAAACAGAACCGAACAGAGTTGAAAACAATACCCGAGTTAACGTTTTGGTTGGAATCTCACCACAAGGATACAGCAAAATGGGTATAACCCCTACACTGTACAGTGTACAGCATACTATGACGCTTCGGGAGAGGACGAAAAGTGTGAAACTCGGGTACAAAATGTGCTAGGAAAGGAGTTTAGCATCGAAACAGCTGATCGCTGGATGGGAAAAGTAGGATTGGAAGTATGAATTACACAAAAGCAGTGAAACATGATGCAACAACCTAGCAATGTAACACCACACACTACATTGATAGTTGCAAAGAGACATAGGACCAAAGAAATCGGACTGATGGTTACACAACTAAAAGTGTTTCCAAGGAAGTACTTATGACAGGTAAGGGGCAGAAATTTGTATCGCATAGAAGGGGGTGAAGGATACATGTGGAAACAGCCTCTCATGGACTCCGTAGCCGTTTTTGAGCAGAGAAGTAAGCTTCCATTTCGAGAAATGCTATCAAAGGACGAGAAAGAAGAGCTGTTGGCACAGGTACCTGAGAGATTGTGGTCCACACTCTAATGAAGTCGGGAGAATAAAAGATGCGGATCCAATACATATTGTTACAATTCTGCAAAACCGCATGCCTCTAAGGCAATGGCACCCAACATACAGTGATCCCCAGGCAGTTATTTTGTTAGTTATTTTGTTAGTGGGTTAACGGGACGAAGTGTGTTACGTGGGTCTAATCGCTAGGTCTATGCGCTAGGTCTATGAACTATATATCTATCATCTATTCTGATTTCTATTCCAACCCTTTCCTTTTAGCCATGGTACAAATCAAGCAAGCAAGCAAACACACCACGATATGAATAGCAAACACAACACGAAGCCTCCTGTGGGAGAATCAACATTAGAGCAAACGCACGATACCGCATGCGCATGGCTCGCCATTATTTCCTTAAAAATCTGCGCGCCAATTTCCAACGGCATCTCACCTTGCTCACTGTCGTGGCAATTTTGGCCACCTCAACACAGAAAAACGTTTAGTTCAGTTTAAGATGTTTATTCAGTTGTAAATATCAGACAGACTCACACGAGGAAGCCTTGCCTGGAGCAATGTTTCAAGCAAAAACTTAACTTTCATGTGGGATATAGCACGTATATATGTAATCTCACCAGGGCATGTTTAACACTTCAAAGGAAATTAACCGAACAAAGAGAGGCCTCTTGGAGAAACAACAGATGGAACTTTGTCAGGTTAAAATCACAGACACAGGGTAAGAAATGGTCTGTTATCGGAGCAGTGGCGTACCTCAGGTACGGCAGGTATGGCACATGCCCTGGGCACCACTTTAAGGGGGGGGGTGCCACTGAGCAGGACTCGGTCTCTGTCAAGAATGGAATATTGAAGTTGAAAGACGTCAGAGATGAAAGAAATGAATGGCTGATGAGAACTCGAGAGATGCTGGGTTAACAGCCAAGGAGGAAATGGAAAGAGTCATGAAGGGAACACTCGACCGTCTTCACAGAGAAAAATGGACGAAAGGTTCGCTCGTTTGCTTGACACTGACGCCAAGTTTGGGCTCCTTCTCGATGTCGAGGGACTGTGTTACGGCGCCGACAGTAACGACCTAAAGTAGAAGTGCGAAAATTTGGGCGAATTGTCCAGCTATGATGTTGATGGACAGCAGCTATATGAAGAAATTTTGGATTGCAGAATGTTGCTATCAAGTCGGACCAACATGAAAATATCAAGACTTGAAGAGCTTCTCGAATTTATTGTTCAGTATGGAGATGAGAGAATCTTCCCCGATCTTCGCATTGCTATTCAGATAATGCTAACCATCGCAGTTTCTATTGCCAGCTGTGAGAGATCATTCAGCAAGTTAAAACTCATACTTTTGTGTTTGAGAGCCTCGATGCGTCAAGGCAGACTCTGTGATCTTGCTCTGCTGAGTGTAGAAAGAGAAGAAACTGAAAATATACCATCAGAGATGGGGAATCCCCTGCCATTGAATGAAAAAGGTCATATATATTCCAGATAATGAGGGAGGGGAATTGGAAACAAGACACCATTTGGTCATCATCTCGAAAAAGTTCCCCAGGGGTGAGGAACGTAGGAACGAAAAATAATTGAAATCAGATAAGCGGTTTTCCATTTATTACAAAAAACATTTTTTTCAAGATGGCCGC
>CM068954.1:124263923-124281422 GCA_035128595.1 Eptatretus atami | reverse complement strand
TCTCCCCCAATAACCAACAACGAACAACATCGCTTCACCTTCAACTCCGCAAATGCCACCATTTTTGCGCCAGCCACGGCGAGTTCCCAGCGAACAGCATCGCTGAAAAAGACGCGGGGGTTTCCTCGTTGCCAGCGACGGTGATTTCACCCACGTCCGCTCTCCTTTGTTGGCGCCACGGACGGTGATGTCAACCACGTCCGCTCGCTCCAAGCTTCACCTCGAAATTCGGATCAGAAGATCGAGAAGGACGGAGCCAGTGGGGGTCAGAGGTGAGAGAGCGGAGATCAAACCTCGCCTCACGGGCCCTATAAAAAAAAACGCGCAGAGCGCCAAGTAAGTCAGTCGGTCTGGGTTGGGAGTTGCGTGAAGATCAAGGTTCGAGTCCAGTGGAGGGCAGTGGAGGTCTGGGTTCTCCGAGGAGACGGGAGCTGGGAGCGCAGCCAAGCCTGCCGTGCCGCGCAGAACTGCGCATTCGTGTGCGGGAAGAGAGAGATATTCAGTACAGACTAACGTACAATGGTTGGCCGCCGGACGATACACATAATGACTTGTTAACAACTTGTTTGTAGAGAGGGTTGCTCCGCCAATCATGTCTAAAACAGATAAAATGTAGAAAGATAGGTGCAGGCAGTAAACACCTCAGTGAGTACGGTTCCTGCAAAAGCATAAAAAGCAAAGCATTGCTTAAAGCAGGCAAAAAGAAAAGAAAGAAACCTTAAAACATAGAATTTCAAATGTTAATGAGTGGATAGACTTTAAAAGAATAACAGTGGAAAGAAGCGAGAAGAGAAAGTAGTTTGGGATCGAAAATGATTATCACGCATGGCCAAGAAAGAGCAGGCAAATAGCACGATTCTAAAGAGCCACCACATGCTAAGTCGTAGGCCAGAGCGGCTAGAATCGCGATGATGACGATGTACAGTTTCCAGGATTCCTCCCCTGAATTGTGCCAGTAATGGAAAACAAAGCCGAAAATGAAGAGAGTAAGAAATAGTGATCAGACACTGTCTATGTTGTAGGGCCCCGCTGCGGGCTCCACATGTTTGGCTAGTAACTGTGGGAAAACGGGTCATTGGCGGACGGAATTGTCTGCACAGCAAAACGACACAAACAGCAGGGTTCATGAAATATCTCTTCTAATTCGGTATGACTAGGGGCAGGTCACGGAGACCGCAACGACAAGTAGAAACACCAGGAGTAAGCGATAGAGCTTGGGACAGTGTGAGAGAGAGTTGACATCCGTATGAACACTGACTGAACTGTGACCCTTCAGAGAGGCCACCTTAAATCTGAAGGTAAATGGGAAAGATCATTTCATTTTTCATGGACACGGGCGCTTATCGCTCATCCACAGTAAAAGGACTTAATGCCCACCGCACATCACAACGAGCATGCCAAACAATAAGGGGAAGTTTCTGGCGTAGCGAAAAAGATTCCAGTTACGCAAAAACTAACTGTTTAATATGGGCCTTTAGAGCACACCCACTTTCTTTTTCGGAGCCAATACATCTGTATTTATTAGGACGAGATTTGCCATTTACCACTTGGGGTGCACGGTGAGAATTACGCCTAGATGGAGTGTATTTAGATATTCCAGAGATTAAAAGAAGCAAGAAACCTTAGAGATTGTAATCACGATCAACAGGACCGGTAGTGTACTGGGGCGATTATATGCAAAGGAAATGTCGAGAGATTACTTTAAACAAGAACGAACCAGAGTTGAAAACAATACCTGAGTTAACGTTTGGTTGGAATCTGACCACAAGGATAACAGCAAATGGGTATAACCCCTACACTGTACAGTGTACATGCATACTATGGGACGCTTCGGGAGAGGACGAAAAGTGTGAAACATCGTGTACAAAATGTGCTAGGAAAGGAGTTTTAAGCATTCGAAAACAGCTTGAATGCGTGGATGGGAAAAGTAGATTGGAAGTATGAATTACACAAAGCAGTGAAACATGAAGCAACACGCAAGCAATGTAAACTACACACACACTACATTGTAGTTGCAAAGAGACATTAGGACGCAAAGAATCGGACTTTATGGTTTACAGCAACTAAAAGTGTTTCCAGGAAGTATTATGACAGGTTAAGGGGCAGAAATTTGTATCGCATAGAAGGGGGTGAAGATACAGTGTGGAAACAGCCTCTCATCGGACTCCGTAGCTCGTTTTTGAGCAGAGAGTAAGGCTTCCATTTCGAGAAATGCTAATCAAAGGACGAGAAAGAAGAGCTGTTGGCACGAGGTACCTGAAAGAGATTGTGGTCCAACTCTAATGAAGTCGGGAGAAGAAAAAAAGATTCGCGAGTGTATCCATACTATAATATTGTACATTGGAGCGTGCAAAACCGCAGCATGCCCTGTAAGGCAATCGGTCGACGCCCCAAAGTTCATACTGAGGGATTCTTCTCTTCTATGTGTTATGTTATTTGTTAGTTATTTTGTTAGGGTTAACGGGAACGAAGTGTGTTTACGTGGGGCTTGATAATCGGGCTAGGTCAATGCGCTGAGGTGCCTGTATTTATACTATTACTTCACTGCATATTCAGCTATTCTGATTTCTATTCCAACCCTTTCTTTTTAGCCATGGGTACAGTAAATCAAGCAAGCAAGCAAAACACACCAACGATATAGAATAGCAAACACAACCACGAAGCCTCCTGTGGGAGAATCAACATGTAGAGCACATACGCAGGATATCACTAGCATGCGCATGGCTCGCCATTATTTCCTTAATAAAATCTGCGTGCCAATTTTCCAACGGCATCTGCAACCCATATGCTCACTGTCCGTGGCGCAATTTTGGCCACTCAAAAGCCAGAAACACGTTTAGCTGTTCAGTTGATAAGATGTTTTTATTCAGAATTGTAAAATCAGACAGACTCGCACGAAGGCAAAGCCTGTGCCTGGAGCAATGTTCAAGCAAAAACTTAACTTTCAGTGTGGGATATAGCAACGTATGATATGTAACTTGAGTCACCAGAGAGTACACCTCCATCTCTGCTGTTAATTCAAGGAAATATTAACAGTCAGAGAGCAAAGAGAGCCCTGTGGAAGAAACAACAGAAGTGGAACTTTGTCAGGTAAAATCACAGACAGGACTGTGAACTAGCACAATACACCAGGGCTTAAGAAATGGTCTTGTTAATCGCATGCAAGTGGCGTACTCAGGTACGGCAGGTATGGCACATGCCCTGGGCACTCACTTTGAGGGGGGGATTGCGTTTCCAGTGAGGCAGTTAGGCACTCGGCCTACCTGTCCAATAAGAATGAATATTCACGCATATTGATAGAGAAGACGTCAGAGATGAAAGAAATGAATGGCTGATGAGAACTCTGAGAGATGCTGGGCATATAAACAGCCAAGGAGCGCGACAATGGAAGACAGTCAGGAGAAGGGAACACTTCGATCCGTCTTCACAGAGAAAAATGGACGAAAGGTTCGCTCGTTTGCTTGACACTGCTGACCGCTGCTATAAGTCTTGGGCTCGCTATTCGAAGTGCGAGAGGGACTGGTTACAGGGCGCCGACGAGGTAAACGACCTAACGATAGAAGTGCGACAGAATTTTGGAGTCCGAGAATTGGTCCAGCTATGATGGTTGATGACCGACAGCTAATATGAAGAAATTTTGGATATGCTGATGTTGCTATCAGAGTTGCGGACGCAACATGAAAAGTATCAAGACTTGAAGAGCTTCTGAATTTATTGTTCAGTATGGAGATGAGAGCATCTTCCCCGATCTTCGCATGCTATTGCTCACAGATAATGCTAACCATCGCAGTTTCTATTGCCAGCTGTGAGAGATCATTCAGCAAGTTATAAACGAATTACTTTTGTGTTTGAGAGCCTCGATGCTGTCAAGGCAGACTCTGTGATCCTTGGGCTCTGCTGAGTGTGAGAAAAAGAGAAAAAACTGAAAATTAACATCAGAGATGGGAATCCCTGCCATTGAATGAAAAAGGTCAATATATATTTCCAGATAATGAGGGAGGGGAATTGGAAACAAGACACCAATTTGGTCATCATCTCGAAAAAGTTCCCAGGGGTGAGGAACGTAGGAACGAAAATAATTGAAATCAGATAAGCGGTTTTCCATTTATTAAAAAACATTTTTTCTCAAGATGGCCGCCCAGTCGGCAATCTTGGATCCGGCACTTGATAGGGTTTCCTTTTCAGGTGGTACATTGTGACTCAAATTTCAAATGATATGGGCACAGTTTATGAGTTATCGCACTCACAGCTATAAATGTTTGACGCCCCGGACGGACGGACGGACAGACGACCAGGTGACAACTATCCCCTTCCGCCACGCGCGCGGGGGATAAAAACTGACCTGAGCACATCATAGACCAGTTTGCATCAGTGAAAACAAGGAAGTGCAGTTGTAAATTCTATTGTAGTGCCATAATTTTGTTATTACAAAGATTACGCTTGGGTTGTATTTTTGAGCTGATATTATAGTAAAGTTATCTAAAAGAGTGGGTGTCAGATGTTTCGACAGGGCGCAATTTCAGTGCTTGCCATAGGCGCTATTTTCCGTAGAAACGCCCTGTACAGAGCTTGCTTACTGCGCCGGTGACGGGAGGGAAAAATATTGTGATTCCTTGCTGGCCATCTGGAAAGCGCAAGGTTTTTACGACTACAGAGGAAATGTGTGCCATTTCTTCCTCCGACTAGCTTTCCCAGCATATATTTATGAAATTTTTTTTCAAGCACTAACTCAAAGCCACTGCCTCTGCCTCGCGGGCTCATCGTTGCCTCTGCCCGTCGCTAGCTCATCGTTGCCTCTGCCCTGCGCTGGCTCTTCGTTGCCTTGCGCACGCTGGCTCTCGCTTGCCGTCTGCCGTCGCTGGTCTTCGTTGCCTCTGCCGTCGCTGGCTCTTCGTTGCCCTCTGCCCATCGCTGGCTCTTCGCCCTGCTTGCCTCGCTGGCTCTCGTTGCCTCTGCCCCTCGCTGGCTCTTCATTGCATCTGCCCATCTCTGGCTCTTCGTTGCCTCTGCCCATCTCTGGCTCTTCGTTGACTCTGCCCATACTGGCTCTTCGTTGCCTCTGTCCGTCACTGGCTCTTCGTTGCCTCTGCCCATCTCTGGCTCTTCATTGCCCTGCCAATCACATGGCTCTTCGTTGCCTCTGCCTGTCTCTGGCTCTTCACTCACAGTTAGTGTACGACGAGATGCTGCTTATTCTGGAGGACCAGTGTGGAGCACATGTTGCCACGAGCCCCGGCAAAGTGACAAGGCCAGAGATAACACACCAACTCTCGAGCGGGAACACTCAAGGGAGCGTCCCACAGAGGTACACACTACACTCACAGACCTATGCACGACTAGGTTAGGGATCTTTTTCCTCACGCATCTCTCTCCTCTCTCTCTTTCCACCCCTATCTCACCCCTTTGGATGCACAAAAGATCATCCTACGGACTCACAATCACAGTTTCCTCTGGCACGACACTGCACCCCCCCCATATTGCACTGCACCACACCTTCCACTCCCACACCTTAGACACCAGTATTTCTCCTCCTACCTTCCCCCAAAGGTCCTGGTTGTGTTGGTCGGCCGTCCGCGCCAAGTATTGCGAGGCCGTTTATCCTCATCTGCTCTCTTTCTTTCTGGCTATCTAATCTTCCGTGTGTGTGTGTGTGTGTGTGTGTGTGTGTGTGTTTTGTGATGGCGCCTGTCAAAGCATAAGTTAAGACTGTAGAAGTGATAACAGGATAAGTCTGTTCTGTGTCTGCTTTTGTAAATTGCTTGCCCTTTTGTCGTACCCCACAAATTCCTTGCTATCCCTGCTGTACATAATAATAAACCCAGTCACTGTGCCACACACCTATCTTCGCTTGATTGTAAATAAATGCTTTGTGAAGAAATGTTTCCAGCTCGTTTCCTCTTTTTCCTTCATTGGTCCAGCATGGTTCGTATCCCAGCCGAGCCAGGACGTTATTCCCCAACGTTCTGTTTTTCTCGCCGGTTCATCCTTGGCCAGTTACGCTCAGCTGCATCTGATCCGGTCAGGTGATCTGGTTTGAACAAGGCGGATCACCTTACCGAGGGCATGTCACCCGGTAATTAGATCACGTGACCATTTAGGTAAACGGTATTTCTTAGACGGAGGACCCGTAGTCACGTGGTCAAGTTATTGGCATTCACGGTCGATTAGTGACTCGCCGTGTCACGAAGTTATTGTGTGTGAACGGCCTGCGATTCTGGAGAGTCTGGTGAGAACCCGAGGTAGCTTCTCCCTCGTGGTCTTCTCGTCCCCGCCCCAGTCCGCAACAATTTATGCTGGGACAAAACTAAGCACTACCCCCATATTAAGCAATACCTATCGGGAGGAGGCTAGAAAAGGGATCGCGCCAGTGAGTGCCGCATTACTCGAACAGGGAGTCATTGGAGAAACTGTCAGCGAATGTCATACGCCAATATTGCCTATGAAGAAACCAGGGAAACAGACATGGCGATTTGTACAGGACTTGAGCAATTAACAAATGCATGATGTTCAATTCACCAGTGGTGCCAAACCCAGTGACTATATTGTCATCAATACCATCTAATACAGTGTGCTACTCGGTGATCGATTTGTGGCAGTGCGTTTGTTTCCATCCCGATTCATGAGGAATCGCAAAACCTATTTGCCTTTACTTACGAGGGGGTACAATGCACTTGAGATAGTGTTGTGACAGGGTTTGCGGATCGCCCGCATTGTTCTCGTGAGTGCTCCATAAGGATTTGAAAGATAATAGCATTTACCGAAGGTCTACTTTAGTAATGTAGATGATTTGTGAATTTGCTCAACGTCGGAAGAAAAATTGGAAAAAGGATAAATTGACCTTTTTGAGAGGCTAGCCGACAATGGCCACAAAGTGTCTCAGGATAGGTTGCAGCGACATGAAACCAGGTTATGTACCTAGGGCATGTACTAAGTGGAACCTCGAGGCGACTGTCTGACAGGGTGCGAGCAATCTTGAACATCCAAAACCCAAAACAAACAAAGCAATGAGTCGTTCCTTGGGATGGCTGGATATTGCAGACAATGGGTATCTGAGTATGCAGTGTTAGTTCGCCACGTTAGCCATGATGCTGGACAAAAGCGCCGGAGCCGAAAGAGTGGACGCAAAAGGCTGAAGATAATTTTGGAAAGGTTAAAAGCTTTGTCAACAACACCAGCCTTGAACTTGCCAGATTACGATAAGACGTTTTACCTGTATACTCATGACAGGGATGGATTTGCACAAGCAGTCTAACACAGCAGCATGGTAATAAGTGCATCCGTTGACGTATTATAGCACAAATTAGACCTGGTGGTGCAAGGATTTTCACCCTGCTTACAGGTGGTGGCGGCTGCCTTGTATTCGGTACAAGCTACTAGCCAGATCGTAATGACATCACTTTAGTCACCTACGGCCGCACTGTGTAGGTTATGTGCTGTTAAAGCAAAGACACAACACCTATCGGCAGTAAGAGAGCAATGACGTATGCCTTGGTGTTAACTAGCCAAAGAATATAGTCATTGAACGATGTCCTGCGTTAAATGCAGCATCTTTAATGCCAATTGCAGATGATTGGGAAGAACATAACTGTGAGGAGGTAATGATGAAACCGCTACTTCCTGAACAGATTTAAAGGACATCCCGCTACAAAATCCCGAAATGATCCTTTTGTAGACGTTTCATCACAAGAGCAACGGATGGGTCGCTATTATTGGGATACGCAGTGTCTCTGAAAGCGATATTTTGGAAAGTAATAAGCTCCCGGCATTATTCTACGCAACAGGCAGAGCTATGTGCGCTTATCGTCCATGTAACTTCTCAGAGGATAAAAGTGTAACCATATATATGGATTCCCAATATGTGTACAGGGTGGCACACAACATAGGACCACTTTGGAACGGTAAGGGGATACATAACATCATCAAATACCTGAGTCAAAAATGGTAAATTGATGCTGAACTGTTAGAAGTTATTAACATTTCAAAGCAAATAGGGGAAGTAAAGTGCTGAGCACATATGAAACAGAGATCGGTCTCGAAAGGGAATGCTTTCACTGATGCAGCGGCAAAGCAGGCGGTACAATCGCCGCACATAGCAAATATGCTTGCAAAGGAGAAAAGTGAGGAACGGGCGCCGACAACCGATGATATCGCACACTGACAGGAGGCGACTGAAATGAGTGAAAGAGCAAAATGGAGAAAACGAGATGTCACTATGATGCTTGCCAAGAAAGAGAAAA
Source organism: Eptatretus atami (assembly GCA_035128595.1). Classification (NCBI taxonomy): domain Eukaryota; kingdom Metazoa; phylum Chordata; class Myxini; order Myxiniformes; family Myxinidae; genus Eptatretus; species Eptatretus atami. The sequence goes on along the minus strand of CM068954.1, from coordinate 124,273,185 downwards.
CAAAACTCTGGCTTTCAAAGGAAGTTTACTCCAAAGGCGCTTTTGCCATGGCTTGCTCGTTTTGATAACGGAAGTGCCATGGGAGCAAATGTGGGATGCAGAAGGAGGTGCTTCACACATGGCACGCCGTGCCATGGGTTCACAGCCGTGGCAGACACATTTTTCGAAGCTGTGTGTATTGCCACACACGATAATGTTGGTAAAGTGTTAAACAACCGGAAGGAGCACATCCACTGCCATGGATACCCTTTGCACATATCCAAATAGACTTTGTCATCATGCCAAAATGTTGTATTATAGTTACATGTTGGTAGTGGTAGATATGTTCACCAAAGGGACTGAAGCATACCCATGTAGAACATTGATGCAAGGGCGGTGGCAAAGCTATTACTTAAAGAGAACATTGCAGGTATGGAATACCTTCCAAAATATCTTGTGATAAAAGGATCACAATTTTACATCGGATATTACTAAGGAACTCTGCAAAGCTTTAAAATAAAAGCAACATTTCCACTGTCCATACCATTCTGAGCCTGCAGGGCAAGTAGAGCGCCAGAATGGCACACTCAAGAACAAACTTGGAAAAATATGTGATGAAAAGGTTTGAAATGGCTAGAGGCTATAACTTTGGTGGCAGATGTCAATGAGGTCAATGTAAACAGCGCAGCGGACTGTCCCACATGAAATACTGATGGGGAGGCTGATGCGGGTGCTGGTAACAGATCCATTAACACTGAAACAAATGGATATACATATTGTTGTGGGCCGGGGGTCAGGTGAGAAGACCACAAGGGGGGGGGGGGGGAGCTATCTCGGCTCCCCACCAGACTCCCCGGAATTGTAGGCCGTCGCACACGGATAATTCCGTGACGCTGCGGGTCGCTTAACCGACCGTGGACATCAATAACTCAACCACGCGACCAAGAGCCTCCCGTTATGGGTTAACCGGTTACCTAATTAATCATGTGATTTAATTACCGGGGAACACCGCCCTCGGTAACCCTTGTCCGAACCAGATCACTCTACCTGACCGGATCACTTTACCGGATCGATGCAGCCGAGCGACACTGCCAAGGACGTACCAGCTGAGAGGAACGGATCCTTGGGGATAAAGTCCAGCTAAGCAAGATTCGGAACATGCTGGACCAATGAAGGAAGAGATAAAAACGAGCAGGGAACATTTCTAATAATAATTTATTAACAATGGGCAAGGAAAGGTATGTGGTACAATCAATAGATTTATTGGGGGGTGCAAGCAGAGATAGGAAGAAAGGTGTGTCAGCAATAAACAAGCAACTTATGAAAGCGGACGCAGAGCAGACTTTACGCAAATAATAATAGTCTTCTGCAGGCTTACTTATATAGACAGGCGTGAGGACACACACACACGCACACACCAGACACAGAAAACCGAGAAGAGGAATTGAAGCAAGACAGGAGAAGAGTTAAGGCTACTGTCTCTCGGTACCTTTGTATAATTGATTGCCCGAACGCGCCACAATACGTTTGAGGGGGGAATGCTCCGTGGTGCGGTACCACCCCCCCCCCCCCCCCCGACAGCTGGCACGTCGTCTCCTGTTTCAGGCGCTCGCGTCGAGACCATGGGCGTGAAGGAGGGGCTTGAGTTGGGAGGTGGAGTGCAGAGCGAGTGTACGGAGTGGTAGGTGGACAGGCGGGTGGGTGGAGTCAGCGTCGTGTGGGCGGAGAAGAGGAGGCGGAGTCCAGCGATGACATACGGAGTCGAAGAACAGCTTGAGCGGAGGCGAGGCAGGGCAGAGAAGAGAGAATGGCTCCACTCGACCTTTATAGGCCCCGCGGCGCGGGTGGGGGGCCACCCGAAGTATTGTGTCGTCACCCGAATCAGGCGCTCAGATTGCCCGACCCCTGTGTGGCCGCGGCCGCGATGGCCGGAACCGCAACATTCCATTTCCGGCAAGATGACCCCACGCCGCAAAAATATTTCGCTCCGACCTCACGACATGACACGAATCGCCCACACCGAACTCCGCACCATGAATTGCCTTGCAAGAACCCCCAGGCCATGCCCTGATGACCGAGGGCAGCGTCGGTCCCGCACACCTGCTCAGGCACCCTGACCAGCACTGGCCAATCACCCACTCTGTGTGCGCCACGTGGCCCGAGCTGCACGACATGCCTCCGCCCGATGTGCAGCCCGCTGGCCGTAGGGGCAGAAGACGCCCACCATCCACGGGAACATCTGCGACCGCCAGCGAGGACTGAAGGTACGAATGTTATGGAAACCCATGCACAGACAGTAAGATGTGTCCAATAAGTGTCACGGATTAAGCGCTGGTCTGCCTTCGAGCACATTCATACAGTGTGCGTAGATCGCCATTACGCACGTGGCAGTGCTCACCTTACGCCCGATTCTGCTATCGTGTGCCGGGGCGAAACCCGATATGTGTCGAATATTGAGGGAACGCTCGAATATAATACAGTAATTATATGGAGGTTTAGAATGAAAAGAATGCCGATATAGCTAGTCCAGAAATGGTTGAAAGGAACATGCCACTTGCGCCTTGCACACTTGCACCCGCCAACGTGGCGTGGGGTTGCCTTTATTATAATAGAATATTATAATAGTTGCCAATAATTATTGGCCTCGATTGAGGATCGCTTGAGGACGGGAGCTCTGTGCTGTTGATGCTCATGTGGTGTTTGAGCTACTTCAAAGGTGCTGTTCTTCCGTCTCTTCGGTCGCGTGTTCCGTGCAGCGTGGGCGTCGGTTTGGGTGTGTTTCCTATCCTTTGGGTGGAAATTATCGCTGCATGTGCATTGGCAGGTTGTGTTTTCTACGGAGTGGTGTCCAGCGTAATGCCTTCTTGGCCTTTGCTGGGGACCCATCTCACAGCAAGGGTGCACGTGGCTCAGATCCACCTCAGGAATAATCAGAAAAGAAGAGTAGGAATGAAAGTTAGAAATGAAATGAAGAAGAAATTATGTAAGCAAACCTAGCTATGAGATCCTCACAACGCTCGCCCCTGTTGTCCGCGAGACAAAAGGGAAGGGACTATCTACACATGTGTTAACGGAATAACTGTCTTGGGACCACTTTATGTGGATGCATGCGGTTCTGAGAACCGAACAATATGATGCATGACACAATTGATTAATTTTTGTGTTGCCTTAACAACGGTTCAAAGAATTCCACTCGCAGGTCAAACAAGCGCTACAGGAACTGGATGAGGAGGAGCACCACAACATCAAGCCGGCAACTGGGTACACAGCAAGGTGTTCAAATGGAAGAACACGCAAGGGCACGTTGGACAGGACCTCACCAGGTACTGTTGGTTACCCACAGAGCTGTCAAGTGCGAAGGTAAGTCATCATGAATTCACGACATCTCATTGCAAAAGAGCATATTAGAAACCATAAGGAGAACAGAAGAAGCCGCAAGTGGGAAAAACGTACCAAAAAGTTTATGACATGTGTAGTAGTGTTACTAGCCAGCATGTTTCATAATTACAATAGCAGGATGCTAACAGGTAGTTGAGAGCATTATCAGAATGACAGGGAAACAATAATCTCAGTAGGACCAGAACAGGGGAAACAAGCAAGGGTCGTGATAGAGTAAGAAGAGCAATGGGAGACAAGCATCAGGACCGACTACACGAGCAAGGAGGAGAAGATTGGGCCATATCTCGTACAGAGCATTGGTGCTGCTTAAGCAGTCTCCTTGGCTATTGGACACAATCCTGGACGGTCGCCACTCCGGCACAGTATACCAGAATGCTGACACTCATTTTGCCGACCTCAGAAGGATGACAGGCCGAGGTAACCCACCTGATATAAATTCAAAAGGTGAGCGGGATTTGAACTCGGGACCCTTAGATCCAAAGCCCGCCCCTAACCGTTAAGCCAACAGCAGGCATACAAGCAATGAGTGTAGGGATAAATACTTTTTTGACCCTGTTGCACAATTATGCAATGAAGGAAAATAAAAAGAAGTATTGGATATGTGCCTATCTCCTGCACTCCTCAAAGACAGGATTGCCATTTGCAGTGTCCTATTTGAAGAAATAGATTATGCGGAGCTGGTTGGTACAACAACTTTGCTTTGAATCGAACAAGCAATGAGCCACGTACGAGCTTTGTGAACCATTGGTACCCTCCTTACAATTTAGTGAAGAAACCACTGTATTTTAAGATTACGTTCAAAATGAGATGGGTTTCTTTGCCTAACCTGGATGAATCCTAGCAGCGAATTTTATGCGGAAACTCCACTTATAATTAATTCTTCAAAATAGATAAACGACAAGGACGATAATCAGAAGAGCAAAAATGGAACTTTGTCAAAGTAGCGCTAAACGGCATATTCTTTGTATGGGGGTTCAGGCCCATCCCTGGCGACCACATGATTGAGACTGGGGTCCTGCTACTTGAGTTAACATGGTGCCACATATACGCCTGACCACTAACTCACCGTTTGAAGGTATCTGCAACGGAAGAGGGGCATTTTCAGAAGGGGAGATCGCAGCAATGGGATGTTTTTTCCCCTGTAGGCATTGAGTAGAGGAGAGAGCTTAATGAATAGGCACCTCAATTGAGGAATTGGGGAACCAAACTGCTGATGGCTTTGATAAAGTCAATGCTGAGATGACAGCCTTACGAACAATGACAATGCAAAATAGGATAGCCTTGACATGATCTGGGCAGCCCATGGAGGCACTTGTGCTGTAATTGAAAGAAATGTTGCACCTACATTTCCAGATAACTCTGAAAAGATCCATGATGTTGGTACAGTATGTAAGAAAGGTAGCTGCCAAATACCATGATATATCATAGGAGGGAGCTCGGTTCCTGGTTAAAGGGAATGTTTGGTGGATGGGGAGCATGGATACTCCATATATTGTTCATTGGACTTATGATATTCGTTGCTGTTGTTGTTATTATAGCGTGCATAAAGGCACTAATCGGAGTCTGTGTGAGAAAATTTGCCACAGTGACGACGATGGTGGCGCATGAAGTTTTTCTGGACTGTCCATCTTTGAGCGTCCGTGAAGATCCAGAAAACCAGAAAATGAATAACCTATTGTAAAATCTTCTTCTAGACACCGTGTTCGTGGAATTTTATGGAACCACGAACATACGCACGTGCCCGGGGTTGATAAGTACCCTTTAGAAAAGATTCAACAAATGCTGCAAAAGAACCAAAAACAGTTGGATGATGGTGATGAAGGATTTAGGTCAATAAAGAAACCTTAGAAACTGAAGGGGAAAAGGAATTCGAACGGCTTGCACATAAAAGCTGATTAGTATATTCGGAAAAGGTGAGTGCCTGTTGGATATATCATGTTCGGTGTGCGTAGGGTTCTTTTCTTACAGGTTGCCTAGGCACCCAAACTCTGTGGACAGCAAGAAGGGGAGGTGGTGGCACCCTGGGTTTGCAATTCTTGCTAGAATGTTAACCCACCACGGAGCGCAAGTCTGGTATGCTGTGGAAGCGGACCCTGCTGCTAGCCGAAGACAAATTTAATTTTTGTAGGTTTGTCCTTGCAGAACAAACCCTTGTTTGTTCTGAATGAACAAAACGGAGTGTGTGGGAAAATACACTTTAATTGAACTTGTGTACTGGGGTAAAACATTAATTAGTCTTAGAAAAGCTTGTGTGCCAGAGGAATTTAATAATATTTGGGAGAGCTTTAGCAGAGAATTTTCCTGATGCAAGTTATTTCTCTGTGCCTTTATTGCCTTATCTATGTTCCACTGCGCCACGCAACCTTGCCCAGGTCACAATCCGATCCTCCCTCGCCCAGGCCAGATGGAGCCATGACATTTAAGGAGTTGATTTCCATGCCTGTTTTTATGATTTTTTACTTTACAAAGCTTTTCTGTACTTTGTGAAAGCCTTTCTGTAGCTTGTCATTGATTAATAAGTTTTCCTGGAAATGATGCTCATGGTATAAACCACGCCTTGTTAAAATTATATACATACATATATATATATATATAATATATATATATATATATATATATACATATATATATATATATTATAACATTGATAGGATTTCGATCGGATCCCTGTATTTAGGTCCTACGTATCCAACTATCTCCCTCAATGCATATCCAGGATAGACCCATCCCCATGTCCGTGGGATTCTAACTTTGATGCGTTGAGAAGGGTATAGAATAGATTCCTTTTCTTATGGGATGGCCGTTTTCTCTTTACGACAGACCATTCATGCAAGTGAGATAGCCGTTAGCCCAACAGAGCTCGTCACTCCCTTTCCATTAGGACACATTGGCTTGGAGGTGACGATTTATTTATACCATTGACTTGCGGACATTTGATTTAGCACACCGCAGGCTTTTCCTGAACAGTTATTCTGATGGTCAAATATGGCTGTGGATAATTTACCTCACCACCTATTTTCCATCGACGTTCGACACCACCTCTTTCACCGACGTTGGCATCTACCTTTTTCCTCGATGTTGCGACACCCACCTCTTTCACCGACGTTGGCATCCACCTTTTTCCTTCGATGTTCAACACACACCTCTTTTACCGACGTTGGCGTCCACCTTTTTCCTTCGATGTTCGACACCCACCTCTTTCACCGACGTTGGCGTCCACCTTTTTCCATCGACGTTTGCCCCGTTTGGCAGTCCTGTGGATGGTTGTTGTTTTATGAGCGCTTCATGTTTTCGTGTGGTAATTCTGGCAAATGGCTGCTTTCTGCCGTTCGTCCGTCACGTTACAAGGTCGCGAGATAGGCGGTTGGTGACATGCAACGATCCCCAATGGGCAAGGTGGATTTAGCTGAAGTCGACTTGAGGCTCCACCAATACTGGCCGCCTATAAAAAGAATGAGAGGACCGTTTTTGTGATAGTTGGTGACAGCTGGGTGTGGTATTTTCAGCTCGAGTCAGTTCCAGTCAGACGGTTGGTGAGCTGGCGACAGTTGAGTTGTGTGCAGTTGGTGACGGCCTCAACAGTGCCTCAGCGCCTCACAGCTCCTTTAGCTGTCCGTTGGTTGTGGCTCTGATGGTGGGTGACGCTTGGACCGTTAATGCTGGTCTGCTCGAGACCTGCTCTTGGCATACCTGATTCTTGGCAACCCTGGTTCCTGGGGTGACGAAGTGACACCAATTGGTGTTCAATCCTGTTTGTAAGTGGGTGCATGGCAAGGCAGCGCGCTGGCAATGCCAAGGCATGCTCACACATTTTGGGACGTATTATTTGACGTACGCCGACTTCCACCTTGCTGAGCGAGACTGGATTTCTCCTCCCCCCCCCCCCCACCGAATGATCTGCTGGGTACCCTTGTCTCGTGTTTGTTAAGTAAGGCATTGTGATAACATCTGCTCTTTGCTCTGTTTTCTATCATATACCTGATTGATTGAAACATATATATATATATATGCTGAAACAATAATATTCTTTATTGCTTGAGATTATTTTGCTTGATTTGAATTTACTTATTTTCACACAAGGAAATAAAAATCTCTCGTTTATTAATTTTTTCCTTATTAATAAATCACTTGTTGACGTTTCAACCTGTCCGTGCTTGTCCTTTCCTTCCATTGATCAGGTATTGTCCGAACCGAGATAGACTGGGAGGTAATTACCTAATTGACCTGTCATAGTCGGCACGCATCAGTGGTAAATGCTCGCCCGCCCTAATAAGATCTAATCAAGAAAGATTGGTGCTTTGCCGAGGGCGCGCTCCCCGTTCAGGAAGCCACGTGACCTCTAGTTAAACGCAAAATTTAGATGGTGTACACTTGAACTCGTGGTTAACTGATTGGCGTTCCTGGTTGTAAAGCAACCACCGTACCACGAGTTTTGTGAGCGGTGGCCCGGGTCAGCTCTTCCGAGGAGAACGGGGACAAACTCACTCTTATACACTCGGTACCCATGGCCGTACAATATATTATAATATATATATTAATATATACATATACATATATATATATAATAATATATACACATATGTACATACATACATATTATTACGGTTGTGGAAATTCACAGAGCACCATATAGGTCCTTATATCATATATATATATATATATACTATATGTACATACATACATTGTTACGGTTGTAGAAATTCACAGCACCATATAGGTCCTTAGATCAGTTATGTCGATAAGTCTGTGTTCAGATAGATTTCCCCACCGATGTCTAAGGATCTTATTCGTGTACCGGCTGTGATCTTTGAGGTAGCCGTTTTTCTTTTGCTATCGTTATTTTGGACCAACCGCATTTCCCCCAACAACCACCTTCTCCACAACGCCAACCACAACCACTTCTCCAAACGCAACGCCATTTCAACCACAACACTGCTCCTCACACAACTGCCTTCACACAACCACCTCTCTACAACGCCAACACAGCCACCATCTCCTAACCACATCTCCAATAACACACAACGAACAACATCGCTTCACCTTCAACTCGCAAATGCCCATTTTTGCGCCAGCCACGGCGAGTTCCAGCGACAGCATCGCTGAAAAAGACGCGGGGGTTTCCTCGTTGCCAGCGACGGTGATTTCACCCACGTCCGCTCTCCTTTGTTGGCGCACGGACGGTGATGTCACCACGTCGCTCGCTCCAAGCTTCACCTCGAAATTCGGATCAGAAGATCGAGAAGGACGGAGCCAGTGGGGGTCAGAGGTGAGAGAGCGGAGATCAAACCTCGCCTCACCGGGCCCTATAAAAAAACGCGCAGAGCGCCAAGTAAGTCAGTCGGTCTGGGTTGGGAGTTGCGTGAAGATCAAGGTTCGAGTCCAGTGGAGGGCAGTGGAGGTCTGGGTTCTCCGAGAGACGGGAGCTGGGAGCGCAGCCAGCCTGCCGTGCCGCGCAGAACTGCGCATTCGTGTGCGGGACGTGGGGAGAGCCGGAGAGAGGTCGCCAGCCAGCACCGAACGGTCTGAGGTGATCGGGCTTCGGGACAGTCCGAGTGGCGCTGAGGGACGGACGGGCTCTTAAAGAGAGCATCAACTCTAAGAGAGCAAAAGACCCGTTCGTTCCTCTGAGCGTTGCAGGCTGGGCCCGAATCACCAGGCCGCCCAGGAGGCCTGGGCCGAACCGCGGTCACGCCAGCTGCCGTGAGGACGGGACGTCGCGGGTCGCCCCAGCGAGGCACCACAAAGGTGAAGGTAACCAGCCCGGCTCTCGGAGCTTCTGGTCATCACAGCTCGTGCTCATAAAGACCCAAGAGGTCCAGTCTACCCCTCGTCTTTCCTGGGGTTTTTCCTTGTTTCTTTTGAAGAACGTTGTGGCTCCATGGTC
>CM068954.1:124243083-124255114 GCA_035128595.1 Eptatretus atami | reverse complement strand
ACTCGGTGATCGATTTGTGCAGTGCGTTTGTTTCCATCCCGATTCATGAGGAATCGCAAAACCTATTTCCTTTACTTACGAGGGCGGTACAATGCACTTCGGATAGTGTTGTGACAGGGTTTGCGGATCGCCCGGCATTGTCTCGTGAGGCTCCATAAGGATTTGAAAGATAATGCATTTACCGAAGGTCTACTTTAGTAATGTAGATGATTTTGAATTTGCTCAACGTCGGAAGAAAATTTGAAAAAGGATAATTGACCTTTTTGAGAGGCAGCGACAATGGCCACAAAGTGTCTCAGGATAGGTTGCAGCGACATGAAACCCAGGTTATGTACCTAGGGCATGTACAAGTGGAACCTCGACGACTGTCAGATGACAGGGTGCGAGCAATCTTGAACATACCAAAACCCAAAACAAAACAAGCCAATGAGTCGTTCCTTGGGGATGGCTGGATATTGCAGACAATGGGTATCTGAGTATGCAGTGTTAGTTCGGCCACTGTTAGACCATGATGCTGGACAAAAGCGCCGGAGCCAAAAGAGTTGACGCAAAAGGCTGAAGATAATTTTGGAAAGGTTAAAAGTGTTGTCAACAACACCAGCCTTGAACTTGCCAGATTACGATAAGACGTTTTACCTGTATTACTCATGACAATGGTGATTTTGCACAAGCAGTTCAACACAGCAGCATGGTAATAAGATGAGCCGTTGACGATCCTTATAGCACAAAATTAGACCTGGTGGTGCAAGGATTTTCACCCTGCTTACAGGTCGGTGGCGGTGCCTTGTATTCGGTACAAGCTACTAGCCAGATCGTAATGACATCACCTTTAGTCACCTACGGGTCCGCACTGTGTAGGTTATGTGCTGTTAAAGCAAAGACAACAACACCTATCGGCAGTAAGAGCAATGACGTATGCCTTGGTGTTAACTCAGCCAAAAGAATATAGTCATTGAACGATGTCCTGCGGTTAAATGCCAGCATCTTTAATGCAATTGCAGATGATTGGAAGAACAAACTGTGAGGATTAATGATGGAAACCGCTACTTCCTGAACAGATTTAAAGGACATCCCGCTACAAAAATCCAAAATGATCCTTTGTAGACGTTTCATCACAAGAGCAACGGATGGGTCGCTATTATGGATACGCAGTGTGCTCTGAAAGCGATATTTTGGAAAGTAATAAGCTTGCCCGCATTATTCTACGCAACAGGCAGAGCTATGTGCGCTTATCGCATGTAACTTCTCAGAGGATAAAGTGTAACCATATATATGGATTCTCAAATATGTTACAGGGTGGCACACAACATAGACGCACTTTGGAAGGTAAGGGGATACATAACATCATCAGATACCTGAGTCAAAAATGGTAAATGATGCTGAACTGTTAGAAGTTATAACATTTCAAAGCAAATAGGGAAGTAAAGTGCTGGCACATATGAAACAGAGATCGGTCTCGAAAGGAATGCTTTCACTGATGCAGCGCAAAGCAAGCGGACAATCGCCGCACATAGCAAATATGCTTGCAAAGGAGAAAATGAGGAACGGGCGCCGACAACCGATGATATCGCAACACGACAGGGCAGGCACTGAAATGAGTGAAAGACCAAATGGAGAAAACGAGATGTCACTATGATGCTTGCCAAGAAAGAGGAAAACAAATCTGGCTTTCAAAGGAAGGTTACTCCAAAGGCGCTTTTGCCATGGCTTGCTCGTTTGATACACGGAAGTGCCATGGGAGCAAAATTGGATGCAGAAGGAGGTGCTTCACACATGGCACGCCGTGCCATGGGTTCACAGCCGTGGCAGAACATTTTTTGTCGAAGCTGTGTGTATTGCCAACACGATAATGTTGGTAAAGTGTTAAACAACCGGAAGGAGCACATCCACTGCCATGGATACCCTTTGCACATATCCCAATAGACTTTGGTCATCATGCCAAAATGTTGTAATTATAGTTACAGTTTGGTAGTGGTAGATATGTTCACCAAATGGACTGAGCATACCCATGTAGAACATATTATGCAAGGCGTGGCAAAGCTATTACTTAAAGAGAACATTTGCAGGTATGGAATACCTTCCAAAATATTCTGTGATAAAGGATCCACATTTACATCGGATATTACTAAGGAACTCTGCAAAGCTTTACAAATAAAAGCAACATTTCCACTGTTCCATACCATTCTGAGCCTGCAGGGCAAGATAGAGCGCCAGAATGGCACACTCAAGAACAAACTTTGGAAAAATATGTGATGAAAAGGTTTGAAATGGCTAGAGCTATAACTTTGGTGCAGATGTCAATGAGTCAATGTAAACAGGCGCAGCGGACTGTTCCCACATGAAAATACTGATGAGGCTGATGCGGGTGCTGTAAAGATTCCATTAACACTGAAACAAATGAGTATACATATTGTGTGGGACGGCGGGTCAGGTGAGAAGACCACAAGGGGGGGGGGGGGGACTATCTCGGCTCCCCACCAGACTCCCCGGAATTGTAGGCCGTCGCACACGGATAATTCCGTGACGCTGCGGGTCGCTTAACCGACCGTGGACATCAATAACTCAACCACGCGACCAAGAGCCTCCCGTCTATGGTTAACCGGGTTACCTAATTAATCATGTGATTTAATTACCGCGGGAACACGCCCCGGTAACCTTGTCCGAACCAGATCACTCTACCTGACCGGATCACTTTACCGGATCGGATGCAGCCGAGCGACACTGCAAGGACGTACCAGCTGAGAGCGAACGGGATCCTTGGGGATAAAGTCCCAGCTAAGCAAGATTCGGAACATGCTGACCAATGAAGAAGAGATAAAAACGAGCAGGGAACATTTCTAATAATATAGTATTAACAATGGGCAAGGAAAGGTATGTGGTACAATCAATAGATTTATTGGGTGCAAGCAGAGATAGGGAAGAAAGGTTGTGTCAGCAATAAACAAGCAACTTATGAAAGCGGACGCAGAGCAGACTTTACGCAAAATAATAATAGTCTTTCTGCACGGCTTACTTATATAGACAGGCGTAGAGGACACACACACACGCACACACCCAGACACAGAAAACCCGATAAGGAATTGAAGCAAGACAGGAGAAGAGTTAAGGCTACTGTCTCTCGGTACCTTTGTATAATTTGATTGCCCGAACGGCGCAACAATACGTTTAGGGGGAATGCTCCGTGGTGCGGTACCACCCCCCCCCCCCCCCCCCGACAGCTGGCACGTCGTCTCCTGCTTTCAGGCAGTCGCGTCGAGACCATGGGCGTGAAGGAGGGCTTGAGTTGGGAGGGTGGAGTGCAGAGCGAGTTTACGAGTGGTAGGTGGACCAGGGGTGGTGGAGTCAGCGTCGTGTGGGCGGAGAAGAGGAGGCGGAGTCCGCGATATGTACGGAGTCGAAGAACAGCTTGAGCGGGAGGCGAGGCAGGGCAGAGAAAGAGAGAATGGCTCCACTCGGACCTTTATAGGCCCCCGGCGCGGGGTGGGGGCCACCCCGAAGTATTTGTGTCGTCACCCGAATCAGGCGCTCAGATTGGCCCGCCCCCTGTGTGGCTCGCGCCGGATGCCGGATGCCGGAACCGCAACATTCCATTTCCGCAGCAGAGAGATTGACCCCACGCGCGCAAAAATATTTCGCTCCAGCCTCACGACATGACACGAATCGCCCACACCGAACTCCGCACCATGAATTGCCTTGCAAGAACCCCCAGGCCATGCCCTGATGAACCGGAGGCGCAGCGTCGTCCCGCACACCTGCTCAGGCACCCTGACCAGCACTGGCCAATCACCCACTCTGTGTGCGCCACGTGGCCCGAGCTGCACGACATGCCTCCGCCCGATTGCAGCCCCGCTGGCCGTGGAGGCAGAAGACGCCCACCATCCACGGGAACATCTGCGACCCCAGCGAGACTGAAGGTACGAATGTTATGGCAAACCCATGCACAGACAGTAAGATGTGTCCAATAAGGTGTCACGAGTTGAACGCTGTCTGCCTTCGAGCACATTCCTACAGTGTGCGTAGATCCGCCATTACGCACGTGCCAGTGCTCACCTGCCCGTTCTGCTATCGTGTGCACGGGGCGAAACCCGATATGTGTCAGATATGAGGGAACGCTCGAATATAATACAGTAATTATATGGAGGTTTAGAATGAAAAGAATGCCGATATAGCTAGTCCAGAGAAATGGTTGAAAGAACGTGCCACTTGCGCGCTTGCACACTTCACCCGCCAACGTGGCGTGGGGTTGCCTTTGTATTATAATAGAATATTATAATAGTTGCCCAATAATTATTGGCCTCGATTGAGGGATCGCTTGAAGACGGGAGCTCTGTGCTGTTGATGCTCATGTGGTGTTTGAGCACCCTTTCTAAGGTGCTGTTTCTTCCGTCTCCTCGGTCCGGGTTCCGTCAGCGTGGGCTCGTGTTGGTGTGTTTCCTATCCTTTGGTGGAAATTATCGCTGCTGTGCATTGCAGCGTTGTTTTCTACGGAGTGGTGGTCCAGCGTAATGCCTTCTTGGCCTTTGCTGGGGACCCATCTCACAGCGAAGGGTGCACGTGGCTCAGATCCACCTCAGGAATAATCAGAAAAGAAGAGTAGGAATGAATTAGAAATGAACATGAAGAAGAAATTATGTAAGCAAACCTAGCTATGAGATCCTCACAACGCTCGCCCCTGTTGTCCGCGAGACAAAAGGAAGGGGACTATCTACACATGTGTTAACGAATAACTGTCTTGGGACCACTTTATGTGGGATGCATGCGGTCTGAGAACCGAAACAATATGATGCATGACACAATGATTAATTTTTGTGGCCTTAACAACGTTGTCAAAGAATTCCACTCGCAGGTCAAACAAGCGCTACCGGAACTGGATGAGAGGAGCACCACAAACATCAACCCGGCAACGGGTACACAGCAAGGTGTTCAAATGGAAGAACACGCAAAGGCACGTTGGACAGGACCTCACCAGGTACTGTTGGTTACCCACAGAGCTGTCAAGTTGCGAAGTAAAATCATCATGAAATCACGCATTCTCATTGCAAAAGAGCATATTAGAAAGCATAAGGAGAACAGAAGAAAGCCGCAAGTGGGAAAAACGTTACCAAAAGTTTATGACATGTGTAGTAGTGTTACTAGCCAGCATGTTTTAATTACATATAGCGGGATGCTAACAGGTAGTTGAAGCATTATCGAAATACAGGGAAACATAATGCCCAGTAGGACCAGAACAGGGAAACAAGCAAGGTCTTGATAGAGTAAGAAGAGCAATGGGAGACAAGCATCAGGACCGACTACACGAGCAAGGAGGAGAAGATTGGGCCATACTCCGTACAAGCATTTGGTGCTGCTTAAGCAGTCTCCTTGGCTATTGGACACAATCCTGGACGGTCGCCACTCGCGCACAGTATACCAGAATGCTGACACTCATTTTGCCGACCTCAGAAGGATGACAGGCCGAGTAACCCACCTGATATAATTCAAAAGGGAGCGGATTGAACTCGGGACCCTTAGATCCAAAGCCCGCCACCCTAACGTTAAGCCAACAGCAGGCATACAAGCAATGAGTGTATTGGAAAATACTTTTTTGACGCCTGTTGCACAATTATGCAATGAAGGAAAATAAGAAGAAGATTGGATATGTGCCATCTCCCACTCCTCAAAGACAGGATTGCCATTTGCCAGTGATCCTATTTGAAGAAATAGATTATGCGAGCTGGTTGGTACAACAACTTTGCTTTGAATCGAACAAGCAATGAGCCACGTACGCAGCTTTGAACCATTGGTACCCTCCTTACAATTTAGTGAAGAAACCACTTATTTTAAGATTACGTTCAAATGAGATGGTTTCTTTGCCTAACCTGATGAATCCTAGCAGCGAATTTTATGCGGAAACTCCACTTATAAATTAATTCTTCAAAATAGATAAACGACAAGGACGATAATCAGAAGAGCAAAAATGGAACTTTGTCAAAGTAGCGTCAAACGGCATATCTTTGTATGGGGGTTCAGCCCATCCCTGCGACCACATGATTGGACTGGGGTCCTGCTACTTGAGTTAACATGGCCACATATACGCCTGACCACTAACTCACCGTTTGAAGGTATTCTGCAACGGAAGAGGGCATTTCAGAAGGGAGAGCGCAGCCAATGGATGATTTTTCTCCCGGTATGGGGCATTAGTAGCAGGAGAGAGACTTAAGAAATGCAGCCTCATTGGAGGAATTGGGGAACCAAACTGCTGATGCTTTGATAAAGTCAATGCTGAGATGACAGCCTTACGAACAATGACAATGCAAAATAGGATAGCCTTGACATGATCTGGGCAGCCCATGGAGGCACTTGTGCTGTAATTGAAAAAGAATGTTGCACCTACAATTCCAGATAACTCTGAAAAGATCCATGATGTGGCTACAGTATGTGAAGAAAGTAGCTGCCAAATACATGATTATACTATAGGATGGGAGCTCGGTCCTGGTTAAAGGAATGTTTGGTGGATGGGGAGCATGGAACTCCATATATTGTTCATTGACTTATGATATTCGTTGCTTTGTTGTTATTATAGCGTGCATAAAGGCACTAATCGGAGTGCTGTGTGAGAAAATTTGCCACATGACGACGATGGTGGCGCATGAAGTTTTTCTGGACTGTCCATCTTTGAGCGTCCGTGAAGATCCAGAAAACCCAGAAAATGAATAACCTATTGTAAAATCTCTTCTAGACACCCGTGTTCGTGGAATTTTATGGAACCACAACATACGCACGTGCCCGGGGTTGATATACCCTTTAGAAAGAATTCAACAAATGCTGCAAAAGAACAAAAAACAGTTGGATGATGGTGATGAAGGTGATTTAGGTCAATAAAAAAACCTTAGAAACTGAAGGGGAAAAGGAATTCGAACGCTTGCTCAAATAAAAGCTGATTAGTATTATTCGGGAAAAGTGGGGATGCCTGTTGGATATACATGTTCGGTGTGCCTAGGGTTCTTTCTTACAGGTTGCAGGCACCCAAACCTCTGGACAAGGCAAGAAGGGGAGGTGGTGCACCCTGGGTTTGCATTCACTTGCTAGAATGTTAACCCCCACGGAGCGCAAGTCTGGGTATGCTGTGGAAGCGGACCGGCTGCTAGCCGAAGACAAATTTAATTTTGTAGGTTTGTGCCTTGCAGAACAAAACCCTTTGGTTCTGAAAGAAACAAAACGGGAGTATTGTGGGAAAATACACTTTAATTGAACTTGTTACTGGGGTAAAACATTAATTAGTGCTTAGAAAAAGCTTGTGTCCAGAGGGGAATTTAATAAATATATTGGGAGAGCTTTAGCAGAGAGATTTTCCTGATGCAATTAATTTCTCTGTGCCTTTATGCCTTATCTATGTTCCACTGGCCCACGCATACCTTGACCAAAGGTCACAATCCGATCCTCCCTCGCCCAGGCCAGATGGAGCCATGACCATTTAAGGAGTTGATTTCCATGCCTGTTTTTATGATTTTTACTTTACAAAGCTTTTCGTTACTTTGTGAAAGCCTTTCTGTAGCTTGTCATTGATTAATAAGTTTTCCTGGAAATGTGATGCTCATGGTATAAACCACGCCTTGTTAAAATTATATACATACTTATATATATATATATATATAATATATATATATATATACATATATATATATATATATATACATTTGTATGGATTTCAGAATCGGATCCAACTAATGTATACAAACATTAGTCCTCGGACAGTTATCTCCCTCAATGCATATCCAGGATAGACCCATCCCCGTCCGGTGGATTCTAACTTTGATGCGTTGAGAAGGGTATAGAATAGATTCCTTTTCTTATGGGATGGCCGTTTTCTCTTTACGACAGACACCATTCATGCAAGTGAGATAGCCGTTAGCCCAACAGAGGCTCGTCTACCCCCTTTCCATTAGGACACATTGGCTTGAGGTGGACGATTTATTTATACCGTTGACTTGCAGGACATTTGATTTAGCACACCGCAGGCTTTTCCTAACAGTTATTCTGATGGTCAAATATGGCTGTGATAATTTACCTCACCCACCTATTTCCATCGACGTTCGACACCCACCTCTTTCACCGACGTTGGCATCTACCTTTTTCCTCGATGTTCGACACCCACCTCTTTCACCGACTTGGCATCCACCTTCCTTCGATGTTCAACACACACCTCTTTTACCGACGTTGGCGTCCACCTTTTCCTTCGATGTTCGACACCCACCTCTTTCACCGACGTTGGCGTCCACCTTTTCCATCGACGTTTAGGCCCCGTTTGGCAGTCCTGTGGATGGTTGTTGTTTTATGAGCGCTTCATGTTTTCGTGTGGTAATTCTGGCAAATGGCTGCTTTCTTGCCGTTCGTCCAGTCACCTTTACAATGTCGCGAGATAGGCGGTTGGTGACATGCAACGATGACCCAATGGGCAAGGTGGAATTTAGCTGAAGTCGACTTGAGGCTCCACCAATACCTGGCCGCCTATAAAAGAATGAGAGGACCGTTTTTGTGATAGTTGGGTGACAGCTGGGTGATGGTATTTTCAGCTCGAGTCAGTTCCAGTCAGACGGTTGGTGAGCTGGCGACAGTGAGTTTGTGACAGTTGGTGACGGCCTCACAGTGCCTCAGCGCCTCACAGCTCCTTTCAGCTGTCCGTTGGTTGCGTGGCTTTCCTGATGGTGGGTGACGCTTGGACCGTTAATGCTGGTTCGCTCAGACCTGCTCTTGGCATACCTGATTCTTGCAACCCTGGTTCCGGGGGTGACGAAGTGACACCAATTGGTGTTCAATCCTGTTTGTAAGTGGGTGCATGGCAAGGCAGCGCGCTGGCAATGGACCAAGCATGCTCACACATTTTGGACGTATTATTTGACGTACGCCGACTTCCACCTTGCTGAGCGCAGACTGGATTTCTCTCCCCCCCCCCCCCCCCCCCAACGAATGATCTGCTGGTACCCTTGTCTCGTGTTTAATTGTTAAGTAAGGCATGTGATAACATCTGCTCTTTGTCTGTTTTATCAATACCTGATTGATTGAACATATATATATATATATATATGCCTGAAACATTAATATTCTTATTTGCTTGAGATTATTTTGCTTGATTGAATTTACTTATTTTCACACAAGGAAATAAAAAAGTTCTACTGTTTATTAATTTTTTCCTTTTAATAAATACTTGTTGACGTTTCACCTGTCCGCTGCTTGTCCTTTCCTTCCATTGATCAGGATTGTCCGAACCGAGATTAGGACTGGAGGTAATTACCAAACTAATTGACCTGTCATAGTCGGGCACGCATCAGTGGTAAATGCTCGCGCCGCCCTAATTAAGATCTAATCAAGAAAAGATTGTGCTTTGCCGAGGGCGCTCCCCCGTTCAGGAAGCCACGTGACCTCTAGTTAAACGGCAAAATTATGATGGTGTACACTTGAACTCGTGGTTAACTGATTGGCGTTCCTGGTTGTAAAGCAACCACCGATACCACGAAGTTAATTGTGAGCGGTGGCCCCAGGTCAGCTCTTCCGAGAGAGAAACGGGGAACAAACTCACTCTTAATACACTCGGTACCCATGGCCGTAACAATATATATATATATATATATATTATAATATATATACATAACATATATTATATATACATAATATTACACATATGTACATACATACATATATATTACGTTGTGGAAATTCACAGAGCACCATATAGTCCTTATATCATATATATATATATATATACATATATGTACATACATACATATTGTTACGGTTGTAGAAATTCACAGAGCACCATATAGTCCTTAGATCAGTTATGTCGATAAGTCTGTGTTCAGATAGATTTCCCCACCGTATGTCTAAGGATCTTATTCGTGTAACCGGGGCTGTGATCTTTGAGGTAGCCGTTTTTCTTTTGCTATCGTTATTTTGGACCAACCGCATTTCAACCACAACAACCACCTCTACACAACCCAACCACAACCACCTTCTCCACAACGCCAACCGCATTTCAACCACAACAACTGCCTCCTCCACAACTGCCTTCACACAACCACCTTCTCCACAACGCCAACCACAGCCACCACTCCCTAACCACATCTCCCCCAATAACCAACAACGAACAACATCGCTTCACCTTCAACTCCGCAAATGCCACCATTTTTGCGCCAGCCACGGCGAGTTCCAGAACAGCATCGCTGAAAAAGACGCGGGGGGTTTCCTCGTTGCCAGCGACGGTGATTTCACCCACGTCCGCTCTCCTTTGTGGCGCACGGACGGTGATGTCACACCACGTCCCGCTCGCTCCAAGCTACACTCGAAATTCGATCAGAAGATCGAGAAGGACGGAGCCAGTGGGGGTCAGAGGTGAGAGAGCGGAGATCAAACCTCGCCTCACGGGCCCTATAAAAAAAAACGCGCAGAGCGCCAAGTAAGTCAGTCGGTCTGGTTGGGAGTTGCGTGAAGATCAAGTTCGAGTCCTGTGGAGGGCAGTGGAGTCTGGGTTCTCCGAGGAGACGGGAGCTGGAGCGCAGCCAAGCCTTGCCGTGCCGCGCAGAACTGCGCATTCGTGTGCGGGACGTGGGAGCCGGAGAGAGGTCGCCAGCCAGCACCGAACGGTCTGAGGTGATCGGGCTTCGGACAGTCCGAAGTGGCGCTGAGGGACGGACGGGCTCTTAAAGAGAGCATGCAACTCTAAGAGAGCAAAAGACCCGTTCGTTCCTCTGGCGTTGCAGCTGGGCCCGAATCACCAGCCCCGAGGAGGCCTGGGCCGAAACCGCGGTCAGCCAGCTGCCGTGAGGACGGGACGTCGCGGGTCGCCCCAGCGAGGCACCACGAAGGTGAAGGTACCAGCCCGGCTCTCGGAGCTTCTGCGGTCATCACAGCTCCGTGCTCATAAGACCCAAAGGTCCAGTCTACCCCTCGTCTTTCCTGGGTTTTTCCTGTTTCTTGAATGAAAGTTGTGGCGCCATGTCCTTAGTAGAACTGATGTTAAGTGCAAGTGACTGACATAATAAATATACGCGTGTAGTATTTGCTTGCTCGCGTCTTGTCCCTACCCCATTCATTGCATGCTTGTATTCCCGGCGTTGCTGCTTTGACCGTATATGTGTGCAAATAAATGTGCTTGTGTGAATGTTAACCCGTTCATCGCGTCCTCTCCTTCATTGAACTGCCGTATTGAGTTCAGAATAATACTGGCTTTTTAATAGCCAATAATAGAATCGGATCCAACGGGACTTTCGCGATAATACCCTGCTCGGTTTAATCCCAAAACGAAGCGAGCTGCTTAAGCGCTCGTTTCAAGCGGGCCCCGTTGAGGTACAGTCTCTCGGTAGTCTGCCGCGCGATTAATTAGGTATATCGACAATTCGCGATTGACCCTGTAGCACGGTAGAGTGTTGACTAGGCTGTCGTGTGCATTAAAAACACCCGTAGCGGGATTTCGCGCGTTTGATCCGGAAAGCTGCGACTAGATTGTCCGTTCGTGTGGCGAGAGCGGCCGCCATGGCTAGAAGCGTCGTCCGCACGCCGCGGGCGGAAATCTACAAACAATATACATACATACATATAATATACAAATATATATACAAAATATATATATATAATATATATATATATATATATATAACATATATACCGGGCGTAGTGCGTGCGCCTGTAATCCGGCTACTCGGAGGCTTGGGTTGGAGGATCGCTTGAGGACGGGTGCTCTGCGCTGGCCGTGCTATGAGAGGTTAGGGCAGCCGGAATCATGGCGAAACCCAATCCTTATCCCTGTGTCGTAAGAGCGACCAGGGGGGGGTTGCGTCAGGAAGGCATCCGGCCATAAAACCTGTGCCAAATCAGAATGCGGATCATAATGGATGATCCGCTGTGGCGACCCCTAACGGGAGCAGCCGAAAGGAGAACAACAACATATATGTATACATATATACACATATATACATACATATATACAATATACATATATACATACATATATACATATATATCCATCCACATATACATATATATACAAATATATATATAT
>CM068954.1:124225258-124241953 GCA_035128595.1 Eptatretus atami | reverse complement strand
TTTTTTTTCAGGTGGTACATGTGACTGCCAAATTTCAAATCGATATGGCGAAACAGTTTATGAGTTATCGCCTCAAGCTATAAATGTTT
Source organism: Eptatretus atami (assembly GCA_035128595.1). Lineage (NCBI taxonomy): Eukaryota > Metazoa > Chordata > Myxini > Myxiniformes > Myxinidae > Eptatretus > Eptatretus atami. Next base: position 124,241,864 of record CM068954.1, on the reverse strand, counting down.
GGACGGCACCGGACGGACGGACGGACAGACGACCCAGGTGGACAACAATATCCCCTTCCGCACGGCGGCGGGGGATAAAAACGACCTGAGCACATCATAAGACCAGTTGCATCAGTGAAAAACAAGAAGGTGCAGTTGTAATTTTCATGTAGTGCCATAATTTGTTAATTAAAAAGATTAACGAGCTTGGGTTGTATTTTTGAGCTGATCATATAGGTAAATTATCTAAAAGCGATGGTGTCAGAGTGTTCGGACAGGGGCGCAATTTCAGTGCTTGCCAATAGGCCTATTTTCCCGTAGAAACGCCGCTGTATTAGAGATTTGCTTACTGCCCGGTGAGCGGAGGGAAAAAATATGTGATTCCTTGCTGGCCATCTGGAAAGCGGCAAGGTTTTTACGACTACAGAGGATGTGTGCATTCTCCGTCCGACATAGCTTTTCCCAGCATATATTTATGAAATTTTTTTTCAAAGCACGTAACTCAAAAGACTGCCTCTGCCCCGTCGCTGGGCTATCGTTGCCTCTGCCCGTCGTAGCTCATCGTTGCCGTCTGCCCGTCGCTGGGCTCTTTCGTGCCCTCTGCCATGCCCCTGGCTCTTCGTTGCTCTGCCGTCGTCTGGCTCTTCGTTGCCTTGCCCGTCGCTGGCTCTCGTTGCTACTGCCCACGCTGCTCTCGTTGCCTCGCCCCTCGCTGGCTCTGTTGCTTCTGCCCCCTCGTGGCTCTTCATTGCATCTGCCCATCTCTGCTCTTACTGGCCTCTGCCCCACTCTGGCTCTTCGTTGACTCTGCCCATCACTGCTTTGTTGCCTGCTGTCCGTCACTGGCTCTTCGTTGCCTTCTGCCCATCTCTGCTCTTCATTGCTCTGGCAATCAACTGCTCTTCGTTGCCTCTGGCCTGTCGTCTGCTCTTCACCCACAGTAGTGTACGACTGAGGATGTGCTTTTATTCTGGAGGACCAGTTTGGAGCACATGTTGCCACTAGCCCCGGCAAAGTGACAAGGCCAGAGATAAACACACCAACTCTCGAGGTCGGAACACTCAAGGTGGAGCGCCCACAGAGGTACACACTACACTCACAGACCTATGCACAGACTAGGTTAGGATCTTTTTCCTCACGCATCTTCTCTCCCTCTCTCTTTCCACCCCCTATCTCATCCCCTTTGGATGCAAAAAGATCATCCTACGACTCACAGATCACAGTTTCCTCTGGCAGCGACACTGCACCCCCCCATCCATTGCAACTGCACCCACCCTTCCACTCCACACCTAACACCACATATTTCTCCCTCTACCTCCCCCAAAGGTCCTGGTTGTGTTGGTCGGCCTGTCCGCGCCAAGTATTGCGAGGCCGGTTTATCCTCATCTGCTTCTCTTCTTTTCTGGCTATCTAATCTTTCCGTGTGTTGTTTGTGTGTGTGTTGTGTGTGTGTTTGTGAATGGCGGCCGCAAAGCATAAGTTGAAGACTGGAGCCAGTGATTACAGGATAAGTCTGTTCTGTGCTGCTTTTGTAAATTGCTTGCCTTTTGTCGTAGCCGCCACAATTCTTGCTATCCCTGCTGTACAATAATAATAAGCCCAGTCACTGTGCCACGCACACCTATTTCGCTTGATTGTAAAATAAATGCTTTGTGAAGAAATGTTTCCCAGCTCGTTCTCTTTTAGCTTCATTGGTCCAGCATGTTCGTTACCCAGCCGAGCCAGGACGTTATTTCCCAACGTTCTGTTTTTCTCGCCGGTTTCATCCCTTGGCAGTTACGCTCAGCGCAAACCTGTCTGGTCAAGGTGAATCTGGTTTGAACAAGGCGGATCAACCTTACCGAGGCATGTCACCCGGGTAATTTAGATCACGTGACCATCTAGGTAAACGGTATTTCTTAGACGGAGGACCCGTAGTCACGGTGTCCAAGATTATTGGCATTCGACGGTCGATTAGTGCTCGCCGTTCATGAAGTATTTGTGTGTGACGGCCTGCGATTCTGGAAGTCTGGTGAGACACCCGAAGGTAGCTTCCCCTCGGTCTTCTCGTCCCGCCCCCCAGTCCGCAACAATGTTAATGCTGGACAAAAACTTAAGCACTACCCCCATATTAAAAGCAATATCTATCGGAGGAGGCTAGAAAGGGCATCGCGCCAGTGAGTGGCCGCATTACTCGAACAGGGAGTATTGGAGAAACTGTCAGCGAAATTGTCATACGCCAATATGGCTCTATGAAGAAACTAGGGAAACAGACATGGCGATTTGTACAGGCACTTGAGCAATTACAAATGCATGATGTTCAATTCACCCATTGGTGCCACCAACCTATTGTCAATTCAATTCCAATCTAATACAAGTGTGCTACTGCGGTGATCGATTTGTGCAGTGGTTTGTTTTCCATCCCGATTCAATGAGGAATCGCAAAACCTATTTGCCTTTAACTTACGAGGGGGTACAAATGCACTTCGGATTAGTGGTTGTACAGGGGTTTGCGGATCGCCCGCATTGTTTCGTGATGCTCCATAAGGATTTGAAAGATAATGCATTTACCGAAGGTTCTACCTTTAGAATGTAGATGATTTTGAATTTGCTCACCACGTCGGCAAGAAAATGGAAAAAGGATACATTGACCTTTTTGAGAGGCTAGCGACAATGGCCACAAAGTGTCTCAGGATAGGTGCAGCGACATGAAACCCAGGTTATGTACCTAGGGCATGTACCTAAAAGTGAACATCGAGGCGACTCGTCAGATGACAGCTGGTGGCGAGCAACTTGAACATCCCAAAAACCAAAACAACAAAGCAATGATCGTTTTCCTTGGGATGGCTGGATGATTGCAGACAATGGGTATCTGAGTATCCGCAGGTGTTAGTTCGGCCACCTGTTAGACCATGATCTGGACAAAAGGCGCCGAGCGAAAAGAGTGACGCAAAAGGCTGAAGATAATTTTGGAAGTTAAAAGCTCTTTGTCACAAACACCAGCCTTGAAACTTGCCAAGATTACGCATAAGACGTTTACCTGTATTACTCAGTGACAGGGATGGATTTGCCACAAGCATCAACACAGCAGCATGTCAATAAATTGCGTCCGTTGACGTATCTATAGAGCAAAAAATTAGACCTGGTTGGCTGCAAGGATTTTCACCCTGCTTTACAGGTCGGGTGGGCCTGACCTGTATTCGGTACAAGTACTAGCAGATCGTAAGACAATCACCTTTGTCACCTACGCGGTCCGCACTGTGTAGTTATGCTGCTGTTAACAGCAAAGAAACCACAACACCTATCGGCAGTAAGAGCAATGACTGTATGCCTTGAGTGTACTCAGCCAAAAAGTAATATAGTCTTGAACGAGTCCACTGCGTTAAATGCGCAGATCTTTACATGCCAATTGCAGATGATGGAAGAACATAACTTGAGGAGGTTAATGATTGGAAACCGCTACTTCCGAACAATTTAAAGGACATCCCGCTACAAAATCCCGAAAATGATCCTTTTTGTAGACGTTTCCATCACAAGAGCAACGGGAGGGGGTCGCTATTATTGGATACGCGTGTGCTCATGAAAGCGATATTTGGAAAGTAATAAGCTTGCCCGGCATTATTCTACGCAACAGCAGAGCTATGTGCGGCTTTATCGCATGTAAACTTCTCAGAGGATAAGTTAACCATATATATGGATTCTCATATTGTACAGGGTGGCACACAACATAGAGCGCACTTTGGAAGGTAAGGGGATCACATAACATCATCAGATACCTGAGTCAAAAATGGTAAATTTGATCGCTAACTGTTAGAAGTTATAACATTTCAAAGCAAATAGGGGAAGTAAAGTGCGAGCACATATGAACATAGAGATGGGTCTCGAAAGGGAAGCTTTCACTTGATGCAGCGCAAAGCAGGCGGTAACATCGCCGCACATAGCAAATATGCTTGCAAAGGAGAAAGTAGGAACGAGGCGCCGACAACCGATGATAATCGCACATGAACAGGAAGGCGACTGAATGAAGTGAAAGAGCCAAATTGGGAAGAAAACGACGATGTCACTATGATGCTTGCCAAGAAAGGAGAAAACAAAACTCTGCTTTCAAAGGAAGGTTACTCAAAGCCGGCTTTTGCCATGGCTTGCTCGTTTGCATACAGGAAGTGCCATGGAGCAAATGTGGATGCAGAAGGAGGTGCTTCACACATGGCACGCCGTGCCATGGTTCACAGCCGTGCAGAAACATTTTTTGTCGAAGCTGTGTGTATTGCCCAACACGATAATTGGAAAGTGTTAAAACAACCGGGAAGGAGCACATCCACTGCCATGGATACCCTTTGCACCATATCCAAAAGACTTTGGTCATCATGCCAAAATGTTGTATTATAGTTACATGTTGGTAGTGGTTAGAATGTTCACCAATGACTGAAGCACTACCCATGAGAACAAGTGATTGCAAGGCTGGTGCAAAGCTATTACTTAAAGAGAACATTTGCGAGGTTGGATACCTTCCAAAAGTATCTTGTGATAAAGGATTCACAATTTACATCGGATATTACCTAGGAACTCTGGCAAAGCTTTACAAATAAAAGCAACATTTCCACTTCCCATACATTCTGACCTGCAGGGCAAGTAGTAGAGCGCCAGAATGGCCACCACTCAAGAACAAACTTGGAAAAATATGTGATGAAAAGGTTTGAAATTGGCTAGAGCTATAACTTTGGTGGCAAGATGTCAAATAGGCAATGTAAAACAGGCGCAGCGACTGTCCCAACATGAAAATACTGATGGGGAGGCTGATGGGGTGCTGTACAAGATCCATTAACACTGAAAACAAATGGTATACATATGTTGTGGGCCGGGTCAGGTGAGAAGACCACAAAGGGGGGGGGGGGGGAGCCTATCTCGGCTTCCCCACCAGACTCCCCGGAATTGTTAGCCGTTCGACACACGGATAATTCCGTGACGCTGCGGGTCGCTTACACCGACCGTGGACATCTAATAATCAACCACGCGACCAAGAGCCTCCCGTGCTATGGGTTAACGGGGTTACCTATTTAATCATGTGATTTAATTACCGGGAACACGCCTCGGTACACTTGTCCGAACCAGATCACTCTACCTGACCCGGATCACTTTACCGGTATCGGATTGCAGCGCTGAGCACACTGCAAGCGACGTACCAGCCTGAGAGCGAACGGGATCCTTGGATAAAGTCCCAGCTAAGCCAAGATTCCGACATGCTGGACGCAATGAAGAAGAGATAAAAACGGAGGGAACATTTCTAATAATATTTATACAATGGCAAGGAAAGGGTATGTTGGTACAAATCAATAGATTTATTGGAGGGTGCAAGCAGAGATAGGGAAGCAAGTGTGGGTGCAGCAATAAACAAGCAACTTATGAAAGCGGACGCACGAGCAGACTTTACGCAAAATAAGAATAGTCTTTCTGCCAGGCTTACTTATTATAACAGCGTGAGGACACACACACACGCACACCACCAGACACAGAAAACCCGATGAAGAGGAATTGAAGCAAGACAGGAGAAGCAGTTAAGGCGTAACTGTTCTCGGTAACCTTTGTATAATTATTGCCCTAACGCGCCAACCAATACGTTTGAGGGGAATGCTCCGCTGGTGCGGTAACCACCCCCCCCCCCCCCCCGACAGCTGGCACGTCGTCTCCTGTTTGCAGGCAGCTCGCGCGAGACCAGTGGCGTGAAGGAGGGGCTTGAGTTGGGAGGGTGGAGTGCAAGAGCGAGTGTACGGAGTGGTAGGTGGGACCAGGCGGGTGGTGGAGTCAGCGTCGAGTGGGCCGGAGAAGAGGACGCGGAGTCAGCGATGACATACGGAGGTCGAAGAAGAACAGCTTGAGCGGGAGCGAGGCATGGGCAGAGAAAGAGAAGAATGGCTCCCTCGACCTTTTATAGGCCCCGCGCGGCGCGGGTTGAGGGGCCACCCCGAAGTTTTGTCGTCACCCGAATCAGCGCGCTCAGATTGGCCCGACCCCCTGTGTGGCCGGCCGGCATTGGCGGAACCGCAACATTCCATTTCCGCAAGATGAAACGCCACGCCAAAATATTTCGCTCCGACTCACACATTGACACGAAATCGCCCACCACCGAACTCCGCACCATGAATTGGCCTTGGCAAGAACCCCCAGCCATGCCCTGATGAACGAGGGCAGCGCGTCCCGCACAACCTGCCTCAGCACCTCTGACCAGCACTGGCCTAATCACCCACTCTGTGTGCCCACGTGGCCCGAGCTGCACGACATGCCTCCGCCCGATTGCAGCCACCGCTGGCCGTAGGGCAGAGACGCCCACCATCCACGGGGAACAATCTGCGACCGCCAGCGAGGACTGAAGGTTACGATGGTTATGTGGCAAACCACAATGCACAGACAGTAAGCATGTGTCCAATTAAGGTGTCACGGAGTTTAAGCGCCTGGTCTGCCTTCGAGCACATTCCATACAGTGTGCGTAGATCCGCCATTACGCACGTGTGCAGTGCTCCACGTTAGCCGATTCTGCTATCGTGTGCACGGGCGAAAACCCGATATGTGTCAGATATGAGGGAAACGCTCGAATATAATACAGTAATTATATGGAGGCTTTAGAATGAAAAGAATGCCATATAGCTAGTCCAGAAATGGGTTGAAAGAACATGCCACTTGCGCTTGGCACACTGCATCCCGCCCAACGGTGGCGTGGGGTTGCCTTCCATTATAATAGAATTATTATAATAGTTGCCCAATAATTATTGGCCTCCGATTGAAGGAGTCGCTAGAGGACGGCTGAGCTCGTGCTGTTTGATGCTCTGTGGTGTTTGAGCACCCTTTCTAAGGTGCTGTTTTCTTCCGTCTCTTCGGTCCGTGTTCCGTGCAGCGTGGGCCGTCGTGTGGTGTGTTTTCCTTATCCTTTGGGTGTGAAATTATCGCTTGCTGTGCATTGGCATTGTTGTTTTCTACGGAGTGGGTCCAGCGTAATGCCCTTCATTGGCCTTTGCTGGGACCCATCTCACACGCCGAAGGCGTGCACGTGGCTCAGATCCACCTCAGGAATAATCAGAAAAGAAGAGTAGAATGAAAGTTAGAAAATGAAATGAAGAAGAATTATGTAAGCAAACTAGCTAGTGAGATCCCTCACAACGCTCGCCCCTGTTGTCCGCGAGACAAAAGGAGCGGGACTATCTACCATGTGTTAACGGAATACTGTCTGGGACCACTTAGTTGGATGCATGGGTTCTGAGAACCGTAAACAATATGAATGCAATGACCACATATGAATTAATTTTGTGTTGCCTTAACAACGTTGTCAAAGAATCACTCGCAGGTCAAACAAGCGTACGAGAACTGGTATGAGGAGGATCACCACAACACTCAAGCCCGGCAACGGGACACAGCAAAGGGTGTTCAAATGGAAGAACACGCCAAAGGGCACGTTGGACAGGAACCTCACCAGCGGTACTGTGGTTACCCACAGTAGCTTCATAGTGCGAAGGTAAGTCATCATGAATTCACGCATCTCAATCAATTGCCAAAAGAGCATATTAGAAACGCATAAGGAGAACAGAAGAAAGCCGCAAGTGGGAAAAATTACCAAAAGTTTAAATGACATGTGTAGTAGCTGTTACTTAGCCAGCATGTTCATAATTACATATAGCAGGGATGCTAACAGGTAGTTGGAGCATTATCAGAATGATCAGGGAAACATAATGCTCAGTAGGACCAGAACAGGGAAACAAGCATGGTCGTTGAATAGAGGTAAGAAGAGCAATGGGAGACAAGCAATCAGGACCGACACAGCGGCAAGAGGAAAGATTGGGCCATACTGCCGTACAGAGCATTTTGGTGCTGCTTAACAGTCTCCTTGGCTATTGGGAACAATTCCTGGCGACGGGTGCGCCACTTCGGCACAGTATACCAGAATGCTGACACTCATTTTGCCGACCTCAGAAGGATTGACAGGCCGGGTTAAACCCCACCTGATATAAATTCACAAAAGGGAGCGGGATTTGAACTCGGGACCGTAGATCCAAAGCCGCTGCCACCCCTAACCGTTAAGCCAACAGCAGGCATCAAGCATGAGTTATGGGATATAAATACTTTTTTGACGCCTGTTGCACAATTATGCAATGAAGGAAATTAAGAAACAGAAGTATGGATATGTGCCTATCTTCTGCACTCCTCAAAAGACAGGATTGCCATTTGCAAGTGATTCCTATTTGAAGAAATAGATTATGCGGAGCTGGTTGGTACAACAACTTTGCTTTGAACTTACGAACAAGCAATGAGCCACGTAGCGAGCTTTGTGAACCATTGGTACCCTCCTTACAATTAGTGAGAAACCACTATATTTAAGATTCCGTTCAAATTGAGAGGTTTCTTTGCCTAACCTGGATGAATCCTAGCCAGCGAATTTATTGGCGGAAACTCCACTTATATTAATTCTTCAAAATAGATAAACGACAAAGGACGATAATCAGAAAGACAAAATGGAACTTTGTTCCAAAAGTTAGCGTCCCAACGGCAATATTCTTGTATGGGGGTTCAGCCCATTCCCTGGCGACCACATGATTGGACTGGTCCTGCTACTTGAGTTACATTGTGCCACATATACGCCTGACCACTAACTCACGTTTGGAAGGTATTCTGCAACGGAAGAGGGGCATCAGAAGGGGAGATTGCAGCGAATTGGATATTTTTTTCCGGTATGGGGCATTAGTAGGAGGGAGAGAGCTTAATAAATGCAGCCTCATTGGAGGAATTGCGGGAACCAAACTGCTGATGGCTTTGAAAAGTCAATGCTGAGATGACAGGCCTTACGAAACAATGCACAATGCCAAATAGGATAGCCCTTGACATGATCGGGCAAGCCCATGGAGGCACCTTGTGCTGTAATTGAAAAAGAATGTTGCACCTACATTCCAGATAACTTGAAAAGATCCATGAGTGTGGTAGCAGTATGTAAGAAAGTAAGCTGCCAAATACCATGATTATACTAAGGAGGGAGCTCGGTTCCTGGTTAAAGGAATGTTTGGTGGATGGGGAAGCATGGATAACTCCAATATTGTTCATTGGACTTATGATATTCGTTTGCTGTTGTTTGGTTATTATAGCGGCATAAAGGCACTAATCGGAGTCCCTGTGTGAGAAAATTTTGCCACAGTGACGACGATGGTGGCGAATGATTTTTCTGGACTGTCCATCTGTTGAGCGTCCGTGAAGATCCAGAAAACCCAGAAAATGAATAACCTATTGTAAAATCCTTCTAGACACCGTGTTCGTTGAATTTTATGGAACCACGACATACGCACAGTGCCCGGGGTTGAAGTACCCCTTTAGAAAGAATCAACAAATGCTGCAAAGAAGCAAAAAAAGCAGATTGGGATGTGGTGGATGAAGAGGATTTAGGTCAATAAAAACCTTAGAAACTGAAGGGAAAAGGAATTCGAACGCTTGCTCAAAATAAAAGCTGATGTAGATTTTCGGGAAAAGGTGAGTGCCCTGTTGGATATAATGTTCGGTGTGCGTAGGGTTCTTTCTTACAGGTTGCCTCGGCACCCAAACTCCTGGGACAAGGCAAGAAGGGGAGGTGGTGGGCACCCTGGGTTTGCATTCAACTTGCGTAGAAATGTTAACCCCACCACGGAGCGCAAGTCTGGGTATGCTTGTGGAAGCGGACCCTGCGCGAGCGAAGACAAATTGTTAATTTTGTTGTAGTTTTGTCCTTGCAGTAACAGACACCCTTGTGTTGTTCTGAATGAAGCAAAAACGGAGGTATTGTGGGAAAATACACTTAATTGAAACTGTTACTGGGTAAAACATTAATTAAGTGCTTAGAAAAGCTTGTTGCCAGAGGGGAATTTAATAAATATTTGGGAGAGCTTTAGCAGAGAGATTTCCTGATGCAAGTAATTTCTCTGTTGCCTTTATGCCTTATCTATGTTCCACTGGCCGCACGCATACCTTACGCAAAGGTCACAATCCGATCTCCCTCGCCCAGGGCCAGATGGAGGCCATGACCATTTAAGGAGTTGTTTCTCATGCCTGTTTTTATGATTTTACTTTTTACTAAAGCTTTTCTGTACTTGTGTGAAAGCCTTCTGTAGCTTGTCATTGATTAATAAGTTTTCCTGGAAATGCATGCTCATGGTAATAACCACGCCTTGTTAAAAATTATATCATAGCATATATATATATATACTATGATAGACTATATATATATATATATATATATAATATAAATATATATATATACATTGTTATGGATTTCAGAATCGGATCCAACTAATGTATACACAAACCATTAGGTCCGGACAGTTAATCTCCCTCAATGCATATCCAGGATAACCCATCCCATGTCGTGGGAATTCTTAACTTGATGCGTTGAGAAGGGTATAGAATAGATTCCTTTTCTTATGGGATGGCCGTTTTCTCTTACGACGACCACATTCATGCAAGTGAGATGCCGTTAGCCCAACGAGGCTCGTCTACCCCTTTCCATTAAGACACATTGGCTTGAAGGTGTACGATTTATTTATACCATTGACTTGCAGACATTTGATTTAGGCACACGCAGGCTTTTCCTGAAGCAGTTATTCTCTGATGGTCAAATATGCTTGGTAATCTTACCTCACCCAGCCTATTTCCATCGACGTGTCGACACCCACCTCTTCCACCGACGTTGGCATCTACTTTTTCTTCGATGTTCGACACCCACCTCTTTCACGCGTGGCAATCCACCTTTTCTTCTTCGAGTGTTCAACGACACAAACCTCTTTTACCGACGTTGGCGTCACCTTTTCCTTCGATGGTCGACACCGCCACCTCTTTCACCGACTGTTGGCGTCCACCCTTTTTCATCGACGTTTGGACGGCCCCGTTTGGCAATCCTGTGGATGGTTGTTGTTTTAGACGCGCTTGCATGTTTTCGTCGTGTAATTCTGGCAAATGGGCCTGCTTTTGCCGTATCGTCCAGTCACGGTTACAATGGTCGCGGATACGGCGGTTGGTGACATTGCAACGATTGCACCAATGGCAAGGTGGAATTTAGCTGAAGTCGACTTGGAGGCTCCACCAATACTTGGCCGCCTAAAAAAGAATGAGAGGACCGTGGTATAGGTTGGTGACAAGCTGGGTGATGGTATTTTCAGCTCTGAGTCAGTTTCAGTCAGACGGTTTGGTTGAGCTGGCGACAGTTGGAGTTTGTGACAGTTGGTGACGGCCTCACAGTGCCTGCAGCGCCTCACAGCTCCTTTCACGATTTTTTTTTTTTTTTTCTTTTTTTTTTTTTCGTTTGTCCTGGTATTGTTTTGTTGGTTGTGGCTCCTGATGCGTGGGTGACGCTGTGGACCGTTAATTGCTGGTCTGCTCAGACCTGCTCTTGGCATACCTGATTCTTTTGCAACCCTGGTTCCTGGGGTACGAAGCTTGACACATTGGTGTTTCAATCCTGTTTTGTAAGTGGAGTGCATGGCAAGGAGCGCGCTGGCATGGACCAGAGCATGCCACACATTTTGGGACGGTATTATTGACGTTACGCCGACTTCCACCTTGCTGGAGCCGAGACTGGATTTCTCTCCCCGCCCCCCCCCCGCCCACCGATGATCTGCTGGTACCCTTGGTCTCGTGTTAATTGTTAATAGGCATTGTGATAACATCTGGCTCTTTTGTCTGTTTTTTCATCAATACCTGATTGATTGAAACATATTATATATATATATGCTGAAACATATATATTCTTTAATTTGCTTGAGATTATTTTGCTTGATTGAATTACTTATTTTCAACACAAGGAAATAAAAAAGTTCTACTGTTTATTTAATTTGTTTTTCGCTTATTAAAAAATCCTGTTGACGTTCAACCTGTCGCGTGCTTGTCCTTTCCTTCCATTGATCAGGTATTGTCCGAACCCGAGCATAGGACTGGAGGTGTAATTACCAAACTAATTGACCTGTCATACGTCGAGGCAACGCATCAGTGGTAATGCTCGCCGCCCTAATTAAGATTAATCAAGAAAAGATTGTGCTTTGCGGAGGCGCGGCTCCCCCGTTCAGGAAGCCACGTGACCTCTAGTTAAAACGGCCAAAATTTAGATGGTGTACACTTGAACTCGTGGTTAAACTGAATTGGCGTTCCTGGTTGTAAAGCAACCCACACCGTACCACGAATAATTGTGAGCGGGTGGCCCCAGGTCAGCTTCCGAGGAGAAACGGGGACAAACTCACTCTAATACACTCGGTACTCCATGGCCGTAACAAAATATATATATATATATATATTATATATATATATACAATTACATCTATATATATATATACATATATACACATATGTAACATTAAACATACATATTATTACGTTGTGGAAATTCACAAGCCCACCATATAGTCGCTTATATCATATATATATATATATATACATATATGTACATCCATACATATTGTTACGCGTTGTAGAAATTCACAGAGCACCATATAGGTCCTTAGATCGAGTTATGTCGATAAGTCTGTGTTCAGATAGATTTCCCACCGATGTCTAAGGATCTTATTCGTGGTAACCGGGGCGTGTGATCTTTGAGGGTAGCCGTTTTTCTTTTGCTATCGTTATTTTGGACCAACCGGCATTTCAACCACAACAACACCTTCTCCACAAACGCCAACCCACAACCACCTTCTCCACACCGCCAACCGCATTCACCACAACAAACTGCTCCTCCACAACTGCCTTCACACAATGACCACCTTCTCCACAACGCCAACCACAAGCCACCATCTTTCCTAAACCAACATCTCCCCCCAATTAACCAACAACGAACAACATCGCTTCCTTCAATCCGCAAATGCCACCCTTTTGGCGCCAGCCACGCGAGTCCAGCGAACAGCAATCGCTGAAAAAGACGCGGGGGGTTTGCTCGTTGCCAGCGACGGTGATTTCACCCACGTCGCTCTCTTTGTGGCGCCACGGACGGTTGATGTCAACCACGTCCCGCTCGCTCCAAGCTTCACCTCGAAATTTCGATCAGAAGATCGAGAAGGACGGAGCCCAGTGGGGGTCAGAGGTGAAGAGCGGAGATCAAACCTCGCCTCACGGGCCCATTAATAAATAAAAAACGCGCAGAGCGCCAGTAAGTCAGTCGTGGTCTTGGTTGGGAAGTGCGTGAAGATCAAGTCGAGGTGTGGGAGGGCAGTGGAGTCTGGGTCTCCGAGAGAGACGGAGCAGTAAGAAGCGGCAGCCAAGCTTGCCGTTCGCGCGCAGAACTGCGCATTCGTGTGCGGGACGTGGGGAGGCCGGAGAGAGTCGCCAGGCAGCACCGAACGGTCTGAGGTTGATCGAGGATTCGGACGACGATGAAGGACGCTGAGGGACGACGGGCTCTTAAAGAAGCATGCACACTCTAAGAGAGCAAAGACCCGTTCGTTCCTCTGAGGCGTTGGCAGGCTGGCCCGAATCACGCAGGCCTTCCCAGAGAGGCCTGGGCCGAAACCGCGGTCACGGCCAGACTGCCGTGAGGAGGGACGTCGCGGGTCGCCCCAGCGAGGCACCACAAAGGTGAAGGGTAACCAGCCCGGCTCTCGATGCTTCTGCTGTCATCACAGCTCCGTGCTCATACAGACCGCAAGAGTCCAAGTCTACCCCTCGTCTTTCCTGGGGTTTTTTCCTTGTTCTTTTGAATGAACGTTGTGGCGCCATGTCCTTAGGTAGAACTGATGTTAAGGCAAGTTGACTGTACATAATAAAGTATATCGGTTTGTAAGTATTTGTCTTGCTCGCGTCTTGTCCCTACCCCATTCATTGCATGCTTGGTATATCCCTGCGTTGCTGCTTTGCCCGTATGATGTGTGGCAAATAAATGTGCTTGTGTGAATGTTAACCCGTTCATCGCGTCCTCTCCTTCATTGAACTGGCCGTTATTTGAGTTTCAGAATAATAGCTGCTTTTTAATAGCCAATAATAGAATCGGATCCAACGGGACTTTCGCGGATAAATAACCCTGCTGTGTAATCCAAAACGAAGCGAGCTGCTTAAAGCGCTCGTTTCAAGCGGGCCGTTGAGGTACAGGTCTCTCGGTAGTCTGCCGCCCGATTAAATTAGTATATCGACAATTAGGGCCGATTGACCCTGGTAGCACGGGTAGAGTGTTGACTAGGCTGTCGTGTGCATTAAACACACCCGTAGCGGGATTTCGGCGTTTGATCGAAAGCTGCGACTAGATTTGTCGTTCGGTGGGCCGAGAGCGGCCGCCATTGGCTAGAAGCGGTTCGTCCGCACGCCGGCGGGCGGAAATCTACAACAATATATACATACATACATATATATATACAAATATATATACAAATATATATATATATAATATATATATATATATATATATATACTATATTACCGGGCGTAGTGGCGTGCGCCTGTAATCCGGCTACTCGGAGGCTTGGGTTGGAGGATCGCTTGAGGACGGGTGCTCGTGCGCTGGCCGTGCTGATGAGAGTGTAGGCATGCCGGAATCATGGCGAACCAATCCTTATCCCTTGTGTCGTCAGAGCGACCAGGGGTTGCTCAGGAAGGGCAATCCGGCATAAAACCTGTGCAAATCAGAATGCGGATCTATAATGGATGAGTCCGCTGTGGCGACCCTAACGGAGCAGCCGAAAGGAGAACAACAACATATATGTATACATATATACACATATAGTACCATACATATATACAATATCATCATAAATACATACATATATACATATATATCCATCCACATATCATATATATACAATAGTATATATCTATATACAATAACAATATATACATGCATATATATACACATTAACATATACCCATTATTGTTTAATATATATACACTAGGTACGTGGCCCCCGTGCGTGGCCGTACGTGGCAAAAAAACAACAAAAAACTCAAACCGCAAGCCAGAAGAAACAACAACCACACAGGCCGTTCCTTACTCTCTGCGTGCCGTACCGTGCGTGGCAGTCACACGTGCAAACCCCCTAAAAAAACAAACGAAAAACTTTCAAACGCAGCCAGAAAAACCACACAGCCGTTTCCTTCGCTCTCACATTGCCGCGTACGTGCACCCCTAAAAAAACAACAAAAAAACTTTCAAACGCGCAGCCAGAAACTCGCACACAGCCGTTCCTTCCCTCTTGGTCAACGACGACTGGATGTGTGGGCAATTGCGTTTATCATAAATGCGCATAGAAATCGAGAAATTATTAGAATACATTGGTCAATCAACTATATCCGAAGTAGTGGATGCCGTTACGGAATGTTCACATGCATTCCACGAATTATCGCTTTCATTAAATAACAACTGCTGTCGATACTTTACACACAGATTAATTAAAATCCAAATTAAAATCAGTTTTACCTCCCTGTCTTTGCTTGCCCATGAGCATTCGCTGCCATTGACCATTGCACTCCTACGCCACCGTTAATAAATGGCGCCTTTCCCCATAGTAACCAGCACGGCACTTGACGTCATCTCGGCCGGCCCGCGCACCGGCTACGCAGCACACCCTTACGCAGCCAACGTGTCCTTTCATTGGTTGTAAAAAATGCCATAACTTGGGAGCACTTGTCCGATTAATATCAAACCTTGAAAGGCACATCTCAGGGCCCCAGCAAATATCTGGCAAGTTTCAATTAGATCGACCCGTGGTTGTCGAGAAACAGCGTCACAGACACACACACACACACACACACACACACACACCACACACACAACAAAAGAGATTGCTGGAATTATAAATAGATATACATATATACAACAATATATATCATATATATATAATTATATGTTATATATTACACACACGAGGTCCATCTAAAAAGTTATGGGAATGACTTCACAGGGAAAAATTACAAAAAATTTTTATCTCCAAAAATATATTGAAATCACAGCTTGTCCCCTTCAAAATAGTTTCCCTCCAGACTCACACACTTGTCCATCCTCTTCTTCCACTCTTCGATGCACCCCTAGAAGGCTTCTTCTGGAATCCTCCAGAGCTCCGTCGTCATGGCCCTTTTGAGGGCCGCCACATCAGGAAATCGGGTCCTCTTGATCACGACCTTGAGCTTGGGGAAGAGTAAAAAATCACAAGGGGCCAAGTCTGGCGAATACGAGGGTTGCTCCAGAGTTGGCACGTTCCTCTCCACAGGAAACTGTCGGATGCTCAGGGCACTGTGAGCAGGGGCGTTGTTATGGTGGAGCACCGAGGCGTTGTTATGGTGGAGCACCGAGGCGTTGTTATGGTGGAGCACCGAGGCGTTGTTCTCCCACATATCCCTCTTCTTGTCCCGGACTGATCTCATGAGGCGCCGGAGGATCTCCTTGTACACGTATTGATTCACTGTTTGACTGTGGTAGAACTGCAAGTGACGATGCCGTCTTGATGTCAAAAAAGCGCATGAGCATCACCTTGACCTTAGACTTCGACATCCTTGCTTTCTTTGGTCTTGGTGATGCCGGACTTTTTCCATGACGACTCTGCCGTTTGGTCTCGGGATCGTATTCGAATATCCACAATTCATTGCCAGTAATGACTCTCCCAAGCAGTTCTGGATCGTCTGCAAGGCGCTCGATAATGTCTTGACAGACAGTGACTCTTTGCTGTTTCTGGTCCTCGGACAA
>CM068954.1:124183944-124216444 GCA_035128595.1 Eptatretus atami | reverse complement strand
AGGTTTTCCTTTGCCCTCGTGATTGTTTCCAAAGCAATTCGTTATCGGGTTTGCTTTGCAAAGGTTATATGGTTTCTCCTTGTGAGTTTCAAAGCAAAATATTGTTACGGCTGTGGAAATTCGCATTACACCATAAAGGTCCCGTAGGTGAGATATATTTCTTAGTAATGTGTAGTTAGCCCAAACCATTGTTTAAGGGAATTAATGTGATTCATTCGGCTGCGATCCTTTGAGTTAGGCGTTTTTCTGTTCTACCTTTGTTTTGAGCCAACCACTACAACAACAACAACAACGCCAGCAGCCACAACCTACCTTCACCACTCGCTACCGCAAACCTCACATCACCGCCATTCCAAACAGCGCCATGGCCATCGACACCACCGAAAACCCTCCCCACCTTCTCCTACGGCCACTCCCGCACCACCTGTGGACACCGAGCGTCGGGCTATTTCAGCGATACACGCGAGCCGCGAGTGCAGATGGCGGTTTTTCAAGGAGAATTCGGATCAGGAATGCTACACGCCCACATCTGATCCATCCAATTAGGAAGCGCGGGCGGCTTGGCCCCGCCTCCAGACGCGCCTGACGGAAATCGGGATATGCAAATTTGAGGATCAGGAAAGATACACGCCCTTTTTCTCCATCCAATCGGCGAGCGTGGCTCCGCCCCTGAGGTCGTTTGGATCCGAGAATTTGCATATGGTGGGTTCCTGGAGCCGATAAAAAGACGAGCGCAAGGCGAATCATGGCAGTATCGGTGGGAGAGTCGGGAGACGGAGCTCGAAGCAGAAGTGGGGCAGACGGCTACGGAGGCGAACGGCTACGGAGGCAACGGCTACGGAGGCAAACGGCTACGGAGGCGAACGGCTGCGGAGGGAGATCGGCTGAGGAGAACCTGGAGGCTCGGGTCCGGGACGAGGAAGTCAGCGACGAGGTCGCGTTGAATCGCGCATCGCGGGACTCGAGCAAGCCAGCATACTCCCTCCCAGAGCATCAACAATTCCCCCTTTCCCCCGCGCTGGAGAGTGCGACAAGGGGCCCCGTTCCCACTTTACCCCAGCAGGTGCCCACGAAACCGCCGTGCAGCGACATTTTGCGGCTCGCCACGAGGGCGCGGGTAGGCCCTTCGGTCTCGTGGACCTGGCCGCTCATCAGGTTCCACGCGCATTAGGCCCACGGGCCCAGTCTGACTCCCTTGCCTTTGAGGGGGTCTTTTCTTTGCTTAGGTGTGAATGCGTGTTGTGGCGCCGTGTCTTGTAAGGTAGAAACTGTATAAGTGTTGCCGAGTGTTCGCGTTTAGTCGGTCGTAGCTCTGCGTTGCTTGCATTTTGTTTTTGTCTTAAATTGATATATGTGCATTTGCTAATTGTGGCTGTAAATACGTGCTATATGTGTGCTCCGTGTGCCGCGGAATAAATGTGCATTGTGTGAACTGTTTTCCCGTTTCGCTTCGTCTTTTCTTCATTGACCCTCCATCCTGCTTCACGTAAAGGTTCGTAGTGGGCTGGATACGCCCGATAAATAATCTGAACCGTCGAGGTCGACGATAACACCGCTCGGTTATCCCGATAGTAAGGAACGGGCCGCCCAAGCGGCTCATGTCCGGAGTCGACCTGCGGCGAGGTACGATCGCCCGGTTTACCATCCGCGTGGGTACTTAGGTAGGTCGAGTTTGGCGTACAACCCTATCCTACGTGGGTGGCCGATTGGCACGATTGTGGTGAGGTCGAAAGGCCACCCGTGACTGGCTCCGGGCGATAGTTCCCGGAGGGTCACGACTGAATTGTCCGTCCGGTGGGCGACGTGCCGCGATCCGAGTTACGTGGCCGTCCGCACGCCGACGGGCGCGAATTCGCAACAATATATTTGATAACACCCAATTCCCAAGCTGTTTGCCGTATGAACATGTTTTCTAAATTACCGAGCCAAATTTTTTTCCACCTGTCACACACAGCTGAATATAAAGATTAATGTTAATGCACATCTCCTTGAAACATCTGTATAAATGCAACATTGTGGGGTTTTTTTCATTTGTTTATTGAAATTCTCCCAAAACAACGGTGAAAGCTACTCAAGGTTTTTGGGTTGTATACAGTACGTACTGTATTCGGTAATCACACTGACTCCAATCTGCCAATTCCCGAAAAACAAAACAAAACAGGAAACAAAGGTACATTTTCATTACAACTCAAATGAGGGAACGTATGTTTTGTTTGCAGTGATTGTGGCAGCGGTTTAAGATACACTGCCAAATGAAGGGACGTTCTCATAAGGCAAGGAAAAAAAATCATGGTCTTTCATTATTTTTTAAAAACTTTTTGTTTTCGCCTGACTTTTCAAGGCATATAAACAAACTGATGGATATGCAATTCACATATTATATGAAGTAAATAAACGAAAATCGGCTTGGTCGTGAAGCTGTAATTAAATAGTCGAGAGACCGGGGAAATTCACGAGAGATAGTTATTATGTACATGTACCATTTAAAGAAGTTATGTACATGTACACTTCAGAGTAATATGAAATGTACATGTCCACTTTGCAACACTCAACATCATGTCTGAGTTTATGTAGATTTCAAAAAACACGAAAGCAATGCGTTAAAAACTCAACAAGGGACGCATATAAAATCGAGTTATCAACTTCTACTTACCGCTAAAGGATGATGACTTCGTCCAGTCTGAGCAGTGTCCCATAAGCTGTTAAACTTGAGTGCAGGTGAATACATTCACAAGTTCAATAAGAAGCAAGAAATAGGTGACTCAGGTGTCATAAATTGCTAGTGCCCGTGGGAATAAGTTGCTCACCAAAAGGGGTTCGATGACAGTAATCCCACAGTTGAAAGGAGCGAAAACCCGCTGAAGATGAGGCCGTGACACGTCACATGGTACAAAGCTCTGTGTGCAGAGAGCAAAGTGCTGTGGGAGGATACAGTCACAGATGCGTTTTAACTCCAGTGAAACTCAAGTCCGTGAGTCATTTCCATGAGGGTGTAAATAGCGAGCTGCCAGGCAGGGGAAACGTCGTCACACTTCCGTTAAAACCTTCCTCACCATTCGTCCTTCGACGGGGAGGTCCAAGAGTCTGATAGTAATGTGGAGGAAAATGATTGGTTAGAAACCACATTAAAAAAAAATAAAAACCATGCCTACACTGCTGCCATTGATTGCACAAAGTTCATGATGTAAAAGTACAGTACTTACAAGTTGGCACCAATGAAAAGTACACCACAAGTAGCCTCCTCCTAGATCGCTAGTGACCAGAATTTGTCAACATAAGAAGAAAGCTATCAAACAGAAAGGTGTAAAAATTGTCATGTAAAACAATGACCAGTGCCAATGTTTCAAGTTCCAAAAAAAACTGTACAAAAAGAGCTGGCCAATGGACTTGATGGCAAGACTGCATCTTCCTCACTGCCAGCACTTGAGGAACAGCTGCCGGTGATGGTGCTGGTTGCAAGTGAGGAATTGTATGTGACGCATGTGCAGTAGTCAGGTCATGTTCAACATCAGTAGGCTTCAACCTGTCAATGCTGACAGCATGTTTCCCATTCTAGTTAATCATGAAAAACATAGCACGGCGGATGACTTCAAATGGTCCGTCATGTGGGGATTGAAGTGGCTTCCTCACCACGTCGTGTTGCATGTCTGAATTGTTCTGGGTTTGCCTGTGCTGATGTCTGGTAGGTGTAGGCTTCAAGCTTCTCATGTGCATCCATATTCTATACACGTAGTTGCTCGGATCCAAGTTGTGATTAAACGGACTAGGTACCACAAGCTGTCCTAGCAACTTAAGAGTTGTGCCAAAACTAACTCAGCAGCACAGCACCCTAGGTCAGAATAGACCGCAGTTCGGATACCGAAAACCACTATAGGAAGACTATGTCCATCTTGTATTTTCATGGGCTTTCAGAGATGCTTTCAACTGTCAATGGAATCGTTCCACTAGTCCATTACGTGACGGATGAAAAGCTGTGGTTTGGGTTCTCCTACTGTCTAAAAGATCAGACAGAGCTTGTAAAAGTGTTGATTCAAACTGATGACCTCGGTTTATGGTAATTATTGAGGGTGCACCAAACACAGCTGCCCAATGTGAGATGAATGCTTGTGCTACCGTCTCTGCTGTCTGGGCAGGGATGGGTATTGACAAAGAGGCCTATGTGCGAGGAACCTGTGAAGGAGTAGAGCATCACCTGTGGTCAAGTAATTCTCGTCCTGCTTATAGAGCAATTTGTGCATTGCGTTTCTCCAAGCCCGTCCCTCATCATACTGAAATTAGAGCGGAGGGAGGTGAACTCTTGACTGACGAGTGAAGGCTTGCTGAGCCAATTACTTTGAGCGGCTGTACCGGGCTGACCCACCAGCTGTTGAGTTGAACGTCAGGGGTGTAACTATCCCTTTTGCTGACCCTCCAATCAACTGTGAACCACCTTCGTTGGTGGAAACCCAGGCTGCGGTGAACCAGTTGAAAGTGCGTAAAGCTCCTGGGATCTGTGGCTTCCATGCTGAACTTCTCAAGGTTGGTGGAAATGTACTCTTGTCGTTGTGTGCAGTTCTGTGCTCTGTTTGGAACACGGGCATCATCCCAACTGACTGAAAGAGGGACCTTCTTGTCCCTCTCTGGAAAAGGAAGGGTGATCACCAGGACTGCTGCAACCACCGAGGGGTGATGCTGCTCTCAGCACCCAGAGCAGTGGGGCTTTACACCACAGGTCAATGATTCACCATATCCTTGCTCTTGGGGTCCTCACCAAACGCAGATGAGAGTTTCGGCAGGGGCTGCTCACAGCTTATGTTGATTTCCACAAAGCATTCAATTCAGTGAATTGGGATGCACTCCGGAGGATTCTCGGTCTACATGGGGTGCCGCCAAAACTGATCAATCTGATTGCTGAACTATGCTCTGGTATTTCTTCTTGCATATGGCAGCATGGCTGCCGAGTAGCGATCATTTTGTTGGGGCGGGACTATGCCGCTGATGCTGTGCCCCTATACCAGTGCACTGGTACTCGTTTTGCCGTCCTCGAAAGGATGGCAGGCTGAGTAAACCCCACCTGGTGTTAATTCAGCAGCCAACAGGGCTCGAACTCAGGACCCGAAGATTCCAAAGCAGGCATCCAAACCATTAAGCCAACACCAAGCTTACTCTGGAACAGAGATTGCAGCGATGTGTGGTGTTTCCATCCCCGACTTCTTTCCAGTTGTAACTTCAATTTGTCAGGGTTGTGTACTGGCTCCCACACTTTTCAGCTCTTGCATGGACTGGATTCTGGGGAGGATGTTGGAGAGCTCAAGCTGCGGTGCATCACTTGGGAATGCCAAGATCTCTGACCTTGATTTTGAAGATGATGCAGTCATATTTGCAGAGACGTTGGAAATCCGTATGGGGGCCCTCAATGTGCTGCATGAGGATTCGTAGCCACTGGGATTACGGGTTTCCTTGCTCAAAACTAAGATCCAGTCTTTCAATGACATATTGGATGCTGCTATATTGTCTGTACCTGTTTGTGGTGAGGATGTTGAGGTCATGGAAAGACTCTCTTACCTTGGCAGTGATATTAATGTCTCCACATGTTGTGAGCCAGAGGTCAATAGACATCTGGGTCGGGCCTCGGGAGTCATGGATTCACCGGATCATGGGGTGTGGCCCCATCGGTACTTAGGCAGGAGGACAAAAGTCAAAGTCTTTAAATCCTTGGTGCTTCCAGTCTTGCTCTATGGATGTGAGACTTGGACTCTGAAGAAGGATCTGAGATGGAGACTTAACTCCTTCATTACAAGGACTCTTTGGAGAATCCTTGACTATCATTGTTCAGACTTTGTGTCCAACAAGTGGTTGCTGAGATACTCAGATTATATTTGTTACCTTTAGAGTCTGTGAGAGTCAGCTGCAGCTGTATGAACATGTGGTTCGTTTTCCTGATGCTGATCTTGCTCACCAGATTCTCTCAGTGAGGAGCCTCATGAAAGGCCCTCCTGAGCCTCCTGACCACTTACAAAGCTTTGTCCGTAGCCTGATGGAGTACTGCTCTCCCCTCTGGGCTGGTGCTCCTGCCTCCCACCTTTCTCGGCTTCACGCTGTAGAAACCATTGCATTTCGGATCATCGGCATCTCCCGCAATGAGGCTGAGTCTTTGGGCCTCTCACTCAATCAGCGCAGGTTGGTCGGTGGTCTTTCTGTCTTCTGCGGTCTCCTCTCCAGCCTTGCCCCCTGCTCTCTCTGCGATTTGTCCCCACCACATTTCCACAGGGCGCTCAAGGTCAGCCAACAACCCCTTCTGGTAAAACTACCAAAATCACGAATCACTGCTCACCTTCACTCTTTCATTCCTCTTTTTTCCCGCCTTTGGAATAAACCCCTCACTCTATTCTTTCCCATTCTTCCCTCCAGGCTTTCAAAACAGCTGTTCACCACCACCTCTTATCATCCCCCATCCAAATCCTCGATCTTTTCTACCCCCGATAATCCACCCAAGCCCACTCCTTCAAATTCCCTGCTTTCCTTCCTGAAAGTCCCTGTAATGTCCATCTTCTATTCCCCATGTTCCCCGTCCCATCCTCTCCTTCCACAGATCTCCTAATGTGTCTGTTCCCCACTGTTTTGTCCCTCCCTTGTCTCATGCCCCCTTGATGTGCGTTGTGTGTTAGCTCTCACACGAGCCTCGACAAGGTATACAAAAAAAAAAAAAAGGAAGCTATTGGCCGACCACATTCCTCGTGGTTGCAGCACGTTGATCGGCATCTTGGGAGATGGAATGGCCCAGGTATCTGCCCAGAGCGACGCGCTGCTCTGGCGCATGCTCCCATACCTGACCTGACCTTCCCTCCCATTGCTTCTCTGGCAGAATCCATACTCTGGGATACTCCACATAACTTTCGTCAAGTATCCAAGACCTGCCCGGGAAGAACTAGATATGCTGAGAGGTTAGAATAACAGGTCAGGTATTGGAGCATGTGCCGGAGTAGAGTGTTGCTGCGTCCACTTTCCACCGGTACTCCATGGCCTCCATCTGGCCATCCCCAGGCAGATGCCTGGCCCATCCCATCTCCTTGAGATGCGCATCAACCTGCTGCAACCACGAGGCACATGGTCGGGCCATTGGCCGACTCCACTCACAGGACTCCCTCGCTGAGAGAATCAGCATCAGGAAAACGAGCCACATGTCCATCCAGCTGCAGCTGATGCTCACGGACTATGCAGGTAACAAATCTCATTTGAGTCTCTCTCAGCAACCGCTCATTGGACACAAAGTCCGACCAGCGATAGCCAAGGATTCTCCGAAGAGACCTGCACCAAAGGAATTAAGTCTCCGTCTCAGATCCTTGGTCAGAGTCCAAGTCTTGCATCCATAGAGCAAGACTGGAAGCCCAAGGACCTGAAGACTCCGACTTTCGTCCTCCCGCACAGAACTGGCAGCGCCAAACCCCATTATCCAGTGAATCCATGACTCCCCAGGCCCGACCCAGACGTCTATTGACCTCTGACTCACAACCGGCAGAGACATGAATTTCACTGCCAAGGTAAGTGAATCTCTCCACGACCTCAACATCCTCACCACAAACAGGCACAGACAGGACAGCGGCATCCAAGATGTCAATGAAAGCCTGGATCTTAGTTTTGACCCAGGAAACCCGTAATCCCAGTGGCTCCAACTCCTCATTCAGCACCTCGAGGGCCACCAAAAGGATATCTAAAGTCTCCGCAAAGATGACTGCATCATCTGCAAAATCAAGGTCAGAGATCTTGACATTCCGAAACGATGCACCGCAGCTTGATCTTTCCGACATCCTCCCTAGAATCCAGTCCATACAAGTGCTGAAATTGTGGGGGCCAGTACACACCCCTGACGAACTCCCGTAACAACTGGAAATAAGTCAGAGATGGTACCACCATATCTCACAGCACTCTCAGTACCAGAGTATTGTTCAGACATCAGATCGATCAGTTTTGGTGGCCCACGAACACCAAGAATCCTCCAGAGGCATCCCGAATCACTGAATCGAACACTTTACAGAGATCAACATAGGCTGAAAGCAGCCCCTGCCGAAACTCTCGTCTGCGTTTGGTGAGGACCCGAAGAGCAAGGATACGGTCAATCGTTGACCTCTTTGGTGTAAAGCCTGACTGCTCTGGACGCTGGTGCTCAAGCAGATGGTGGCGAACCCAATGAAGAATTATCCGAGCAAAGACCTTGCCCGGCACTGAGAGCAGCGTCACCCCTCGGTAGTGGTTGCCGGCTTGGCGATCACCCTTCCTTTCCAGAGAGGGACAACAAGGCCCCTCTTCCAATCAGTTGGGATGACGCCTGTGTTCCAAGCAGAGCACAGAACTGCATGCAACGACACGAGTGCAGCATTTCCACCAGCCTTGAGAAGTTCAGCATGGATGCCACAGATCCCTGGAGCTTACCCCATTTCAACCAGTTCAATGCAGCCTGTGTTTCCACAAACGAAGGTGGACCACAGTTGATTGGAGGGTCAGCAACAGGACTGTAACACCCCTGACGTCCAACTCGACAGCTGGTGGATCAGCCTGGTACAACCGCTCAAAGTAACCGGCCCAGCGGGCCTTCACTTCGGATTCCTCTGTCAAGACCTACCACCCTCTGCTCTAACTGCAGTACACCGAGGGATGGGCTTGGATGAACGCAATGCGCGAATTCCCCTGTAAGCGGGACGAGAATCACCTGTCCACAGGTGATGCTCTACCCCCTCACAGATTCCTCGCACATAGGCCTCCTTGTCCACCCTTGAAGGCGCTCCACAACTCTTCAGGACCTCCCAAAGCACCCAGACTCCTCAAATCTCCACTCAGCCTGTTCGCAAACTCCTCAGCTACCCTCTCATCTTTGAGCTTGCCAATATCCAGCCTAGGCTGGGATGGTACCATTCTCCTGGATTTAAGGTGCAACTTCAGAGTTGCTACAACAAGCCGGTGGTCAGTATTGAGAACTGTGCAATCCGGTAGACCCTGCAGTTCTGGATCATCCTCCAGCGACCATCAACGAAGACATGGTCAATCTCCTTTGCCACACTGCCAGTGTTGGAATACCAAGTCCAGCGATGAGCTTGTGGACGCTGAAACCATGAACCGGCCACCCTAAGTCCATGACTTCTGCAAATTCAAGGCAACTTAGTGCTATTCTGGGTCATAGTTCCTGACCCATGGGGACCAACACACGGCTCATAACCATCCCTTTCAGTTCCAGTCGATGCATTGAAATCCACCAAGACTAGAAATGTATCTCGTCTGGGGCACAGATCAACCACAGACTCGAGCGTGGCGCAGAATGCATCCTTCACGGTGAGATCACTCGCCTCAGTCGGAGCGAGACCAGGGAAATGACACCTAAGTAGTGACGAATCGTTTGTCTCATAATACGCTCGTTGACCGGTGTTACCTCAATTATTATTGGAGTCAGCTTATTGGACACAGCTGCAGCAACTCCTTGAGAATGGTAACCATCAGAGCAACCAGACCAATAGTAGGTGTAACCACCCACCATGATCTCGCCGCAATCCAGTCTCCGAACCTCAGAGAGTGCTGCAATACCGATGTCCAAACGCTTGAGCTCAGATGATAACAGACAGGTGATCATCCTCTCTTAGGGACAGGACATTCCAGGCACCCACCGAAGGGACCGCCTCAGGTTAACCCAAGGAGACCGCCGTCTGGTGGACGACACCTCAGCACCACTCCGACATACTCTCCCGCAATCTGACCTGGGAATGTTACCCTGTGGTTTCCCTCCTGTCATCAAAGATTGGGGATACCGAAGGCTTTGCCCCAATCCCGTCATCCGGTGAGCTGCCCTGCGAAGGGAAGTTGCACAGGAGGTACTCCCACGGAGTGGGTTTTCAGATTTCTTTGCGTTTTTGTGTTTTGCGGAATGACGGGTTTTACGGTGGCCGGAGTGCAAATCCTGCCACCAACCTCCTTATAAGAAGTAACCCAACTGCAGGAGGACGTCCGCAGACACAGTTGGGCACCAGATATGGATGGCCGTTGGCTCACAAGGAGCTCCTCCGCCCTTTGACAGGTTTTGTTTTTAATCCTGCTGGGTGTCCATATCCAAACACCCACCTCACCAAAAAAGCTGGTCGGGGAGACGGTTTATTCGCAGACAACCCGACCATGGAGCAGGTTAGTACAAGTTTACATGATACCTGTAGCAAGTCACAGATCTAATCTGGCCTGACCTGACCCTCAGAGGGAAGGGAAGGCTCTCTTTTTAATCATCAATTTGGAGACTCAATGGGTTCCACGCATGTGCCAATTATTTACCCACTCACCAGTGGTCGTGACGTTGATGTGGAGTGCTTGTGCTCTACTGTGGTGTCCCAAAAAAACATGTCCCCCTGCTTACACTTCATACCTCTAAGGTGGTTCTACAAACCAATCTACCTTCTGCTCCGTGTGATGGTGATATTTTCGATTTTGGACCTGGCCCTCAAATTTTCCTCCTGTGCTTAGAGAGAGATCGCAGGTTCAGTCGGTCACAGGCTTGTGTCTACCGGCCAACGCACACTTGTTTCTACACCATGACGACCACTGACGTCCTCAAAGTCTATCTATTCACCTCTGGCTTACTTACAGTTCTCTCTGTCTAGCTCACTCCACAGGACTGGAACTGCGCTCTTTTTTGTAGAACTGACAAACTCTGACTCTGCAGCTACTGACCTGACTGTCAAACCACTCAAATGCTCTTCGAGTCCTGACCACATATATTTGAAGAAAAAAAAACTGTCAGTTCCCCCCCCCCCCCTCAACCTTTATTACCCCATGACTGTGCGTCGCTGCCCAGCTTCTCGTCGCTTGTAGGGGCTCCCATGGTTCCTTGCGCCATTTGAGTCGTTGAGACCACCAGTGTCAGCATGGCTCTTACCTTGGAGGTCCTGCTTTTCACTTTCCTCGAGGGGAGGAATTTAGTTACTTGGGGAGTTGGCAAAACAATTTATTCAAAAGCAACATGGGAATGATTTAAAGGATTAATGGGGGAAGAATGGTGGGAGGGATTTAAACACATTAGAGAGGAGGGGTTACATATATTAGCTTCCGAACACACTTCGACACATGTCCTATCATTTTTACACAGAAATCCACACTTATGCTGGATGTTTATTTATGACATAACCAGTCTATCTTACTCCTGCTACCCCCAATGACCATTCCTGCAACAATATAATATATAGGTGACCTGTTTCTGTTTATAAATCCCTCCACCTCCTTCTTTCCCTTCAAAGTCTTCTGCAACAGAGCCCAATTATTTGACTGTGCAAGAACAGATCTTGAGAAGCTACCATGTATTTGGTATGGCAAATCCAGCCATTTTTCTCTCTCTGCAAGAGCAAGATTAAATTGACAGTCAAGTAACAATTGGGCACAACTGGCAAGGGGATAAACAAGCAGTAATAGAAATGAGAGGGAGTGAGAATGGGAGGAAACACTGAAATCAGCAAGTTAAGAAGGGCTAATGGGGGTAATAAAGATGTGTCATGATGGGGGATGACATGAGGTCACGGTAAAGTATCATGAGCACCGTTTCATTTAAATGAGCATTGTTTAATCAGCAGTATGAATATGATATACATGAGGAGACAAGGAGATCTATAGAGCATTTGCAATTCATTCACAACACGTTTTTTGCACAATTTCACACTTTTTATTTCAGCCTCACGAAAAGGACAGCCATCAAAAAGCCGTTTCCTAGAAACAAGCGTGTGTAGCACCGATTGAAAAGAAAACACACCAAACCAAGTGACATGTTGGGCAACACTGTAATGGACTCCCCTCACTTTACCCAGCATCAAGCTGAAAATCCCATTTATTTCAATCTTTGCATCTATAAGCCCAAGAAAACTATGCAAAATGTATAGCTTAAGAAACTGTAATTAAATTCCAAATGTGGAAATCTTTGAAAACTTATCCATTAGCACCTAGGATTCAGAAAGTACAAGTATTCCTACTCTTTTTTTTTTTTTTTTCTTCTTTAAAAAAATCTACTCTTTACTTTGTCCGCGCACAACCCTATCATTTATAAATATTTTAATGTACAGTTGTAATCAAAAAGTCATTTAGGCGTCAATTTTAGGTAAGGCAAGCTGCATACTGTTCAAATATCTCTATCATGAAATGAAAATCCAGAGCCCTTTACATATACAATACCTTAAATATCCTGTTGTCATTTTTTATTTTTTTAATCGATTTAAGATGGGAACTAATCACAAACAAAATCGTTTTGAGACTTGTAAATAAAAAGCACAAACTGCAAACCAGGTGAATCATGAAACGCAACATAAACTTATGGTTCCAGAGCAAAATTAATAAGAGTACACAGGAAGTGGTGATTATGGAAGCGAAGAATAAATTATTAACGGAAACAGACAAATAACTTAAGTTGCATTGTATGGATAACCTCCTATGATAGTGTTTCCACTTAAGTGATCGTGTGCTTTGATAAAGTAGCACCTTATGGACAGATTGGCTATTAAACAGCAGTACCAATGAAAAGAACAGTTTCCATATGTGTTAAATGTGCCTTAATTTAAGTATGGAGAATAGGCTGCAATGATGATGATAAAGTCAGGGCAGAATAACCCCTTATACCCAGCTAGGCACCTCATCTGCTGCAGACAGCATTCTAATTTTAATTATGGTAACCCTTGAGAGAGATAGCAAACAACTACATGGCATCATTAAACCAACGAGAGAGTGCAAGTTGAACAAGTCAATTTGAAATTAGTCTCAAAGCAATATTCACCAGTAAACAATTATTAGAACCTTGTTTTAAAATATTATAAAAACGAAAAGCACCAATGAAATGCAGGAAAATGAAATGGACAAAGGAGGGTGCAAATAAAAGATGTCGAAAGGTTGCATTGCATAGCGGGGTGACACCTGAGGCTCTTGCACATAATGGGCAGCACATTTGTTTCAAACATCTGCCACTGAAACGATGTTTCAGAGAAACCTGAGACGTTTACAGGAATTCCAAGCAAAATACCTTCTCAAAAATACAAACGAGTGAACTATTTTACCTGAGCAGTAAAACTCAGAATTACTTTTGATCAAAGCCTGTGCAGAGAACATCAAAGGAGTAGTAGCATCAATGCAGCTTTTCACATTTAATTCCTGCCAAACTCCTAAAAAGTTCCAACATTAAAATGATTGCCCACTTTAGGAGGCAAATAAATGCACTAAAAACAGCAACATAAAAATCATTGTTAGCAATATATGACAAATATTAATCATAAATAACAAAGTTAAACTTTACACAAACATACCTCTGGCATATAAATTACAATTGTCATGCTATTGAGGAAAAAGAAAATGCTTATCTATGTACACAACAATCTGGCCATTACAAAGACTGCAAAAATCTCCTGGGACGGTGTATTTTAACAAAATAGCCTGCATTAAAAAAAACAACAACATTAAATTAAAATAAAGAAGCTTCCTGTACCAAGTGAACAAAAACGCTTCCTGTACATTTCATTATCTACATCAACTTGTCTGGAAATCAGTTTTTATTGACATTGACAAAAGTTACAAAACTCAAACACCAATTAAATTCCCTTTTTGGTGAACAAGACATTTGATACAAATGCATTATTTGTGCAAATTGTTTCCAATGATGGTAAATGGGTGGAGTAAAACATGCAAAAGGTTTACAGGACGCAAAAGAATAGACATGGGAGGAGGTGAAGGACACAGCGATGTGCGTAAAAGAAAACCTTTGCCATGTTCATGAAGTGGAAAGAAGGCAGTGAAGAAGCAAATGTTACACCACTACAAGTGGCAGTAATTGTCCACCTTGGCAACAAAGGGGCAAATTACAACCATACGCTGAAACACCACAATGGCTATTTTTTTGTCTCCATGTGCTGGAAGGGTTCACAGGAGCAAACGAGCACTCTTGGGAAGCTTGAGGATCTTGCCAAGGCGCTGTTTGGCTGTTGCCATGCCTTTCTTTGGTCGTTTTATCCCTGAATGGCACAATGATGAACAGAATACCGGGTCACTTTAGTGGGTCTTAGACAGTCACAAACAAGCAAATTGCAAACCTTCTCAAGTCTTCATTAGGAGCACAGTCAAGCCACCAATCCTAATTATTAGCCAACGACCTGTTATATCTGGAAAAAAATTTGGAATTCTACAGCCACTCACTTTTCTGTCCCATATATTTGCTATCCTTCCTGCATCTTCATTCCTTATCCTTCCAATCCCCTCTCCCTTTTTTACAATAGAATTCCTAAGTGAAGTAATAAAACTTGATTGTTTCCAGCTGGAATATGAAAACGACCTTGATTGAAAGGAACCAACGAAGCTTGCATGTCCCTAAAAAAACAATTGGGAATCTTCTCCTGGTATGTAGTGATGAATAGCACTGAAAGTGTTAAGTGCCTTTATCTTATTTGGTTGTTTTTTTCTTCTTTGTAAACTACAATGTGAGTCACCACATATGAAGGAGGTCATAGCTGCCAGAGAGAGGGTATCGCATAGCGCTACTACATTTATTCCAGGGCTAGCTAGCGTAAGCTATGAGGAGCAACTGAAGGACACAGGGCTTTATACATTAGAAAGGAGGCAGTTACGAGGAGATATGATAGAGATGTTGAAGATAATGAAGGGTAGAGATAAAATAAGTGCATATGAATTATTCAGCGGAGTAGACAGTGATATCCTGAGAGTAAAGAAGAGGAGAGTTAAGATGGTAGTAAGGTAAAGGTCTTTCACTCAGAGTAGTTAATGCATGGAATTGTCTCCCTGGAAAGGTAGTGGCAGCAGAAACAGTAGATAAGTTTAAATTGGAAATAGATACAGTGGCCTGCCAAAGTATGCACCTCCTGACCAATAATGCCACATTTAGATGAATTATGTGGAAACAATTTTTCCAAATTAACATTTTTATTCATAACTGAAGAGATCAAACTAAACACTTATAGTTGGAGGTCACATGTCATGAATACCTGTAAAGAGCATGTACAAATCAAAATTCACTGGTTGTAAAAGTACTCAACCTCTTAGGTCAGGTTTTGGTGGAAGCACCTTTTGCACCAATGACTGCGATGAGTGTTTTTGGGTAGGTCTCTAGCAGCTTTGCACAGTGAGATGGTGAAATCTTTGCCCATTCTTCACGTGAAAATTGCACTAGTTCTGCCAAGTTTGATGGAGATTGTCGTCGATGGACTGCAATCTTCAAATCTCGCCATAAATGTTAAAATGGGTTCAAGTTATGACTTTGACTGGGCCACTCAAGAACATTTATTTTTTTCTTATTCAGCCATTCCAGTGTGGCTTTAGCTCTGTGTTTCGGATCATTGTCCAAATGAAATGTGTATCTCCTACCCAGTTTCAGATTCATGGCTGACTCCAGCAGATTTTCATCAAGGATTCTCCTGTATTTTGCACAGACCATTGTCCCTTCTATCCTGACAAGCTTGCCAATCTCTGCTGATGAAAAGCAGCCCCACAACGTGATGCTGCCACCACCATGTTTGACAGTAGGGATGGTGTTGACTGGGTGATGTGCACTGTTCGGCTTGTGCCAGACGTAATGCTTTGAATTTCGACCAAAAAGTTCAATTTTTGTCTCGTCTGACCACAAAACCTTTCTCCACATGCCTGTAGTATCATTACGATGCTTTTTTGCAAACTCCACAGAAGCTTTTAGATGTCTTTTTCAGTTATGGCTTTCTTGCCACTTGCCCAGAGAGACCAGCTTTGTGAAGGGAACAGGATATTGTTGATTGATGAACAATGACCCCCATCTCAGACATAGAAGCTGCAGATCTTTTAAAGTCAATGTTGGATTTACAGTAACATTCTAAACCAGTTTCCTGCTTACCCAGCTGCTGAATTTGGATGTGCAACCTGGTCTGGTTAGAGTCTGGGTGGTATGACGTATCTTCCATTTCTACATAACATGATGGATTTCACCGTACTCAAAGGGATAATGAGTGACTTTGAAATCTATTTTAACCCTCTTATCAATGGTTCGCCCCTCCTTTCTGTGTGATTTCTTTGGAAAGCTCCTTGGTCTTCATATTTGCCTTGTTGATTGACCAAGTGAGTTACACCTTAAAAACTTCTTCGATAAGTGGGGGAGCTTAATTTTTAAGTTGAATCATTGATTACATCCAAGTGAAACCTATTATACTTATTTTGTAACTTTCAAACAAATAATGTGATCCTGAAGTGATTTAGGGCTAATTCGACAAAGGGGTTGAAATAGTTATGCAACTGAGAATCATCTGATTTTCTCTGTTAATTTAACTTATTCACATTTTATCTACATTTTTTAGCTTTATCACTTTGGAGGAGTTAATGAAGACTATATATCAAGTTTGACTTGAAAGCATCATGAAATAAGTTCAGGTGGCATCAAAATGTGAAAACTTTGGAGGGGGATGAACACTTTTGCAGGCCTCTGATGCATTCAAGATATACTGTACCAAGATGTACCGAGATACATTCAAGATATAGGGGTACAGGGATATTGGCAGGACTTGTAGGTAGCCTGTGTGTGGATGGGTGATGGTTTCTGTGGTTGGTACAGTGCAGGCAGGATGGGCTGAATAACCTCCTCCTGTGCCAAAGTTCCTTGTATATATATTTGTGAGTTTCTATATTGGTACCACCCGAATGCACTGCATATGTGCCTTGTTTTTGCTTATTGTTGGAGAGGAGACATTGGGAAACGAGAGCAAAAGAGATGAAGAGGTGCTTCTTCTTCGATTGGATAGTGAAAAAGCAGGACAAAGCGATGAGTGTGAGGATTGGTCATCGTCGTCGTTCGTATGCAGCACGTGGCTGCAAGTTTGCATCAGTTCTTGCAGGGACTGGGCATTCCTCATGGTGCAGTGCCCAATGTCGGTTACAGCAGGAATTTGGAATTTGAGAAGGATGTTGGCAATAGCTCACCTACTCTTCGTGAAAAGATACTGTGGGATTTTTAACATCCAGCAACTAATGCTGGCACACAGGACACCCAGTCTTATGTCCATCCGAGGGCTGGTGCATACATTGGTGCCCTGTCCTGCCTGCAAAACACCGGGATGACAGTTTGTAGCTGGAATGAGATTGAAACCCAGGTTAGACCGCTCAGAGGCTGGTGCGTATATGTCTAGGCTATCCTGCGAGCTCGAGAGAAGTGGTGTGCAAACGGTTAAGCTAGGTTCAGTGTGTAACTGGAAACAACTCATTTTGTAGTGGAGGAAGGAGAACAGGATAGTATTGAAGGCTAACAACCAGTGGTTCCATGCTGGGCCATCACCATTACAAGTCCTCTTACTTACCAAGGCCTCAAGCCAGTGGGCATGCCAATTCTGTCTCTGCTCTGATGCCGCATGCCTTGTTACACTTTCTTTACCAAAAATGTTCTTCTTTCACGCTCCTCAACTTTACTTATTTCCCCCTTCTCACTTCAATGTTTTTTAATCACTCCAAAACATCGATGAACTCATTAACTCCGCCACTAAAAGGTGGACGGAGATTATGTTTTCACAGCTGTTTGTTTGTCTGTCTGTTTGTTTGTGAGCAGGATATCTCAAAAAGTTGTGGCCAGATTCGGATGAGAAATTTGTCAGTGATTCTTCACAATTGAAAGATAGGGCCAAAAAAAATGATACACCGTATCGCACAATATTTCAAAAAGTTGGCGACGGGTTATGATAAAACTATGTGGATGAGTTGGTTCGGTGACAAGAACAAGCCGACTCGATTATGGTTCAGGTCCAGATGCAGATCCAGCCTATCAGTGGAATCAAAACGTAAACTGCTCAGTCTGGCGGAGGTATGCGCTCTACCGAGTACTGTTCTAGTTCTCCCTGTTATTTCCTTCTTTTGATCATTCATTCTTTATGTCTTCCTTTCTCAATACCTTCCAAATGAACTAACATTCCTCCTATAATTGAAATGATTCACTATTTACTTTGAAAGCATTTTATAGCATTTGCTTAATTTCCCTTCTTTCTCAGTCAGGAACAAACTTGGTGTTCTTCCTCTTCATCACAATATATTCCTCTTTTTCCTCTCCTTTCACACGACCATCACCTCCCCTTAATGTCCATTTATGGTGTCAAACCCCTCCATGTCAGTACCTTCCCCCTCGTCATCTCCGATACGCATGCATCCTCCCAACCACACCTCTTCTGTGTCCCCCTCTTCAGCATCCCTTCACCTCATGTCCCCCCTTATCCCTCTGCCTCACAGCTGCTCCTCACCACCCTCCCATATTACACATTGCCCCGTCTCTTCCCAACTTCCCCTCACCCCATCCCCTTCCAGCTTCCCCCCGCCCCGTCCTTTCTCAACTTCCCCTTGTCCAACCCCTCTCCAAGTTCCCCATCCCCTCTCCACAATCCTGCACCCTACCAACACACCTCGTCCCATGTCTTTAACTGTGCGGACCTCATCCGAAGCCTCCGCTCCAACCTGACAGATTTATCAATCCAGGCTGCTCTGACAAACAGAGCATCATTCTTTGTCGATAAAGCCTATTGTTTGAATTGTCCACAGACGTCTACAGACACGAGGCTCGACAAAGTCTTGTATTCTTCCAAGACAGTGAAAGTTTTAATCACGACTGTGCAACAAAAGTAAGCAAGTGTTGTCCACAAAAACACAAGAGGTTTGCAGTGCATTTCCTGGAGAATACGAAGGATGCATCTGCACACCAAGCTGTAGTGTTGTATGGATAGAACAAAAATTAAAGTTTTCTCTTCATTCAAATTGCTGAAACTCACTTCCATATACTTCTCAACCCTCAGAAAATTGTAGACAAAACAAAGGCATTTTTGGGAGGAAAATTGACTCATGCCATTCAATGTACTTTCTCACACACAATCTCATGTCATATCTTCCTCTTTCAATCACAACCTCACACCCTATTTTCCTCTAACTTATCCTCATTTATATAATCCCCTTTTATTTGTCCTCTCTCGAAAGTTTTTACCTTTTGTCACTAATTCTGCTTTTACAACAGTCCCTCACTTCCTCATGTCCATACTTATCAGGCCAAAAACAAGAAAGTGAACAAAAGGTCAGTGTGGTGACCTACTTACCTTTGTCTGTTGGACTACTGTGGCCTGAGTGCAAGACCAGCTTCAGTCCCGATGAAACATCTTCTGTGCTTGCAATCCTCTCTGCTGTATGTCCCCAGTCATAGTAGCTTTCTGTAAAAGTGTGCTCATTTTCATTCAGTGACTGGCTATGCCAGCCAGAGAAAAGGTTTTCGGCATCAGGCAAGTGTGGTTTTTTAACTGGTGGGGCATGTGTTGGGAAACCCTCGGT
Source organism: Eptatretus atami (assembly GCA_035128595.1). NCBI lineage: Eukaryota > Metazoa > Chordata > Myxini > Myxiniformes > Myxinidae > Eptatretus > Eptatretus atami. The sequence goes on along the minus strand of CM068954.1, from coordinate 124,197,151 downwards.
GGCTCGCCGCCGATCAGCCAATGCAGATTCCATCCCAGCCTGAAGCGACCAGTCCCTCCGTGGTGTTGTTGGTGTTGGGGTGGCATCATCTGCCAGTTCATCAAAATCTTCCCCGCTTAGCCCTGGTTAGAAATGAAATCGGATAAATTACCAATAATGTCAAGGCAAACCCTTTGTCAGCTCTGGCAGATAAACAAGCATAAAAAACAAAATACATGTAATCAAGTCTCATTGTTCTACAAGTCAGTTAACTGCTTGCTATTGTGTCATGACCTTGTCTTTTGAATTGTATTGTCTTTATTTTCTTCCATATCATTTTGTCTGTTTGTATTTTCTTTACCTTGTTCTCTGCTTTTCCTTGATCTTTTCCTGTAAAACCCCTTGAGATATCTCATTGAGAAAGGCACTATGAAAGAGATTTAAAGGTCCCATGACACTCAAAACTTTCTGGTTATTTATATATTAACTTGACCTTCCTAGTGAAGAAATCAGCCATGTTTCTTTTTTTTTAATCAACAATGGGATAATTAGACCAATATTTCGAACATTTCTAGTGCTTTTCACAACTTGCTATGCCCCGCCCTTCAAAAAAGTTGAGTTCAGCGAACCGCACGTCACGTGACCGTTGACGTCATTTCCAGAACGCGACTCGCACAGAGTGGATTGATTAGACGTCGCGTCACGAGTATAAAACGTACAAAGCATTGTTGCACGTGTTTGCTATCTCACTGATCGTCTTCTGATGAATGAATGTCTAGTTGGTATTGCTACGTCTAAGTTATGAGAAATAAATTACAAGTGGAGGCAAGCAACAGCACTGTTGTTGTACATGCACTTGTACCAAGGCTTGGCATGTGAATCACTTTTTAATTAGGGAGCAAGCATAATTCATTTCAGAATTTTTAATTTAAGACAAATTGGTGATGCAGATGTTTGGTGGCAGCAAAAAAAAAAAAATACACGAGGACAATTGCTCTTTAAAATCTCAACGTTTTCACAAACGTCACTGCATGCTGGTAGGTAGGTTCGCTTAGGATATGAACGTCCTGCTTCTCTGCACCGCAAAGGTATCGGGTAGGCAACATGCTTTGTAAAGGCACATGAGGAGTATATTTTGTTACTGTACAAGTGGGTCAGAATAATACAGTTTGCACCGGCACATAAACGATATAACTTTTTGCAATACTGTAAAGGAATTAATACTGACTGCACATGGTAATTTGCCCAAAATATTAGAGCAATTAAAATGTAAAGTACAATTATTAAATAAATATATACATATAGTGCAAAATAATGAGCAGACCTGCACAAGAAAATGAAACTGCAACAGAAAAGAAATCTTCTTGTTGACTTGTGTATACCCTTGCATGAAGCTTACAAACAACAAGTAACAATACAGGATACCATGCCCACCCAAGATAAAAAATAATGACGACAATAAATGTCCATTTGGAATATCTGACAAAATGCCCACTTCACGCTTCCTCAAATCCCGATACTCCTATTACGACGGCCTCATAGCCTCGGGACTCTTACGCATTGACTTATACATTGTGTGCATGCTAATACAAGGTACTTCTCAACTCTAGAGTCGAGACTAGTCCGATAAATCCGTCGTCCGTCCGACTAAGCCGATAAATCTGACGTGCTGTAGCTTTCTTTTATTATTCTCTTTTCTTCATTGTTTCCTACTAGCGTGACATGACGACAGTAGGAATAAAAATGCAACAGAACGTCAGATTTATCAGACTACTCTAGACAATTGTGTCACAAGGTGTGTTCTGCGCACGACATGTTGCACCGCGGCGAATGAATCACAAGCAAGGCCAGCCCATGTCATCGGCCGTATCTCTCCGCGCATAAAATAAAGCAATCTCGCTGTCCGGATACGATGAAAACTTGTGTGCAGAACACACCTTGTGACACAATTGTCTAGAGTAGTCTGATAAATCTGACGTTCTGTTGCATTTTTATTCCTACTGTCGTCATGTCACGCTAGTAGGAAACAATGAAGAAAGAGAATAATAAAAGAAAGCTACAGACGTCAGATTTATCGGCTTAGTCGACGGACGACGGATTTATGGACTAGTCTCGACTCTAGAGTTGAGAAGTACCTTTATTAGCATGCACACAATGTATAAGTCAATGCGTAAGAGTCCCGAGGCTATGAGGCCGTGTAATAGGAGTATCGGGGATTTGAGGAAGCGTGAAGTGGGCATTTTGTCAGATATCCAAATGGACATTTATTGTCATGATTATTTTTTATCTTGGTGGGCATGGTATTCCTGTATTGTTACTTGTTGTTGTAAGCTTCATTGCAAGGGTATACACAAGTCAACAAGAAGATTTCTTTTCTGTTGCAGTTTTCATTTCTTTGTGCAGGTCTGCTCATTATCTTTGCACTATATGTATATATTTATATTTAATAATTGTACTTTACATTTTAATTGCTTAATATTTTGGGCAAATTACCATGTGCAGTCAGTATTAATTCCTTTACAGTATTGCAAAAAGTATATTCGTTTATGTGCCGTGAAACTGTATTATTCTGACCCACTTGTACAGTAACAAAATATACTCCTCATGTGCCTTTACAAAGCATGTTGCCTACCCGATACCTTTGCTGTGTCAGAGAAGCAGGGACGTTCATTATCCTAAGCGAACCCTACCCTACCAGGCATGCAGTTGACGTTTGTGAAAACGTTGAGATTTTAAAGAGCATATTGCCTCAGTGTATAGATTTTTTTTTTTTTGCTGCCACCAGAAACATGCTGCATCACCAAATATGTCTTAAATTAAAAAATTCTGAAATGAATTATGCTCTCCCTAATTAAAAAGTGATTCACATGCCAACGGCCTTGGTACAAGTGCATGTACAACAACAGTGCTGTTAGCTTGCCTCCACTTGTAATTTATTTCTCATAACTTAGACGTAGCAATACCAACTAGACATTCATTCATCAGAAGACGATCAGTGAGATAGCAAACACATGTGCACAATGCATTTGTACGTATTTTATACGCGCGCGGACGTCTAATCAATCCACTCTGTGCGAGTCGCGTTCTGGAAATGACGTCAACGGTCACGTGACGTGCGGTTCGCTGAACTCAACTTTTTTGAAGGCGGGGCATAGCAAGTTGTGAAAAGCACTAGAAATGTTCGAAATATTGGTCTAATTATCCATTGTTGATTAAAAAAAAGAAACATGGTGATTTCTTCACTAGGAAGGTCAAGTTAATATATAAATAACCAGAAAGTTTGAGTGTCATGGGACCTTTAAATCTCTTTCATAGTGCCTTTCTCAATGAGATATCTCAAGGGGTTTTACAGGAAAAGATCAAGGAAAAGCAGAGAACAAGGTAAAGAAATACAAACAGACAAAATGATATGGAAGAAAATAAGACAATACAATTCAAAAGACAAGGTCATGACACAATAGCAAGCAGTTAACTGACTTGTAGAACAATGAGACTTGATTACATGTATTTTGTTTTTTATGCTTGTTTATCTGCCAGAGCTGACAAAGGGTTTGCCTTGACATTATTGTAATTTATCCGATTTCATTTCTAACCAGGGCTAAGCGGGAAGATTTTGATGAACTGGCAGATGATGCCACCCCAACACCAACAACACCACGGAGGGACTGGTCGCTTCAGGCTGGGATGGAATCTGCATTGGCTGATCGGCGGCGAGCCACGAGGGTTTCCCAACACATGCCCCACCAGTTAAAAAACCACACTTGCCTGATGCCGAAAACCTTTTCTCTGGCTGGCATAGCCAGTCACTGAATGAAAATGAGCACACTTTACAGAAAGCTACTATGACTGGGGACATACAGCAGAGAGGATTGCAAGCACAGAAGATGTTTCATCGGGACTGAAGCTGGTCTTGCACTCAGGCCACAGTAGTCCAACAGACAAAGGTAAGTAGGTCACCACACTGACCTTTTGTTCACTTTCTTTTTTGGCCTGATAAGTATGGACATGAGGAAGTGAGGACTGTTGTAAAAGCAGAATTAGTGACAAAAGGTAAAAACTTTCGAGAGAGGACAAATAAAAGGGGATTATATAAATGAGGATAAGTTAGAGGAAAATAGGTGTGAGGTTGTGATTGAAAGAGAAGATATGACATGAGATTGTGTGTGAGAAAGTACATTGAATGGCATGAGTCAATTTTCCTCCCAAAAATGCCTTTTTTTTGTCTACAATTTTCTGAGGGTTGAGAAGTATATGGAAGTGAGTTTCAGCAATTTGAATGAAGAGAAAACTTTAATTTTTGTTCTATCCATACAACACTACAGCTTGGTGTGCAGATGCATCCTTCGTATTCTCCAGGAAATGCACTGCAAACCTCTTGTGTTTTTGTGGACAACACTTGCTTACTTTTGTTGCACAGTCGTGATTAAAACTTCACTGTCTTGGAAGAATACAAGACTTGTCGAGCCTCGTGTCTGTAGACGTCTGTGACAATTCAAACATAGGCTTTATCGACAAAGAATGATGTCTGGTTTGTCAGCAGCAGCCTGGATTGATAAATCTGTCAGGTTGGAGCGAGGCTTCGGATGAGGTCCGCACAGTTAAAGACATGGGACGAGGTGTTGTTGGTAGGGTGCAGGATTGTGGAGAGGGGATGGGGAACTTGGAGAGGTTGGACAAGGGGAAGTTGAGAAAGGACGGGCGGGGGAAGCTGGAAGGGATGGGGTGAGGGGAAGTTGGGAAGAGACGGGGCAATGTGTAATATGGAGGGTGGTGAGGAGCAGCTGTGAGGCAGAGGAAAAGGGGGACATGAGGTGAAGGGATGCTGAAGAGGGGGACACAGAAGAGGTGTGGTGGAGGATGCATGCGTATCGGAGATGACGAGGGGAAAGTACTGACATGGAGGGGTTTGACACCATAAATGGACATTAAGGGAGGTGATGGTCGTGTGAAAGGAGAGGAAAAAGAGGAAATATATGTGATGAAGAGAAGAACACCAAGTTTGTTCCTGACTGAGAAAGAAGGAAATTAAGCAAATGCTATAAAATGCTTTCAAAGTAAATAGTGAATCATTTCAATTATAGGAGGAATGTTAGTTCATTTGGAAGGTATTGAGAAAGGAAGACATAAAGAATGAATGATCAAAAGAAGGAAATAACAGGGAGAACTAGAACAGTACTCGGTAGAGCGCATACCTCCGCCAGACTGAGCAGTTTACGTTTTGATTCCACTGATAGGCTGGATCTGCATCTGGACCTGAACCATAATCGAGTCGGCTTGTTCTTGTCACCGAACCAACTCATCCACATAGTTTTATCATAACCCGTCGGCAACTTTTTGAAATATTGTGCGATACGGTGTATCATTTTTTTTGGCCCTATCTTTCAATTGTGAAGAATCACTGACAAATTTCTCATCCGAATCTGGCCACAACTTTTGAGATATCCTGCTCACAAACAAACAGACAGACAAACAAACAGCTGTGAAAACATAATCTCCGTCCACCTTTTAGTGGCGGAGTTAATGAGTTCATCGATGTTTTGGAGTGATTAAAAAACATTGAAGTGAGAAGGGGGAAATAAGTAAAGTTGAGGAGCGTGAAAGAAGAACATTTTTGGTAAAGAAAGTGTAACAAGGCATGCGGCATCAGAGCAGAGACAGAATTGGCATGCCCACTGGCTTGAGGCCTTGGTAAGTAAGAGCTCTTGTAATGGTGATGGCCCAGCATGGAACCACTGGTTGTTAGCCTTCAATACTATCCTGTTCTCCTTCCTCCACTACAAAATGAGTTGTTTCCAGTTACACACTGAACCTAGCTTAACCGTTTGCACACCACTTCTCTCGAGCTCGCAGGATAGCCTAGACATATACGCACCAGCCTCTGAGCGGTCTAACCTGGGTTTCAATCTCATTCCAGCTACAAACTGTCATCCCGGTGTTTTGCAGGCAGGACAGGGCACCAATGTATGCACCAGCCCTCGGATGGACATAAGACTGGGTGTCCTGTGTGCCAGCATTAGTTGCTGGATGTTAAAAATCCCACAGTATCTTTTCACGAAGAGTAGGTGAGCTATTGCCAACATCCTCTTCAAATTCCAAATTCCTGCTGTAACCGACATTGGGCACTGCACCATGAGGAATGCCCAGTCCCTGCAAGAACTGATGCAAACTTGCAGCCACGTGCTGCATACGAACGACGACGATGACCAATCCTCACACTCATCGCTTTGTCCTGCTTTTTCACTATCCAATCGAAGAAGAAGCACCTCTTCATCTCTTTTGCTCTCGTTTCCCAATGTCTCCTCTCCAACAATAAGCAAAAACAAGGCACATATGCAGTGCATTCGGGTGGTACCAATATAGAAACTCACAAATATATATACAAGGAACTTTGGCACAGGAGGAGGTTATTCAGCCCATCCGCCTGCACTGTACCAACCACAGAAACCATCACCCATCCACACACAGGCTACCTACAAGTCCTGCCAATATCCCTGTACCCCTATATCTTGAATGTATCTCGGTACATCTTGGTACAGTATATCTTGAATGCATCAGAGGCCTGCAAAAGTGTTCATCCCCCTCCAAAGTTTTCACATTTTGATGCCACCTGAACTTATTTCATGATGCTTCAAGTCAAACTTTATATATAGTCTTCATTAACTCCTCCAAAGTGATAAAGCTAAAAAATGTAGATAAAATGTGAATAAGTTAAATTAACAGAGAAAATCAGATGATTCTCAGTTGCATAACTATTTCAACCCCTTTGTCGAATTAGCCCTAAATCACTTCAGGATCACATTATTTGTTTGAAAGTTACAAAATAAGTATAATAGGTTTCACTTGGATGTAATCAATGATTCAACTTAAAAATTAAGCTCCCCCACTTATCGAAGAAGTTTTAAGGTGTAACTCACTTGGTCAATCAACAAGGCAAATATGAAGACCAAGGAGCTTTCCAAAGAAATCACACAGAAAGGAGGGGCGAACCATGATAAGAGGGGTAAAATAGATTTCAAAGTCACTCATTATCCCTTTGAGTACGGTGAAATCCATCATGTTATGTAGAAATGGAAGATACGTCATACCACCCAGACTCTAACCAGACCAGGTTGCACATCCAAATTCAGCAGCTGGGTAAGCAGGAAACTGGTTTAGAATGTTACTGTAAATCCAACATTGACTTTAAAAGATCTGCAGCTTCTATGTCTGAGATGGGGGTCATTGTTCATCAATCAACAATATCCTGTTCCCTTCACAAAGCTGGTCTCTCTGGCAAGTGGCAAGAAAGCCATAACTGAAAAAGACATCTAAAAGCTTCTGTGGAGTTTGCAAAAAAGCATCGTAATGATACTACAGGCATGTGGAGAAAGTTTTGTGGTCAGACGAGACAAAAATTGAACTTTTTGGTCGAAATTCAAAGCATTACGTCTGGCACAAGCCGAACAGTGCACATCACCCAGTCAACACCATCCCTACTGTCAAACATGGTGGTGGCAGCATCACGTTGTGGGGCTGCTTTTCATCAGCAGAGATTGGCAAGCTTGTCAGGATAGAAGGGACAATGGTCTGTGCAAAATACAGGAGAATCCTTGATGAAAATCTGCTGGAGTCGCCATGAATCTGAAACTGGGTAGGAGATACACATTTCATTTGGACAATGATCCGAAACACAGAGCTAAAGCCACACTGGAATGGCTGAATAAGAAAAAAATAAATGTTCTTGAGTGGCCCAGTCAAAGTCATAACTTGAACCCATTTTAACATTTATGGCGAGATTTGAAGATTGCAGTCCATCGACGACAATCTCCATCAAACTTGGCAGAACTGTGCAATTTTCACGTGAAGAATGGGCAAAGATTTCACCATCTCATGTGCAAAGCTGCTAGAGACCTACCCAAAACACTCATCGCAGTCATTGGTGCAAAAGGTGCTTCCACCAAAACCTGACCTAAGAGGTTGAGTACTTTTACAACCAGTGAATTTTGATTTGTACATGCTCTTTACAGGTATTCATGACATGTGACCTCAACTATAAGTGTTTAGTTTGATCTCTTCAGTTATGAATAAAAATGTTAATTTGGAAAAATTGTTTCCACATAATTCATCTAAAGTGGCATTATTGGTCAGGAGGTGCATACTTTGGCAGGCCACTGTATCTATTTCCAATTTAAACTTATCTACTGTTTCTGCTGCCACTACCTTTCCAGGAGACAATTCCATGCATTAACTACTCTGAGTGAAAGACCTTTACCTTACTACCATCTTAACTCTCCTCTTCTTTACTCTCAGGATATCACTGTCTACTCCGCTGAATAATTCATATAGCACTTATTTTATCTCTACCCTTCATTATCTTCAACATCTCTATCATATCTCCTGAACTGCCTCCTTTCTAATGTATAAAGCCCTGTGTCCTTCAGTTGCTCCTCATAGCTTACGCTAGCTAGCCCTGGAATAAATGTAGTAGCCCTATGCGATACCCTCTCTCTGGCAGCTATGACCTCCTTCATATGTGGTGACTCACATTGTAGTTTACAAAGAAGAAAAAAACAACCAAATAAGATAAAGGCACTTAACACTTTCAGTGCTATTCATCACTACATACCAGGAGAAGATTCCCAATTGTTTTTTAGGACATGCAAGCTTCGTTGGTTCCTTTCAATCAAGGTCGTTTTCATATTCCAGCTGGAACAATCAAGTTTTATTACTTCACTTAGGAATTCTATTGTAAAAAAGGAGAGGGGATTGGAAGGATAAGGAATGAAGATGCAGGAAGGATAGCAAATATATGGGACAGAAAAGTGAGTGGCTGTAGAATTCCAAATTTTTTCCAGATATAACAGGTCGTTGGCTAATAATTAGGATTGGTGGCTTGACTGTGCTCCTAATGAAGACTTGAGAAGGTTTGCAATTTGCTTGTTTGTGACTGTCTAAGACCACTAAAGTGACCCGGTATTCTGTTCATCATTGTGCCATTCAGGGATAAAACGACCCAAGAAAGGCATGGCAACAGCCAAACAGCGCCTTGGCAAGATCCTCAAGCTTCCCAAGAGTGCTCGTTTGCTCCTGTGAACCCTTCCAGCACATGGAGACAAAAAAATAGCCATTGTGGTTTTCAGCGTATGGTTGTAATTTGCCCCTTTGTTGCCAAGGTGGACAATTACTGCCACTTGTAGTGGTGTAACATTTGCTTCTTCACTGCCTTCTTTCCACTTCATGAACATGGCAAAGGTTTTCTTTTACGCACATCGCTGTGTCCTTCACCTCCTCCCATGTCTATTCTTTTGCGTCCTGTAAACCTTTTGCATGTTTTACTCCACCCATTTACCATCATTGAAACAATTTGCACAAATAATGCATTTGTATCAAATGTCTTGTTCACCAAAAAGGGAATTTAATTGGTGTTTGAGTTTTGTAACTTTTGTCAATGTCAATAAAAACTGATTTCCAGACAAGTTGATGTAGATAATGAAATGTACAGAAGCGTTTTTGTTCACTTGGTACAGGAAGCTTCTTTATTTTAATTTAATGTTGTTGTTTTTTTTAATGCAGGCTATTTTGTTAAAATACACCGTCCCAGGAGATTTTTGCAGTCTTTTTAATGGCCAGATTGTTGTGTACATAGATAAGCATTTTCTTTTTCCTCAATAGCATGACAATTGTAATTTATATGCCAGAGGTATGTTTGTGAAAGTTTAACTTGTTATTTATGATTAATATTTGTCTATATTGCTAACAATGATTTTTATGTTGCTGTTTTTAGTGCATTTATTTGCCTCCTAAAGTGGGCAATCATTTAATGTTGGAACTTTTTAGGAGTTTGGCAGGAATTAAATGTGAAAAGCTGCATTGATGCTACTACTCCTTTGATGTTCTCTGCACAGGCTTTGATCAAAAGTAATTCTGAGTTTTACTGCTCAGGTAAAATAGTTCACTCGTTTGTATTTTTGAGAAGGTATTTTGCTTGGAATTCCTGTAAACGTCTCAGGTTTCTCTGAAACATCGTTTCAGTGGCAGATGTTTGAAACAAATGTGCTGCCCATTATGTGCAAGAGCCTCAGGTGTCACCCCGCTATGCAATGCAACCTTTCGACATCTTTTATTTGCACCCTCCTTTGTCCATTTCATTTCCTGCATTTCATTGGTGCTTTTCGTTTTTATAATTTTAAAACAAGGTTCTAATAATTGTTTACTGGTGAATATTGCTTTGAGACTAATTTCAAATTGACTTGTTCAACTTGCACTCTCTCGTTGGTAATGATGCCATGTAGTTGTTTGCTATCTCTCTCAAGGGTTACCATAATTAAAATTAGAATGCTGTCTGCAGCAGATGAGGTGCCTAGCTGGGTATAAGGGGTTATTCTGCCCTGACTTTATCATCATCATTGCAGCCTATTCTCCATACTTAAATTAAGGCACATTAACACATATGGAAACTGTTCTTTTCATTGTACTGCTGTTTAATAGCCAATCTGTCCATAAGGTGCTACTTTATCAAAGCACACGATCACTTAAGTGGAAACACTATCATAGGAGGTTATCCATACAATGCAACTTAAGTTATTTGTCTGTTTCCGTTAATAATTTATTCTTCGCTTCCATAATCACCACTTCCTGTGTTACTCTTATTAATTTTGCTCTGGAACCATAAGTTTATGTTGCGTTTCATGATTCACCTGGTTTGCAGTTTGTGCTTTTTATTTACAAGTCTCAAAACGATTTTGTTTGTGATTAGTTCCCATCTTAAATCGATTAAAAAAAATAAAAAATGACAACAGGATATTTAAGGTATTGTATATGTAAAGGGCTCTGGATTTTCATTTCATGATAGAGATATTTGAACAGTATGCAGCTTGCCTTACCTAAAATTGACGCCTAAATGACTTTTTGATTACAACTGTACATTAAAATATTTATAAATGATAGGGTTGTGCGCGGACAAAGTAAAGAGTAGATTTTTTTAAAGAAGAAAAAAAAAAAAAAAGAGTAGGAATACTTGTACTTTTCGAATCCTAGGTGCTAATGGATAAGTTTTCAAAGATTTCCACATTTGGAATTTAATTACAGTTTCTTAAGCTATACATTTTGCATAGTTTTCTTGGGCTTATAGATGCAAAGATTGAAATAAATGGGATTTTCAGCTTTGATGCTGGGTAAAGTGAGGGGAGTCCATTACAGTGTTGCCCAACATGTCACTTGTTGGTGTGTTTTTCTTTCAATCGGTGCTACACACGCTTGTTTCTAGGAAACGGCTTTTTGATGGCTGTCCTTTTCGTGAGGCTGAAATAAAAAGTGTGAAATTGTGCAAAAAACGTGTTGTGAATGAATTGCAAATGCTCTATAGATCTCCTTGTCTCCTCATGTATATCATATTCATACTGCTGATTAAACAATGCTCATTTTAATGAAACGGTGCTCATGATACTTTACCGTGACCTCATGTCATCCCCCATCATGACACATCTTTATTACCCCATTAGCCCTTCTTAACTTGCTGATTTCAGTGTTCCTCCCATTCTCACTCCCTCTCATTTCTATTACTGCTTGTTTATCCCCTTGCCAGTTGTGCCCAATTGTTACTTGACTGTCAATTTAATCTTGCTCTTGCAGAGAGAGAAAAATGGCTGGATTTGCCATACCAAATACATGGTAGCTTCTCAAGATCTGTTCTTGCACAGTCAAATAATTGGCTCTGTTGCAGAGAACTTTGAAGGGAAAGAAGGAGGTGGAGGGATTTATAAACAGAAACAGGTCACCTATATATTATATTGTGCAGGAATGGTCATTGGGGTAGCAGGAGTAAGATAGACTGGTTATGTCATAAATAAACATCCAGCATAAGTGTGGATTTCTGTGTAAAATGATAGGACATGTGTCGAAGTGTGTTCGGAAGCTAATATATGTAACCCCTCCTCTCTAATGTGTTTAAATCCCTCCCACCATTCTTCCCCATTAATCCTTTAAATCATTCCCATGTTGCTTTTGAATAAATTGTTTTGCCAACTCCCCAAGTAACTAAATTCCTCCCCTCGAGGAAAGTGAAAAGCAGACCTCCAAGGTAAGGCCATGCTGACACTGGTGGTCTCAACGACTCAAATGGCGCAAGGAACCATGGGAGCCCCTACAAGCGACGAGAACTGGGCAGCGACGCACAGTCATGGGGTAATAAAAGGTAGAGGGGGGGGGGGGGAACTGACAGTTTTTTTTTCTTCAAATATATGTGGTCAAGACTCGAAGAGCATTGAGTGGTTTGACAGTCAGGTCAGTAGCTGCAGAGTCAGAGTTTGTCAGTTCTACAAAAAAGACGCGCAGTTCCAGTCCTGTGGAGTGAGCTAGACAGAGAGAACTGTAAGTAAGCCAGAGGTGAATAGATAGACTTTGAGGACGTCAGTGGTCGTCATGGTGTAGAAACAAGTGTGCGTTGGCCGGTAGACACAAGCCTGTGGACGACTGAACCTGCGATCTCTCTCTAAGCACAGGAGGAAAATTTGAGGGCCAGGTCCAAAATCGAAAATATCACCATCACACGAGCAGAAGGTAGATTGGTTTGTAGAACCACCTTAGAGGTATGAAGTGTAAGCAGGGGGACATGTTTTTTTGGGACACCACAGTAGAGCACAAGCACTCCACATCAACGTCACGACCACTGGTGAGTGGGTAAATAATTGGCACATGCGTGGAACCCATTGAGTCTCCAAATGATGATTAAAAAGAGAGCCTTCCCTTCCCTCTGAGGGTCAGGTCAGGCCAGATTAGATCTGTGACTTGCTACAGGTATCATGTAAACTTGTACTAACCTGCTCCATGGTCGGGTTGTCTGCGAATAAACCGTCTCCCCGACCAGCTTTTTTGGTGAGGTGTGTTTGGATATGGACACCCAGCAGGATTAAAAACAAAACCTGTCAAAGGGCGGAGGAGCTCCTTGTGAGCCAATGCCATCCATATCTGGTGCCCAACTGTGTCTGCGGACGTCCTCCTGCAGTTGGGTTACTTCTTATATAGGAGGTTGGTGGCAGGATTTGCACTCCGCCACCGTAAAACCCGTCATTCGCAAAACACAAAACGCAAAGAAATCTGAAAACCCACTCCGTGGAGTACCTCCTGTGCAACTTCCCTTCGCAGGGCAGCTCACCGGATGACGGGATTGGGCAAAGCCTTCGTGTATCCCCAATCTTTGATGACAGGAGGGAAACCACAGGGTAACATCCCAGGTCAATCTCTACTCTTT
>CM068954.1:124163532-124176192 GCA_035128595.1 Eptatretus atami | reverse complement strand
TATATATACATATATATATTTAAATGGATGTCGTTACGTTACATTGTACCCAAAGTCCCTCACCCTAATAACCTTAACCCCTCCTCCCCCCTCATTATCTGTGTATTTGGACATGCTCTATGTAGCTAATGGCAGACGACATGCTCCACGTGGATTAAACGAGTGAAATGCGATCTGTTTGTATACAGTATTTATAGTTGTGAATGTTACATAACAGGGTGTCCCATATCTGAGAACGAAGTGCATGTTGATTATATAATCCCTCTTTGGGAATTGGGACCAGAATGGTTAGAACATCCGCTCTGAGTTTCGGAGGTTGGTGGTTCAAACCCCGGCTGAGTCATACCAAACTTTTGAAATGGTACGTGCTGCTTCCTTGCTTGACGCTCAGCACTTAAAAAGGATAGAGCACAAGCAAACAATGCTAGTAAGGCAATGGCAAAACAACGCAGTATAACCCTCACCAAGAAACTGCTTTGGAAGCAACAATGTTCTGTAAAGAGTATGGAACATCAAAATCAAAATTTGGGAGTTGACCCCAGCCCTGCTCTCCCCCACCTCTCTCATTCTCTGTGCATTTGGAGTCACCATATGCAGTCATTGAGAGTGCATTATATCATGCTTCCAAAATGAAGATCTTTATGTGATGCAGATGAATTATATATGCATTATCCGGGGTTGCCAAAGCCGAAGCAACAGGCAATGACAGTTGAATTGGATGTAGCAAATGTTGCTGGTGCAGGAGATTCACACGGACAGTAAAATTAATCAATTGCAACTCCGAATCATCAAGAAGGGGATTGGTGATGGAGTTGGCGTTACTGTAGATTGCCAAACACAATCAATGGAAGCCTTCTGGAGTAGTGCCATCAATGTGGTTTCCTTCATACAGTTAGGCCTCTCCTTTATAAGTTTGTCTTGTATCCAGTGAATCTACATAATTTCCTGTTATGCAATGAAAGATTTCTGCTCCAGGAAATTAATCAAATGGGTAAAGGTAGCTATTCCCTCTGTCATAATCATTTTTTTTCTTGGAAAACCTCTTGCTTAGCCTCATCATCACTGTCATCACTTTCTTTTCTGTGTATTTGGACTCGCCCTCACAGTCACTGAGAATGATGTGTATGTGTGAGATCTGAGTGCGGATGCTAAACCCTGAACTAGAACATGGAATTATTTGTCCCTATCTGGTTCGGTACTTCAGATAAACCAGAGGTCGACTGTTTCTGCATTTGAGGTGCTGTATTTCTGTCTCTGCTTAGTTAATTGATAGGGATTGTCACTAAAGCACTTTCTGTGTTGTTACCTCAAGTTAATATTTTACAAGCAATTTCGAATGAATAAACTCAACATACTCAGAAAACGTTTGGCTTCGAGGAGAGCAACTCGTGATTTTGGCCCAGGTTGGCCACGAAACCCAGCCTGGCTCAGTGCGGATCGGCTTTGTTCGATGATAAAGCCTTTCAACAAACCATTCTAAAAAGTAAAAACCCAATAAAACGTCTCAGTTCCTCTAGATTTTTTGCATACAGTCGAAAGAGGCACAGGCAACTATTAAAAACCCCCACCAACAACCTCCAAAAGTGTAAGTTAGTGCAAAAATTACCTTGTGAAAAACCTGCCCTTTTTGGCCACCATTATTTTTTCTCGAAAATGGGTCTTCCATTATTTGGATGTCCATAGCTAAAAATATATAGATTACATTATCCAAGAGAATGGGATGAAATAGGAGGAGATTCTGACAAAGTTTTGCAAGCGAGATACTTACATTAGTGCCAATAAAAAGAAGAGATAACGAGGTGTAAGAAGTAAAAACACATTTGCAAATTCTCTTAGATTTTATTTGTATGCAAAAATCAAGGCTGGTGGGAGAACTAGAACACAGAATAGATCACGATGCAACAGATCAAAAAGAACAGCGAAAAGAGATGGGCGGGGACACCAGCAACAGGGCCGAGGGACAAAACAGATGAAGACAGACAAACAAGGGGTGCGCAGATAATATGTGTATGTATGTATGTATGTATGTATGTATGTATGTATGTATGTATGTTATATATATAATATAATATTATATATAATAATTATATATATAATATATATATATATATATATATATATATACACACAAACAAACACGACATCATAGTGACCGAAGCTTTTCGTGCTGCACTCTTCAAGGTAAAAATCGCAGCAAGTGAAGAAGGAAGTGAAGGCGCGTGCTTTTATAGCGCAGGTGTCAATAAGGTAGACGCTGATTGGTTCAACCGTAATGACGTCACGGTTAATCCAAACGCCCATTGGTCGGCTCATCATCTTCACCTTGAGCTCCCATTGGCTGGAGCAGAGTTCGTCGATGATTGATGTTTGCAACCGCATCCTGGAGAGAGGGGGATTGGTTTCTCCTAAGGTCCATTCACCATTTGTTACCGTACTTCCCTTGATCTTTCCATGCTGAAAGAGACACAGAGATCGTACAAATTCCTTTTGACGACATAATATTGGATCGGTGTTAAGGATGAAGGTTGCTTCCAACATACGTAAATGAAACGAGCTCCGACCTCGGCCCAATATCCTGAACATATCTGCATTGTACGCTCTGCACAGATAGGTTGGCAACCAGGTGCTGTGCAATGGCAGATGAAGCAGGTACAGTGGCCGGTGGTTGCTGGATATTTCTACATGCTCGCACTGGTTGTGTTCTAACCCTCACAATCTTTCTTTGAATCGCCAAGGGGACATGTTGTTTGATCCGATCAGGTTACGCTCGGGTTACGCACGGTCGAGCACGGAAACGGCTTGTCCCGTCCGAGCTCCGCCGAGGGTGTGAATTCCTCGGTGGCTCGCCACGTGGGCCTCCAGGTATTTTGAAGTTTGGCAAATAACCCTGCACCACGTGGTTAAATTATGATGATTCACGGTCCTGTAAGGGACCCGTACCTTGGAGTTATCCGAGGTAACGATCTGAATTCCGGTGTTCGGTGAGTAGACTCTGCTGCTCCAACTAGCGGTCGTGCTCGCAGCCGAAACCAAGCCCACAACAATATATTGTTACGAATCTGGAAGCCTTGTGCACACAGACAGACAGCCGTCCCCTAGAGCTCAGTTATATCGGTAAGTACGTGTTTCTAGTTAGGGTCCTGTCCCTTGTTTAATGGTAATTAAATGTTCTTGCGCTGTGGAGTTATTTTGATAGTCAGGGTTTTATTTTATTTTTACCCCACTAACATCAACTACAACAACAACAGCATCACCCTCACCTTCACCTCGCTCTGCCGACACAGAGTTCAGAGGAGGAGCCTCGCGCGGCCCTCGACCAATCAGCGTGCTACGAGTGAGGTGGCCGCCGCTCAGCCAATCAGACCCGCGACGGTGAGAAAGGCGGTCCGCGTGACGTCACCACGCCCCGGGTCAATCGACGGCCTTGGCGCCCGTTTTGGCCAATGACAGGGCGACGAGCGCATTTTGCGCGCCAAAACCGTCCAGTGAGGGAAAGCGGGAGGGAGGAGGCATCCCCTCCCCCCCCCCCCGGAGAAGGGTGAATAAGGTTGCGGCGCGATCGGACGAGGAGAAGAGTTTTGGTTGTCGGGACGAGCGCGAGAGGAACAAGAGGGAGAGTTTTGGTTGTCGGGACGAGCGCGAGAGGAACAAGAGGGAGGGTTTTTGGTTGTCGGACGAGCCACTGACGGAGCTCCCGACCTGGCTCGTATCTCGCTGGCGCCTGGCTTCCATCGTCCCGTCGCTGGCGCTTGGTTCTCCGGACCGCATCTCGACGCTGGCCTGGTTCACATCATGTCAGCCAACCACACGAGGTGGACAGGAACATGTCCTTCTGGGTATGTGTGTGTGTGTGTGTGTGTGTGTGTGTGTGTGTGTGTGTGTGTGGTGTCTGTGGTGGGCCCGTCTGTAAGTAGTAGATTGTTAAGTGCCTTCGCTGTACATTCTTTGCCTTGCATCTCTTATAGTCGGATAACTCTGCTCCTTGCCCCCCTCCCCCTTTATAAATAAACCCATGTGTTAAATGTATCAGCTCGTTTTTGTGGTTCTTCTATTGGTTTAACGTGGTGCGTGTTGGGAGAAGTAAAGAAGGCCGTCGTTGCCATAGTGGTGTGCATTTGGGACCGACGGAAGCTCGGTGACCGTCCGCTCGGGTCATGCACAGGTCAAGCGCGCATAACGCTCGTCCCGTACGAGTGCCGTCGAGGGTGTGAATACTCGGTAGCTCGCCACGTGGGTCTAGGTATTTTGAAGTTTGGCAAATAACCCTGTACCACATGGTAGAATTATGCCGATTCACGGTCCGGTAAGGACCCGTACCCTCGGAGTTTTCCGAACGGTACGATCTAGATTCCGGGTGTTTTCGGTAGAGTCGACCCTACTGCTCCACCTAGCGGTCGTGCTCACAGCCGACGCCCGGCCCACAACAATATCGATATATAGCATGGTATTTGGAAGTATGATGAAGGCGATTTGTATTACACAGTCTTTAGGTATATATTTCAATTTAAATAAGGATTTAAAGGCGTATAAATAAATAAATTCTGAGTTTTACCACCGTGTTCTCTAGCGGCTATTACACCACCCTAGCCAATACATTATATTAGTTATTTATGCCTGTTGTATGTGTCCATTATTACATCCTTAAAAACAGTAAGTTTTTCTGTTTGAAATGATTTTCAATTTTGTTTGATTGCCAGGCAGCCAGACAGAGTAAAAATATTATCTCACTCCTCTCTGCGCACGTGCGATCGGGGACAAATTGAGAACCAAAATACGGTAAAACAACAGACTTGTCTTTGTATTCATGTTTTGATTCATGTTCAAAATATAACATTCAATTTAAATATGTTGTGCCTCGATCAGAAACTAATAAGACGGACGGACAGAGATGAACCAATTGCTTAACCCCGCTTTTCGCTTCACATGCACAGAGTAATAATTATTTTACTGCCCTGTGATATTGAATGACAAATTTGAGAGAAGTGTTTTGAAAAAGATTAAGTTTATAATCTCGTATACAAGATGAATGGTAATGAGGATTTCCTTTTATCATAGAACTTCAAAATGAATTTATATCATTGTTTGAAATGGTTTGTAAACTACTTTTTTTAAATACAAGGTCTAAGACTCGTAATGGAGCTGCCACTCATAAACAGTATGGACATACTAACGAGACAAACACAGCCACTGAGCTTGGGGGGAAGTGCCATCGCTTCCCGGGACACTCTGGGTACCAGTGACATCACAACATTGGTGCAGCTTTTCTCACCGCACTCAGCGGAGTATTTCTTCCTCCACATGGATGCCAACCTATGGGGATTGCCTGTGATCTATCCTTTTAAATGCTGAACGCTAAGCAAGGAAGCAGCACGTACCATTTATTAAGTCTTTGGTAGACTCGGCTGGGGTTTGAACCGCCTACCTACCAGACTTGGAACGGACACTCTAACCATTACACAACCGAGTCTGATTAATTTGCAATGTCTGGTCAGGATATATTTAAATATTTCAAGTAGCCAACGCTACTTGACATATTTAAATAGTTTTAAATGCATACGTTAGTTATAATTTGCTCATCTAGGTGAAAAATAGGTAATTTATACTCTTCCTTCCAATGACTAGTGGGTGATGAAAATATAAAACACATCGACATGGTGAAATTTGGTTCGGTGTGCCATGAGGATCGAGCAAACTCGAATATGTGCCATGAAACAAACAAACAAAAAAAAGATTGAGAAGCACTGCTCTGGCCATTACAAGTGTATGAAGTTACTGTGACGTGGGTGGAGATGTGAGTACATACATTCGCAAATGGCTCAGAGTGCTAAGAACACTAACAAGTATTGCCCTGCACAACTCATCAGCTGAATTGAGATTACCAACATCACTTGAGGAAAAGTTCAAAGTGTGCAAGTTGGGTGATTCTTCCAACTTTATCTGAGGATGACTGTGCCCAATGTGCCATCAGAAGCCAAGTGGGATGTGAGAAGTGGAGAGCTAATTGAGGATAAAGGAAGTCACTGGAGTGGCGGTGCTGAAGGACCGATGAGGTATTGTATGGCATACAAGGCTCTGTTGTCCAAAGAAGATGTGACGGGTAGGTGTGAGACAGTGATTGAGGAGGTGAGGCAGATTTAAGAGGATATGAGAGTGGCACAAGCGAGACAGAAAGTGAGCATGACATAACATGGTCAACGTTGTGGAGAATGGAACCAGCACACCTTAGCTTCATATTAAGATTGGTCTATGACTTACTACTGACCTCTGTGAACCTCCACATATGGAAGATGGTGGATTCTAATGTCTACAAGAAAGACTAATGTTTTATAGCATTCATGAGAGAAGAAGAGGGTCTTTCATGACAGTCCTTGATGGTGATGGTACTATCTTTCTTGCTACCAGAACTTTCTCACTACCAAAAAGGTGAAAAGCAGACCTTAAGGGAGCCCTCATTTTTCCATTGTTGGTAGCACAGACTCAGCAGACACCAGACATGGTTGTCTGGTTAGGAGAGAAGAGGAGGGTTCTCCTGGTGGAGCTGACAGTGCCTTGGGAATATATATATATACATATATATATATTGAAGAGGATACATTTGGCTACTCGAGAAAATTGGGTGCACCTTTGCCATAAACAACCACCACAGTTTTGTGGATTTGTTTGGAGTTTGCAACTTTGAATTATTTAAAAAAATAATAATAATAACTGACAGCACCTCAATATCAATTTTAATAATATCCATAAATGTATGATGTAGCAATTTTCTGGATTATACTCTGAAACAATGATGCCAGATCTTCTTCTTACGTACGGTAGCTTGGCTTCCGGGTAGCTATAATTTTGTTGGGGCACGACTGTGCCACTGATGCTGTGCCCCTATACCAGTACACTGGTACTCATTTCGCTGACCTCAAAAGGATGACAGGCTGAGTCAACCCCACCTGGTGTTAATTCAGCAGCCAACGGGGCCCGAACTCAGGACCCTAAGATCCTAAGCCAGCCACCCGACAAGCCAGCCGCCCTCACCACTGAGCCAACACCAGGCTTGATGTCAGATTAATTAGAGTATTGGAAAATAATTTGCATCCCTATCAGTTTATTCTCAGCAAAAAAAACATAGTTCTTGAGTGACAATGAATAACTAGTTCAAAGAACCTTTTGATGTCCTGTGTCCACACTCTTCAGTAAACTTTTGAAAGAAAAATCATCACCCAATCCATAAACATGATCAAGACACTAGAAAAAAATAATTATAATAATAATAATAACACTTTGGCCTTAAACCTTTTAAAGTAATCTGCAACATTTTGTCATGTTACACACAATATTGTGCCTCCATTTGGTGGACTATAGTTTGAACGTTGAGACTGCGGGACGCCCATTCATAAAACTAAACTTACAAGGTTGGATCAGATGTGCCCCAAGCCAAACGAATTCACAGCGCATACCCCATCGTGTGTACTCTCAGCCATGTGCTTTCAGTGTTGTATATAAATATTCATTGTGTTGTTGAGTGATCGCATGGAATAGAAAGATTAATACAAGGCTTTGTATTACCGTCTGAGCACATAACTCAAAATTCCACAATCCAGGTTTAAAGCTCCTTGTTCTGTCTATTAATGTCCATGTATTTCATGAAAAAAAAAATCAATGACGTCTCCACTGTCCTTGTCCTGAGTATTATACAGCATAATCTTCTCAAGATGAATACTTCGTAGGATTAATTTCAATAAAGCAAATGCAAAAGTTGATTTAGATTTTTAAGTCATAAATCTTTCAAAACTCATGGAGGAGCTTGTACATAGCTACTCATATGTTACATTAAGGGCAAGGACGTATCTTAAAGAGACTAGAAGGTTACACCACGACACAGCCTGAATGGTGCTTTGTGGTAAAAGAGCAAAGCCGTAATTATAAATCGAGATTTTAGAATACGTTGTTCAATTTCAACAAGAATAGATTATATTTGTTTGTCTTTTCTTCTTGAAAGCAATTGTAACATTGTGCAATTCATTTGCATTCGAACATTCTGAAATGGTATTATGAAGCTTATTTATGCTCATCACTGACAGAAATATTTAATAAAAGGCCAAAGCAATGGTTTCTGACCAAATTTTGACAGTCGTTGAGAGAAATACGCAAGGTATCCTAAAGTTGTAATTTACAAGCCTCGTCATGCTCTTTTGCAACATTATCACAAACCATTTTGCATTGTAGCATACAAATCAGAATGTGCACGATACCTCCAGCGTGAATGTTGAAAGGCAATGGAAACAGTTATTAATTTCAAAAGCACGAACAGAACAAACAGCCCTTATAGCAGTGGAAGTGTTACTTCGGTGAAACCTGTTGTTAAATGCAAAAGTCTAATTGTCTCATTTTTATATTTACCTCTCCCTCTCCATAACTGTTGCACATATTTATCATTGTGTGGCACCGTAATAATGGTTGTATATGAGCTCAGGTACTTTACATTAAAATTGTATAAAAATGATTGCTGGATATTCCAGAATCCTGTTCATCATGAATAACAAAGAGGAGTTCCCACTAACATACCTATTTGTCTCAAGGAGAGTTCCCTTATATGTGCATGTTCTTATGAAATTTAGACAACAAAGGGAATTTTTATTTATTTATTTATTTGCATTTACACAACTTTCTCGAGGTTAAGAATTCCTTTTTTTTTGCTGAAAAGAGGTCGAATTAACATTTTGTCATCGACACAGCATACTGAGCCCTGTACCGTTTCCCACACGTATGACATCAGCAAATTTTAGAAGTTTCAAATATTTCTCCATCAAAAAGTCTGCACTGGAAGTGCATGATAAAGCATCTCAAAAAGAGGAAAACAAAAATTGTCCACAGCCTATCACCTCCAGATTCCTAACTGCCTTAGTAAAGAGCTTAACAAATTATGTGTTCAAATATTATGCTTCACAAGGTTGCCAACGATAAATTAATGGCTGGAAAAAAGGTGCAACAAAATGAAATAAAACCACATCCGTATCGCAAAGTAAAAACCCTGACCCAGAATTCTTACAAACTAATCACTATGATCTAAGATCAGTTGCTCAAATAACATGAGGCATGAAGGAAACAGAAAGCACAATATCTAAACACTCATATCAGAAGGTATAGAAATCCAAACGTATCACTCACTGTAAAAGGTGAATAAGTGAATAGTGTGACATGGAAGGGGTGAGGTGGGGGTGTGGGGGGCGAGGGGAGGGGTGGATTAATCCTATAGAGTTACATTTCAACCACTAGAGGGTGTAGTGACATTAAATCATGGCCAGATTAGAAAGCTTGTCCGCCATCATCGTTGTGGGTAAAATTGCATCTGAAGTACTTGAAAGATGCTGTAAAGCTGCGCTTGCTATGGTTGTACCAGCCGAAGGAGGAGAAAAAAATGGAATTTATTTTCATAAGTGAGTAGTGTAGTTAAGTGGAGTACATAACGTCATGGAGTATATAACATCAAACGATAACGAGTTAGTCATACTTTACTACTGGAACCTGCTGATGTGGAATGTGAAACACTGAAATGATCGTCATGACTTCCTGAAGTTGATGAGGCGAATGAACTACAAATAATCTGGAAGAATTCCCATGTTGTAAATGCACCCCATGGTAAGGTGTAAAGAGCAGCTTAATAGGTCCTTCTACCACAGCGGCATGGCATTCATTCTAATTACAAAACAAATAACAAAAACAAGAACATTGTAACAAAGCATATATTAATTAATACTAACAATATTTACAACAATAATAAGAATAGTAGTATCATATGGCAATAATAATAAGGAACATATCCCTGCACTGGCTCCAAGCACATCTGGGCTTCGTGAATTGCAAGCTAATGCTCAAGCAGTATAGCAGGCAGGTATGCAACAAGGCTGTTAAGACCAATTAAAAATTGGTCCAATGGCCCAATGGGCCCACTACAATATACAACTAGAGCGACACTCGTAAAGTGTATAGTCTCACCTCGCGCTTTCATTCGGAACAAAAATACCATCATTAACTGAACACGCCACTATTATGGCCCACATACCTGTATCACCTATGTACCCTATTATGTCATATTGTTTCTTGGCATGGGTAATGAATGTCATAAATTTAATTATTCACTCACATCTGGTCATAGATCAGATACAAGAGGTTTGGTTTTTTGGATAAGAATTTCAATTCAACCAATTATGGCTGGAATACCACTTCACCGATGATATCATTGTTATCACCCTCTGTACCCCATGGGGAATTGATGACGTATCCCAAGTTTCACTTTTTTTTTGATGAGCAGTTTCAGGGAAAATGATGTTCAATTTTTTCCCTTTAATCCAACATGGTTGCCACACCATATGACATATGACATCAGAGTTATCAATATAATATTCTCCATTGGGAGTCATGACAAGACACCTTAGCCTTTCTCAGCACTAAGGGTTACAGCACAATCTCCTGGCAGCACACAAACAAACACGACGACTTATCCCTATACACGTCATTAATGCAGGAAAGAAAGTCCTATAAGCTAGGCTATGCAAACACAAACAGGGGTCTATGTTGTACTTTAATTATAATAGCTTACACCTCCTATCCACCTTCTACCCCTACCCCCTACACAAATATAACATCATAATGAACAGTCCTACATACTGTTAGTCAGTGCTGGTGTGCCATGCTCAGTAGCCCTGCTGGGTCGCAGCATGAATGATGGTTCATCGTCTGATTCTGAGGCAAATGCTGGCAAAAAATAATAAAGAAAATTAGTAGCAGTAAAGAAGGGAAGGAGACTTCAGTGGGGAATGGGGGAATATGTAGAGAAAATCAATACTGTATAAAGTAAAGTAGAAGGAAAGAACAACAAATATTATCACAAAGATGCTTTCCCACCCCCCAACACATCGCCCCCTACCCTCACCCCCCACCGACCCCTCCTCGAACAACAACATTATACATTGCCCATCATGACTTTTTATTCTCATGCAATGCCAATGTGCTGTTTTAGATACAGATCATTATCATTCAAAGTTCAAAGCATAAAATTCCCCCACAATGTAAAAGCAATCAACACTCAAAGGTGTTTCTTTGAAAATGCAAGTACTTGCACATGTGGAGACAAGCACTCGTTCATTTGTGATTGCAAGTGGTTGATATGCATCTCGGCAAGCTGCCGGTGCAGCATTTCACCCCTTTATCAGTGCATTTCAAAATGTTTTCACATCCAACTATATTTTGGGGAATTCTGGAAATTTGAGAATTCTGGCCAACTTTAAGCTCTGGAATAACCTCAATGTCTGCACTCTGAAGTGCTTCAGTGACGATGAATACAAAAAGTGGAGGGGACTTATTCTGCTGGAAAATTAACTGTTTACCTTGGAGTAGGCAAAGTGGTATTACTAGGTCAGGTTGATAGTCTAACTTAGCTTGTATATTGGTGAAAATAACAATAATCAATTGTTTTTCTGTTGGTTGAAATACCGATGGCCTCACACCATGAATGCAACATGCTCAGTCGTTGAAGTACTTCCATTGGTTAACTTGATCGTATGCTGGAAAGCACTTTCCAGGAGCAAAAAATAAAAACAACAAAATTAAAAGAAAAAAGAAGGTTTGAACGGGTCAAAATTCACGTTTTCTACTGAAATGCTTAACATCAAATTTGGAGAATCAAAATGGAACCCAGCACACCACTCCTCAAGGATGCCGACCACTGGTATCGAATAAATAAGATTCATCAGATGTCTGTCTGTCTGTTTGTCTGTCTGCGTTTTTTGCAAGGACCGCTGGACCGACAACCACCAAATTTGGTGCACAGCCAAAGTCTGATCCAGGGATTATTCGAAGGGTATTTTCATCCACCACATTAGCCTTTAAATATCACTTTTCTGGCTTTTTCATTTATAGATAGATATCTGGTTAACAGATATAACGTGACATATAATATGGCCAAAGGCCAACACACCTAATTAGTCAAGCTGTGTCTTTCACCCATTGGCTCACTGCACAGCTGGCCTGACTCTACGCACAATTGGAACCAAACTAAATTTCATGAATAAGATTCATCAGATGTCTGCAAAAAAAAAAAATGTGAACAGACAGACAGACAAAGACCGCTGGGCCAACAACCACCAAATTTGGCAAACAGACCAAGTCCGACCCGGGAGTTGTCCTAAGTGTTTTTTCATCCACATCCTCAGCCTTTAAAGACCCCGAAGAACCATAGACTTTTTTTAACATGCTTGAGAGATTAGAATACATGCTTGAGAGAAGACTTTTTACATGCTTGGGAGATAAGACCCCTCAAGACCCCGAAGACCCAAAGACTCATAAGACCCTTAAGACCACTTAATTCCCCAAACACAATTAAGACACTTTAAAACCCCGAATACCCCAAAGACCCTTTGGGCCCCAAAGACGGTTAAGATCCCCAAGGCCCCACAACACCCCTAAGTCTTTTGAAGACCATGAAGACCCCTAAGACCCTTAAGATTTTGAAGACCCTCAAGAACTGTATGACCCCAAAGACCCTTTTAGACCTCAAAGACCCTTAAGACCCCCAATGACCTGTAAGACCCTTAAAGACCTCCCCTCCAGGTCTTCAAAACAGCTGTTCACCACCATCTCTTATCTTCCCCCATCCAAAACCATGATCTT
>CM068954.1:124144516-124158784 GCA_035128595.1 Eptatretus atami | reverse complement strand
GTTGTGCTTTTCAGCAAGCCCTCATCAATTTATGAATGCTTGGCATGCACTGCACATGCTCCTCATTAAAAAAGAAATACTTGTGAAAGAACATGCATTATAAATGCAGCACAACTTACCATATTCGTCATGCTCTCCAGGGCTGAGCTTGTCACCAGTTGGGGTTGGAGGGCACGCTGTAATCACAGACTGTCGTATTTGGCTGGAAGCCTGTGAGTGAGTCAAGTGATCTGGGCAAATGGTGACATCCGATATCTGAGGTTGGCCCAGCTTCCACATGTTGCCTTTTAGTGGTGACAAACCCACTTCATCAAAGACTGGGTGAAGTAGCACTGATGAGCCATGGGATGCAGCCAAGTGCAATTTCGAAGCCACCTTTACCTCATGCTGGAATTTATCAGTGGTGCATGGAGAAGCATCTGCTAATATTTGATCGCATTGGACTGGAGAGACAGGTCTGGAAGTTTGCACGATCCAAGGATCAATTTGGTTGTCACAGTCTGGCAATGACTGGACGACCAGAGTACCTGGACTTGGTGAACAAACCTCAACATGTGGTCTGTTTATTCCTGACAGACTTTGCAATGGAAATGAGCGATTGAGCAATTGTCCAGTGTGCTCTGATGGAGGTCTATGTGGCCTGTCAGGGTCGTGGCAGGGTAGATGAGGCTTGGAACCCAGCAGAAGCTGGTGGTGAGGGAAAGTATCCACAGAAATGTCTTTAGGGCTGTATGGGGTTAAGACATTGTCACCTTCTGACCAATAGCACTGGGCTCCGGGGAGGCTTCCAGGCAGATTCCCATCTGAAGCAATTATGGGATTTTGATTAAGAATTAATTCTGAGGAAGACTGTACCAAATTCAGCTCAGCATTCTGAAAAGGTGACTGAGAATCACAGTGTTCCTCTAACCTGCTTTCATATAGAGGCACTGTTGGGAGGTTTGGTAGACTTTTAGGACATGTTGAAGGACCACGAAGACATGTCTGCTCTACTTGCAATGAGGGAATCTGCGTTGTTTGTACAATGTCATGCCGTTTCTCTACTAGGCTATGCAAAGGAGATGGAAGCACAGCAAGGTCATGGCCAGATGTGGTTTGAGGGATCTGCAAGGACCGGTCAGGCTGCTGTGGTGAAACAGTATGTGCAACAAGAAAATCAGGGGATGGTTTCAACTTCGGCATAATAAGGTCACGCCCAAGTTTTGACCTGTTGGATTCAATCAGAGGCCGCAATGAAATGCCAGCAGCATCTGGGCAAAGCATAGTTGTCCTTCGGTCAACATTTGGTCGGACAATCCCCACAGGCACATTTGCCTCAGCCTCTTGACACCGAAATGCTTTTGAGGATAGTGTTGCACCATTTTGCTCAGGGTAGGTGAGAACTGAAGTGGTCGGGTTAGGTAAGCAGATGGGGCGAATTGGAGACTGGGACAGTCGGGCATGAGGATAAGGTAGCAGCTTTGGGCATGGTGGAATGTTGACCGGAGTGAGAACAGGGACATAGCCATCAGGAGCTTGAGGTGATGGGGGGGCTTGCCTGCAAAGAAAAAGATGTATATATTAAAGCCTTAAATTAAAATGAATCTTTAAAATAAATAAATTAACAAAGGTGACCAGGAGTAATACAAGTTCATAAACAAAACAATTACATTGGTAAGGCCTAAGTCACATTTGCCACGGCGGCCGTGGGGTCTCCAAAATCTACGGCCACTAGCATTTATACGGCGGCCGCAGTATTTCCACGGTCACACAATGGAGCAGTCACATATGTTTTTATTTTTTGGGGAGCCGCACGGCGTATTTAGAAATTGTGGAGACCGAAAACGTGGGATTGCCGTACGGTCTTTGATTTGATGTCGCACGGTGACCTTAAGGGGGCCCTGCGGCAGCCATAGAATTTTCAAGGCAGACGCAAGGTAGCCTCAAGGTTCCCGCAAGGCGACCACAGGGGGGCCCTAAGGCAAACGTGCGGCCAGACGGACGGTAACGAGTGGGTTCATTTTTATTAATCTCCGCCATCGAAGATGGATGGAGGTTACTGTTTTCACCCCTTTCTGTTTGTTTGTTTGTTACTTACGAAATCTAAAGATTTCGTAAGTATATTGATCACTTCCGTTTCTGTTTGTTTGTTACTTACGAAATCTAAAGATTTCGTAAGTATATTGATGACTTCCGTTTCTGTTTGTTTGTGTGTTTGTTTTGTTTGTAGGCACGATAACTCGAGAACGGAAGGAGCTACCATGTCAATTACACACGTGATTCAGGAGCGTGATGGCTAGTGCTGATTAGATTTTGGTCAAAATCGGTCAAAGGTCAAGGTCACAGTGAGGTCAAATATTCGATTTTTGATGGTTTGGTACAGATAACTCGAGAACGGAAGAAGCTACCAATGTCAAATTACACCACGTGATTCAGGAGGGTGGTGGCTAGCGCTTAGATTTTGGTCAAAATCGGTCAAAGGTCAAGGTCACAGTGAGGTCAAACATCCAAAACATTCGATTTTTGATGGTTTGGTACAGAATCATCGTAGAAACTTCTGGTTTGCGTCGCTACCTTCTCTAGAGACAGCTTTTATTAGACAAGGTCAGAGGTCAAGTTAATGATTTCGTAAGTACCAGTTCTATGTGCTTGCTTGTGTGTTTGTTTGTAGGCACGATAACTCGAGAAGGAAGAAGCTACCAATGTCAAATTACACCACGTGATTCAGGAAGGTGATGGCTAGCGCTGATTAGATTTTGGCCAAAATCGGTCAAAGGTCAAGGTCACAGTGAGGTCAAACATATTTCCGTAAATTAATGTGGAGAAATGGAGTATTTTTGCTTCGCTCGACGCTACGAGTTCGTTTTAACTTCGATTTTAATTTTGTCTTCGTTTTTGCGATCGCTTAGGACGCTTAAAACTCGGTTGTCGAAATTCTGGTAAAAATCGGATGTTTTGGAGACGTTTTAAGATTGTATAAAAAATATTTCACTCGACGCGTCACGGGTCGTCCCATGATGCAGTGCGCTCGAGCAGCCGCGTCGTTGAGTCACGTTAAGGTTTTCCGTGTGCGCGCTGACGGTGTTTTCGATAAAGATTGTGTTTAAAATCATTTTTATCCAATAAAGGTGAGCGTCGCATGCCTGACTCGCTGAGCCGTCGGATTATGTAAAGATTGTTGGTGGATGGCCGAATATTACGGTTTTGTGACTTTGATAAAATATATATTAAATAATTGCGCGGAGAAATGGATGTTTTGCTTCGCTCGACGTTACGAGTTCGTTTTAACTTCGATTTTAATTTTGTCTTCGGTTTTTGCGATCGCTTAGGACGCTTAAAACTCGGTTGTCGAAATCTGGTAAAAATCGGATGTTTGGAGACGTTCAGATTGTATAAAAATATTTCCTCGACGCGTCACGGGTCGTCACGTGATGCAGTGCGCTCGAGCAGACGCATCGTTGAGTCACGTAAAGGTTTTCCGTGTGCGCGCTGACGGTGTTTTTCGATAAAGATGGTGTTAAAAGTCATTTTATCCCAATAAAGGTTATCGTCGCATCCTGACTCGCTAAGCGCTGGATTATGTAAAGATTGTTGGGGATGGCCGAATATTACGGTTTTGTGACTTTGATAAAAATAATATAAAATAATTGCGTGGAGAATGGAGATTTTTTGCTTCGGTCGACGTTACGATTTTTGATGGTTTGGTACAGAATCATCGTAGAACTTCTGGTTTGCGTCACTACCTTCTCTAGAGACAGCTTTTATTAGACACGGTCAGAGGTCAAGTTGACGATTTCGTAAGTACCAGTCTATGACTGCTTGTTGGTGTGTTTGTTTGTGTGTTTGTTACTTACGAAATCTAAAGATTTCGTAAGTATATTGATGACTTCCGTTTCTGTTTGTTTGTTTGTGTGTTTGTTAATGTGTTTGTTTGTTTGTTTGTAGGCACGATAACTCGAGAACGGAAGAAGCTACCAATGTCAAATACACACCACGTGATTCAGGAGGGTGATGGCTAGTGCTGATTAGATTTTGGTCAAAATCGTCAAAGGTCAAGGTCACAGTGAGGTCAAACATCCAAAAAATGATAACTCGAGAACGGAAGAAGCTAGCAATGTCAAATTACACCACGTGATTCAGGAGGGTGGTGGCTAGCGCTGATTAGGTTTTGGTCAAAACCGGTCAAAGGTCAAGGTCACAGTGAGGTCAAACATCCAAAACATTCGATTTTTGATGGTTGGTACAGAATCATCGTAGAAACTTCTGGTTTGCGTCGCTACCTTCTCTAGAGACAGCTTTTATTAGACAAGGTCAGAGGTCAAGTTGACGATTTCGTAAGTCCAGTCTATGACTGCTTGTTTGTTTGTTTGTAGACGAATAACTCGGAACGGAAGAAGCTACAATGTCAAATTACACCCACGTGATTCAGGAGGTGATGGCAAGTGCTGATTAGATTTTGGTCAAAATCAGTCAAAGGTCAAGGTCACAGTGAGGTCAAATATTCGATTTTTGATGGTTTGGTACAGATAACTCGAGAACGGAAGAAGCTACCAATGTCAAATTACACCACGTGATTCAGGAGGGTGATGGCTAGTGCTGATTAGATTTGGTCAAAATCGGTCAAAGGTCAAGGTCACAGTGAGAAACATCCAAACATTCGATTTTGATGGTTTGGTACAGAATCATCGTAGAAACTTCTGGTTTGCGTCGCTACCTTCTCTAGAGACAGCTTTTATTAGACAAGGTCAGAGGTCAAGTTGACAATTTCGTAAGTACCAGTCTATGACTGCTTGTTACTTACGAAATCTAAAGATTTCGTAAGTATATTGATCACTTCCGTTTCTGTTTGTGTGTTTGTTTGTTTGTTTGTTTGTGTGTTTGTTTGTGTGTGTGTTTGTTTGTAGGCACGATAACTCGAGAACGGAGAAGTACCAATGTCAAATTACAGCAGTGATTCAGGAGGGTGATGGCAAGCGCTGATTAGATTTTGGTTAAATCGGTCAAAGGTCAAGGTCACAGTGAGGTCAAACATAATTCCATAAATTAATGTGGAGAAATGGAGTATTTTTGCTTCGCTCGACGTTACGAGTTCGTTTTAACTTCGATTTTAATTTTGTCTTCGGTTTTGCGATCGCTGGACGCTTAAACTCAGTTGTCGAAATTCTGGTAAAAATCGGATGTTTTGGAGACGTTTTAAGATTGTATAAAAAATATTTACACTGGACGCGTCACGGGTCGTCCCATGATGCAGTGCGTCGAGCAGACGCGTCGTTGAGTCACGTTAAGGTTTTGCGTGTGCGCGCTGACGGTGTTTTCGATAAAGATGGTGTTTAAATCATTTTATCCCAATAAAGGTTATCATCGCATGCCTGACTCGCTAAGCCGTCGGATTATGTAAAGATTGGTTGGTGGATGGCCGAATATTACCGTTTTGTGACTTTGATAAAATAATATTAAATAAATGCGTGGAGAAATGGAGATTTTTGCTTCGCTCGACGTTACGAGTTCGTTTTAACTTCGATTTATTTTTGTCTTCGGTTTTTGCGATCGCTTAGGACGCTTAAAACTCGGTTGTCGAAATTCTGGTAAAAATCGGATGTTTTGGAGACGTTTTAAGATTGTATAAAAAATTTCACTCGACGTGTCACAGGTCGTCCATGATGCAGTGCGCTCGAGCAGACGCGTCGTTGAGTTACGTTAAGGTATAATTGCGTGGAGAAATGGAGATTTTTCTGTTCGGTCGACGTTACGATTTTTGATGGTTTGATACAGAATCATCGTAGAAACTTATGGTTTGCGTCGCTACCTTCTCTAGAGACAGCTTTTTTAGACAAGTCAGAGTTCAAGTTGACGATTTCGTAAGTACCAGTCTATGACTGCTTGTTTGTTTGTTTGTTTGCTTGTGAACAGTATTACGGAAAAATCCTCGACGGATTTCGACGAAACTTGGTGGGGGGTTAGGTCTGGTCCAAGGATCATGCATTAGATTTTGGACTTGGTCCAAAATCCAATATGGCCGCTATGGCGGCCAATTTGAAATAATATTTGAATTATTTTTTGCATTTCTACATGTTTTAAGTGATTTCAACCCCCCCCCCCCCCCAAAAAAAGTTAGAGAAAAATTTTTGCAACTTTTTTTTCAACAAAATTTCGATTTCTTTTTTTTGCATTTCTACAGATTTAAGTGATTTCCAACCCCCCCCCCCCCCAAAAAAAAAATTGTTGGAAAAAAAAAATTTTGCAAATTTTTTTTCAACAAAATTTCGATTTTTTTTTTTGCATTTCTACATGTTATAAGTGATTTCCAACAAAAAAACATGCCAAAATTATAATTGCGGCTGATTTTGGAACTTCAGGTGGATATACCAGTACGAAATCAATTTCTGTCTAAGGAATCTAGTTATGACGAATGAATTGAGTATGTAAAAGTTAAAAGTAAAGGGAAAGTTGCAAACTATAACTCTGTGAGCACTGTTGTCAAATGAGAATGAATAGGATATCAGGTTCACTTGAGTGACCTAGCAGTATTGGTGGCGGAGGTTTTGCACTCTACCGAGTGCCCCCCTCTAGTTTATTTTTTTTTTTTACCAGTTTTTTTTTCGGCTTGTCGAATTGCTACGGCGAACGTAGAATGAAAAAAGTTATAACTCCGCACTATAATTCACCGGCGACCCCTACGGCCTGTAAAAGATAGCCGAAACGACGTTGGGCCAACCGAGGCCACTGCAGAAACTCTGCGGCCGCCGCACGTTTCTGCAATTCAGAGGGCGTACCGCCGCCGTATCCTCGCCGTAGAGCAAATGTGACTTAGGCCTTAGTAGTACGTTTCCCTGGGACTTTCCATTCAATGAACCGAATTTCATCATGCTGTCCTTGTCCACACTGATTTTACCTGATCACACTGCAAGCAGCTCCTCTGCTCTGCTTGCCACAGATGAGCTTCAGTGAGCTGGAAGCTGGCAGAACATTTGCCTTCTCAGCCAAGTGATTTCTGCTGCTCTCCATAATGGTCTCAACTGTAAGCTGGATATGAAAAAGGAACCATGAGGCATTACATTTGATAAATAAAGGAAATGTTAAACCCTTCTGAGCTCAAAGATCCACATTATTACTGCATTGCTAAATAGCACAACATTACTTTTACAAACATCTAAGGCTAGGATAGCTTAAGAAGTTTGAGGAATCACCTTTGTGCTGTCTAGCCTGAGCTAAAATATCGACCCATCTATAAGTTCTGTCGAGCGGTTCTGGCACATGCTCCCATACCTGACCTGACCATAACCTTGAGAATCTCAAACTAAGCTGAATTACAAAATTTAAGCTCCAGAGTCAAACTCAGCAGCAGTCCCGACTCCTAAAATGTGTTAATTTGTCCAATTCGGACATTGCTTAGGTGTTTCCGGGTGCATAGTTTTATCGATGGCAATTGGTAATTGCTTGCCAAGCCAGGCGTTCCATTGGAGTGCTTGCTTGAGTGATTAAGCCACTTACCGAGTGCCCTACAGTCTATAGTGGTGCAGTTCGTGTCTCAATCGGGATGTACAGTCGACAGTTACTACAAGGTAGAGGTGCGTATACAGCGCACACGGACGTGGTAAATATGGGTAGATTTGGATCTGCAGGGACTCTCTGCAGGTGTGTGGACATGCCAGGCCTGTTATGGGCACCGTGGTGGCAAAGTTTCATCCCGTATCTTATGGAGGTTTTATCAGGTTTTCCTTTGTCCTCGCGACGGTTTCAAAAGCCTTTTGTTATCGGGTGTGCTTTACAAAGGCTACATGTTTCTCGATGTAAGTTTCAAAGCAAAATATATTTGATAACACCCGATTTCCGAGCTGTTTGCCGTATTTATAAATTACCAAGCCAATTTTTTTTTTACCCATCACACGCAGCTGTTTATAAAGATTAATGTTTGTGCACATCTTTCTGAAACGTCTATATAAATGCAACGTTGTTTTTCAGTGAAAGCCACTCAACGTTTTTGGGTTGTATACAGTAAGTACTGTAGTCGGTAATCACAATGACTCCAACCTACCTATTCCTGAAAAATTGCTGATATCGGCCAAGAGAGAGAGTGCGAGTGCGAGTGCGTGTGCGTGTGCGCATAAAGCATAACATATTCTCTCTGCTAACTCCCCGACCACCACCCCCCTCTCTCTTTGTCCCGTCCTTGTTCTACCTCTTGCCAATACAGTGCAGCACCCTTTTCCCATCTTTGTCTCTGTCTCTCTCGGTCATGTCTGGACAGTGGTTATCTCCATATGTATCTGGACAGTGGTTATGCCCAGGCAGGGTTCGTGTCCGGGAGCATCCGGGTGGGGTTCGTCTCCGAGCACATCTAGATGGCATCCGGGCTATGTTTTTGTCCAGACTGGAGTTTGTCTTTGGATGTTTCCAGGCGGTGTTTGTCTCCAGACGGCTTGGCTCCGGATACGTCCGGGCGGTGTTTGTCTCTGGGCGGTATTTATAGTCTGACCGGTACAAAATGGATTTGTCGTTATTTTGTTTCCATTTTCACTGCTATTCTCTGCAGAATCATTTTGATGAGACGGTATGAATTGTAATTAATGCTCCACCACATGTCTGCCTTACTTTCCTCTTACCTCATGCTGTCTTCCCTACCCTCACCCCTCCTCACTCTCCCTCCATCCTCGCTCCCCCACCCCTCCTCCTCCTCTCTCTCTCCCTCCCTCCTCGCTCCCCCACCCCTCTCAGTATTCCTGTCAGCGAAGCGACGGGTGGTATTTGCTTGTAAAAATATATAGAAAGCTTTAGTAGTTTTTTTAATTGATATATAAACAAAGCTTTAATCGTTTTTTTTTTAAGTGTATTTCTCGGACCCTTATAATGATGATGCTATATCATGAGTTAACACTGATGCTATATCATGTCGATTTGCTACACGTAAAAGACCTGCTTCTCCAAATGGGGAGTTTTCAGAAATGATAATGCTCACCTTTGGGGAAATGTTCTGAGAGCAAACCTCTGGATACTTCGTCACCTCCTCATTCTTCGTAACACCATCATCAACTGCTGGAGAAAATGAAATGTTCAAGTCAATAAATAAAAGATGGATCCCACACATCAAATATTTATTCAAGAAAGTACAAGGAATCTTAGGCAAAGGAAGAGGGCACTTTGCTGAAAATACCTTGCGCCATAATCCACACTCCAGCACAACCATCTGCAACTAATACTAATGGCACAGTTAATCTCAAGCATTGAAATTGGCTCAGGTGCTGGCACAAAAGGATCTACTCTTTCAAATGTGAGAAGTGGATTATCAATATCCACAAAAAAATCAGAACAGATGACTTTAGGATAACATGCTACTGTTGACACTGGATCAGAAAGGCAGGTTAGTTCAAGGACAACGTAATAATCGTCTTCATGAAGGCTAGTGTCAGTCTGTGGCAGTGGTCAAGTTTAAACAGTGGATTTTATCAACTGAAAGCTGATAAGAGTATGTTTATCGCCCTGAGAAACGAGTTGTGGCTGACATGGACTTTAACCTTTTGTCAAACCTCTTTAGCTCTGAAGACAGGATAGTGCTCAAAACGTTGCCACAGTGGTAAGCATATTCTTATTGCGTTTCAGTGGATAAAAGCCATAGTTCAGGGAGAGTCCATTTCTTACATAAACAAATATGGTGGAATTTTTGATTCACTGTCATAAAGAAGGATTAAATGTTACTTCGGTGATAAAACAGATGAACCCAATTTTGGATTATTCATTATCCACTTCGCTTACACTCTCAGTTTGGCATACTTGATCCTTCATCTCGATCTAAACTCCTTTCGATTTCGTTAATATTTAAACCTGGCTGTAAGTTTTGGTCTTAATGTTAACCTCATTTATTGGGGTATTAATTTGGGGGACCTTGAGGACAGCCTCAGCAGAGGATAGTTTCCCTTGACTTTTCACATGTTGAATCTGAGCAGCTCTTTGGAAGTCAAGGCATCCTCGACCCTAAAGGCTGCACTGTGATTCCCATCACAGTTGGCACAAGACGTTTTATCACAGGTGCAGCTTCTGTATTCATGGTTTCCATTACATTTCTTGTGCAGCGTTGTTCGCCCTACAGGCTGAAGCAGTATGCCCAAACTTTTGGCACTTGTAACATCTTTGGGGGGAGGGATATATTCACGTACAGCGAAGCTTGAAACACTTAGGGGGAGGTGGGGCGGGGGGGGCAGTAGGACTGAGTTGGTGAAGATCAAAACCACCTGTGGTGTCGACCTTGACTCCATCCCTGACCATATAGTGCAGGCATTATATGACATGACCTCACACAAATTGCAACAGAAACTCTTTCAAACTGGTTTATTCTCATAAATATGCTGTATAATATATCAAAAGTCGAAGGAATCCAAGTGGTGAAACTATTGAAAAGTACTGAAATGGTGATGGCATTTTTCTCCATTGCCGCCCATGTTAAAATAATGGATTTTTGCATGTCTGCTTGTCTGATGTCCACACAAAGGGTTCAGTACTATCCACATCTACCAGAAACTTTGTTTTACATGAGACATGATATTGGGTGCAGTACAGTGCATGTTCAAAAGGAAATTCACAACAAATTGAAGAGATTTGCATTGTAAAACGGTCAAGTTGAAAGTTGCAAAATGTGCAATCAGTGAAATTCATGTGTGGTTATTTGGCACAGTTACTGTACTTTAAAAATGAATACTCATGTGTTTTACATTATTGCAGTGCATCACATCCTGAGCAATGAGTGGCCCTCCAAGATGTGCCATTTGTAAGGACCCTGCAGAGGGGGCGGACAACCACCATCCACACTTACTGAAAAGGGAGTGACCCATCAACCGAGCAAGTAAATCCAGAAATGATGACATTCATACATCACCTGGGGAACTGTTCATCAAGTCTGCCGCAAGAAATATACCAGCCAACAACAAATAGCGAAAGCACTAAAGGAGAAAGAACAAGAGCAAGTCGACAGGCATGTGCGACTACGCTCAGCTGATGAGAAGGAGTTCCATTATGACAGAGACTGTCTGTTCTGTGGGAGGTCAGCGCATGTTGGGACCAAGAGGAAGAGTTCTGATTGGACTGTATTCCCAGTGAGGACAGTTAAGTTTAAGGATACACTCTTGAAATCTTGCAATGAAAGAGCAGATGCTTGGGCAGTCAGAGTGAAAGCTCGTGTGTTGCATGTGCATGACCTGCATGCTGCAGATGCAGTGTATCACCAAGTGTGCAGCGTAAATTTCCATACCAAGAAGCAAATTCCAGCAGCTCATCAGACCAGCGAAACTGAGGTAAAGAAAACAAAACTGGGTCGGCCACAAGACGAAGAAAGATTTCATGCCTTTCTGGAAGTTGCGAACTTTCTCGAAGAAAATGACAATGAACAGATCACGATCAATGATCTTGTTAGCCGGATGGAAAACAATCTCAAAGGCCAGAATGTCAAGCATATGGCTACACGCAAATGAAGTTCAAACTGAAGGAACAGTTTGGTGACAGAATCATCCACACCGAGATTAATGGGAAGCCAATGTGGTTGCCTTCAGAAGCACAGCCAAAGTGATCCTCCAGGACTTTTATGCTCACAGAAAAGCGATCCCGAAACAGAGAAGAAGAGGATTATTGAAACTGCTGCCAAACTTATAAAAATGACATCAAATCAGTGGAAACATACCATGATGTATATCCTGACTGTGAATCACTGAAGTCTGAAGAGGATGCCATCAACTTTCTTCCAGAAAGCCTCAGGGTTCTACTGAAAGGGTTGCTTGGGGTAAAAATGCCGGCATGAAAACTGCTCCATCGGACAAGCAATCATGCAGGCGACCCGCCCAAGAGTTATTCTGGGCCACTCAGATGGGCTAGGAGTCCAGGTCCACCACCACTTTTGCATCTGCTTCCTGGTTGATACGCTTCACAAGCTTGGATTCTGCTGCTCCTACAAGGAGGTGCAAAGATTTGTTCGCAATGCGTTGGTGTGCTTAGAACTGACATTCCCGTACGTGCGTGGCCGTACGTAAAGGCTTCTCCGGTGAGTTCGTCCAGTATGCCACTGACAATGTGGACCACAACATTCGCACCCTGGATGGCAACAACACTTCATGGTATGGGGATGATCTGCCGTTACACCAGCTACCAAGACCATCAATCCCATCCTCAGAGCAAAGGTCACCCCTGATGTATCCATGGTGGAAGAGTTCCAATTCTGTTCCACAGGAAGTAGGTGTGGAACAGACGTAGTGACGTACCAGAAGCTGTCACTATGGAGGCACAAGACCAACGGCAGACCTGGATCTTATATGGAAGACAGCAATCATTTTTGCCTCACCAAGGCCAGCATGGTCTGGATGATGCAGGTTGTACAGCATGGCAATCATCCAGGGAAATCATCCTTCGTCTTACTTCCAATGATCGACATGAATCCCAGTGACACCACATGCATCTTCTCAACACTGAAGTTGTAAGTGAGCATGCCCGCCGTGACAATGCCACACCATCATTACCTTGATCAACCAATATGGTGGAAGGCCCTCTTGATCATCGATGCTGAACCGGAAGAAGCGACTTGAGCAACATTGTCCTGAGACTTGGAGGCTTCCACACCGAGATGAATGTCCTGGGGTCCATCGGGCATTTAATGGCTGGATCTGGGTTTACAAGAATCTGGAGCGGGTCTATGCAGACAACGCCGTGGTGCACATGCAAGAAGCATGACATTGAGTGCTCGTTGCATGTAGCAACTGAAAGGATCAGGGTGTGCAAATTCATTTCAGATGAATGTGATGACGGATGACGACGACGATGATGAAACCAGTGGTTGAGTAACCAGACAACCTAAAATATTATGTTGCCTTTATATGTTAATAGTGCTTTACTTTAAAAATGTCTTCAGAACACAGACTTATTATCGTACAACATATATTAGTGTGTTTAACATCAGTGCATGCATATTAAGTATATATGCCAGGCCATAATAAATGGATTTAAATCATTTAGAGGTCTTATCTGAAGGCACGGGTCATCTCGATAATAAAACCAGACCATCTTCCTATGAGAATATGTGTTTAGTATTCATATATAGTTAGAGCGTTGCTAAATATCCCATATAAAAGTAGCAAAAAAAGGGTACAGAGTGATGTTAAGAAACATTTTTGAAAACTAATAAAATAATTTAAAAAAATTCAAAATAATTTTAATAATTTTAATTTATAAAAAAAAAAAATCACCACTGGGTTCATTATGACTTTTTATATGTTATAGAGAACATTTATGAGTAATGAACAGTTATCAGATTTTCTGTTGCAATTGATGGAGGTTTCAGTCCTTATTTGTCATATAATGCCTGGACTAATAGTAAGACAGTGGGCGTCAACAACTCCCACATCAGCTGCAGTGCCTTCAGAAAGTATTCACACCCCTTAAATTTTTCACATTTTGTTGTGTTACAGCCTGAATTTAAAATGCATTGAATTGAAAAATTTTTGTCACTGTTTCCCCAACAATGTCAGTGGAATTTTTATTTTTTATTTTTAGAGATGAATTAAAAATGAAAATCTGAAATGTCTTGAGTCAATAAGTATTCAACCACTTTATTATGACACTCCAAATTGAGCTCAAGTGCATCCAATTTCCGTTGATCATCCTTGAGATGTCTCCACAACTTGATTGGAGTCCACGTGTAGGCAATTCCGTTGAGTGGACATGATTTAGAAAGAAACACACCTTTCTATGCAAGGTCCCACAGTTGACAGTGCTCTCAGAGCAGAAACTCTACCATGAAGTCCAAGGAACTGTTCATAGCACTGCGAGATATAATTGTGAGAAGGTATAGATCTAGGGAAGGGTATAAAACAATTTCTGAGGTGTTGAAAGTTCCCAAAAGCAC
The DNA here is from genome assembly GCA_035128595.1 of Eptatretus atami. NCBI lineage: Eukaryota > Metazoa > Chordata > Myxini > Myxiniformes > Myxinidae > Eptatretus > Eptatretus atami. Next base: position 124,144,929 of record CM068954.1, on the reverse strand, counting down.
AGTGAGCAAAATCATTAGGAAATGGAAAGAATATGGAACTACCCAGACTCTTTCTCGAGCTGGCCATCCAACCAAACTGAGAAACCGGGCAAGAAGGACCTTGGTCAGAGAGGTGACCAAGACCCAATGACCACTCTGAGAGAACTACAGAGTTTCTTGGCTGAGATGGGAGAACCTGACGTTAGGACAACAGTCTTTGCAGCACTTGACAAATCTAGGCTTTATGGGAAAGTGGCCAGACAGAAGCCACTCCTGAGAAAAAGACACACGACAGCATACCTGGAGTTTGCATAAAAGCACATGAAAGACTGAGAGCATGAGGCAAAAGATTCTGTGGTCCGATGAGACAAAAAATGTACTCTTTGCCCTGAATGCAAAGCACTATGTCTGGAGAAAACCAAGCACAGCTCATC
>CM068954.1:124129516-124142016 GCA_035128595.1 Eptatretus atami | reverse complement strand
TATAACAAATGGGATTTATATATAAATTATATACCCAAACTCCTCTCCCACCCACTTCTAAGATGCACAAATTTTCCTTCCCCATCCCCCCACCCAGTCACTTCCAATATGTTCATTCTATACTAATAAATGTCAGTGTGTGTGTGTGTGTGTGTGTGTGTGTGTGTGTCAAAAGCATAACATTATCTTGGACTCCCCCCTGCCCTTCCTTGCTCTCCCCCATTCTTCCCACTTTCCTCCCCCCCCTTGCTCTCCCACCCACTTCCCCTCCCTCTCTTTCCTCACCCCCTTCCTTGCGCCCCTTCTCCGGAGTGTTTCACGTCATGTGATGAGGCATCGCTCTCCACCCCTTTCCTCGTCTCCTCTATTCCTTCTTCGCCCTTCCAAGCTCCACCCTCCTCATTCCCACCCACCCTCTCCGGAATGTATAGCGACATATGGTGAGGTGAGGCGTGCTCCACTACCACCACTTCCTCGCTCTTCACCCCTCTTCCAAGCTCCCCATTCCTCACCCCTTCTAGCTCCTCCACCCTCCTCCTTCTCTTCTCTCTCCTCCCTCCTCTCTCTCCCTCCTCCTTCTCTCTCCCTCCCCTCCTTCTCCTCTCTCTCCCCCTCCTTCTCCTCTCTCTCCCCTCTCTTCTCTCTCCCTCCCCTCCCTTCTCTTCCCTCCCTTCTCTTCTCTCTCCCCCTCCTTCTCTTCTTCTCCTCCTCCTTCTCTCTCTCCTCTCCTTCTCCTCTCTCTCCCCTCCTTTCTCTCTCCTCTCTCCCTCCTCCTTCTCTTCTCTTCCCCCTCCTTCTCTTCTCTCTCCCTCCCCCCCTTCTCTCTCCCTCTCCATCCCTCCTTCTCCTCTCTCTCCTCCCTCCCTCCTTCTCTCTCCCTCCCCTCCTCTCTTCTCTCTCCTCCCTCCTTCTATTCTCTCTCCCTCCCTCCCTTCTCTCTCTCCCCTCCTTCTATTCTCTCTCCTCCCCCTCCCTTCTCTCTCCCTCCCTCCCTTCTCTTCCTCTCCCTCCCCTCCCTTCTCCTCTTTCCTCCTCCCTTCTCCTCTCTCTCCTCCCTCCCTTCTCTTCCTCCCCTCTCCTTCTCTTCCTCCCTCTCCTTCTCCTCTCTTTTCTCTCCTACTTCTCCTTCCCCTCCCTACCCCTCTTCTCCCTCCTCTTATATCTCCTCCCTCCTCTTTCTACCCATCACTTCTCTTCTCCCCCTCTCTCTACCCTCCCGGCTCTTCTTCTCGGCCCTTCCACCTCTACCCACGCCTCCTCTCTATCCCTCCCTCCGTCCTCTTCTTCTCTTTCTCTCTCTCTCTCCTTCCTCTCTCTTCTCGGTCTCCCTCCCCTCCCTCCTCCTCTCTCACTGCACTCCCCCGCGTCTCTCTCCCCTCCTCTCTTCTCACTCTCCTCTCTCTCTCTCCTTCCCTCCTACCCCCCTCTTCCTCCCCCATCTTATACCCAGAATGACAGTTCAATGATAAGTGTAACACCAACTGAGCTATCATCTATGAAGATAAATGATTCTTTAATGAACTTGTTTTACTCGTTCATTCAAGGTCAATGATGCTTTCATTATTGGCTAACTTGCACTCATGTTGTATGAGAGAAAACTCGTTCACCAGATTATGAACATATTGTCAAACAATGTATTTTCATCGAGACACAACTTAGCACATTTCCAATCATAATTTCTGTTGCAACTTCCATCACTTACATGTGGAGTCATAGAATTGTTTGCTGCGAGGCAAGTTTGGGGACATTGTGGTGTTCAAGTCCATGCTGCAGTCATCCAAATCAGAGGCATACGCATCACCTTGAGAAGACACGTGTTGTGGCGAGGTGTGTTCAAGAGACGTCATGATGCCAGGTGAAGACCAGTGAAGAGATGGAGATTTATGATCAGGTGAAGGGCATTGGGGTGAGGTGGTGGAATAAGATGTAGAATAAAGAGGGGTTGCACTGGGGTGAAGCAATGAAGTAGCACGAGAAGGTGGTGAGCAATGAAAAGATACCGAATGGCAGTGTGATGGAGAATGGCAAGATGATGCCGAATGAAGAGGTGATGACAAGTGAGGGAGAGTTAATGCATGGTGTGAAGATGAAGAGTATTGGCTAGATGGTGAATGCTGTATTGGTGGTGAACACACATGGGGTGGTGAACACACATGGGATGGTGAGTGCACATGGTGTGGTGAATGAATAAAAGTTGGTGAGGGTCTGGGAGACGGCGGATGCCTGGGAGACGGCGGATGCCTGGGAGACGGCGGATTCCTGGGAGACGGCGGATGCCTGGGAGACGGCGGATGCCTGGGAGACGGCGGATGCCTGGGAGACGGCGGATGCCTGGGAGACGGCGAATGGTGGATCGGTGAAACATGGGAAGAGAAAGGTGAGTGGGGATATGGCAAATGGTGGGTGGAATCAAGTGAACAATCCTGAGTTGAGGATAGTGTGCTGTTGGCTTCACAGGTGGAGCGAATCAACTCGTTCTCAAAACCCTTTTCACAAAGTTTCCTGCAAATTCAACAGAAAGACAGACAGGCATCTTTCGTTTTCCGAACTACGGTGAACCTGCTAATTGTAAACTTGTAATGTGAAAATGCTGTCGAGAGACTACACATAATTCTCCATTTCAAGAAGTAATGTACTGTACAAGCAATTAATGAATGAGATTTATTCATCTCAAGCAAGAGTTATGAAGCAGGCCTTCAGTTATTTTGGTGCAAACGCACATCAAATTGAGCTCTACTTCTTCAAGTGTTGTTTCTTTGGTACAAGAGCCGTTTCTTCATTCTGATCTGGAGTGATTCCAGTCATCCCTTGCCATTAATGCCACAATTTTCCATGCCGCAAGATAGACAGCATACGATCAGCGCTTACCGCTCTCGTGGGCAAATCACTTGAGTTGTGTCATTATGCACGAGCAGGAAAACAAAGGATGAAGATAACCAGCTATGGTGAGGCTGCAAATGTTGCCACAGAAAGCAGTGATCACTTTGGGCATATTAAACTGCCAAAACTATGAGCACTCTTACACACAGACACAAGGGCTCAGCAAAAGTTTGTCAATCGCTGCGGAGATTTCCAGATACAAGGCCTACAACCTAATACCGAGTTCTGCCAATTGTACTTATTGACCGGCCATTTGTCGCCTGCAGCTCAGCAACTAAGCCCTCGAGGATGCACAGATGGTGGGCCCGTGATATTGCGATAAACATTAATATCTTGTTACCTCCGCAAACCGAAGGTGGGAGGAGGTTATGTTTTCACCCATGTCTGTCTGTCCGTTTGTGAACAGGATATCTCAAAAAGTTCTGGACCGATTCAGATGAAATTTGGTGGAGAGCTTGGGTATGTGACACTGACAGAATGTTTACATTTTGGTGAAGATCTGAATCCTGATCTGCATTCGAGAGTTTTTTTTTTTAAGCGATTTTTCACCATTGAGAAATGGGCCAAAAACGACATATAGCAGGATTTCTGAAAAAGTTATGTACAGATTCGGACGAAACTTGATGGATGAATTGGTTCGGTGACAAGAACAAGCCGATTCGATTTTGGAGATCCGGATCCAGATCCGACCTATCAGTGGGATACAAAACATAAACTAATCACCCTGGCAGAGGTATGCACTCTACCGAGTGGGCGTTCTCGTTCAATTATGTATTAAATTTTAATCAGATTTTATATTTTGTGAGTTTTGTGATCTCAAGAGTAACAATTAATAGAATTAATCAATCATGTAAACAGGTATAAAGCAATATTTAGAGACTGTAAAGTGGAGAGGTTGCACTAAACCATCTCGAGAACATATCGGGAGGTTTTAACAGTGATTGAATTATCGCCACAACTGTAGTTATACCTCGGCACAACAAGACAAACAAATTAAACAAGCATGCAAGCAGTTGTAAAGTTGTTTTTTTATTTGTTACCTCTGCCACCAAAGGTGAACGGAGGTTGTTTTCACCCATGTCTGTCTGTCTTTGTTACTTGAGACATCGAAGATTTGCAAGTATGTATATTGGTTGGTCTGGTCTGTTATTGTCTGTTATTGTCTGTTTGTCTGTTTGTCAATCGCCCACAGGTCACATTTTTACTCTGATCTTCACGAAACTTAACCACCTGGTAGATGTAGTGACAAGCTAGCTGAAAGTCTATGGTTTTTGAAGACAACAGGTCAAAGGTCAAGGTCACATAAATCATCAATTTTCAACTGATTCACTTGATATTTATCTACCTATATAAAACACTTTGTGTGTTTGTATATTTGTGTATTTGTCTGTCCCCCTTCATAAGGACGATTTAAAATCGTGGGGCAAAAATAATTTTTTGAAGGAATTTACGCAATTTTTCCAAACATTTACTAAGTCAGTCATTTTGACACACTTCTGGTCAAGTGATCGGCATGACTTTGGCAATTTAACATCCCTACCATGGCCTAATGTTGCAGCCCAAATTTGGTGGCATTCTGACTGGTGGATCAGGAGAAGAAGATTTTGGAAGGAATTTGCAGGACCTCCATTTTGACACACTTCCGGTCACGTGATCAGCATGGCCTCTGCAATTTAATAACAGGACCGCGTCCTAATGTTGTAACCCAAATTTGATAGCATTCTGACTGGTGGATCTGGAGAGGATTTTAAAATAAATTTGCTAAGTCGGCCATTTTGACCTACTTAGTTATGTGACCGGAACGAGCTTTGCAATTCCTGTTACTAGTCAGGAGAGGAACGTTGCTGCCAAATTTCAGCCAGATTGGCCCAGCGCTTTGGCTGAAAAAGTCGAAATAGGAGACGGACGGACGATTGGACAGTGTGCAACGACAGATGGACAGTGTGCAAATACCTCATCTGAAATTTAAATTCCAGATAAGCTAAAAATGGGTTAACAAGTGACCAATAGAGAAATGATAATATTTATGGCATCACCACAGCAGATCTCTGATGACCAATACTGTCATTGTTTTCATACCCATTGGATGTTACATTCCCAAGCAGGAATGGCAGCACGGAATCCCTGCATTTCAGCTCTGGTTCAATCATGGCGAGCTCTCCGGCACTCAGAACCACCTTGAGGAGTGAACTTGACACGTCACCCTGTCAGCATATGGACATGGGAGTGGGGAGGTCAGAGGGGCAGTATTAATATGGAATAGGCAAAGCCTAGAAGCGAACGTAGAATTCTTCTTACATTCGATGCTGCAATTTCCGGTTACTTCGGCTGGATTCGGGATCAGCGATCAAATCATGTAAATCACGATTAAAATTATTTTTTTGATGATGCGGGAGATATCTTTATTAAAATCAGTGGAGGAAATATACACCATGTCTGATATTGGGTCTTTCATGTCTCCGACGATGCCTTTATCTCCCGGGACGCATCATTCCCATGACAAAAACCGGAAGCAAAAGGGTCGTAGCCGACGACACGGATTCCAAATTGCCAGGGTATTGTGTTGTTGTTGTTTGTTGTTTCCTATTCTCTCATGTGCACGCGTTGAGTATGAAGCTCACTACGTTCGCTATGAATGGCACAGGAAAAAAATTGCCATTTACTTGTTAGCATTTTGGGTGTGCTGTCATTGCGATTCCCAAGTGATTGTGTTCTTGTTATATTTAGTTCGACAACACGATTCCCAATTTATGAGAATACTCACTTTCTCCTTTTTGGGTATAATCATCTTCTTCAGTGTTTCCTTTGTGTACATTTCCAAGATGTCCAAATTTGGAATCTTTTTCAGCTTGTGTTTTCCATTATTCAGCCTTTTGCTCTTCTTCTTTTTCTTCTTTTTCTTCGTTGTTCTCTCAGTTTCTCGGCAATTCCGGGTTCTTTCTTGCCGGGGAACACACGTGCGCCGAGATTCCAGTATTGTGGATTTGTTCAACTTTTTGTTGCAGCGAAGCTGCAAACATCAAACCACAGGGAAGAAGGGACGAAGGAAGAGATGAGATTTTGAGCAATAGCCTGTCTGCCACAAACATAAAATGTCCTTTAAAGGCAAAAAGATGCATGGTTGTGTTACGATTGCTGAAATGGTATTTTTCACTTTCTTTTTCACTCCTGTACATTGTACTGAAATCAAGTATATTTAAGTATTATTTTAAAATAAGAGTACAGATGGTATTGTTTCAAGTCAAAACAAAAAAGGCCATGAATATCATTTGGATTTGGCACATAAACCTTGAATCGATTTGCTAGATACAATACTGAAAATTGGAATTGATATATACCTCTATAAAAGTTGGCAAATACCAAGTTTTGAGCGTAACTCAGGTTTTGAGCCAAATCTAGATATAACATTGCTTGAGAAATAAAAATCGTACAAGCAATAACTTTTTTTAAAATTATTATTATTATTATTGTCAGAACAATAACGACCGCTAACTTGTTTATTAACTCAATGTCCAACATATCTCTCACCCATAGTTGTAGCTATGACATATGCTTATGCCTTGGCAGGTCAATTTTCACTGTTACAACTGCTTCTGGCAGAACAGGCATGATGCCATTTGGTGGTGTAAAATTTAGTTTGATTCCAAACTGGCAAATAAGTTTCCATTTATATTTACATTCTTCATCACAAACAGGGCCTGCAAGGACAGCCCAGAGGTCTGCACACTCAGCTCTGAGCTGTCAAGACTGGGTTTTAATCTTGACTCAGCTATTAACTGTGTATCCTGGTGTTTTGCAGACAAGACGAGGCATCAATGTGTGTACCGTCCCTTCGATGGACATTAAACTTGGCGTCCCTTATGCCTGGTGTTGGCTTAATGGTTAGGGTGGCGGGCTTTGGATCCTAGGGTCCTGAATTCAAATCCCGTTCAGCTGTTCAATTAATACCAGGTGGGGTTAACTCGGCCTGTCATCCTTCCGAGGTCAGCAAAATGAGTGCCAGCATGCTGGTATACTGTGTCGGAGTGGCGACCCGTCCAGGATTGTGCCCAATAGCCAAGGAGACTGCTTAAGCAGCACCAACGCACCGCACAGAGTATGGTCCCAATCTCCTCTCCTCCCTTATGCTGACATTAGTTGGTGGACGTTAAAGATCCCACGGTGTCTTTTGCAAAGAGTATGTGAGCTATCGCTGGCACCCTGAACAAATTCCAAATTCCTACCTTGACTAACACTGGGAATGCAGACAAACCACGCAGTGTAATCCTTAACATGGGGCTACTTTGGCAGCACTGAACCTGTTGCTGAGCAGAAGTCAGAAAGAAAAGAAGTCACAAAGAGAAAACAACAACCAATATGTGAGATATTAACGACAGCTACATCATGTTCGGAAGAGATTATTGGAAATGGGTTTATTAAGTTCACAGAGAAGGATATCGTTCCCATTTCAGATTTTACAAATGCTTTATTGCAGGTCTTTGGCCTTGCAGCGCTCTCGGGTCCACATATGGTCCCAGCAAGAAGGAAACTAGCAAGTCAGTTAGCTTTGGATATTGTGTCATTGGTGTGGAATCATTTTGTTAGCTGTTAAAACAGTCTGGTACAGATCAGCCAGAAGGTTCAAACTTGTCTCCCTCCTCTAAAACCTGGTGATGCCTTGTTAAGTCCGTCTCTGCAATATGCTCCCCTTACATCCCTTCCCTCTCTTCAAATGGCACTACAGCCGACTCTGCTCGTGAGAAGGCCGATTGCCTAAATTCTGTGTTTGCTTCCAAATATTGCATCCCCAACCCCTCTCTCTCCATACCCACCCTTCCCAGTTGTACCCATCTGCTGCTGGTGCATCAGTGCTGGGACCACATCTGTGCTGCTGATGCAGTGCCCCATTTTCAGTGGGGAGTAGGCACCAGTAAAGCTGGTACTCATTTTGCTGATCTCGGAAGGATGACGGGCTGAGTCAACCCACCTGGTGTTACTCAACGGCACGACAGGGGCTCAAACTCAAGACCCTGAGATCTTATGCCAACTATCTTGACCGTTAAGCCAACACCAGGCTTTAGAATGGAAATAAATCAAGAAGAATTCCCTCAACATACTATATATTCCTTCTTGCTCTTAAAAATGAAAAAATGAATTTACACCGACTTGGAAAAGAAAAAAGAGAAAAAATTCAAGAGAAAAAAAAACATCAAATAAATTTGATCATCATTAAAATTTTAACACGTCCCCTTCTCTTATCATTTCAAGACAACAGCTGCACTTCATATGGACCATCCTCTTCGTCTCCATTTTACCAATGACATACTAGAATGTAACACTGCTCATCATTTATCCTGCGGAGGTTTACTTCAGAGCCTTGCTTGTATTGTTGCGTTTTTAGACAGAAATTATTTTAAATTTTATTTTAAACATCTGTCCCACTTCTATATTTGTTTCCCACAAAATATTTAAGCATGCCAAGACTGGGGATTGGTAAATGAATAATGACATCACTATGCACACATTCTCTCCACTAGAATGAGGATATTTTGAAACTACTTCTTCCTTCCCTTTACATTTCAAAATATATTTTGCTGACAATCTTTAAATCAATTGTAATGAGGATAGAAATCCTCCTTTGCTTTATCTCTCCATTCCAATTGCATTACAAATTGTATACCAGCAGCTTTGACTTGCAGTTGTCGTGTTTGTTCATCAATCTGATCTGATTAACCCTCTCCAACGTGTGCTGGAGTAGAAATTGTAGCATAGCGGATTTAAAAGTTTTTAACTTTTTAGCATCAAACAAATAAAAATGTTCAACCTAAATTAGCTGACAAAAGCATTTTTTAGAGATGGAATAACTACATCATAAGTTTAAGTCCTTTACAAATAACATTTTTGGAACATTGATATGTTTGTGGGTGCAGAGGTCAGATTAGAACTAAGGCATAGGACATCTGTTTGTGATCACGTAGTTTTAGGACTTTTCGAAGCCTGTCTTAAGAACACGTGAGTAGGTACAAGTCATCCTTTGTGTTCATGCACCATTGGGAGGTGGCGCAGTAACCTTTTGTGGCTAGAGAGGTGTAAGGATTTCTGCCACGTACCTCCCGTGTATAACCGAGTGGGAGAGGTTTTACATTTTTCAGCGTCCATGCCGTTGCATGCAATTCCACCGCATCTCCCCCTTCCCTCACACACTGGAGTAGTGGAAGATGCTTTGTCTGATTTGCAACAAGCAAGGCTACACACCATTGGATCTCCCTGCTCAGTAGGCACTCATTGGGTCAGGATCGGCACCGTCTGATTGGACTGAAATGCAGTCTTTCTACTGTGGAGTGTCTGAGGTCATAAGGTTCGGCTAAGTAAGAATCTTCCGTTTGTACGACTCCCCGGGGCACATATTAATTTTATTGTAAATAACTGCAATTATTGCGTTCTTGTTCTTCCCCCATCCCTATTTTAATACACACTTTGAACTCACTTGGCTCTCTGTTCAGGTTATTCGGACTGTCACAATCGGTGGGAAAATAGCTGCGTTGGCTTTTATAATCATTTAGAGCAGTGCTTCTCAAACTATCTGATGTGGCGGACCGGCAGGTTTTTTTTCCAATGTGCCAGGACCGGTACCATATTTGTGCCATATTATTATTTGTTTATGATCCGAGAAATTATTGTTTGAACATCCGTAGTATATTAATTTATACTGAAAAATATAAAATATAATGAATAATAAAGTTTACACATTTTTTTATACATATATATTTTGTAAATGAGTAATACAGTATCACAATATTAAAATATATAAAAAAAATCAAACAGCAAACCCTTCAAACATGGTTATTATAAACATATCATGACAACTGCACAATTATAATTACACCCATTTTGGCAAAACAAAAGAGCACCACCTGGCAACTCCGCTGAAATTCACATTATATTATCTTAACGTTCGGTTCTGGTATAACTTCCAACGTTGACAGACTTCTCTCTCTCGTATTTTGAATTTGTCGGCTTAAATATATTATTTTTCAACATTTTATACATTTTCATTTTATACATTACATGTTATCTATTATGATAATGTGAAACTGGAAACTCGCCGCGGACCGGCAGCCGATGACTCGCGTACCGGCACCGGTCCGCATACCACCACTTTGAGTAGCACTGCTTTAGAGGATAATTTGGACTTTAGCAAGTAACACTCATTGAAATTACTCTCCCGGGGTACACGGTGATCCGCTCGCACCGCCATTTAGAGTGCTCTGCATAGAGAGAAGTCTGGTGCACTGCCCAATCGTCCAGGGACATTCCAAACTGGCTAGGTATAGGAGCACATTGGCCCTTGATCCGGCCGAGGCGTATGGACTGGTTGGTTGAAGTGGCCACCACAACACTGGCAAGTCAGGATTGGGATTTGAACCCCGGTCTGAATCCCGACACCGCAACAATACATAAAAAATATGTGACGTTAAATAGATGCGATTGGGACAATACATCTTTCAGCGACACAGCACAGCCAACCAATAGATCAAACAAAGTCTGAGTAAACTCCACTCCCCAATTTTGGAACAAACAGGAAAGAGCTCTCCACAGGTGACAGTCTGACGCAAGGACTGTGTCTAATGGGGATCAGCGGAGTGCTCGTCACACTCCACGTTTTGATTTGCTCGCCGATCACATCACGTGCCTTCTGGTTGAATGGTTTGCATTAGCAGGAACAATTGGCTGGGTGGCAGACGGATGGTTGCTCTGTGCGGATTATGCGGTTTTACCATGTGAGACATAATCCGCGGCGATGCTCACCATAACAGTCTGGAGGTGTGTCTGATGTATAAACGACGAATGTGGTCATCATTGGTGAGATATTTGTCAGTATGCCATCCTGATGAGGGCAAATAAGCCCGAAATCCAGATTGGTGGGCTCCGTTTGATGTTTAACTGATCTTAACCATATCATCTTTGTCTGTTTGACAGAGTCACCGAGCCGAGGCCTCTGTGTTGGAGGTGACGCTTTGGGGTAGGAGTGTCCAATGGGGATCAGGGGAGTGCTCGTCCACACTCCACATGTTTCGATATATATATATATATTATATATTATATATATATATATATGTATATATATATATATAATATATATATTCTATATATATATATATAAATATATATATATTGTTACGGCTGTGGAAATTCGCAGAGCACCATATAGGTCCTTAGATCAGTTATGCCGATAAGTCTGTGTTCAGATAGATTTCCCACCGATGTCTAAGGGATTTATTCTGTGATCAGGGCTGTGATCTTTGAGTTAGCTGTTTTTCTTTTGCTATCGTTATTTTGGACCAACCGCTTCACAACAACCACCTCCACCACCAACATCCCTCTCATCAACCGCTTCACAACAACCACCTCCACCACCAACATCGCTCTCATCAACGCTTCACAACAACCCCCTCCACCACCAACATCGCTCTCACAACTGCCTTCACACAACCACCTCCTCCACATCCGCCTCACACAACCACCTTCTCCACAACGCCAATCACAGCCACCATCTCCTAAACCGCATCTCCCCCAATACCCAACAACGGAACAACATCGCTTCACCTTCGGCTCCGCGGGCGCCGCCATCTTTGCCCGGCAACGGCGAGATCGCTGCAAACAAGCGCGGGGGTTTCCTTGTTGCTAGCGACGGTGATTTCTACCACGTCCGCTCTTCCTTCAGCGTCGATGATCTCTACCACGTCGGCTCGCTCCAAGCTTCGCCTCGGAATTCGGATCAGGAGAGCGAGAGGGGCGGAGCCAGTGGGGGTCAGAGGTGAAGAGGCGAAGATCAGATCTCGCCTCACGAACCCTATAAAAAAGCGCGCGGCGCCAAGTCAGCGAGTCGGTCGGGGTTTGGAGCGGTGTGAGGAGTGGAGCTCGAGTCCAGTGGAAGTCCGGGTTCACCGAGGAGACGGAGTGGGAGCACAGCAGGCCGGCCGCGCCACGCCGAACTGCGCGTTCGTGTGGGACGTGGGAGGGCCGGAGAGAGGTTGCCAGCCAATATCGAATGGTCCGAGGTGATCGGGCTTCGGGACAGTCCGAGCAGCGCTGAGGGACGGACGGGCTCTTAAAGAGAGCATCAACTCTGAAAGACATAAGACCCGTTCGTTCCTCTGAGGCGTTGCCGGCTGGCCCGAATCACCAGGCCGTCGGACGGGCCTGGGCCGGACGCGCGCTCACAACAGCTGCCATGGGACGGGATGTCGCGGGTCGCCCAGCGAGGCACCTCGAAGGTGAAGGTAACCATCCCGGCCTCGCGGAGCTCCTTCGGTCTCCCAAGCTCTGTGAAATAAAGACCCAAGAGGTCCAGTCTACCCCTCATCTGTCCTGGGGTTTTTCCTTGCTTTTGAATGAACGTTGTGGCGCCATGTCTGCAAGTAGAACTGTATAAGTGTATACATAATAGATAGACGGTAGTAGTTCTTTTGCATTGCTTTTGTTGGTTGTATACTTGCGTGCGCGTTCGGCCTTGCATAATTGCCATTGCTGCATTAATTGACATGCATGCCTGCATATGTGCTTATTCAATCAATGTGCTTGTTTAAATGTTAACCCGTTCGTTGCGTCCTTTCCCAAATTGAACTGCCATATTGAGT
>CM068954.1:124101804-124118239 GCA_035128595.1 Eptatretus atami | reverse complement strand
TAAGAGCGGGTTGATAGATGAATGATAACGTCTGTGAATGTTTATGCTTGTGTTGTGTTTCCCCGCATGTGTCCCCAATTAAATCTGGCTGATTCATATGAAAGTTGCCGCCTTGAATTTATTTGTGCCGCGCCGAGGAACAATCCGCTCGATTTGTATTTAAAACCAAACCGGCTACGGACTGGAAGACTTTGCTCGGTCTCTGACAAACCCAGTCTGTAGCCGGGGTCTATTTCCCCAACTGGTAAGGCCAGGTGTACTTTGGTATCTGCGTCCGAGGCGCGTGACCGAGCCTGTCCGAACTAGCCGGCGTTATAACCCTGAGCGGCGGTGCTGTCGCCGAATCTTCAACATTTGGCTGTCAAGAGTAGGGTGCGAATCCCACCACCGTCGAATCCCCAACAATATATAATTTTTTTTAAATGCATCATATTGTGGCAATATCAGTTTTCAAGTGATATGGTCATTGCTGTAACAATAACCTCAATCAACACCATCCAATTCCCCCTACTCCTCTTCAAAAAAGCATTTCTGCTTTTTATTGTATTTTTCTAAATTTGGCAAGAACCCCCATTTGTATCATGCAGCAATGTCAAATATTTGTGTGTGCCACCAGCTTATTCCAACCTCCATATGCTGCAGCTGTTTCGAAAGCTCCTTAAGTAGTGAGCCAGGGCGCAGAGTGTCAGGGATCTCATGTGCATGATCCGTCAGGTTCTATCATAACAAAACACATGATAATCAGCTGTATACATTTTTAAAAGCGATGCTACCCGAAGAAGTATGTGTAATTTGGTGCCGTCAAAAAATGGTCCTAGTTTGACCACATCATTTTAAAAGAAATTGTGAGAAAGGCTTACCTCTTTCTTGATCCAGGAGCGGAAAGCATCAAGCAGGGCACGAGCTCCCTTTACCACATGACTTGGTAGTGTGCAGCCATCCTCACGCAACTCTAAGGTTGTTTGAGAAAGGAGAGGTAAACAGCCAATGATTATAATGAGTAAGTTTTTGTCTCAATATATTATGGTTGATTTTGTTTGAAATATTAAATGAAGGAAATAAAAATAATCAGGAGCCCCCTATCTGAAGTTCAAAACCCTTTCCATTTGTATTCCCAGTTGCAATACCACATCGGTGAATTAGTGTGAGTTACTAACTACAAAGCGAGAGACATGATCGGCATTGAGCTTATGGGAGCCCCACCATTTGCTTTTCCACAGTGAGTAAAATTAATCATTGCACCATAATTGGTCGTACATGATGTCATCAGTGCGCAGACTGACAGAAATTAACAAAAGTACACAGTACCCTGAAAATTTGGTGATTTCTCCGAAGATATTTTCACAAGAATCAGTACATTTTCAGAAGAATCAAACCACACACCAGTAAAGAGTGAAGAGAAAGAAGCAATTCCACCAAAAAAATAAAGGCAGGACAACCAAGCTAAAGGTATTAAGTGTTTAAAAAAAGTCGAAATAATTTTGAATTGACTCATCGCATAATGGTTCTACCTTTCAATTGATCAAGCAGGTTCTTGCCAGCATACCAGCACATGGACTCAAAGTTTGGAAACTTGAAAAATTCTGGTGTTTTGAGGCGTCTCTCAATCTCATACACCCTGTAGAAAGACATGCATTTTGTGTTGTTATATAGTGGTAGATATATCTACGATATTACATGTCAAAACTAGAAGGGCACTCGGTGAAGCGCATACCTCCGCCGATAACGTCTGATGCACGAGAACATATATGGCCCAACACGTTTTTGAGATATCGTGCTACATATCGTTTTTGGTCCTATCTCTCAATGGTGAAGAATCACTTACAAAATTCTCCTAGTCGGATCCAGATCCGGATCTTCACCAAAATCAAATCAATTCTTCCTTGTCAAATCAAATCAATAGAAGAAGCAATAGATGTGCGAAACAATTTATATAACCAGAAACATGTACAATATGGATATTTTATCAATGCAGTACCCATTGGTGGTTTGCACAAACAGTTCTCCCCCAAATGCAAGTCATAAAGCATCCGCTATTAACATTGGTTTCTTAAAATGGATGTCCGTTACTTTTTATTTTACTTCGTGTTCCTTTGTTATACACTTCAAAAAACATTGATGTCTATTCCACAATTCACAAGTAATCTGTAGGATTTTAAGCTTCCCATGAACCATTATTTTGTTCAATTAATCGAGAAATCAAAACAATATCACATAAAGCTAGACATTCCATTAAAAGTGTTCTTGCCCTCATCACTGCTCACCTCATTTGCACATCTACATTGAGGCTGTGCAGGAAGTTTCCCCCAAAAGCAATGCAGTCATGGGGGGTTAGTACTGAATGGATCCAGCCTGGACAACAGCAGACACATGGGGATAGATATGTTAAGTGAGTGTTAAATAACAAGCAAACAGCTGGTGCAAAGCACCATCATAAAAGAGGCAACAAATTTTGGTATGCAACACACAACAAGAAACCAATATGCTGTACTAGGCTTTTAAATCCACATTACTGGCAATCTTGTGCTCTAGAGATCAGATCAGTGTTGTAGTCAAGTCCACCTGGTCCGGGTCCGAGTCAAAGTCTGAGTCCAAGCTGTCAAAGTTAAAGTCCGAGTCCTGTGGTCTGAGTCTGAGTACTTGGCATTTCAAGTCCAAGTCCAAGTCAGAGTCCTGTGCTGAAAATGTATTGGAAAGTGGAAAAAAAAGAAGAAAAAAAACGAATTAATTTGTGTTTGCGTATTATGTAAATGAAGACAATTAAATATCAAAACCAACGAACAGTGTAACTTGTGACTTGCAAAATTCAAGAACTTATTCCATATTATAGCCCTTTGCTGGAGCAATATTCCATATTATGGCCCATAATATCTAAAGGGCTGTCACACCTTGACGATTTAGCGAACGTATGCCGTTTTTTTACAAATTTGCCGAATACGCTGGCACACGTCGAATACGTATTGGTAAGTTTTGTATACGTTAGGAATACCCTGAAAAACACTGCCATAAGTCGTTGTACGCTGGCTTTAATCGTTGACTTTTGTGCTTGTTCTCTCTTTTTCGAATGCTTAAAATTTTACGACGTACTCGGCGTTTGGCTCACACGTTCCGCTACGCCGGCCATAAGGTTTAGGCACGTTATGCGATTGTTGACACACGTTAATTGTATGTTACTCATAAGTCGAAACACGTAGAGGTAACATTCGCGTACCGAAACTTATTTCTAACCTATGAGTAACGTTTTGTAAGCACGCTACACACAACGTTGTTCACACTTCGCAACACGCTACTTGAAAGTTCCTCATACGTCGAAACACATCAAAGTAATGTTTAGGGTACCCGTGACTTATTTATAACCTATGAATAACGCGCTTGGGAATTATTACGCTATGCATACGCTGGACTATCGTTGGGCATAGGTTGTGGACGCCTAAAACACGATAAACATCGTTGGTATAACTTATGTAAGTTATCGAAGCGTTCTGTGTTCATTACTAGTACATTATGCATTTGTCAAAGTCGTTTTAATACTTTAAAAGTAAACAAAGAAATATTTCATCGTGGGAATGAGAAAAAAATTAGCCGAAAAGAACATCGAACAATGGTGCAAAGTAGTCTCCTATTCGTGGACGATAAAAGAGGATCATCACACCCACACCCTCCCCATCACGCTCACCTACTACTACTGACATGGACCTACTACTACTACCAATACTACTACTACAACTACTACTACTACTACTGACATAGACATACTCTACTACTATACTACTACTACTACTACTGACATAGACATACTACTACTACTACTGACATAGACATACACTACTATACTACTGATGTAGACATTCTACTACTACAATGCTACTACTACAACTACTACTACTATTACTACTGTCACGCACACCAACTACTGCTAATAGTATTACTATACTGATACTACTGCATTGACATCTACTCAACATGGAGTCTGGACAAATGATGGGTTCCTCTTGTGAAGCCCATTTGTATATACCAATTCCCCTAACGCTGCAATACGTCAGTACACGGTAGATGTAAGTTAGAACACGTTCAGTAAGTTCTGTGGTCGTCCGGAAGACGTCAATTTAATTCGTCTACATACGACAATGTGCGTTATACATACATTACAAATAGGTTCATAGCATGTTATTCAATGGTTAGATGCACGTTTTACTTAGGTTCAAAACATGCTACACATAGGTTAAACGCACGTTACTCTTACGTTCATAGCACGGTAGCCATTGGTTCAAGGCCAGTTATACATAGTTTCAATGCACGTTACTCATACTTTCCAAGCACGTTAAACATAGGCTAAGCTGACGTTACTCATTTGTTCAAAGCACGTTACTCAACGTTTATAAATTGGGTTTCAAGTATGGTTGCCATTAACTTGACATGCTTCGACTTATGAGTTACCTACAAGTAACGTGTGTTGGCCGTGTTTAAACGATCGTGGAACGTGCAAGAACAGATGCCAACGCATGCGAAACGTGTGAGCCTTACGTCGAGTACGTCTTAAAATTTTCAGCATGCTTGAAATTTCACGACGTATCGAACGGACTAGGTAATATGCCAGCGTACTTCAATGATTTCGAGCATAATCTTAACGTATACTCAACTTTCCTATAGCGTATTTGACGTGTGCCTAGCGTTGTAAACCCATTTTTCATAGAATGGCATACGCTGGCAAAATCGTCAAGGTGTGACTGCAATGTGACAATTCAAAATCTCGGGCAGTTTTGATTTCAATCGGCGTGCGGCAAGTTCTCAACAGGCTACGCCACGAGTTCGCCGGCGATACGTATAGCGCGCAAAGGGTAAGTTGAACTATCGCTTGTCTTAGGTTTGAACGCCGATCACAAGGTAAGCATTCGTTGGTAAAAGTTATGTATAAACACGAAACGTCTGTGCCCGTTACTAATATGTTATGAAACGACCAACACGTTTTGAATACGCCAAAAACTCAAAAAAAACCATCAAATTTCAGCGTACGTCAACGTTTTAGATCAATTTTATTACGTTGCCATTGCTGGCTTAAACGTCAAGGTGTGACAGGGCCTTAGGGGTGCCTGCCTCTGGTCCAGCATTGCAGATTGTGACCGAGGGGTGGGGTGAAGGGGTGTCATATTTTAGAAAAAAATAGTGTTAATTAATGTTTGAATGGCCGCTCATAAATCAATGGCAATCACATATCATTTACCACCATTTAAAACCACAGTCTTTTACAACACCTTATATAAAATGTTTGATTACTCTTTCGTAGCTTAATAATGTTTAGTTATATAATACGAGGAAGAGTCCTGCTCCAAGTGATGGGAAAAGCGAGCAAAAGTATCCGTCTCCAGTGACGGGAAAGGTTTGAGTCAATCTATCGTTTTAAACTAGCTTCACTGACGGTCCAATTAGTTAGTCCACTACACGTCGCTTCACTGACGGTCCAATTAGTCATCCTGTTAGCGAAAATTTTGGGTGAGAAGGAGAAGAAGAAAACAATTTACCCGTGCAGAGGGTGCTTTATCCCGACTCCCCACTTCCGTCCCGTCCTCACGTCCCGCTCCACCCCTCCTTTGCCCTCTCCCTCCCCCGTTCATCCTGATGTCCCTTCCCGCTAGAAATGTCACACAATGACAGGCTTTGACAGGCCTTTCCGATTTTTTTTTTTTTTTTTGGGGGGGGGGTGGTGGAGAATAGAAGGAGAACAAATTTACCATGCAAAAAGTGCTTTAACCTCAGCATTGCCCAGAAAGGAAATTGTAATCCCTCTGCCACCATCACCAGGTCGTGCTACATGGTACAAATTTACATCTATAATATATATCCCCCCCCCCCAGCATGAAGCCGTGGCCACATAGCTGATGTTACCCACCAGAAAAGTTGTATTTGCATCCCGAGTTTGGAGTTTGTAACTTAAAAGATGTCGCCGAGCATGAGGAACAAAGCCAGAGAGAGAGGAGAGAGAGAGAGAGAAAGAGAGAGAGAGAGAGAGGCGTGTGTATATATATAATATTAAATGGACTTTTAAAAGGTCAAGTGTTGCACTCTTGGTTCGGTCAGAACCAAAGCTCTGAGCTACTTATACCACCTACTGCAAAATGGTGGTGAAACAGGGCACGGAGGTTGCATTTGTCAAAAAAGAGGGCAAAATATCCTGGTTGCAAAACAAAATTTGGCATCAACATTACTCATGCCTGTTCTCCCATCATTTCAAAAGTGAATGTTGAGCTTTTCATGCAGCATGAGAAGTGGCCGCCGTCAACAGGAGACAGACGAATGCAAGGACACACACGGTTCACAATATTATATGGATGACTTCCCTTCCAAGGACTTCAACACAGAAAGAGACCATTCGGCAAATGAAGCATGTACAATGGTTGCCACCTATGACTTTTTATAGAGTCAAGGCTCGTAGAAGAGGGAGAGCACTAAACGGATCATGACACCACAGGACAAAAGGAACAGTAGTGAAAGGGTTGGGAGGGGTATAAAATAGAGGGAGAATTAGACAAACAATGGGGTCGGGAGGAATGTGGTGGACAGGATGGCTACAGAAGAAGCCTTCTTCCTGACCCCCCCCCCCTCCCCACAATCCTACCTATCCCCTCACCCCTTCCTCCCCCCCTCCTTCTCCCCACCTCTCCTTCTCCCCATCCCTCACTCCCCACCTACCTTATTCCCTCCCCCCTCACTCACTCCCCTCCCAATACTGTCGTAGCCAAATATATTGGCACCCTTGCACTTTTTTCAAATAATGCACCATTTCTTTGAGAAAATTGTTGAAATTAAAAAATATTTTTGTATCCACATTTGTATTTCTTTGGTTTGCAGAGGAATACATTTTTATTTATTAC
Source organism: Eptatretus atami (assembly GCA_035128595.1). NCBI lineage: Eukaryota > Metazoa > Chordata > Myxini > Myxiniformes > Myxinidae > Eptatretus > Eptatretus atami. The sequence continues at coordinate 124,111,370 of CM068954.1, read as the reverse complement.
TGAAAGCTGAAAAAGCTATTAAAAAAAGCTATAAAGCTGAAAAATTACTAAATCTTATCTTATTCACACAGAAATCCTAAAATGGCCTGGAAAATATTAGTAGCACCTTTTAGAATTGTTAGAAATAATTAGATTTCAAGCAGGTGATTATCCTTTACTTTGGAATTGAACTACCTGTGGTGAGTTGCAGGTGCCTGCAATATAAAAACATCACTCATTCAACCAGTTTGAATGGAGAAAAGGCGTCATTCCGGCCCGTCTTAAGGCATGGGCACACTGGGCAGTTGCCAGGGGCCCCACAATTCTAGGGCCCATGCTGCCATATTGTTCACGAGAGAGTGGATAATTACTCGACCTCTCGCTGGAAAGGCCTGGGATTCAAATCCCTTTTCAAATTATATTATAATATAAATAATTTGTGCATAACTATCTGACAAATGTGGGTGGGTAGGGGCCCCAGTGCATTGCTTAGCTCAGGGCCTACAATGCTGTGAAGACGGCCCTGCGTCATTATGCTGTTTTGTATCACTGTGTGTAGTGCAATGAGCATGGAGAAAAGAGAAAAACCAGAGAATTGTCTGAGGAGGTTAGACAAGATTGTAACCAAGCATGGACAATCTTATGACTACAAATCCATTCTAGAGAACTTGATGTTCCTGTGTCCACCATACGCAATGTTATCAAGAAGTTTAAGGCCCATGGCACTCTAGCAACATGATGTGGCCGCAAGAGAAAACTTGATCGAAGATTGCAGCGAAGGATTGTTTGAATGGTGGAGAAAGCACCTCAATCAACTGCCAAACAGATTCAAGCTGACCTTTAGACATAAGGTACGACAGTTTCAACTTGCACCATCAGTCGTCAACTCAATGAAAGGGGTTCTATGTGTAGGAGACCCAGGAGGACCCCACTGCTGAGAGAGACAGCCAAAAGAAAGCCCGACTGAGTTTTCCAAAACACACCTGAACAAGCCAAAATCCTTCTGGGAGAATGTCCTGTGGACAGATGAGACCAAATTAGAGGTTTTTGCAAAGCACATCATCTCTGTTTACAGAAAACAAAATGAAGCCTTCAAAGAAAAGAACACCTTCCCACAGTCAAACATGGAGGAGGTTCAGTGACGTTTTGGAGTTGCTGTGCTGCCTCTGGCACTGGTTCTTGAATGTGTGCATGGCATCATGAAATCAGGAGATTACAAGGCATTTTGGAGACAGTCAGTTCACTAGAGTCAAGCGTAGTGCTGGCTAGGAGTCGCGGTCTCCGTCGAAAGTCATGGGTCTGCAGCAGGACAATGACCCCAAACACAATTCAAAAAGCACCCAGGAATGGTTCAAGACAAAAGCTGGACTGTTCTGAAGTGGCCAGCAATGAGTCCAATCTAAACCCATTGAACACCTGTGGAGAGATCTGAAAACAGCAGATGGGAGAAGCACCTTTCAAATCTGGGAGACTGGAGCAGTTTGCACAAGAAGAGTGAGCCAAACTGCCAGTAGAGAGATGTAGGAGAGCTCATTCATGACTATAGGAAGCGTTTAACTACAGTCGTATTTCCAAAGGCTGTGCTACCAAATATTAAGTCGAGGGTGTCAATAATTTTATCGATGCCATTTCTTTTTATTTTCTGATTTGAAAAGTTCTGAATCAAAAACAAAGTTTCTATAATATTAACAGTGAAATAAAGAATTGTGGAGACCAAATACTTTTGTCAATTTCAACTTATTTTCAGAGAAAATTGTGTGTTATTTGAAAAAAGTGCAAGAGTGCCAATATTTTTGGCCACGACTGTATGCGTGTGCTCTATCCTTTTTAAACAGATTTAATTTCCTTATAAAAAAAAAATCCCGCTTTCATATATTCAGTTGTTACTTCTACATCATTTGATATTTCATGTACCATAGTCGTTATATTCATAATCTGTGCCACAAAAGCAGCTTCCTGAGCAAGGGTTAAACTGGGTGGTTTGCCATTGCTTTCCCAGCAGTAGTTCGGGCATAAATTTTTAATTTGGCCACAGTGCCGGCGATAGCTCGCCCACTCTTCGTGAAGGATACCGTGGGGATCTTTAACATCCACCAACTAACGTCGGAAGACAGGACGCCCAGTTTGATGTCCATCGGACGAACACCACACACATTGAAGATTCACCCAGTATGTGAAACACCAGGATGACATTTTATAGCTGGGTCAGGATTCAAACCTGGCTAGACAGCTTAGAGGCGAGTGTGCATACCTCAAAGTCATCCTGTCAGCCAAAGTTGTATCTTACTAATGCATAGTTAATAAACAAACTGCAATTCCATGTTGTATGTATGTAATATGTTAAAAATGTACAGATAATAAAAGTCAAATCTGAATCCAAAAAGATCTTTGCTGTGTTCCTGGGTGGTGTAAAATAAAATCAGAAATCCAGTAATTACTGTACCTTTGAAAGAGTGACAAAATGAATTTTGGAGCCATTTTACCTCAGTTCCGCAGACCCTATTATTTAATTGTATGGTCAGGTCAGGTCAGGTCAGGTATGGGAGCATGCGCCAGAGCAGCACGTCGCTGCGTCCACATCATGTCGGGTGAAAAGAAAGTCGATCTGTCCTAATTTTTTCCGATTTCACTCAAGATTTTTGCAATTATTTAGACCACGATTTCCAATCATCAAATATGAAATCGGGTTTTGAATATCCACTTTTAACAAGGCTATATGATACATTATTCAATCTTGCCAGGAGCCAATCACATTGCACCCAGCCTCCTCACATAACCCATCAGCGTAATAGCTAACAGATGAATGGACAACCATATATATATATCTATTACTTAATTATATATATTATTATATATATACATATATATACCAGTATAAAAGTCCATCAAAAATTATAGGTTGGAATTATTTTATTCAAAATATGCAGAGACTGGAAAATATGATGTTTTGTAGCAAGAAAAAGCATTATTTTAAAATACTACATGTACAAATGTGATCCTTTAACTTCTGGGACGTTTCATTTTGACGGTACAGCCTTAAGAAGATGTCAAAGTCTGAAGCCTCAGCCGAGACACAGGTGTGCTTATATCTTTCTTTATTAGACATCCTACGGATCTAAATGAACACTCATTTTACTCTGCATGCACTTGCACATCATGTTTAGCAAATTTCACCTCCTTGCGCCTTGTATTCATTGTTATTTTTTGAAACGCTTCTGTACACCGCCCTTGAGGCTTGGTTGCTAGTCACCGTCTACATTAATAATGGAAGAGATGTAATTACTCAAACGTTAGCCTAGTGTTGGCTCAGTGGTTAGGGTGGCGGATTGGGATCCTAGGGTCCTGAGTTCAAGCCCAGTCGGCCCCTGAATTAATACACCAGGGGGTTGACTCAGCCTGTCATCCTTCCGAGGTCGGCGAAATGAGTACCAGTTCCAGTGTGTGTACTGGTAGAGGGGCACTGCATCAGCGACACAGTCGCGCTTCAAGAAATGATAGCTACCCCGGCAGCTAAGCTGCCATACGACCACCACCACTCAAATGTTTTTTGTTTTTTTTAATCCTGAAAAATAGACTGTCGTGAACACACAGTTGGGTTAAAAGATTGGCCTTTAAACCCCTTCTTAAATCATCCTTATGAAGGGGGACAGACAAATACACAAATACACATTGTGTTTTATATTGGTAGACAGTAACAGGCTAACAGCAACGATTGCGGTATAACATAATGGAAATGGAGCTTTTTAAAACAACAACCTTTGAGCCCTAGCATGCAGTTGCGCAGACAAAGTTAATTGTGCTGAGGAAACATTGGTCCAAACGTCCCAGTGACTGAATTTCATTTATTTTAAATCATATAAGCAAATGCGACTAATTGTTCTTCACAGCAATGTCGCCTCGACACTGTGGCGACATTAAAACTTGATTTTGAGATTGGGAAATTTTCCCCAATCATTCACAACGTTAAACACAAGCATGATGCAAATACTGAAATTTATAATTCCGATGTTTTATTGCATCGCTAATTTCATCTTAATCTTAACATTAACGTCGGTCTGCACTCTGTAGTTTCCCTTTTAATAATGTAACTAAAGGATAAACTGATATATTAACATATTTAAGAATTTTATCAACATGTATAGGCCTTGTGAGGCCTTATTATTAAAAACAGTTAATATAGAAATTAACCATATAGGAATTAAACACACGTGTCAACTACATGTGTACAAGTAAAATTCAACATTAAATATTAAAGTTTAATGTATGATTAAAGGAGAAATTACTTTGCATTTCATCTAAACAGGACACAGTTTTTAAAGTGCTTTGTAGTCAACAAAAGTAACATTTTGGTTAATATGATAGATGTCACACTTATGAATAAACCATTAACATCATAAAAATAACAAATAACGGGCTTTTGAAGGACTTTAAAAAAAAATAATAAAAAATCACAATCGAGGGCTCCATCACTTCGCACAGCTTTAATAAACCACACAAATTACATCCTTATTACAAAAATATATTATATATGGGAACATTTTATATATTGAAAAAAAATGAAGACAAATATGATCTTGTATGTGAGATCAAGTGAAGACGTTAGAGTTCGACATAAATGTGGCAAAAAAAAAAAATGCAGTAAACTCCGCATAAAGAAATATAACTCCGGTTTTACAGATCCAATTTTGAAAAATATGTTTTTGAAATATAAACTAATGTTGCACCAAACACTTTTCGGTTACTTTTTGTCAAGGAAACCGATTCCGACCTAATTTAGATGATTCTGCAGCTTATTTTAGCCTGAAATCGTGTTTGGAACAGAGCTTTTCTGCTCCTTACTTTCGCTCAAATTCATTCTTATTTTTGTTGTTGTCGCATTTGACATTCCTACCAGTTTCTGTAATCACAGCAATCCCCTGCAAACCGTGGTATGATTTGTCTAAAAAAACAACACAACAAAAAATGAATAACGTAACCCGAACCCTTATTTTTGCTCCAATTCCTTCGGATTTGATCAGAGTTGACATTCTGACCACTTTCTGTATGTACTCACAGCAATCCCCTTCATACTGTGATATGATTTTTATTTTCATTAAAAAGAATCAAAGATGAAAAACCCTAATTGTAACGCTAACAGCTCGGAAACTGCTGTAGTTTTGATTCCCGACATGCTGTGGTGCTCAGATTTTAACACATCCTCAGGGTAGCACTTGCAATTAAGCGTACCAAATTGAGGTCCTATCTCAAATAATAAGAGATTTTGAAGGCATCATCTCAGCCAATTAGGAGTGAGAGAAAATTGCTATTTTTAATTGGTTTTACCAAACACGTAAATTAACACCTAACTTGTTGATATGAATATCCAAATAATCGTCTTTTTCGTGTTTACGAGTACAATGATTTAAAGTATGTTCCTATGTTTATGAAACATATTTTTTTCAACATAGTTTACTTTAAGAAAGATTGCTTAAGGCAGTGTATAAATAGATAACTCATTTCCAGTTTCCTTTTACACCCCAAACCCTCATTCTTATTAATATATGGAAATGTACATTATTTTTGTGCAGCACTTAAAACTAAAGCATTGATAGTGTTTAACGTTAAGCCATTTAGTGTTTAGGTTTAAAGTGATTCAGCAAATCATTAAAAGTGCTCTTATTACACAAAGGTACTACAAAAATCTGGAACATTGGTTGGAGTTATTTGCATTTTCCTCTGCGCAGGATTGTTCAATTCTGTCTGTTAATCCTTTATAATCACCTTCTTCACAGTTGCACAGTACGAGCATTTTTGCGGGAAACCAATTAGACTTGTTTACTATACGTACAGGTCCTTGCTGCTGTACATTACACGTTTTACTGCACACTTATTTCTACTGTACCCTAAAAGTTTTACTGTACAGTACACTAAAATTTGCCAGACTTGAGCAAAACTCGGGCCGAGTCTGAGTTATTGGCATTTAGAGTCCGAGTCTGAGTTCCCCATAAAGTAGACTCGAGTCCAAGATCACTGCGAGAAATAAGCTCTCTGTGGCACATTAAAATGATGGTCTAATTATTGTCCACTCATTGATCCACACTGAAGATCTAATAATATCCTTCAGAATTTTTGTTTTTTTTCCAATTTAAGCAAAAGTCTTATTTCTGGTTTCTGGTTCATTGTGTGACATGACAAACTCTATGCACGAGGTGTTTGGGTTTTTGTGATAGGCCAGTGAACATGCAAGTTCCTTTCTGCAAACTTGAAAAGGTTCTCTCTGAGAAGTGCTCACCTATTCTCTGCCTGAGAAAAAGTACCAACCAAATACATGGAGACAAGCAAAAGAACCTTGAGAAGCAAACAGGTCACCAATCACCATCATCAACACCAAATGAAAAACCAGCAAAGCACCATCATTATTGACTATGCAACCAAAGTCACTGAGATGTCACTGAGATAGCGAAACAAAGTCACTGAGATGGTAGGTCACAAGAGCTGATTGAAGATGCAACATTTTCCCTTCCACCAACAAACTAAGGCTGGGATAGTACCATGGAGTTATTGATGGAGAGTGCTGCCACAATTTTATGCAACCACACACTGTTCAGCATTCTCTGTTACATTATCATTACATTTTGATGTTGCACCTATAAAAAGTACCATTGCGTTTTGCCATTCAAATGAGAATATGGGCATTTGTGCATTAAAACACATCCAGGTAGATGAACAGTTGCTCATTTTCGCAAGATCGGCAGAAAGTGAGACAAGCCGGTAGGCGACATAGGTCGTCGCTATATAATTGCATACTAGTCATACAGTTTTTGACGGATCGGGCTGAAAATTTTTGACAAAGAGGTTGATTATAGTGCGCATAAAAGCACAGAAGCCGATTTTTGATTTTCGAAAAAAAAAAATTTTTCGCTTTCAAAAATTTCAAAGTCCCGTTGCTAGGCAACGGTGGCGTCCATAGCAACGGTGCTCAAAAGCATACAACTAGATCCTAGTATGAACCTACCTGTCAAGTTTCATCAAAATTGGTTGACTCCTCTGGCCTCCAGAGCTGTCCATTACATACAAACAAACAGACAGACATACATACAGACAGACGGAAAACCTGAGAAAAACGGTAGTCTAGTGACCACCCAACAACCTGCATGGTGAAGAGGTGCAAAATGATTCTGCTCACAAATGAGTTGCCTGCAAAATGATGCAATTGGGACCATACTCTGAACAGAGCGTCGGTGCTGCCAAAGCAGTCTCCTGAGCTATTTAGCACAATCCTGGACGGGTCGCCACTCCGATGCTGGATACTCGAATGGCTCAATCATCCCAACAAGCTGGTACTCATTTTGCCAACCTCGGAAGGATAACAGGCTGAGTCAACCCCACCTGGTATTAATTCAATGGCCGAGCAGGATTTGAACTCAAGACCCGAGGCTCCCAAGCCCGCCACCAGAACCATTAAGCAAACACCAGGCATGGAAGGAATGGGGTTTACACTAGTACCTTTAAATACCAAGAGCTGTTTTACACTGAATAACTGTATAATGGCTTCAGCACTTTCTCCCCCAAAAAACACCAAAGATACAGGCAAGAAGCCCTTCAGTAAATTATTTGCCACAAGTCCTATTGAGCCTGGCTGTCAGCAAAAGAAAGAAAGGTTTGGATGAAATGGAGAAAGTTATTGATGCAACAATTGGTTTTGAGACTGTCAGAAGACATGATCAAGCCAGCTCTGAGTTCTCTGGGTGAAAGACACGTTGATGTAAATAACCACGAACAGGATTGGTCCCAGAAGACCACCTTGAGGAACACCAGCCAAAGCAACCCACTGCTTGTGAACATACACAAAATCTGACAGCCATCTCAGAGGGAACTGTGGAAGCCATTACCTGAGCAGTTTGGAAATCAGAGTGGAGTGCCAGATGGTAAAATGCATGGCAGATGTCGAGTGAGATAGCCTTGGCCTCTTTTTTGAGATTGAGGGCATCCGTCCATTGCTGAAATAATAGTAGCAGCACGTCCAAGGTAAAATGACCTGGGAGGAAGCTAAACTGGCGATCAGAAAGTTAGAGAAAAGAGGAGTCTTGAAATCTGCTAGAATTAAAATTTTCTTATGATTTGGGGATGGGGAGAGCTGACGAGTACCGTATTTTTTGGCCAACAAGTCGATATGCGGTACAAGTCAAATTGGCTAATTTTCCCATTTCTCTTTCCTTCATTCATAGATAAGTCAATTTGGAGTACAAGACGAAGCAAAATCAACTACGGTAGTTAGCAAAACTGTCAGTCAGAACAAAAGAATTGTTAATTCCTCCCTGACACTCAACACCGCTTCCTGCAGTACTTCCAGGGTCATGAATATTTGAGCGGTTTTGTGCATATTATTTGAATTACTTTGTGGGACGACCTTTCAGATATATTAGGAATGTAAATAGGTTTTCAACATGTTTATCATATAGAGGTACAGTATTTAAAACAAGCTACAGAATCATTATTTATCAGTACTGACTGTCTTATAGCACATTATATTTTGTCGCAGTTCACTACTCCTCAATAAAATAAAATAAAAATAGGACCATTGAACCTGTAGCTTATCTGGGCCCTGGCCTAATGTTGTAACCCAAATTTGGTAACATTCTGAATGGTGGGTCGAGAGAAGATTTTTGAAGGAATTTATGTGATTTTCCTAGAAATTGACAGTCGGCCATTTTGACACACTTCCTGTCATGTGAGTGGCATGACCTCCGCAATTTAAAATCCCTACCCTGGCCTAATGTTGTAACCCAAATTTGGAAGCATTCTGACTGGTGGGTCTGGCGAAGAAGATATTTGAAGGAATTTGCCAAGTCCGCCATTTTGTCTTACTTAAAGTCAAGTGACCGGAATAAGCTTTGCAATCCCTGTTACCAGTCAGGAGCAGACCTCGTGCCAAATTTCAGCCACATCGGCCCAGCGGTTTGGCCAAAGAAGTCAAAATGAAAGATAGATGGACGGACAGAGTACAATGACAATACCTTATCTGGAATTCCAATTCCAGATACGCTAAAAATGAACATCTGACACTCACTGTGATGCAAGCACTCAATGTTTAACCACCTAACTTTGCAGCCACGATTGGCCTTCTTGGCTTTTTCAACACAAGATTTGGCTCCGTACAAATATTCCTATTTAGCTGGTGCTCTGATCATACCATCTGGTGGTACCTCAGAAACTTCTCCGCTCCAGATTCGCTGTGTGGCCCATTCCATATCTGGGATTGAGAAATCTCTGATTGAGCTTCGAGTCACGTGACTCACCCAGAAAACCCGATCAGTGAGGAGAGTGCCGTATCGCTCCGGGCTTCCCTCCCCTTTGCCTTCCCAGCCCACAAATTATTTGAGCAGTCCATCTGAGACACGATTACCTGATCTCCCTCACTGTAACCACAGCTGCACCTTTCCCATCCTGACAAGCAATCTCAGCACTACATTTTGGTAAGTACCCCTGTAACTGTTCATTCATTTGTGCATTTGTGTATTTAATTTGTGTTCTTTATCAATTTGTTTAATATTTGTCTCTAACATGTAGTTACGTGGTAACCGAAAATGTGGCTTGGGAACGCAACC
>CM068954.1:124089405-124101794 GCA_035128595.1 Eptatretus atami | reverse complement strand
CTCCTTCCAATTATAACAGTATGTGTATGGGAATATCTTGTCTGCTGAACATAATTTTGCTTAACTTTCCACTTTCTAGGAATGCATCCACGACGTTGTGGAAACTTTCTGTATCGCGTTTCAAAATTAACAATTATACAATTTTTTTCAGAAAATATCACTTCGCAATTTCTTTTCATTTATGCAATTCAATGTCTTAGGCCTAGGTCACATTTGCCACGGCGGCCGTGGGGTCTCCAAAATCTACGGCCACTAGCAATTAGTACGGTGGCCGCAGTATTTCCACGGTCACACAATGTAGCAGTCACATATGTTTTTATTTTCGGGGAGCCGCACGGCGTATTTAGGCCTAAGTCACATTTGCCACGGGGCCGTGGGCTCCAAAATCTACGGCCATTAGCAATTATACGGCGGCCGCAGTATTTCCACGGTCACACAATGTAGCAGTCACATATGTTTTTATTTTTCGGGGAGCTGCACGGCGTATTTATAAATTGTGGAGACCGAAAACGTGGGTTGCCGTACGTCTTTGATTTGATGTCGCACGGTGACCTGAGGGCGTTCCTGCGGCGGCCATATAATTTTCAAGGCAGACGCAAGGTGCCCGCAAGGCGACCGCAGGGGGACCGCAGGGGGGCCCTAAGGCGAACGTGCGGCCAGACGGACGGTAACGAATGGGTTAAAAAAAAATTTTTTACCAGTTTTTTTTTCGGCTGTCGAATTGCTACAGCGAACGTAGAAATGAAAAAAGTTATAACTCCGTGTTATAATTCCACGGCGACCTTACAACCTGTAAAATATAGCCATACGGCGTAGGGCCACCTGAGGCCACCTCAGAAACTCTGCGGCCACCGCACGTTTCTGTCAATGCAGAGGGCGTACGGCCGCCGTATCCTCGCCGTAGAGCAAATGTGACTTAGGCCTTAGGTCTTAGAAATTGTGGAGACCGAAAACGTGGGTTGCCGTACGGTCTTGATTTGATGTCGCACGGTGACCTTAAGGGGCCCTGCGGCGGCCATAGAATTTTCAAGGCAGACGCAAGGTAGCCTCAATGTGCCCGCAAGGCGACCGCAGGGGGGCCCTAAGGCAAACGTGCGCCAGACGCGTAACGAATGGGTTAATTTTTTTTTTTACCATTTCTTTTTTTTTCGGATTGTCGAATTGCTACGGCAAACGTAGAAATTAAAAAAGTTATAACTCGCGTTATAATTCCACGGCGACCCTACGGCCTGTAAAATATAGGCCACCCTGAGGCCACCTCAGAAACTCTGCGGCCGCCGCACGTTTCTGTCAATTCAGAGGGCGTACGGCCGCCGTATCCTCGCCGTAGAGCAAATGTGACTTAGGCCTTAAGCACAGATAAGTCGATTCTAAATAAAAGTCAAGGCCCTGAATTCTGAGAAAAAAAAGTATCAACTTGTATGCCAAAAAATATGGTACCATATATAGATTATCATTAAGATGGTCAGTTTTGGCACCAATCTTCTGAATTGTGGTAACATTGGTGATTTTCTATGATGGAGGTATTTTCTACAATGCTCTCGGAAAATGAAATTTCCATGATGGTGAAGAGAGGATAAGAATTTCTATGCTTTGGCAGAAGTGAAATTCACGTGCTGTAAGATGTTTTCAGTGAGGGAATAGTATGATGGGTACATGAAGAGAAGGCTTAGAGACCCTGGCCTTTTCTGCAAGGCAGAACTGAGACAGTCAGCATTTGTAAGAGAAGCATCCATTGTGACCCCCGAATGAAACAGACGACGAACACATGCTAGGAGCAGAAATGACGAACTGCCACCAAGCCTTTGTTGATCGCAAAAGGCCTATGCAGCCTGATGCTAAGTTCTGATGCATCTGAGGACACGAGAGGGTAAACTATTGTTCTGGTTATGACATGAGCTTTGTGGAGAGAATACATCAGTGTGGTTTGCTAATTTCCAGGAGGAAAAGTCAATGCAAAACAATCAGAAATAGTTTGGAGAAAATTTAGTCCCAAATAATGTCACACTGCAAAACATTAAAAAAAACACAGCTCATTTTACAAGGGTGCCGAGTAAAGCCTATTAATACACATGGCAAAAAGCCATGCATAGGAACAAAATGCTTCGTTTTCAATGGAAATGCAATGAGCATAAGAACTTAACTCATTGGTGAAAATATTACAAATCCTTAAAGCATATATAAAACTAGACTGGCACTCTTCGACGTCACGAGATATGGCTCCGCCGACATTATGACATCATTATACATACGGTATTTGTACCACATCCTCCTTATTTGTACCACATCCTTCCTTCTATCTTGAGAAGAGCTGAAGGGATTTAAATCAAATATCACATTTTTACCTGATATGACCTATGACTGCTTGATGCTGCCATCTAATCAGTTCATCTTTGCATCATATTGTATACTTGCACAAAGTTAGGTCAAAATCCAATCACTGGTTCACAAGTTAGGACGGTAACATCATTTTCACCTGACATGATCTGTGACCTTCGACATTTTGACCCCCAAAATCTAATCAGTTCATCTTTGCATCATTATACATACTTGTACCAAGTTTGACTTTGATCCCTTCACCTGTTCTTAACTTATCGCGTGACCAAAAACCTATCATGAACGGACGGACGGCCAACCTGAAAACTTAATGCCTTCGGCGACTTAGTCGGCAGAGGCATAAAGAATATTTGACTGATTGAACACTGTAATATCTATATTATAGTGATTGAACACTATAATTTATCAAATAAAATAGCTTTTGTAAGTACTCAACACTCACCAGTACATCATATATCCATGTATGTGTGTGTGTGGATGTGTGTGGGGTGTTTACGTGAGTGTTTGCATGTACATGTGTGGTGTTTATTATATATATATTATATCCATCTTCTTCTTCTTCTTTCGGCTGCTCCCGTTAGGGGTCGCCACAGCGATCAACCGTCTCCCTTTCGCTCTATTCCTCCACATCTTCCATTGACACTCCAACCACCCGCATGTCCGCCTTCACCGCATCCATGAACCTCTTATTTGGCCTTCCTCTTCTCCTTCTCCTGGCGGCTCCATCTTCAGCATCCTTCTCCCGATATACTCGCTTCCCTCCTGTGCACATGTCCAAACCATCTCAATCTCGCCTCTCTCACTTTGTCTCCAAACCGTCCTACCTGCGCAGTCCCTCTAATATACTCATTCTTATCCTGTCCATCCTCGTCACTCCCAACGAGAATCGCAGCATCTTTGACTCTGCCCTCTCAGCTCTGCTTCCTGTCTTTTTGTAGTGCCACCGCCTCCAAACCATACAACATAGCTGGTCTCACTACCGTCTTATATACTTTCCCCTTAACTTTTGCAGATACCCTTCTGTCCACAATCACTCCTGCAACTCTTCTCCAACCACTCCATCCTGCCTGCACTCTCTTTTTCACTTCTTCCCACACTCTCCGTTACTTTGGACAGTTGATCCCAAGTATTTAAACCCATCCACCTTCCCCACCTCAACTCCTTGCAACCGCACCATACCACCACCCTCCCTCTCATTTATGCACATGTACTCCGTCTTACTCTACTGACTATCATTCCCTTCTCTCCAGTCGTACCTCCACCTCTCAAGGCTCGCCTCAGCCTGCTCCCTACTCTCCCTACAGATCATGATGTCATCCGCGAACATCATAGTCCATGGAGACTCCAGTCTGATCTCGTCCGTCAATCTGTCCATCACCATTGCAAACAGGAAAGGCTCAGAGTCGATCCTTGGTGCAACCCCACTTTTACCTTAAACCGGTCCGTCATTCCTACGCACACCTCACCGCTGTCACACTGTCCTCATACATATCCTGCACAATCCTCACATACTTCTCCACCACCCGACTTCCTCATACAATGCCACAACTCCTCTCTTGGCACCCTATCATAAGCTTTCTCTAAATCCACAACACACAATGAACTCCTTCTGGCCTTCCCTATACTTCTCCATCAACATTCTCAAAGCAAACATGCATCAGTGGTGCTCTTTCCTGGCATAAACCCATATTGCTGCTCACAAATCTCACCTTCTCTCTCAACCTAGCTTCCACTACTCTTCCCACAACTTCATGGTGGGCTTAACAACTTTATCCCTCTGTAATTTCCACAGCTCTGCACATCACCTTTTTCTTGAAAATCGGAACCAGTACACTTAATCTCCACTCCTCCGCATCCCTCACTTTCCAAGATTTTATTAAACAATCTGGTTAACAACCCCACTGCCATCTCTCCTAGCACTTCCATGCCTCCACTGGTATGTATCTGGGCCAACCGCCTTTCCACTTCATCCTCTTCATAGCAGTCCTCACTTCATCCTTACTGATCCACCCACTTCCAGATTCACTATCTCCACCTCTTCCAACCTTCTCTCTCTCTCATTTTCTTCATTCATCAGCTCCTCAAAGTATCATCCACCTTCTCAACACACTCTCCTCGCTCGTCAGCACATTCCCATTTAGTCCTTTATCACCCAACCTGCAGCACATCCTTCCCAGCTCGGTCCCTCTGTCTTGCCAATCGGTTAAATCCTTTTCCCTTCTTTTGTATCCAACTTCTCATACAGCTCGCATATGCCTTTTACTTAGCCTTTGCCACCTCTCTCTTTGCCTTTCGCGCCACTCCTTGTACTCCGCCTACTTTCTTCATCTCTCTGTATCCCACTTCTTTTTCGCCAACCCTTTTTCCTTATACTTTCCTGTACTTCCTCGTTCCACACCAAGTCTGCTTATCTTCCTTCCTCTGTCCAGATGTCACACCAAGTACCTTCCTAGCTATCTCCCTCACCACTTCTGCTGTAGTTGCCCAATCATCCCACCATCTTTACCACCATCCAACACCTGTCTTGCCTCCTCCCTAAATTCCACGCAACAGTCTTCCTCCTTCAGCTTCCACCATCTGGTCCTTGGTTCAGCCCTCACTCTCTTCCTCAACCTCACCTCCACAATCATCCTACAGACCACCAATCGATGCTGTGAGCTACACTCCCCTGCCACCACCTTACAGTCTCTAATCTCTTTCAGGTTGCATCTCCTGCTTAAGATGTAATCCACCTGTGTGCACTTTCCTCCACTCTTGTACGTCACCCTGTGTTCCTCCTTCTTCTTGAAATACGTATTTACCACTGCCATTTCCATTCTTTTGCAAACTCTACCACCATTTGCCCTTCCACATTTCTCTTGTTGAGACCGTACTTACCCATCACCTCCTCATCCTCTTTATTCCCTTCCCCAACATGCCCTTTGAAATCTGCTCCAATCACCACTCTTTCATCCTTGGATATACTCTCCACCACTTCATCTAACTCACTCCAGAAATCTTGTTTATATCCATCTCACACCCCATATGTGGGCATATGCACTGATGACAATTCATCATCACCCCTTCAATTTCCAACTTCACACTCATCACTCGGTCAGACCACTCTCCTCACCGCCAATACCCTCTTGACATAATCTTCCTTCAGGATACCCCGACACACATTTCTCCTCCCATCCACACCATGGTAGAACAGTTTAAACCACCTCCAATGCTCCTAGCCTTGCTCCCATCCACTTGGTCTCTTGTACACACAGTATGTCCACCTTTCTTCTCTCCATCATATCAGCCAACTCTCGCCCTTTGCCAGTCATCGTCCCAACATTCAGAGTTCCAACTCCACCTCCACACTTCTACCCTTCCCCCTCTCCACTGCCTCCCGACTCACCTTCCCAGTCTCCATCTCCTCCTTCGCCCAGCAGTAGCACAATTTCCACTGGTACCCTGCTGACCACCGGTACCGGTGGCGGTCGTTGGTAACCCGGGCCTCGACCGATCTGATATGGAAATTCGTTTTGCTGTCCGCATGATTTGGCATAGGTTTTTTTAGCCGGATGCCCTTCCTGACGCAACCCTGGTCGCCTCTTACGACACACAGGGATATGGTACACCTATTCTAACCGGGGCATACACCGGGCACATACTCTGGTACTCATTTCGCCGACCTCGGAAGGATGACAGGCTGAGTCAAACCCCTGGTGTTATAAGACTTGGTATATATATATATATACATATACATACTATATATATGTACATATACATATATATATATATATATATATATATATATTAATTCATGGCCAACAGGGCTTGAACTCAGGACCTTTTGGGTCCCAAGCCGCTGCCCTAACCACTGCGCCAACACCAGGCATAAACTCTTCTCCACCCACACCATCCTAGATATATATCTCCTTCCCATACAGTAAAAGATAGTAGAATATGATATATATATATATAGACTGATATATATTTGTTATGTTTGGCTTTCTTCTTCGGACTACAGTGCAGTAATTGGTCTTTATTTTGATTCAACAACAAGTCTTTTATGATCATTTTCCCCTTTTTCAGGGGATTGGTTGAATGATGGCATTCCTCCATCCGGAACAACCCATTGCGTCAGTTTAGTGGAAACCCCAAAAATTCCATATCTTTGACATTTTCAATCCATGACGATTTCGGACATCGTCTCAACTTTCTTCCTTCTATCTCAAGCTTTATTGCTTTATTTGCAGCTTCATCTACTCACCTTCATTGCACATGACCATACTTAACAAGTGTTCTCTTCCTAATGGTCTTCCTAGGGAAATTATGGAATGACCCAGAACAAATTGCAATGGTAATGATTCCAATGTTAATCAACTCAGAAATATGTCTGAAATAACATATCAAAGTATACTCGAATTAAAGTGTGGAAACATTGTCTAATTTGCGTAAATCCAAAATGGCCACCACAAAACCTGAAATTTACCTCTTTTTTTTTCATTTTTGCAGTGATAATTGATCTTTGTTGATGTTTTGACACAAGAAAATCATGTAAATTGTTGAGGAACAGCTTATATGGTACATTGTGCCACAGATAATTGGAGCCGATACTGCTGTGAGTGGTCACATGCACGATCGGCAGCAGACACCGCATGACAACAGGTGCGTGGCTGAAGTTTGACTGCCACTGGTCCGTCAATGTGGTGCCTCCTAGTGTAGGGGTAATCTGCGCACCATCGATGGACGCAACACTTTTCACAGGATGGGAATGATGGCCACAGTGACCCCCAGACACAGCGAGCACAACATCAGTCCCCCGAGTGAAAGTATCCAATGAAGAAATTGCCTCTATTGGCCGGATCAACATCCGCCATTTCTTCTCGAAAGCAAAAGGTCTCCTTCCCATACAGTAAAAGATAGTAGAATATGATACAAAGTATGTAATAAGTTTATTTGCTCTGGAATATATCACTCAGCATAAAATCACCAAGATCAGCTTGGTCCGGCATGATGCAGATGGTAAACAAAGAGAGCAACTACCCTGGCAATGCTGGACATTGATCCTGGTGAAACAATCAACATGTATATACTCCGCAATGATGTATGTAAGTGAACATGCTACTCGTTATAATGCCATGCCTATCCTTACATTCGATCAGCCATTATGGTTAAAGGCTCTTATGATACAAGAAGGAAGTCCTGCAGACAGTGACATTAGATCTATCATTTTATGCGTTGGAGGCTTCCATATCCAGATGAGTTATCTTGGAACTATTGGTCACAACGTCAAGTCCAGGACTTCACGAGTTACTGGAAACTGTCTATGCCAGTAATGCTGTGACTCACATCCTCAGTGGCAAGGAAATTGCCAGGGCTGTTTGTGGGAATCTTCTTGTCAGTGCTGCACTCCACATGCTCCTCATATTGAAGGTATTTGGAACCGAGTTACCAAACACAGCAGGTGCAAAGGAGGATATAGATTCACCAAATGATGACTCATTCACTGTCACTGATGATTCCAATAACAATCCATCTGAAGGAGACCAACCTCCACCAGATATCTTTAATGATGCTTGGAAACTATATGATGACCTGACAAGTAGAGCAGTCACTCTCAAAGATATAGAGAAATCATATACTTTGGAACAGATAGAGAATCGGCTATATCTGGCTTATAAAGATTTGAAACAATCACGTACATCAAAGCTCTAGCTTCACTACCTAGAAATAGTTTCTATCCTTCAAGCATTCATTCTAGCTGAACACACAGGCAATTGGATGATGCACTTGACTGTGATGCGAAGAATGTTGCCCTTCTTAGCAGCATCCGGACATAACCACGACACAAAATCACTCCATCTGTAGGTGCAGAGGATGGATTGGCTAGAGGAGCAGCATCCAGAAGTCTATCAACATTTCTTGTCAAGATTCCATGTGATCAAGAGATCGGAGAGGTTCTGGGCTAGGTTGTCTGCGGACCTCGAAATTGAACAGGTGTTGATGCGCAGCCTGAAGACAATAGGTGGACTGAGCGTCTCATCGGAGGTGTCTTCAGTCAGCTATGAAACCACGTCGGAGGTGAACTTGGCAATGCAATGAATTTCTGCAATCGGCTATGAAACCAGCGAGCAACACAAAGACACATCAAATTCCAGCATGGCAAAGGATATGTCTGTCTGATACCAACAAACTGGTTGGCTTCTCGTCTTCAAGAAACCCCTTCACAGATAATCACGTATTGCACAGCTTGGTTACTGGTGTACCTGCGGATGTGTCCGTCAATGTTGATCAGGCATCAGAAGTTGGCGCTAAACTTCTTCAGAACATGATTAGTAAAGGAGTAGCACAACATTCCTTCAAAAGGAAAGAACAGGTAATCCCTCTGAGCAACAACAATGCTGTGAAAATTAAAGACGATGTTATTGACATTGACCCCCAGCTCCTATTCCAGAGACTTGGTACTGCAGTTACATGGAATGACAATCTGACTACAGTGTTTGAGTATGAGCTGTGCAGTTATCTACCCATGCTTCGTGCGCACACACAAGATTATGATAACTTGGTGGGTCTAGCAGGTCAGCCTGGGCAGTGCTGCTGATTGATGATCTGAGCATCCCAAACTGATCAAGATGGTCAAGATGGTCCTGGCTCTGCCAGGTGGGCAGCAGTTCAGAAGTGAAGTTCAGCTAGGTAGTTTGAATGTGGGATCAATGGGGGGGGAGGGAGAGATGTCAAGGTGGTGCAGATGATGCAGAGAAGAAGGTTGGAAGTGTTCTGTATGCAGGAGACCAGATGGAAAGGAGACAAGTCGAGGAGGTTGGTAGGAGGATACAAGCTGTTGCACATGGGTGGGGATGGAAGGAGTACTGGCGTAAGAATAATAGTATCGGAAGAGATCAGCAAGCAGGTGGTCAGAGTGGAAAGATGGGAGGAACAAATAGTTATGGCATGGTTTGTGACACAAAAGCAAATTGTGTGCATTATGTCGATATATGGACCACAAATGGGAAGGACTGGGGCAGAGAAGCAGGAATTCAGAGACACTTGGAATGCGTCTAAATTGGAGAGGATGATGGAGAGGATGATGGGAATGGTTGAGCTGGAGGTGATGCTGTGCATTGTGGGGTACTTTAACGCGTATGTGGGAGTAGTGAAGCCGGGTGAAGAGGAATGTTTTGGTAAATTTGCTTCGGGAATGAGGAATAGAGAGGGTCAACAGCTGGTGGAGCTGGTGGCGAAGAATGGGATGGCCATAGCTGGTTCATTCTTTCAAAAGCAGGAAAGCCACAAGATTACCTGTAGGAGAGGACAACATAGAACAGAATTGTATTTGGTAGTGGTAAGGAAGTGACAGTTATGGAGGGTTATGGATTGTAAGGCAGTGGCGGGAGAGCACGTTACCACCCAGCACAAGCCTGTGGTGTTTGTGGCAAGAACGAAGAAAAGGAGGGAGGTTAAGAGCAGGGGTTGGAATATTATTAGGTGGGGAAGTGTGGGGGAAACGTCACAGAGTACAAGGAGAGGTTGAGGGCTAGGTATGACAACTTAGTGAAGAAGCAGAAGGTTTGGAGGAGTGGAAGAAGTATGGAGGAGAGTTTAGGGGAATTACAGAAGTTTTGTGTGGAAGGACGTCAGAAAAGGGTGCATCGTTGGGGGATAGAAACCAGGTATGATGGACAGAGGAGGCAGCAAAGGTAGTTGGTAAAAAGGAGGTTTAGAAGAGGATGGAGGATATCAAGGATATAGGGAGAGGCAGCCAGATGCGGGGTTGCTGAACCTGTTTGGGCAGAAGAAGAAAGCAGCAAGGAGAGCTGTGGCTAAGGTGAGGAATGATATGGAAGAGGTGTACAACAAGTTGGAAGAGGATGGTGGGAGGAATATGATATATAATTTGGCTCATGACAGGGAAGAGGATGGCAAGGACGTGGGGGTTGGGGGAGAAGAGGGGCAGTGACTAAGGATGGTGGTGGGAGGCTAGTGACAAAGAGGGGGCAGTATTGAAGGTGTGGGATGGATATTTCAAAGAAGGAATATCATTTAATGTAGAGAGGAAAGTGGAGTTGGTGGAGATCACAGAGGAGGAAGTGCAGACGGCATTGAAGATGATGAAGGGAAAATCACCAGGCATTGATGATAAGATGTGTTCAGAGATGATAATTGCAGCAGGAGAAGTTAGTCAGTTGGACGAAGAGGCTGTTGAATGTGTGTATAAGAGAGTTCAATTCCAGGAGTGGAGGAGGAGGAGGAGGAGATTGGGACCTTACTCTGTGCAGAGCGTTGGTGCTGCTGAAGCAGTCTCCTTGGCTATTGGGTACAATCCTGGACGGGTCGCCACTCCGACACAGTATAACAGCATGCTGGCACTCATTTTGCCGACTCCGACACAGTACAACAGCATGCTGGCACTCATTTTGCCGACCTCGGAAGGATGACAGGCCGAGTTAACCCCACCTGGTATTAATTCAACAGCTGAGTGGGATTTGAACTCAGGACCCGAGGATCCAAGGCCCACCACCCTAACCATTAAGTCAACACCAGGCATAGGAGTGGAGGACAGGGTTAATTGTGCCGATATGGAAGGGGAAAGGGCATTGTTCAAGAAGTACAGGGGCATTACACTCCTAAGTCATGTAATGAAGATGCTGGAGAGGATTCTGGACGGGTGGATAAGGAAGAGTGTGGAGATGAAGATTGGAGAAGAGCAGCAAGGGTTTAGAAAGGGTAGGGGGCGATGGATGAGATGTTCACGCTGAGACGGCTGGTGGAGAAGAGGTTGGAGGTGCAAAGTAAGATTAGCATTGGGATTTGTGGACCTGGACAAAACCTACGACACTGACCTGAGAGAGACGGTGATGGCGACACCGAGATGGATGGGAGTGCCAGAAGCAGAAGTTAGGTTGGTGGAAGGGATGTCCAAAGGAAGGCAAAAAGCAAAGATGAAGTCATCAGGAAGAACCTTGAAAGGATTCACATTTCAGCTGCTACTCTTCCACCCTCAAACCTATCCAGGAACAGCCAAGTGAGCCTTTTTCAAAAATAAAAATAAAAAAGAACCCAGATCAAAAAAATTAAATATTTCTGGCTGCCAGACCATGCTTCCGATCAAGAAGTTTCACGTCGATTAAGCAGTTCCAGAGGAAATGTTTAATATTTTTCTTCAATCCAATATGGCTGCGAAATCATGTGACCTATCAATTATTTCTGAACAAACTTGTACACCCAAGGCTTGGGGAACATTTGTGTGGTTTCCCCTCGATCTGTCCAGCTGTTCTGGAGAAGATTTTTTATAGGTTTTTGGGTAAATCCAATATGGCTGCAAACCATGTGACCTATGATGTCATATGTGTGAACATTTTGTTCCTCATGGATAGGCAGTCATAGTGTAAAGTTTTGCCTCAATCTGTTCAGCCACTTCAGAGATGAATATTTTTGAAGGTTTTTTTTGAAAAAAAGAAACAATATGACTGCCCAATCATGTGACCAACGACATAATCAAAAACAAAATTGTGGACCATTTTATCCCTCGATAACCCTCAAAAATTTTCATACTGATCAGATGTAGCGTTTTACATGTGAAATTATGATGTCAAAACAAAGTGATAAAAATTTGCTCTCTCTAAAATAAAAAAAATCTATGACATCATAAAAAATCACCCTGATTTCCCATGAGGAGAAGTTGCCATGTGCCAGGTTTCAATTTTTTCCTTGGTGCAGTTTCAGAGATAGAGGTCCAAAGTTTTTTGGTTTTTCCAAAATAGCTGCCACACCATGTGACCTATAACGTCATAATTATCATTAAAACATGTAACAAGCAGTTACAGAGAAAACCATGAAAGTTCTGTGCGGACAAACAAACAAATGGATAAATCACTCATCGAGTGACAACTTGGCAAAACAGCACAAAGTAGAATGGCACTCGGTAAAGTGCATACCTCTGTCAGGTGGAACAGTTCACGTTTTATATCCCACTGATGGGCTGGATCCAAACCAAAATCCTCTGATGGGCTGGATCAGCGACCTGACATGAAAATGCTCTTCAAATTTCAAGTCAATTGGATGAAAATTGAGGATTT
>CM068954.1:124073686-124087952 GCA_035128595.1 Eptatretus atami | reverse complement strand
ATCATCAATCATTTTTTCTGTGGACCATTTTATCTCAAGATGACCCTCAAAAATTTTCATTCTGCTCAAATGTAGCATTCTACATTTGCAACTATGATGTCATAACAAAGGCACCGATGACATCATTATTTTTTTATCACACTTATTCCCCATGAGGAGTACTTGCTATGTGCCAAGTTTCAATTTTTTTTACTTGGTGCGCTTTCAGAGATAGAGGTCCAAAGTTTTTCCGGTTTTCCAACATGGCTGCCACACCAAGTGACATATGACGTCATAATTATCATTTAAAAAATATACGTGAGTAGTCGCACAGATGGTGAAAATTTTGTCTCAATCCGACAAGAGGTTGTGGATAAAAACACTAAAGTTCTGTGCAGAGTAACAAACAAACAAGACAGACAGACAAACAGAGACAATTGGACCCAAATGCAATACCCTCTCCTTCGGCAAGGGTAAATATCAAGCTAAATATCATTTTTGGCCCAATCCATCAATGGTGAAAAAATCACTTCAAAAATTCAGATCCAGATTCGGATCTGGATCTTCACCAAAATCTAATCAATTCATCCTCGTCACACACCCAACCTCTCCACTAAGTTTCATCCGAATCCATCCGCAACTTTTTGAGATATCCTGCACAACGACAAAAAAAAAATTAAAAAAAAAACGTCGTGCAGACCTTGACAATAATATTGGTTGTTGAATTCAATGACCAAATATGCAACTCCGCTTCAAACTGCCAGTCAATCAGATGAAAATTGAGGATTTTAGAAATTTGGCCTATGTTGACCTCAAAAATAATTAGCTGGTTGAATTGAGTGAGCCGATATGAAAGTCCCGTTCAAATTTCTCGTCAATCGGATGAAAATTGAGGATTTTAGAAATTCGACACATTTGTTGATCTTTTGACCTTAAACAATAGGCTTCTTGCTTTTGACAAACTCCACCACGTGGTGAAGAGTTTCGTGAAGACCGGTTTAAAATTGTGACCTGTAGGTGATTGACAAACAAACAAACAGACAGACAGACATAAAGGGGTGTAAACATAACCTCCTTCACCTTCGGTGGCGGAGGTAATAATGCCTACATAATGACGGGTATCGAATCGACAAAATAACCTCCACCCTTCCCCACCCCTCAACAGCCAAGTGAAATAAAACTGGCATATTAACTTAATGGGGCTGAGGATAAAGCACAGGCACAAACGGGCCAAATGGCCTCCAAGTTCCCTCGTTTCATTGCCTCCAATGGATCAGCTTTGAAATAAATCAATTACGGGAGGAAACCATCAATGGTGAAGACTGGTTTTGAGAAAAGGAGGTGAAGCATGATCTTCACCATTCTGATTCAATGGGAAAATGCATCGTAAAGGTTAAAGTTTGAGTTCTATTCTTCATATTCTCCACCAAAAAGCCTGACAAGAAGGAGGGGGTGGAACGGCTGAAAGGAAAAGACGTGTGGGTTGGGAAACAAAAGTGTGGCTTTGAGTTCTAGATCAGCAGGGTGCTTTCCAATGACTTCAGCCATTTGTCTCGACACTCACGTCATGTTAACCGTTAAGCCTTGCTGTGCAGAGCTTCTTGGCTGAAAGTGCGATGCTGACCTTTGTGGTTCAAACGACGTCATGACGGTGAGATAAAAGGTTTGATGACAAAGAAATGTTTTATTGGTAGACTATTGCCAAGTGTATCGATATTCCTAGAAAGCTCCAAGATGAAAAAGAACAGGTGCTGGAGGTGAAAGAACCTTCAGCCAGAAACATAGAATGCTCATTCAAGGCAGAGAATCATTTTTCAAGCACTGAATGCTTACAAATAGGACTCAGGGGTCTGAGGGAAGCAGAAGTCCAAATGTTTGCACATTACAACAATGTCATACACAGGAGCAAAACACCACAGCCAAGGAAAGCTGGGAAGACAAAAGTTAAGAGAAAACACACAATAAAGTAACGACAAAGCAAATATTTGTTTGACCAAAAGGTCCAGCCAAAAACTCGATCCGTGCACACTCTGTGCAGGTCTGGATACCTGTCCGTGTTACTCTGGCAGTCTACAGAGAATCCTCTTCACAAATTTCCATTTCACCTTTTATTCTACCATTAGGCAGCTTCTGACAACCTCCCTCAACCCTCCACCCACCCAAGTTCTCTTTTACCCCCTTCGTATTCCAGCCAGATAAAACAATATTGGGGCTGAAAATTAACAGAGGAACAGGCAATGAAATGACAGATGTATGCAGAAGGAATAGGAAGGAGAATAAATATGATTTCACATGAAGGAAAATTTTAGCAACAGACATGCATGACTCACTGTCCAGGATAATTCAGCACAACCACCACCATGAGTTTTCAAATATATATATATATATACATATATATATATTATATATATATATATATATGATATATTATATATATATGTATATATATGTATATATATATATATGTATATGTATATATATATAGCATATATATACATATACATAATATATACGCGCACACACACACACACAAACACACACACCACACACACGCTGTGCGTAGCGTCCGTGAGAGTTCCACCCATTGGTTGTGGACAGTTCTGACTCCACCCACAATTTCTACAGTCCAGCCACCAATTTGAGAATTGCCCTTTCAGAAATGTGGTAATCTTCATCCTGACGTCGCAGCACTACATGGAAGGAAGGAAGGAAGAATTACCCTTTACAACCCGCTCTCTCAAGCAGCACTTTTATTGCGGACATTGTGTCGGTTTCTATAATTTCCGGCTATTTTCTCTTTAAAATTGTGACGGGTTTCTATGAAGTTGCGTGAAGCATGATGGGGAAGCAAAAGCGTTACATATTCCGCTGTTTTGACGTGGGAATGCCGTTGCTTTTCTGAAGAAGGAGGAGGGTGAGAGGGAAGATGGGATAACTTTGGAAGAAAAGGGGGGGGGGAGGTGGGGTTGAGGACTTGAGTGTGAAGAGGGGATCAATGCCTTAGGGTTGGAAAACGAAGGGTGAGATGTCTGAGGTTGGGGGAGGGGGAGAGAGCAAAGATGGGGCAGAGTTGGGAGGGGGGGCGAGGCTTTTTTGTTGAGTTGTGAGAACTGCATGTGTGAGTTCACCGACAGTAAAAATGTGTGTGTCACTGTTGGGATGGGGGATTTGGGGGGCGGACGCAATCACCCTACAGGTAATGTGTTAGTATTATAAAACAAATGGGGTGGCTTGTTTGATATCTCCATACTATGAGCACTTTCCTCAATGTGGGGATCTCAGATTCAAATCCCATACACAGTACTGTGTTGGTTTACCAATTCCCTTAAAATGTACTTATACGAGTATTATTCGTAATATCAAACTTTTGTATTGATCTAAGTACTCACAATAAAGCATGAACATAAATCACATGCACAACAAAGACAACAGTAAACAGTATCCAAGGACATTGGACAAATACAGATACCAGTGCAGTACATGGAATTTGAACCTGGATTCTGAGTATCATGAGCTATCAGTTCAGGTGGGAATGCTAAACAGGCCAATCTGTACTTCGTGTAAAAGTACACGGATTTCCTGCGTCTTTATCCTGCATGTACTCGTAGTACAAGTACACCGCTTCCATTTACCAGTGAAAAAAATGTAATGTGCATGCGGCGATACATCTTGTGAATGCTGCCGTCCCACCTGATCAATCGCCAAGTGCTAACTCTCAATTTCCAGGAAAACAGAAATAAACAGTCATGAAGCAAAAACAACGATTGGAGATAATTAAACCAATTTGGCCATCACTCTGGACACATCAGCACAATTTTTGCTTTCAAACTATAGCATGTCAAGTCACATTGGTTGGGAGGCGGGGGTGGCAGAAGGACAAGGATTTTGGGGAAGTATTAAAAAAAACAAAACACAAGTCGTACTTTCTACACCACAGCTATCATTTCCCAGGTTGTAGCCAAAACATTTCTCGAGGGCACAACACACAAAGCCGCCAAGCTGAACAGTTTACGTTTTGGATTCCACTGAAAGGCCAGATCTGCATCCGGACCTGAACCAAAATCTAATCAGCTTGTTCTTGACAGCTACCCAACTCAACCACCAAGTTTTGTCACAATCCATACACAACTTTTTTTTCCAATATCATGCTACGTATCGTTTTTGGCCTGATCCATCAATGGTGAACAATCACTTTAAAAAAAAAAAAAATTCTAGTATCTGGATCCAGATCCAGATCCAGATCTTCACCAAAATGAAATAAATTTGCCATTGTCACACACCCAGCCCTGTCCACTGCTTCATCCGAATCCGTCCAGAACCTTTTGAGACACCCTGCTCACAAACGGACAAACAGGGGTGAATACATGACCTCCATCCCACAGAGGTAACAAGGAATTCCAAGGAGGAAACGGCAATATCCATCATTAGTGAATCGTGAGTCAGTGACCACAAAACTTCACGACGATGAGATTTCCGTGTGTTGCTACACAAGCTGACACTTGCAGTCTGGTCCGTGACAAAAAAAATTCAAAACAGTTTGAAGCAGGCAGCTTAAGCAAAGAATGTCTATAGAAAAATATACTTGCCAATTTCTGACAAGGAGGAAAAGAAAAACAAAAAACAATAAATGGAGGGAGCACAACGATTTATTTTATCACATTCTGCAGTTTTTGCAAAAGTTCTCAAGTGAAGCATTGTTTGGGGCCAAGAGCGGGTGCTGTATTTATTTCTAAAAAGTGTTACGTCGTGGTGGTTTCATTTTACTGCCAGAGCGAGCGACTTTTTATGTTTGTGGTGAACAAGGCGAGCTTGGATTGCTTTTGGGAATTCCAGGCCACAATGGCGCCATGCACACAAACTTCCACAGGCTTTCACGTCTACGCTCAAGCAATCTGCATGTCATGGTCCCATCTACATCCAAATCGACTCGGCCCAAGAGAGGGGTAGGAGACGAGTATTACTCACGGCAAAAATGTATACTGTATTATTTTTGTAATCGTGTACAAATAAAAATCCATGGAAATGGCAAAAATTCCATCCAAGGCAGAAATAAAAAAGCAAGTCTAAACTTAATGCAACACAAAATTTACATTCATAAAACATCTATTCACCTCAAGTCACACATGAGGAAGAATCACAAATGTGATGCCACCCCATGACACCATGATAAATTACTGGGCCCCATCAGGCTGGGTCATGGCTCACTCAGCGCATGCATTAAAAGGTACACCGCCATTTTGGCAACATGCCAGGATGATTTACAGCAGCGGAACCTCAATGCTATCACAAAGAAGGCAAATTGCAATGAAAACGGAGCTGGGAAAGCTGGGACTTAAACCTGGCTATTTGTCATGAGCCAAACAGCAATTTCCTGGAGACTGTTGTTGGGAAACAAATAATAAAAAGACGAACATTTAAAAAAAAAACAAAGTCAGTCTATTTCTCTGCTCTCCACATCCCCATCGCACTCACCCCTCTCACACCCCCCCCCCTCCCCCAGCTAAGCAGGTTATGCTGCATAACCTGCACAAAATCTAGGCAGCACCAAAAACCTTATGTCCAAGTTTTCAGCTGCATTCTTCAAATCAAGCTGAATTTCAAGTTATTCAAATATAAAATCTTTTTTAAAATGATTTGCTTGACTGGGACTTGGGCACACTGTGTGCTCTTGGCATCACTTATTATGAGCAAAAACTCGCTTTGAGCGAGCAGACAACTCAAAACCCACACGAAAGGCCAAAGACTATGACTGACGTCATCAAAAGCCTTTCCATCTCAGCTCACCAAAATGTACAGAAATCGCACGTGCCACACAAGGAAGCATCACTCACTGTCCGATTTATACCCGATTCCCTTCGACTCACTCGGCGATACTAGATGCCACTAAATCCAAAAGCAATTGCTGTAAGCAGTATATTTTTTGTTGGTGTTGTTTGTTTTTTTTTTCTTTTCATCAAAGGCCACAGTATTTTCACTAGAAACAGGTTGGCACCCTTTCAGTCATTTTTGGGCATGACTATTTCCCAACTTTCCATGTTCAGTTCCTCCCAAGTTTCACAGGGTCATACTTTATTCATGTCCTCCCTCCACCCTCTCCAACTTCCTACATCGGCAATGCTTACTCATCTCTTCTCATCTGTCATGTTGAACCACGAGAAATTGCTTGGCACATCCAGTCACGCTTTTCCTCTCGAAACCTTTGAGTCACCAACATCATCCAACAAATCATACACTGTTCCAGCCAAGATACATTTGAACTTTGCCTAAATTAAAACAGCTTTCTTGACGTGAGGTTCAAAACTGCTAAGAGGGTAACATAAGCAGGGAGTCTAATGGAACAGCAGCTAATAGGAACGGCACCCCGTAATGCACCATCCTGGGGCAGTTCTCAGTCCACAAATAACATTCACAAGCATGGCATGCTAAGTTACTGTAGTTGAGATTTATGCAAGGCAAGGCATGCTTCCATGCTTTTGGTCGGCATCCAATTCCATTTCCCTCCGAAGACCTACAGAAAACAGCCCAAACATTCCTCTCGAGTCCTTGTACAAGAAGACTCCACAATTAAATATCAGACAGGCAGAACATTCTCCACAATTATGAAAGATGAACGACTCCTTGAATAAATTTAAATTATAAGCCTACAGTACGTATGGAGGGCTCATGCTGTTTGGCAAATTTTCTCTTTAATTGCATAATAATCGATAAGCAATGCCGGGAAAAATCATACTTGTACGTAATGCGCGCCTCTCAAAATGACGCAGGAATGCCAACGAGGCCTACTGCGCATCGCTCTGTGTGTTTTCAGCGGCTCGGTTCTGCTCGCTAGGCACTTTTAACCTGCCGTTGCTGGCACAGAATATATGATTCAAATAGTCTTTCAAACACAAATTTCAGCATTTAGACGAAAGCAAGGCATTTTCAAAGTGGTTCACAATAATTGTTCTGTTCCTGAATGCAAATTGGACTCACAGAAATAGAGGAAACTAGAACGGGCGCAGCTCAAGTAGATGGCCGCGATGGTACCTTGGCCAGACGCTAGCACTTTTGCCGCCCGCCGGCCTCTCAGAAACCCGTTGATTGTGAGGGTAATTTAAATCCCATACCACATCTGCCATCTCATATGGTATATGGATCGGCTTAAAAACATTAAATTTGCCTGTGTCATATTTCGGTAATCACAAGATTGGGCATTGAACTTGCACTAAACATTTGGCATTGGTTGCAGTGCATAATGGATAAAAAATGCGACGCGCGACCGATGCAGAAGAGCGATTTGACCTTTTCATGGACCTCGCCTTGACGGGCTTTTGACTCCTTCAATCTTTGTAATTGGTATTGAGAGTTGTGGGGTATATCAGACAGTCAACATTTTGGTGTGTGTATTGTCATATTATGCGGATAAGAATTGACGCGTCGTTCATGATAAAACCGCACCATTTTGCAAATGTCGTGACCCCCCGACGCCCGACGTTTGACTGCCGTCAAGCCCGTGCTAAATGAAGGTTTTTACGTCGATGTGTGGGTCATGGTCACATATAAACAAGATGGGGCATTGAATTCTGAACATTTTGGCAGTATGTGTTGCATGCAATTGGGAATTACAAAGTGTGACGCGGCGCTAATGGTGAAAAAGGAACGGATTTTGACTGTCTTTATGGACCTGTACGCTTAGGACCTTTGGACGTCCGATCTGCTCGCCAAAATCTAATGCAAATGGGTTCTCGGAATAATAAGCCAACTCATCGTCCCGACCGAAAGTTTTGCTGGCGATTAAACAGTTCAATACGTTTTGGAGTTATGGCGAATGGAACATAACAAACAGGAAGCAAAACACATATTGCTGCAAATAAATAAATACACAGCGATCAAAACATAACCTTCGCAACAAAGTTTGCGAAGGTAATAAGAGACATATATCCGTGGATGAGAGGTTTCGAGTTCATACAAGTGAGTGGCGGCAGCGGATATAACACATACACACACGGATTATTCTCCTTTTACCAACAGATGCAAAAAAATCTGTTATCATTTGTCGTGTATCCCAGGAATCAAACAAAATATTTTTTTACAATTATTATTATTTATTTATTCAACGGCACTCACAGGCCATACAGCTCCAAACTCTCAACCCTCCCACACATGATGAATAGTAAATATCATAATTGTAAACTTACAATATACATTTGAACATTGCCTTGTCCATGCACTGACAATATACATTTGAACAATATACAGTCCATGCACTGACAAGCAAGCCTTAGATATGACACATGTTTACATCAAGTAATCCTGCAAGGATCAATGTCCACTCACGGGCAGCAATTACAAGGAATTTTTATGCGCAGGAGGAGGCCATTCGGCCCATCATGCCTGCACCACACCAATACCAGATATAATAAATCCATCAATACACCTTCCCTTCATGGTTGAAGGGAAGGGGTATTGATGGATTTATTGAAGGTTTGGGTAGAACGAGCAATGGTTGAAGGTTTGGGTAGAACGAGCGAGTCTGCGAACCTTCGGGCCTTGCAGAGAACCACATGGCATTGGGAGTTTGCATTACGGGGAGCTGCAAGCTATCGGCTTTTTGGGGAAATTCAGAAAGTTCTCCAACACTTTTATTATGCAGAGGCAAACCCCTTTCTCATTGGTATGTTTCCAAGTATTTTGAGCTTCCTTTAGAAGCTTTGCAAGCCATTTTAAGTAATAATCCTTATCTCACACGCATGATACAAGTTCAGCTGCCCTGATATGGGGTTTCTGTGTATGCGTGCTGAGCATTCTGTGGAAAATTGTCATTTTGAAAGTCCCGCATTCGAGAAGCGTCTGTATTTTTGTTTGATTTCTATACATTCTTCTGAAACCGCTGGATGGAATGAGTTGAAAACTGGTGGTTGTACTCGGGGTGCATGCGGAGAAGTTTTCAGCATTTTTATAGTGTGTGTCAGTTCTGCAGAAGCAGTTTCCTGGCTTGATTTACAATCCTGGATGAATTGCCACGATGACACAGGAAGTCAGGACAGGAATTTGAGACTTTGCCAGTAGCTGGGGATAGCTCACCTACTCTTAGCAAAGGACACAGTGGAATCTTTAATGTCCACCAATCAATACTGGCAGACCAGCCCAGTTAAAAGCCCATCGCAGGGATGGCACACACAATGATAGTTTACAGCTCGGCCGAGATTCAAACCAATGCTAGACAGTTCAGAAGCGAATGTGCAAGGTCTTAAGCAATTAAAGAAATAAAAAAAGTCATAGCACCTAGCGCTCAGGGTGGTGTTTTTTTTTTTTTGGGGGGTCAGGTCAGGTATGGGAGCATGTGCCAGAACAGCACGTCGCTGCGTCCACTTTCCGCCGGTACTCCAGGGGCCTCCGTCTGGCCATCCCCAGGCAGATGCCAGGCCATCCCCATCTCCTTGAGATGATGGTCAAACCTGCTGCAACCACGAGGCACGTGGTCGGCCCACTGGCCTCCTCCACTCATGAGACTCCCTCGCTGAGAGAATCTGGTGAGCAGGATCAGCACCAGGAAAACGAGCCACATGTCCATACAGCCGCAACTGACGCTCACGACTATGCAGGTAACAAATCTCATCCGAGTCTCTCTCAGCAACCGCTCGTTGGACACAAAATCCGACCAGCGATAGCCAAGGATTCTCCGAAGAGACCTGGTACCAAAGGAATTAAGTCTCCGTCTCAGATCCTTGGTC
Source organism: Eptatretus atami (assembly GCA_035128595.1). NCBI lineage: Eukaryota > Metazoa > Chordata > Myxini > Myxiniformes > Myxinidae > Eptatretus > Eptatretus atami. The sequence continues at coordinate 124,078,260 of CM068954.1, read as the reverse complement.
AGAGTCCAAGTCTCGCATCCATAGAGCAAGACTGGAAGTACCAAGGACCTGAAGACTCGGACTTTCGTCCTCCCGCACAGGTACCGGCAGCGCCACACCCCATGATCCAGTGAATCCATGACTCCCCAGGCCCGACCCAGACGTCTATTGACCTCTGACTCACAGCCAGCAGAGACATGAATATCACTGCCAAGGTAAGTGAATCTCTCCACGACCCAACATCCTCACCACAAACAGACACAGACAGGACAGCAGCATCCAAGATGTCACCGAAAGCCTGGATCTTAGTTTTGACCAAGAAACCTGTAATCCCAGCCGCTCCGACTCCTCATTCAGCACCTCGAGGGCCCCCAAAAGGATATCTAAAGTCTCTGCAAAGATGACTGCATCATCTGCGAAATCAAGGTCCGAGATCTTGACATTCCCAAACGATGCACCGCAGCTTGATCTCTCCGTCATCCTCCCTAAAATCCAGTCCATACAAGTGCTGAAAATGTGGGGGCCAGTACACACCCCTGACGAACTCCAGTAACAACTGGAAATAAGTCAGAGATGGTACCACCACACTTCACGGCACTCTCAGTACCAGAGTAGAGTTCAGACATCAGATCGATCAGTTTTGGGGCACCCCACGAAGACCAGAATCCTCCAGAGGACATCCCGATTCACTGAATCGAACGCTTTACAGAGATCAACATAGGCTGCAAGCAGCCCCTGCCGAAACTCTCGTCTGCGTTCGGTGAGGACACGAAGAGCAAGGATACGGTCAATCGTTGACCTCTTTGGTGTAAAGCCTGACTGCTCTGGACGCTGGTGCTCAAGCAGATGGTGGCGAACCCTATCAAGAATTATCCGAGCAAAGACCTTGCCCGGCACTGAGAGCAGCGTCACCCTCGGTAGTTGTTGCAGTCTTGGCGATCACCCTTCCCTTTCCAGAGAGGAACAACAAGGCCCCTCTTCCAATCGGTTGGGATGATGCCCGTGTTCCAGGCAGAGCACAAAACTGCATGCAACGACACGAGTGCAGCATTTCCACCAGCCTTGAGAAGTTCAGCATGGATGCCACAGATCCCTGGAGCTTTGCCCCGTTTCAACTGGTTCACCGCAGCCCGTGTTCCACAAGCGAAGGTGAACCACAGTTGATTCGAGGGTCAGCAACAGGGACTGTAACACCCTTGACGTCCAACTCGACAGCTGGGGGATCAGCCTGGTACAACCGCTCAAAGTAACCGGCCCAGCGGGCCTTCACTTCAGACTCCTCTGTCAAGAGCCTACCACTCTCTGCTCTAACTGCAGTGCTCCGAGGGATGGGGGATGAACGCAATGCACGAATTCCCTGTAAGCGGACGAGAATCACCTGTCCACAGGTGATGCTCTACCCCTCACAGATTCCTCGCACATAGGCCTCCTTGTCCACCCTCAGTGCACGTACATTTTACGCCTCAGCTCCCTGAACAGCTCAGCTCTGCCATTCAGCCTGGCCTGCGACTCTGGTCAATGGTATCCAGTGTCCCTTGAGAGACAAAATCTTCTTTGCCCTGCGGTGAGTTCCAAGACATCCACTGGCAACATCAAGGACGGTGGTCTTGAAGGCACTCCACAACTCTTCAGGACCCCCAAAGCACCCAGACCCCCCAAGTGTCCACTCAGCCTGTTCGCAAACTCCTCAGCTACTCTCTCATCCCTGAGCTTGCCAACATCCAGCCTAGGCTGGATGGTACCATTCTCGAGGATTTAAGGTGCAGCTTTAGAATTGCTACAACAAGCCTGTGGTCAGTATTGAGGAACTGAGCACTCCGGTAGACCCTGCAGTTCTGGATCATCCTCCAAGACCGTCAATGAGGACATGGTCAATCTCCTTTGCCACACCATCAGCGTTGGAATACCAAGTCCAGCGATGAGCTTGTGGGCGCTAAAACCATGAACCAGCCACCCTAAGTCCATGACTTCTTGCAAAGTCAAGGAACTTAGTGCTATTCTGGTTCATAGTTCCTGACCCATGGGGACCAACACACACCTCATAACCATCCCTATCAGTTCCAGTCGATGCATTGAAATCCCCAAGACTAGAAGTGTATCTCGTCTGGGGCACTGATCAACCACAGACTCGAGCGTGGCGTAGAATGCATCCTTCACGGTGAGATCAATCGCCTCAGTCGGAGCATAAACAGAGACCAGGGAAAATGACACCTAAGGAGTGACGAATCCTTAATCTCATCATACGCTCGTTGACCGGTGTTACCTCAATTATCATTGGGGTCAGCTTATTGGACACAGCTACAGCAACTCCTTGGGTATGGTAACCATCAGAGCGACCAGACCAATAGTAGGTGTAACCACCCACCATTATCTCGCCGCAATCCGGTCTCCGAACCTCAGAGAGAGCTGCAATCCCGATATCCAAACGCTTGAGCTCAGATGATAACAGAGACAGGTGATCATCCTCTCTTAGGGATAGGGACATCCAGGCACCCACCCGAAGGGACCGCCTCAGGTTAACCCAAGGAGACGCCGTCTGGTGGACGACACCTCATGAAAATGAAAAAAATGGTCTTATGAAAACATTCTATGTAACGTATAGCGCCACTCCCGGTGTGTAACGTATAGCGCTACTCCTCACCAAAAAACTGCTTCTGCAGTGAGGGTGTATTACAAGTCAAAATAAAATATGCCAAACAGTTTGTGTGTTTGTTTTAATTCCATGCACTCCTGAACCACTGGACGGAATGAGTTCAAAACTGCTGGTTGTACTCACGTGGTGCATGGGAAGGTTTTAGGTTAAAATAAATAAATAAATAAAACCCAAACAAACATACAAAAAAAACAGTCCCAGGATTCAAGGTGGGAGGGAAGGCCCCAATTTTCTCTATGTAAATGTGTATTGTATCTGGTGGAAGTCTGCATTACAAGTAATGTCATAGGAGGGGGGGGGGTTAACCCGGCCGTGAGGACGGGTTCTTTGCTGGGACAATGTGATTCTCATTGAGGCAAATAAGCAATACAATATCCAAATCAGAACAAACTGAAAAGTCTTTCATTTGCATGTAATCTACATATAAAAAGAGCTCGGTCTCGGCATGCGTCTGTCCTTCCTTCCGTCCCTCTGTCCGTCCATATGTCGATAATTCACATACAATTGGAATGTACCTTTCGACCTTTTAGATTGCTGAGACCCCTAAGACCTTTGAAGACCTTCTAAGACCCTGAGGACCCTTAATACGCAAAAGACCCAGAAGACCCAGAAAACCCCAAATTAAATGCACATTTCTGTTGAGATATAGTTACGTAAATTATTAAAATTTAAAAAACAGATACTGTCATGTTAGCGGAGTCCGTTAACACAGACCACTTTGAGCTGGATAGTCTAAGACCATCCGTGGATCCCGAAATGATGTTCAAAATACTGCGTTTAATTAATACTGAGATTCCCCAAGGATCACCCAAATGAAGCTGAACCTTGCGGTAAAATGCATGGAAGGAAAGAAGACAGGAACACTCCTTATAATTAAAATGGGGTTTATAATGAGAGGATATGGGGATGAGGGTAGACAGAACGCTGTGGATACAAAAACGGGACGAACCAAGCAGTTGACAGACAAGTAGGGATGAGGGACCCGCAAACTTGTATACAAAAGAAAGAGGAAAAAAAAGCCTAACCCCCGAATGGCACCAATTACCAGACTTGCACACAAATCAATAAGGCAGGCGAGGGCTTGAGGAAGGCACGAAGCTAGTGGCATGCAGGGGCGACAATGGTTGCGGCTGAAGTGAGGCGATGGTTATGGCTGCAGTGCAGGTGGGGGTGCAAAGGCGATGCAGGGCGATGTCCTCCCGACTCTCCTTACAGCCCTGGGGCCAGCGATGGAAGCAGAGAGAGAGAGGAATGTCGATGGCGCCGCAACCAAAGCTCAACTCCAACCGACATGCTCAGCATGATCCCGGTCCATGTAAACTCTGGGCCCACCTTTGTGGGTGGTGCATCCTGGGACCGGCCCATGCTGCTTGTGGGGAGGTGCCATATTCCAAGCTGTCTCACCTCACGTGGCGGCCCCAATAAAAAGTGTTTTCTGCCTCTCCAGGGCTCCCCAGTTGACCTCGCCACCATGGCCAGCGGAGCACCGCCCAAACAGTCCATGTAATTTCCTTTAAAACATGAAGCGCTTTCCACGTGTGCCTTTCATCACAAATGCCACAAGTCCTCACTGGGTCTTGACTAAAAACAGGAGGTTTTTCACAACAAACTTTACTCGATACCGTCTTAAACGTAACACTCACCGCCTCCTCGGTACATGTTTTACAATACAAGGAATACAAGGAAAGCTAACACAGGTGGAGGCCAGTCAGCCTATTATGCCTGCACGAACATCATACTAATTTATCAACACAACATCCAAGGAAGAAAATGCAAAAATTATTATTAAATTTTTTTAAAAGTTAAGTTTTTGTAGTTTTTGTAGTTATTTTTTCTTTTTCTTTTTCTTCTTCCCCTCAGGGGAGGGGACATGGACTTGGTTGAAAACACACAACAACCACACAACACCCCTTGACAAGACCCCCACCAACAGCACTCCGTA
>CM068954.1:124060832-124071441 GCA_035128595.1 Eptatretus atami | reverse complement strand
ACTCCAGCAGGTTTTCATCAAGGATTCTCCTGTACTTTGCACCGTGCATTGTCCCTTCTATCCTGATAAGCTTGCCAGTCCCTGCTGATGAAAAAAAGCCCCATGGAATGATGCTGCCACCACCATGCTTGATGGTTGGGATGGTGTTGACTGGATGATGTGCCAGATGTAGCGTTTGGATTTTAGACAAAAATGGTCAATTTTTGTCTCATCTGACCACAAAACTTTTGTCCACATGCCTGCGGTATCATCAAGATGCTTTTTCGCAAACTCCATACGAGCTTGTAGATGCGCCTTTTTCAGAAATGGCTTCTTTCTTGCCACCTGTCCATGGAGGCCAGCTTTGTGAAAGGAACGGTATATCGTTGATTGATGAACACTGACCCCCATTTCAGATAAAGAGCCTTGCAGATCTTTCAAAGTCATTGTTGGATTTACAGTGACATCCTGAACCTGCTTTCCCAGCTGCTGAACTTGGATGAGCGACCGAATCTGGGTAGAGTCTGGGTGGTACGAAACGTTGTCCACTTCTTGATGACGGATTTCACTGTATTCAAAGGGTAACAAATTTTCTTACCATAATGAGTAACTTAAATTTTCTTACCACCCTCTCATGAATGGTGCTTCTCCACCACTTTATGACTGACATATTTGGAAAGCTCCTTGGTCTTCATGTTTGCCTTGTTGGTTGACCAAGTGAGTTGCACCTGGAAACTCCTTAGATAAGTGGGGAGCTTATTTTTTAGGTTAAACCACTGATTACATACAGGTGAAACCTATTACACTTATTTCATAACCATTCAATCAAATAATTTGCCCCTGAAGTGATTTAGCATTAATTAGGCAAAGGGTTTGAATACTTATATGCAAATGAGAATAAATCAGTCGGCAACTAAACCATCTCCCCTAACAGGCTTCCTGGTGAGGAGGGTGAATGGATATGGACCCCAACAGGATTTTAAAAAAAAAAAAAAAAATTTGTCAAAGGACAGAGGAGCTCATTGTGAGCCAACGGCTATCCACATCTGGTGCCCAACTGTGTCTGCGGATGTCCTCCTGCAGTTACAGTAGGTACCTCTTTATACAAGGTTGGTGGCAGGATTTGCACTCTGGCCACCATAAAACAAGTAAAAAAATGCAAAGAAAACTGAAAACCCACTCCGTGGGATTACCTGCTGTGCAGCTGCCCTTCGCAGGGAAGCTCACCAAATGACGACATTGGGGCAAAGCCTTCGGCATTCTTTGATGATGGGAGGAAAAGCATGGGGTAACCTCCCTGGGTTGGATTGTGGTGGTGGGCGTCAGGGTGGTGCTGAGGTGTTCTCCTCGGGTTAACCTGAGGTGGTCCCTTCGGGTGGGTGCCTGGAATGTCCTATCCCTCAGAGAGGATGATCACCTGTCTCTATCATCGGAGATCCAATGTTTGGTCAATGATCTTGCAGCACTCTCTGAGGTTCGGAGACCGGATAGTGGTGAGATCATGGCTGGTGGTTACACCTACTACTGGTCTGGTCGCTCTGATGGTTACCAGACCCAAGGGATTGCTGTAGCTGTATCCAATAAGCTGACTCCCATGATAATTTTGTTAACATCGGTCAAAGAGCGTATGAGACTGAGGATTCGTCACTCCTTTGATGTTATTTCCCTGGTCTCTATGTGCTCCGACTGAGGCAAGTGATCTCACTGTGAAGGAGGCATTCAATGTTGTGCTCGAGTCTGTGGGTGATCTGTCTCCCAAGCGAGATTTCAACGCATCGACTGTCACTGGTAGGGATGGTTATGAGACATGTGTTGGCTGTTGGTCCCCATGGGTCTGGAACCATAAACCTGAATAGCACTAAGTTCCTTGACTTTGCTAGAAGTCGTGGACTTAGGGTGCCTGGTTAATGGTTTCAGCGTCCACAAGCTCATCGCTGGACTTGGTATTCCAATGCTGGTGGTGTGGCGAAGGAGATTGACCACATGCTCATTGATGGGTGCTGGAGGATGATTCATAACTGCAGGGTTGACCAGAGTGCACAACCGACCACAGGTTGTTGGAGAAACTTTGAAGTTGCAGCTTAAATCCAGGAGAATGGTAGCATCGCAGCCTAGGCTGGATGTTTGCAAGCCCAAGTATGAGAAGGTGGCTGAGGAGTTTATGAACAGGCTGAGTGGAGATTTTGGGGGGTCTGGGTGTTTTGGGGAATCCTGAAGAGTTGTGGAGTGCCTTTAAGACGACCATCCTTGATGTTGCCGGTGGATGTCATGGAATCCACCGTCAGGTGAAGAGAAACTTTGTCTCCCAAGGGACACTGGATACCATTGACCAGAGTCACAGGGCTAGGCTGAATGGCAGAGCTGAGCTGTTCAGGGAGTTGAGGCATAAAACATGTGCCGAGGGTGGATAAGGAGGCCAATGTGAAAGGAATCTGTGAAGGGGAAGAGCATCACCAGTGGTCAAGTGATTCTTGTTCTGCTTACAGAGGAATTCGTGCATTGCATTTCTCCAAGCCCATCCCTGTGGTTAGAGGTTAGAGCGGAGGGTGGTGGGCTCTTGACAGCAAAGCGAAGGCCTGCTGGGCTGGTTACTTTGAGCGGGTGTTCCAGGCTGATCCACCAGCTGATGAGTTGGACATCAGGAGTGCAACTATCCCCATTGCTGACCCTCAAATCAACTGCAAACCACCTTCGTTTGTAGAAACAGACTGTGGTGAACCAGTTGAAAGGGCGTAAAGCTCCTGGGATCTGTGACATCCATGCTGAACTTCTCAAGGCTGGTGCAAATGCTGTACTCATGGTGTTGCATGCAGTTCTGTGCTCTGTCTGGAACACAGGCATCATCCCAACTGACTGGAAGAGGGGCCTTGTTGTCTCTCTCTTTCAAAAGGGAAGGATGGTTGCCAGGACTGCAACAGCTGCTGAGGGTGACGCTGCTCTCGGTGCCGAGCAAACTATGTGCTCGGATAATTATTGATCGGGTTCGCCACATCTGCTTGAGCACCAGCGCCCAGAGCAGTCGGGATTTACACCAAAGAGGTCAATGATTGACTGTATCATTGCTCTTTGGGTCCTCACCAAATTCAGACGAGAGTTTCGGCAGGGGTTGCTCACAGCCTACGTTGATCTCCAAAAGGCATTCGATACAGTGAATCAGGATGCCCTCTGGAGGATTTTGTCTTCGTGGGGTGCCACCAAAGGTGATCAATATGATTTTTGCACTATACTCTGGTACAGAGAGTGCTGTGAGGTGTGGTCATTCCATCTCAGACTCATTTCCAGTTGTTACTGGAGTTTGTCTGGGTTAGTGCTGATGCTCACATTTTTCAGCGCTTGTATGGATTGGATTCCGGGGAGGATGTCAGAGATCAAGCTGCAGTGCATCGATTGAATCATCTGCGAAATCAAGGTCAGAGATCTTGACATTCCCAGCCATCTTTGCGGAGACGCTGGATAGCCTTATGGGGGCCCTCGCGGCACTGAATGATGAGTCAGAGCTGCTGGGATTACGGGTTTCCTGGGTCAAAACTCAGATCCAGGCTTTCAATGACATCTTGGATACTGCTATTTTGTATGTACCTGTTTGTGGTGAAGATGTTGATGTCAAGGAGAGATTCACTTTCCTTGGCAGTGATATTCATGTCTCCACATGCTGTGAGCCAGAGGTCAATAGATGTTTGGAACAAGCCTAGGGCATCATGTATTTACTGGATCATGGGGTGTGGTGCTGTTGATACCTATGCAGGATGACGAAAGTCCGAGTCCAAGTCCTTGGTGCTTCCAGTCTTGCTCTACGGATACGAGACTTGGACTATGGCCAAGGATCTGAGAAGGAGACTTAACTCCTTCGGTACCAGGTCTCTTCGTAGAATCCTTGCCTATCGCGGGTTGGACTTTGCATCCAACGAGCGGTTGCCGAGAGACTCGATGAGATTTGTTACCTGCATAGTCCATGAGCGTCAGCTGCGGTTGTTTGTACATGTGGCTCGTTTTCCTGATGATGATCCTGCTCACCAGATTCTCTCAGCGAAGGAGCCTCGTGAGTGGAGGAGGCAAATGGGCCGACCACGTTCCTCGTGGTTGCAGCAGGTTGTTCGGCTTCTCAAGGAGATGGGGATGGGCCAGGCATCGGCCTGGGGGATGGCCAAATGGAGGCCCCTGGAATACCAGTGGAAAGTGGACGCAACGACACGCTGCTCTGGCGCATGCTTCCATACCTGACCTGACTCATCTGATTTTCTCTGTTAATTGAACTTATTCACATTTTATCTGCATTTTTTTTTTTTTAGCTTTCACTTCACTTGGAGTAGTTTGTGAAGAGTCTTTCCATTAAGTTTGATTTGAAAGCATCATGAAATAAGCTGAGGTGGCATTAAACTTTGGAGTTGGGTAATACTTTTGCAGGCCACTGCAAGTGCGCATGATGTAAAGGTACTTGTTTGCCGAAGCATTTAAAAACTGGTTGGCTGGAAAAAAGAAAAAAAAAAACTTCCCAGGGGAATCCCTGCATGTGAATACCTTTACACAGAGAATAACACCTTCATTGTTCCTGCGTCAGAGTGGCGACCGTTCAGGATTGTGCCCAATAGCCAAGGAGACTGCTTCGGCAGCACCAATGCTCTGCACAGAGTATGGTCCCAATGGATGGTTGTTCCTGCGACATTATTTATCATTGTGCAATTGTGGAATAATATTCCAAAAGCTATGTATTCCTTCCCACAATTCAGCAAAGTTGCTTGGTCACCTTTGACCTCTTCAGAATCAGTATTTTTTTCACATGTGTGGAGATCACTTCTTGCTCGAGTATGAATCCCCACCAGACAAGTCGAGTTCAAAATGGAATGGAATTATGAATCAGCTGCCAATTCACTTTTTAGTAGTCAGGATGCCAAAGTACAGCGAGTTTGATAATTCGCTGGCAGGGGGTTAAATCACAAAGTGTTCCATCCATAAAATGGATGTGAAACTGGGGTCTCGACTGCCAGCAATAGTTTGTGCTAAAGATTCCAGAGTGTCTTTCATGAAGAGTCTGTGAGTTGTCACCAGCACACTGCAAATTCCAAATCCCTGCTGAAATTAACTCCAGTCGAACATCAGGCCTAGCCAGCCGGTTTGTGAAGAGACGGGCCAAAAAAAAAAAAAAATTAAAAAACCTTTAAAAAAAAACCCCAAACCCCCCAAAAAAAACCTAACCCTACCCTAAAATAATATGGGATTAATCAAGGCCGTTAAAGACATATTAGTAGTATCCGTAGTAGTAGTAGTCGTGCACCAACTTTGTGTATATAACTAATATTGTTGGCTGACATATAGTATACTGTACTTGTGATCCTTCACGAGACATGTGGTACATTTACGATGATAAACAGCAATCTTCTTCATGCCATTAAAACAAACTATTTTACCACTACCGAAGAGTTCAAACTTGAATAATTAAATTTATCTGTTAAGAGGATTTTTGGAGATTCACCATCAGGGGGTTGCTGGGGCTGCTGGTGAATCTCCCAAAATCCAGCACCACTGCTCTCCTCCACTCATTCGTCCCTCTTTCCTCTTTCCTACCTGTGGAACCAACTTCCACATTCTCTTCTTGAATCTCATTCTTCCCTCCAGGTCATCAAGGCAGCTATTCACCTCCATCTCAGATCATATCCTCCATCCAAAACGATGATCTTTTCTACCCTACCTCCCCAAATTTCCAGTTTTTCCTTCCTGAGAGTTTGGTTCTGTATCCATCTTGTCTACCCCATGCATCCTCTCATTTCTCCCCACACCCCTTATTTGTCCAACTCTCCCTCTATTTTGCCCCTCAACCTTGCTGTTGGCGTTTCCCCCTCTCCCAATCTTCTGCTCGCTCTTTCTGCTGTTACTTTTGTTCTGTTGCGTCCTGATCCATTCTGTGTTCTAGTTCTTCCACGAGTCTTGACTTCTTGTACAAAAATAACAATAAAAATAGAGTACGTGTCTCCAGATTGGTTCTTCTCAACGTCCATAGTCTGATAGGCTTTTCAACCTTTGATGTGGTCACTTTTTCTCAGCTGCAGTTTGAGCCACGATATATCCAGAGATCACAATGCTGAAGTATCTTACTGTGTATATAAGACTTACACATATTCATATTTATAGCAAGGTCATTGAGATGTGTTCGTTATTTAATTAATCCCCCCCCCCACTCCACTTGCTGGAATCTATTCATAGTAATTGGGAATGGGGGGAGGGGGATAAAGAAAGCTATATTATGATTGTTGATGCCTGAAATATGCAAAGCAGTTATGAAGGAATGTACATGTTAACTGAGGCAAAGTTGGAAGAATATAATCAGTAAACAGAACGCAAGTGAACCAAGAGATTGATTTAAATGAGGTAGCACTTAAAAGGCCACCAACTCAATCTCACCGTGTTGGTCTTAATGCTAAGGATGTCAAATAACATGAATGATATCCATTAAACATGTCAAACTGAACATGTCAACACCCATTTAATAGCCCACCAGAGATTAATGCTCTGCCTTTTGGCTAATAGCTTGTTCTCAGGAAGAATCCTGAAATGAGTGATCAGTTGAGCACTTGAGCAAATGTTGGGCCGTTCATTGATGAGGATTAATTGCATATTTAAACTAGTAACATTCATAGAAGCATAGTCTTGCCTCTCTTGCTTATCCTGAACAAAACCACCAGGGTTCCAAAGGATGGTCAGTTGTTATTAATGTTATCACTCATTCTTATTAAAATAGCAGGCAAACAAGAGAAGACTATTAAGGATGAGAAAGGATTTCAATCTATTTTCAATAATCCATGGTAACTGGCATATATATATATATATATATTATATATATATATATATATATATATAATTATATATATATATATATAATATTTGTTACAGCTGTGGAAATTCGCAGAGCACCATATAGGTCCTTAGATCAGTTATATCGATAAGTGTGTGTTTCAAGATAGATTTCCCCACGGATGTCTAAGGGAATTATTCGTGTAACCGGCTGTGAATCTTCAGTTAGCCGTTTTTCTTTTGCTATCGTATTATTGGACCAACCGTTCACAACAACTACCTCCACCGCCAACACTCGCTCTCATCACCGTTCACAACAACCACCTCCACCGCCTCCATCAACCATTCACAACAACACCTCACCGCCAACATCGCTCTCATCAACCGTTCACAACAACCACCTCCCCCACCAACTCGCTCTCATCAACCGCTCTACAACAACCACGATCACCACAACCACCTTCTCGTCAACCACCAACATCCCCACAGACAACGAACAGCCACCTTCAGAACAACCACTTAACCAACCGCCCAACCACACCACCCTCACGACAACCACAAAACGCAGCACACCACCATTACAACAACCACCGTAATCGCCACCGCATTGCCACCTCGGCACAACGGTTGCGAGAAGCTGGCATATCTCGGGGAACAGCAGACGCCGGCCCCACCCCCAACGAATAACATCTGCACCGGCCAACGCAGCAGGAGAATAACCCAACACCAAGAGTTATAAAGCGACTAGTTATGAAGAAAGGAAAAGAATGAGAAAGGCCCCGATTCGCAAGGAAAAACCCTTCTCTGGAAGTTTCCGGCGCATGCTGGAAGGGGGGGGCGAAAGGGAGGGGCGAGGCGCCGTGGAGATAAAGGGGCGCGCTGAACGCAAGTCAGGGAGTCGAGCTGGAGGTTTGTGAGGTGTGTGGAGGAGAGAAAAGAGTGTCGTGTCAGAGTTGTGGGCAGTGTGTGGAGCCGCGGTAGGGGACTGGAGAGAGCAGAGCGCAGCGGAGCCAAGGCGCGTGGCCTGCCGTACCGTACCTTACCATGAGTCACTGGAGAGGGGACGTGAGGGTCCGCCCTAGCAAGTCACCACGAGGGTGAAGGTAGCCAGCCCGGTCTCTCGGAGCCTTTGCGGTCTACATGGCTCCGTTGTTTATAAAGACCCCAAGGGGTCCAGTCTACCCCTCGTCTGTCCTGGGGTTTTTCCTTTGCTTTTGAATGAACGTTGTGGTGCCATGTCCGTAAGTAGAACTGTATAAGTGTACATAATTAATAGATAGACGGTAGTAGCTCTTTTGCATTGCTTTTGTTGGTTGTATAATTGCATGCGTGTCTTGCCTTGCTTGATTATATGACTGCATGACTGCATATGTGCCGCTATTTCAATAATGTGCTGTTTAAATATTAACCGTTCGTTGCGTCCTTTTCCCTAATTGAACTGCCATATTGCACTCGGAATATATGTTGGTTGTTAAAAGCCGATAAAGTGATCGGGTCCAACGGGCTGCGCGATAAATACCCCGCTCGGTTATCCCAAAACGAAGCGAGCTGCTTAAGCGGCTCGTTTCCAAGCGGCCCCGTTGAGGTGCAGTCTCTCGGTAGTCTGCCCGCGCGATTAATTAGGTATATCGACAATTCGGCGATTGACCCTGTAGCGCGCGGGTAGAATATTGACTAGGCTGTGGTGTGCTCAAAACACACCGTGGCTGGTTTTCGGCGTTGATCCGGAAAGCCGCGACTGGATTGTCCGTTCGGTGGGCGAAGCGGCCGCTATTGGTTAAACGCGGTCACTCGCACGCCGGCGGCGGGAATCCACAAACAATATATATATTATATATATATATATATATATATATATATATATATATATATATATATATATACTCAACATGAAGCCATGTCCACCCCCTTTCCCCACTGATCCACAGAACGGTGAATGCATATTCCAGGCTCCGCGCCTCTCCCACAGAGTAGCATGTACTTGTTTTATCAAAAATTCCACCATTTCTCAGCATTTAGGATTCGGATCCTGAACAAAACCAAACGTAAACGCACACCTTTCCACGCATCTAATGACTATCCGAGCAAAATTTGAAGTGAATCCATGATGAATTGCTTGAGAAATAGCGTACCAAAAAGGGGTCACTCAAAAATTACGCAACGCTTTTTTGCAGCGATCACTTCCTCAGCAGTTAGTATTTGGTTATGAATGTATGAATGAATGAATGAATGGATATGGTTCATATTTATTTCAAATAAACTTCCATCGCAGCCAATAGCCAAATTAAGGTAAGCTTTACAATTATTACTAAAACATAGAATAGCAAAAATAACAATAAAACCAAGTAAAGGGATACATTACATCTTGATTCAAATAGATACATCCCATCAAAGTTTGAAAATTAACCATACGTCCGTCCGTGATAGGTTTTCATTACCGTGATAACTTGAGAATGGCTGAAGGGATTTGAATCAAACTTTGTGGGAGCATGTACTATGATGGAAAGATGAACTGATCATATTGTGCCACTTTTGTGCAAAATGTGCCCATTTTCACCACACTAGCAACCTGCCCCTTTTTGCTTCAAGCTAGGGGTCTGTACAGTGCAATATTTAACATGGTCAGAAGAGACAGCCACTCCTGACAAAGTAAATGGCATGCACTTAAATTCTGGAAATGCCCCAGTCACAAAAAGTGATAAATCACAGAGAGATATATATATATATTATAAAAATAAAATAATAATAATAATAATAATCTAGTGCATACCCATTCTTACTATGACAATGGTGAGCCTCACCTGTTGGCAAGAAAAGTGTCTGGCCTTGTCGTAGCACACATTTGTAGCAGCGATCAGCAAGCTCTCCAAAGAACGTCTCGCTTTGACTGGAGGATGTATTCCATTTCTCATAGCGAATCAGGTTACTGTTGGTTGGTCTCACAAGGTAAAATATTTTCTCTCCCTGTGAACATGCACCAATTGTATCATGAGACAGAAACATGGAGAACCAAGTCATTAAAAATGAATATGGAATTTGCCCGAACCATAAAATCTGCAAATGACATCAGGAGATCTTTAAATATCCACTGGCTGATGCTGGGGCTCGCAGGATAGCCGAGAGGTATGCACACTGGCCACTGAGCTGTCCAGCCTGGGTTTGAATCTCTGCCCTGGTGCTTTGCATGCAGGGAAATTCATCAATGTACGTATGTTCCGTCCTTTGGATGGATGTTAAACTGGATTTCCCATCTGCTGGCATGAGTTGGTGGACGTTAAAGATCCCACAGTGGCATTCATGAAGAGTAGGCGAGCTATAGCCAGCAACTCGCCAAATTCCAAATTACGGCTCGAGCCTACAGAGGGCATTGCATCAGCAGCACAGCCACAACGCCTCAGCTAATGATGCTGCCCACAGCCATGTGCCGCATACGAAAAAAGTAGACACTAATGCTTGCATATGGGACACCGAACTTAACGTCCATTTGAGGGGTGGCACACTTTGAGATAATTTTTATTTTTCTCGTTTGCTACTACACAATAACCTAGAGTAAAATGTCAACCTACGAACAATGTCACTCACCAGCTGGCTCATTCCACGTATTTTGGACAAATCCAGTGGTGGTTCTGTGGGCAGTGGGTGCGGTGAGTGGTTACTTGGGTGATGGAAGCCTCATCTTTTGTTGTCACCCATTAAATAACCTTCAAGAGTAAGTGACGGTGATAATTTTGAGGAAAGAGAGAGAGAGGAGTTTTGAGATCACTGTGGGTGTGATATTGTTACGAATCTGGAAACCATGCGCACTCAATATTCAGGTCCCAAAGTTAGTTATGCCGGTAAGTAC
>CM068954.1:124039963-124057678 GCA_035128595.1 Eptatretus atami | reverse complement strand
ATCCCCCCCCCCCCCACCAATCCATCCATCCATCCACTGGGACCATACTCTGTGCAGAGCGTTAGTGCTGCCGAAGCAGTCTCTGAGGCTTTTGGCACAATCCTGGACGAGTCGCCACTCCGACGCAGGACACCAGCAAGCTGGTACTCATTTTGCCGACCTCAAAAGGATGGCAGCTGAGTCAACCCCACCTGGTATTAATTCAACAGCCAAGTGGAATTTCAACTCAGGACCCAAGGTTCCCAAGCCCACCACTCTAACCACCATGAAGCCAACACCAGGCATATCACCTCCTCCCCACCCAACAAAATCTCCCCCCCCCCAACCACCCAATGCCATCCCAAACATCCCCACCCAACCCAAAGTCCTCAAACCTCCCCCCCCAATCCTCAAACCACCACCCTTCCCCCAAAACCTAAATCCCCCTCTTCCAACTCTGTCCCTTACCCCCCCCACTCTCTGTCCTGCCCTCCTTTCTTAAAGTCCTCACCCCCCACCCCTCCCTAACCCCGAGGTCCTCAATGAAGGTGAATGCTGAATGATTTAAAACATGCCTATGTTCCTACGTTGTCCCTCCTCCCGCTCATTAAAAACAATGTTGAAAGCAAATAACAACGGAACGTGAAATTTACAATCTCTTCCCCCTTTTTCTGATTGCTAACAGCATTCCTGTTCTCATTTGTGAAGACAATGTTAAATTTAAATTAAAAAAAATAATTAATTCACACTTCGTGTGAGATTCTGTCATCTTGTGATCCTTCGGTAAAAATAGCGGTTAAGTAAGCTAAATGAAAAAACACCAAGGTCATTCATAATGGGAAAAAAATGCTTTGCAACCGGAAATCCTCGGCCAAAGACCATTGTACTGAAATGGGTTTTATGGTCCCTGGTCAACACGTTTAAGAGAAAATCGTCCGATACGCAGAGAAGCAAACAGAATAAACATATTATTATGTAGGATTCATGAAAGTGTAGTGTGTTAATTTTACACAAATACCACACTCAACCTTGCATGTTCCAGCAAACATAATCCTCCATTGTTTAAGAATACATGAAAAAAAAGACAACACAAGCAAGAATAAAACAGCAAAGAAATTCTGATAAAAGTGATTGACGAGGCATGAAAAGTTAAATGACAAAGGAAAATGAATGAAGACAGAACGATGATCAACAATGTGGTGTTGACCTATGTGGATCGTGCATACACATTTTATGAACCATCTATCTGAAGGATACATGTTTGACTAGGATTAAATTACCAATTCGGCTGCTGTTCGATGCAACAGTGTAGTACCGCTGTATATTAGAGCAGGAATGTAAAATTTGGTCAGGGTGCCAGCATGCAAAGGCACAGTCTTTTCAAAAGATTATGAGAGATATTTGATATTGTTGCGGAGCCAGGTTTCGGTTGCGAGCACGACCGCTAGGTGGAGCAGTATGGTCGACTCTACCGAACACCCAGAATCTAGATCGTACCTTTCGGAAAACTCCGAGGGTACGGGTCCCTTACCGGACCGTGAATCGTCAATAATTCCACCACGTGGTACAGGGTTATTTGCCAATCTTCAAAATACCTAGATATCCACGTGGCGAGTTACAGTATTCACACCCTCGACGGCACTCGTACGAGTCGAGCCGTTAGCGTGCCCGACCCGTGCGCAACCCGAGCGGATGGTTGCCGAAGTCCCGTCGGTCCAAATGTACATTTACAGCGGCAACAGCCTTTGTAATTCACTACACGCGCCACGCTAAGCCAATGGAAGAAACACAGAAACGACCTGATACATTTAACAAATGGGGAATTTATTCACAGTAATCGGGGAAACGAGGGAAGCATGTAAGGGCAGAGTTATCATGACTAATGGAGAATGCAAATTTACACACACAAGCACTTAAACAATTCCTACTTAAAGACGGGCCCACACACAGACGCACACCCAAAAGAAACGGACCCAAAATGGTCTTTATTATCCCTTCGGCTCGGAGGGAAGTCGAGCTGAGGGACGAGAACGTGGCAGGCTACCTGGCCGCGAGCGCACGGCTCGACGTCCGCATCTTCCCGGAGCACCAGTCGGCCCAAGAACGGACCAGGGCAGCCAGACGCAGACCACGCCAGCCACGAGACGAGCCAAGAAACCAGAGCACGCCAGCGACGAGATGCCTTTCCCCAGCCTCGAGAGATGCGTTTTGAACGGGCCCGAATTCTTCCTCTCCGCGCTCGAGCAGATCCCCCAGTGACGAGATGACCCAGGAACCAGAACACGCGCTTGTGAAGACGGGGCGCAGATCCTTCCTACCTGCTCGATCAGATCCTCCCGATTATTTGCTCTCCGTTCCTTTTATCGCTCTCGGGCGCGGTCCGCTCAGGCGTGCCCGCTCTCAGTGGGTGGGACACGACGCATTCCCTTATTTGGCGCGCAGCCAAGCGAAACGGTTCATGGCCATATTTGGGAATGCAATTCCATCCCCGAACGAATTCCGAACACACCCGCATACCAGCGAGCGCGCGGAGAATGCCGGGAGCAAAGGGTTGTCGCTGTGAGAGCGAAGATGGCGTTGTTGTTGTAGTTGTAGATGTAGTAGCCATAGTTGTTGTGTGAGTGATATAAAAATCCTAACTATCAAAATAACTCACAGCGCATGTACATTTATTCACCCATTAAACGAGGGACGGGACCCTAACTAAAAACACATACTTACTGATATAACTGCTCTATAGAACCTGGATGTTGAGTGCTCATGGCTTCCAGATTCGTAACAATATCTCCAAGCAAATGCTAAAGAAGGGACAGCTGGCTTTATGTACTTTTGAAGGGCAACATACTCAAAGGTGCAAGGCCCTGCTTGAGAGGCACTAGGATAATGCTTTGAATTGTTGGGCTGTGGATCAAACCGAGATGAGACAGCTCAAAGGAGATACACTGTCAGCCCATGACCTGAAATAATGAATCACATAGACCTGGGGCCATATATGAACCAGTGGTAAACACCCATGGCCACAAACCCACGGACATTCAAAAGCCTCAAAAATCGCTTCAAAAAGACCAGAAGAAACCAAACGTAAATTAATTCAATTTGTGAAAGGAAACAGACCAACACAGGTGAGCTAAAATAAAAGAAAGGGCTTCAAATGAGTAATTCAGATAATTTAAATTTTTTTTTGTTTTTTTTTCAGAAAAGGGTCCAAATGAGTAATTCGATTTTTTCATCTTTTATATTTCTATTTTTTATTTTCTTAAAATACAAGAACCTTTTGCACTCTCAATCTGCCTTCACCCAAAAAATATTGCAGGGCTGCCATCTCCAGATCATATATGCTCGTGATTCCGAATACTTTCACAAAAGCTTACTATCTCTCATACACCAAATTTATCCCATCACACCTGCGGCTATTCCTCGCCGTCCTCTCGGAGTGGTAAACCAAATCATGTGGTTGCAGTCAAGCAGCTCATTTACTCAACATGGATGAAGTAAACCAACTGAGGGCAGCTTTAGCTTACGCTACATGGCTGGCAACAAGTGTGCGACCATCCTTAGGCAAGCCAGAAAAAATAATATTACTAATATCAAGGCCAATCTCTCCAACCAGTCCCTTAATCCATCCCTGGTGTATGTTCCGCTTGATCTCCTCACTCACCACAAACGGCCGCCTCACCCCAGAATCCACTCAAAATAAGTGAGAATTCCTCATATCCGTTTGCCTTCAAATCATCTGCACCCAACCCATCCTGCTGTACCCACCTTTGCCACTTGTACCTACTGACTGACTGATGAGTCAAAGTTGGACAGAAGTTTCTCTCCCTTTGTGTGAAAGACAGACCCAGATGGCCTCAGTGCCTATGTTTTCAAATCCTGCTGTGCTGCTTTTGATTATCCTTTGCCTCCTCTCTTCAGCCTGCCATTCTCCTTTGGCTGCCTCCCGTATGCATCCCAGTCTACCAACATCACTCTCATTCACAAGAATGGTGCAAAAACGGATCCTCTCAACTATAGGTCAGTAAATTAACTTCCAATTACAAGAAAAAGTCATCGAGTCCATCATTGCTGCTGACGTCAAGACTGATCTCTATCAGTTTGAATGCTATCCTGGTCACACAACTGTGACATGCTGCTGCTTCTCTCTAAACAATGGTAGGATGCCATAAATATCTAAAGAGGTCAAACCATCTTGCTGGTTATACTGTATCTCAGGCATTTTACACAGTCTTGCACCTTGTACTGCTTGGCAAGCTCTCTGCCTGCAGCATTCAAGGCAGTCTTCATACCTGGCCCTTTCTCACTTCCTCCACTCATGCTGTCAATGCATGGCTATAAGTGGAACCTCACCTAAACACTACTCCTCTTCCGTGGAGGCTAGAGTACCCCAAGGCAGTGTATTGGGCTCGATCTTGTTCCCATCTACATAAACAACTAGTCTGAGGCTCTGGAAAAACCTCTTCATTTTGCAGATGACTATATATCATTCAGTATCCCATGGCGCATACCGATGCCAGGTGGACAGCAGCTGCATAACTCTCTGCAGTGTGGAATTCATTAAATTCTGGTCTGATAAATGATCTTTCAATCCTGGAAATTCCAGTCTCACCTATCACTCCGGAAGGATCGTCAGGAAGTTCTGAAGGAAGCATTTTGAACTTCTCGGCATCACAGCCATGTCCTCTCATGGGCCAATCACATAGCAAAACTGATCTCCAATGTGAGATGCAAACTGGCATTTCAGTTGCTCAAAGTCATTCCTTTAAAAAAAAAAATATTCAGAAATACGCAGAGCCTACAGGCCTATGTCTGCAGCTCATTGATGTATGGCTCGCTCACATGGACTGGTGACAAGACATCACATCTACATCTCTTGGATTCTGTGGAATATAAAGCACCAAACATTATTGGCATCTCCACGATGAGGCGAAGCACAAGGCCTGTTGCTCTCATATCGCAAAAGGTTAGAGTCTTCAGTTTTTACCAACTCGCCCCTGTTCTAACCCCTCTGCTCCTTCAGCCCTCCTACCATAACTCCCCAGCTCTTCTAAGATGCCAGCATTCCTCCAGTAACTCTCCTGGTTATACTCCTAAAATCCGGGCTTTCCACACACATCTAGTCTTTTGTTGTTATTTCTCTCATTTGTGGACTGTTCACTCATACTCTTCACTCAAGGTTCAAGCAAGCAGTGCACCACCTTCTCCTGTCATCCTCTATCCCTACCTATGATAATTTCTCTCCCCATTAACCCTTCCTAATCCAACCCTCTTACTTGCAGGTTATCGTTTCCTCCGCCTCTACCCTTTTCCTATTCTCTCATCAATCCCTTCCTGTGTCCAACAGTAGCCCCACTGCCAGTATGTTTGCCATTTTACCCCCTCCCCCCACCCACCCATCTTCTCAATCTTCCATGAACCTGGATTTTGTTCAATAACCCCTCCCTCCCACTACTCCTCACTCCACCTCCTCACCCTCCCTCCACTCCTCATAGCAAACTGTTGATTTCCGATGCATAATTCCACATGGAAAAAAAGGTTCTTAGACAAAAAAAACAACAAAAAAAAACTTTTTAAACCTCAAATGTTTCACATGCACATAAACTCCCTGCATGACCCATCTTCAAAGAAAACCAGTCACCAAGACTGGAAATACTTTAAAGAAAAGAAAATAAGTTATCTTTCTCACATAACTGATTCGCAATCAATAACGAGCCACAATGTGAAGACAGTTAA
Source organism: Eptatretus atami (assembly GCA_035128595.1). Lineage (NCBI taxonomy): Eukaryota > Metazoa > Chordata > Myxini > Myxiniformes > Myxinidae > Eptatretus > Eptatretus atami. Next base: position 124,051,969 of record CM068954.1, on the reverse strand, counting down.
ATGGAAGACAAAAAAAAAAGTAAAACATAATAAAGATTATCATCTCACCCTCAACAGATGGTACCACACAGAGGTACCCCCAAAGTCAATGTGGAAATCTGTGTAGCTGTCACGTACACCCATTAGGCAGTACTTCTGCACGTGTGGCGTGGGAATAATGACTCTTCGGGCCAAAAATTCTCCACCCATGAGAGGCGTCGCACCACATCCGGCGCTTGAACCAGCTCTGATAATCTGCATCGAAAATGTGTTGTTACAAATCAATGCAACTCGAAAATCATTGCAATTCAAGTCCGAACTCAAAACCTTGGCAATAAAAATATAAAAAAATTAAAAGGAGAAGAAAAAATAAAACAATGTTCAAACATGGAATTTGCTTCAATGTGAAGAGGACAAAGAAGAAAGCACTAGACAAGGGGAAATGTTAAATAAAAACCAGAAAGACTCGCACAATAAGATGACCAACAATGAGCATAAAGTTCAACAGAATGTCTCGCAACGGCGAGAGCTCACACCTACTTTGTGTCTGAGAACTCCAAGCTGATAGTGTTCAGGGTTTTTTGCCGATTTTGTCTGTTGTAATATTCCGGAATTCCTTCAGTGTCATCTTGAAGTCAGCTTGCCTATTTACATCTATGACGTCGATTACCCGGTCTGCACCTGCGGGGAAGAAAATGGGAAATTGAGGAACAGCAGTAAAAGTTGTACTAAATTCAAAGGCAAGTACACATTTTAAATCACAAGATCAGTACGAAAAGAGCAAATGTATCCATTTACTAATCTTCATAAGGGCCCTGTTTAATTTCTGCCTCCACAGACAGAGAATATTGTCGCTTAATAAAAAAATTATCAGAAATGGGTTCAAGAAAGGGAGAGTGGAAGGAGGAGCAGAAGGGAGTATGTGATAAGAAATGGAGAAAATCAGAGAAGAACACATTTTCATTTTCCTTCCCACTTGCCATTTTTCCGCTGAAGTTAATATTTTTGAAGTAAAACTTAAATCGTCCAGATGGAGGCACTTTGTGAATCTAAACTTGAAGAGAAAATTAACAAATATCTACGGGTTCACGGGTCGTGTAGTATATCATCAAAAAAGAGCAAAAGAAACTTCATTTAACAAGACCCATTTTGTATCGAGTAGCGATGTGAAATTCACCTTTCATGCGAATTCCCCATGCAAGATAATTGCTGAGGTTCTCAAGCTTAAGTCAGAAAAATGCCTTCATCCTGGTCTATTAATTTAGGATGTACATGCCAGGATAAATACAGTGCCTTCAGAAAGTATTACACTCCTTGACCACTTCACATTTTGTTGTGTTGCAGCCCGAATTAGAAAATGGATGAAATATAATTTTTTGTTTCCGATCTCCACAGGTGACGGTGCATGTCAGAGCAGAAGCTCTACCATGAAGTCCAAGGAACTGATCATAGAACTCCGAAATAGAATTGTGAGGAGGCAGAGATGTGGGAAGGGTATAAAACAATTTCTGGAGTGTTGAAAGTTCCCAGGAAATGGAAGAATATGGAATTACCCAGACTCTTCCTCGAGCTGGACATCCGATCAAACTGAGCAATGCAGATGGGTGGATGATGGAAAGGCAGTGGACATAGTATATCTGGACTTTAAGAAGGCATTTGATAAGGTACCACATCGGAGGTTGTTAGCCAAAGCGAGGGCTTGTGGAGTGGCTGGTCAGGTAGCTAATTGGATTGAAACTGGCTTTGTGGTAGGAAGCAAAGAGTGGCTGTGAGTGGGAGGGTGTCTTGCTGTAGGATGCAAGTAGCGGGGTACCTCAGGGATCAGTACTCGGACCATTACTTTTCATTATTTACATCAACGATTTGGATAATGGGGTATTGAGTAAGCTTTCCAAAATTTGCAGATGACACAAGCTTGGAGGTAAGGTGGATAGCAGAGGGGGTGGTGATCAGATTCAGGAAAGTATTGATACTTGTATAGATTGGGCATAAATGGCCGATGGAATTTAACCTGAGCAAGTGTAAGGTGTTGGGGATGGGAAAGAACTGAAATAGAGATTACATGATGTAAGGGGTAATTTTGGAGCGTGTCACACAGGAGAAGGATCTGGGGGTGGTAATAGATATGGGAGGTAAGCAGGCAGCACAGTGTCAAGCAGCTATAGGTAAAGCAAATAGGGTTTTAGGTTGTATTTGGAGGGGGATCATTTATAAATCAAAAGAGGTGGTGTTCACATTGTACAGGAATTTAGTGAGGGCCACATCTGGAATATTGTGTGCAGTTTTGGTCACCAATATTCAGGAAGGACATGGATGTCAAAGAGAGGGTTCAACACAGGGCTACTAGATTTATTCCGGCCTAGCTCGACTCAGCCATGAGGAGCGGCTGAAGGAACAGGGCTTTATACACTAGAAAGGAGGTGGTTACGAAGATATATGATTGAGATGTTTAAGAAAATGAAAGGTATAGAAAATAAGTGTAGATGAATTATTCAACAGAGGAGACAGTGATAGGACGAGGCCATAAGCCTGAGAGGAGAGTTAAGACGGTAGCAAGGCAGGGTTTTCTACTCAGAGAATAGTAATGCATGGAATGCCTCCCTGGAAAGGTAGTGGCAGCAGAAACAGAAAATAAGTTTAAATTAGAGTTAGATAGGTACCTGGAAGTTATGGAGATAGAGGGGTATGGGGATGTTGATAAGACTTTTAGTTTTGAGCATTGATGGGTGATTGTGTGCATATGTACGGAGTGCTGTTGGTGGGGTCTTGTCAAGGGGGATTGTGTGGTTGATGTTGTGTGTTTTTAACCAAGCTCATGCCCCCTCCCTGAGGGAAAGAAGAGAAAAATACCAAAAAAAAAAAACAACAGCAACAACAACAAAAAACAAACAAACAAATATTTCATTAATTAAAAACTTTTTTTTGCATTTTCTTCCTTGGATCTTGTGTAGATAAATTAGTATGGTGTTCACCAGCATGATGGGCTGAATAGCCTCCACTTGTGTTAGATTTCTTGTAATTTCTTGCAAAAGGACTTGGTCAGGGAGGTGACCAAGAAACCCAATGATGACTATGACAGAACTAGAGTTCCTTGGCTGACAGGGAGAACCTGCCAGGACAACAATCTCTGCAGCACTTCACAAATGTCGGCTTCAGGGGAGAATGGCCACACGGAGCCAGTCGTTAGAAAATAAGGCACATGACAGCACACCTGGAGCTTACAAAAGGCACGCAAAAGCTCAGAGCATGAGACAAAATATTTCTGTGGTCTGATGAGGAAAATTGAACTCTTTGACCTGAATGCAAGTGCGACGTCTGGGCGAAACAGAGCACAGCTCATCACTCATCTAACACCATCCTACCGTGAGCATGATGGTGGCAGCATCATGCTATGGGTATGCTTTTCAGCGGCAGGGACTGAGAGACTTGTCAGGATAGAGGAACAATGAATGGAGCAAAGTACAGGCAATCCTTGAGGAAGAACCTGCTTCAGAGTGCAAAAGACCTGAGACTGCAGTGAAGATTTATATTCCAACAGACAATGACCCCAAGCATGCAGCCAAAGCAATACTGGAATGGCTTCAAAACAAGGTGGAAGTCGTTGAGTGGCCAGCCAAACCCAGACTTGAATCCCATTGAGAATCTGTGGAAAGACTTGAAGATTTACTGTTCAGCAAAGCTCCCCCATCAACTTGACAGAGCTTGAGCAAATCTGCAAGGATAAATGGGAGAAAATCCCCAAATCCTGATGGGCAAATCAGATTCAGACATAACCAAAATAATGAAGCTGTAATTACTGTCAAAGGTGCTTCTACAAAGTATTGACTCAGGGAGTTAAATACTTATGTAAATTCATATTTCTGCATTTAATTTTTAAATTATTCGTAAGATTCCTGAAAACACGTTTTCACTTGGACATTATGTGGTATTTTGTGAAGATCGGTGACAAAAGAAAATTACTTTTTTTAACTTAATCCATTTTAAATTAAGGCTGTAACACCAAAAAAATGTGACAAAAGTCAAGGGGTGTGAATACTTTCTGAAGGTACTGTATACTTTTGCATTCCAGAGAGACATGCTACAGGCATCCGCAAATGGCAACAAGACCTACATCATGTAAATTATATTGTATACAACTTCTGCATGTACGTGGTTAATAATGCCGCTATATTTAGTAGTCGTATTTCGGATGCAGCTTGTGGCTGTCCGTTGCATCATTGCTGTGAGCGTGACTGCCGCTGATGCAGTGACCCCTGTTTCCAGTAAGCTGTATTCATTTTCCGACCTCGGAGGATGACAGGCTGAGTCAACCCACTGGGTTATATATCGGCATGATAGGGCTCAACTCAAGACCCAAGGATCTTAAGGCAGCCACCTTAATCGTTAAACCAACACCAGGCTTGCTTTATTTAGTAAAGGTGAGTATAAATTGATGCAACAATACATTCAATCCTTTAACAAATTACTTCAAGGCTGGGGAAAGGTGAGAGGGAATTCAGGGGCCAACACCAGCCATCTTCTGAGATCAATTAACTCCAGCACTGATGCAAAGGAAACACTGGATACTTTTACTGCTCCTCATTAATGCTGAATTAAAAGACTGATTACCATGTCAGATGTTGGATGACTTGCACAAATTTCACGAGTTGTTAGACTTGAACCAAAATGAAAATGCAGTTGTATTACCTACAAGGTCTTCCACTTCACACACTGTGAAAGAAGGGGTGGCACGGCCATGCCCAGGCCCTCTTTACGAGGCACCACAATTGGTGCGTTGAACCCATTTTCAACAAAGTATTCAACCGTCAACTGATGGCAGTAACTCAGGATCACATCCTCAGCACTGTGGACCAGAAGATCACAATAAGAAGGAAGAGTGCATAGGAAAAGCAACTGACAATTTAACATGCCTTTTTACATACAATTGGCAAAATGTTCCTCAGTGACCATTGGTAATGTTTTGCAGGCAGTATTCATCCTTTTAAATCAAACCTTTTACAGCACAAGGCCACTGTTGTCTTCTCTTTATCCTCAGTTCCTGTTAAAGCCAAAATAAAACAGCAATAATTTTTTGAAACCCCACCCCATTGTGCTAAAAACGGATCCAGTCATCCAAAAAAAAACGATTCATAATACAAAAGTCTGCTCAATGCCAAAATGTAGCGGTTGTGCAAACAAGGTCACAGCACTTCAGTATGTTGCCAGAACCTATCGGAAAGTAATGATGAAATTGTGTGCAATTGATGGAATCAAGAAAAGATTATCGAATAATCTTTGTGAGACGAGACCAAAATGTAAAAATTAAAATAATTCAACAATTTTCTAACACAAAGATGGTAACAGTTTGCTTGTCCAGGCTTTAATGATACCCACTTGGCACAGAAGCTCCCACAGTCAAATCCTTCAAAAGTTACAAATTACAAGCTACTTGACAGTTGCTCAAGCAGGTCTTTTCTGATCCTTTGAAAGTAATGCTAATTGCTTTCAAGATGATATTCAACAATATTGGTGTCGCCTCACCCGCAAATTGATGTTTGCCACACCTTGTCAAGGTGTGCGATAAAGACGCATCCACAAGAGAACAGAGTGAATCAATTCACGTCATTATCCAGGATAGCTTAATTAATATTTTTTGCATTTATTATAGGTGTTATCTATCGGGCAAAAGCTGAAAGCGCAACCAAAAGAGGCCGATGGGGTGGGATAAGTGACGCGAGGGTCACAGACAGACAGAAAATGGCACCATTCTCTGGATGTGAAGATGAAACAGTCGTATTAAATCAACAACATCAAAAGGACACATTTAACTGCCCAACCCAATACCCATAAGAGAAGCAAGGACCTTGGAAATGTGCGGGCGTAGAGCTGTTTGATGAAAACAGGTGTCCCTGCTTGAACAGGCTTCTTGCAGCAGCACCCTCAGGTAATCATGGCGATGCCAGTTTTTGCGTTTTTTCACTGCAATGGGAATACATGAGAGGAAAAGAAAATAAACAGGAAGAATAAGTTGATAAAAACAGAAAGGACTACAAAAGTAAGTAAATGATGGAGGGAAACAATGATGGAATTCACAACAAGTGAGAGCAGAAGAAAAGAAGGAGTAGTGGGTGGGTTTAGGGGGGGGGGGGGAAGAATGCAGAGTGGTGTGAGCCTCAAAACTGACAAGTATTTTTTCCAACTCGTGCTGTGCATGGCATGTGTGCACAACTGCCAGAGCAAGCCCACGTGACGTTTGTTACAAAACAAGTCCGTCAACCTGAACAAGTGGCACCGAAAGCATTTCATCTAACCACATCAACAGAGAAAGCATATGCTCTAAGCATATGCAAGTCACAGAAATAGAAGTTCATTACATGAATCGAAAGATTATACAATAGTGGACGTTTTAGAAGCGTTTTCGATATAGGCGTACAGTACACACATAAATCTCGACGTGTGATCTTGTGCACCCTGTTCTACGCTCGAGGGCAATTATTCACACGAGATGGATTTCATATTATTCGCCTACAACTGCGAAATGAATTTTATCTTGTACAGTGGACTCTTGTTAAACGTCAATGAAATACTTTGCGAGAACCACTCTTTCAACGAATATTCATCTCGACTGGGGTGCAATGTTAATGCGTTCGTTCTCACAATCTTCGAACGCTTTTGGACCAAGTGCTAACGTATATTAGATGGAGCACACGCAGCACAAAACAGACGACCTTCGCCGCTGCTGCCGGACCATGTATCGGTTTGCCTTTGTTTGAAACACTCTGCTTCATGGATCGGGACATTTGTAAAAATTTCAGTACTTTTTTTCAAAAAATTGTTTCAAAGAGAGACGAAACATGCTGTGAACGCATTCAAACTTTGATGGCTTTGTTGCAAAGAAACACTTGTCATTGTCGCTTGTGTACAAGTTGTGAATATCAAACACTGGAACACCCATGGAGCACGCCCAACGAAGCATGTTGCTTTGCACTGCACCTAGCCTTCAAGCATATCGGAGCGAAATCAATGTCTTTCATGTTTGTTTTTGGTTTCATTCGTTGAAGAAAGAAGCATTCCCATCTCGCTTTCGCCTGCAGGTAAAACACAACAATGCTACAAAATTAAGCGCTCTACGGCTTCTTCATTCATCAAGCTTGAAGCTGTTCCATGATGCCAGAGTATCCAAGAAGTACCTGTGTTCAGACAAACACATTCATGGGGATACTCTTTAATGGTCCAATTCGGATTCCGTTGTTTCAAGCAATGGTGACAGATTGTATGACGTTTCTTGGTCGGAACGTATTATAATTAGCTGAATGGGAGTACAGTACTGTCATTTTTTGGATTTGGAAAAATTGCTTTTTTGTGCAACTGTCTCATCAATTAGTGAGCTATGTAAAGTGTCATTCATGTTGTATATCATATCTGGTATTCATCTTAACAAGAGTCGACTGTATCGAAGACAGTATAACAGCAGTCCTTGCTGGTGAATGGGACCACAAGCAATAAAAGAGAGTGGAAGTAAGATGTGCCAGTGGTACACCATGACGTCAAGTTATTGACAGCGTAGAATGCTTTGCACAACTGCGTTTATCAAACCAAGACGATGAAAACATGCGACGTGCTCAGACAATCCATCCATCCTGGGACCATACTCTGTGCAGAGCGTTAGTGCTGGCAAGCAGTCTCCTAGCTTTGGCACATCCTGGACGGTCGCCACTCGACCAGGAACCAGCATGCTGCGTACTCATTTTGCCGACCTTGAAAGGATGACAGGCGAGTCAACCCCAGCCTGGTATTAATTCGAACAGCAGTGAATTGAACTCAGGACCCTAGGATCCCAAGCCCACCACCCTAACCATTTAAAGGCTCCCATGCTAATTCAAATGTCTGGTTATTTATATTATAACGTTGACCTTCCTAGTTGAAGAAATCACCCATGTTTTTTTTTTAAATCAACAATGGATAATAGAACGAATATTTGAACATTTGTAGTGTGTTTCACAACTGTTGCTATGCCCCGCCCTAAAAAATGGATCAGCGACCGCAGGTCACGTGTACCATTGAGGTCATCTCCAGAACGTGACTCGCTCAGAGATCGATGTGAGACGATCGCGCGCGCGTATAAAGTACGTACAAATGCATTGGGGCCCATGTGTTTGCTATTTCTCACTGATCGTCTTAATCTCCTAGTGATTGTTTCCGCGATAAGTTTTAAGAGTTTGAGCCTTACTTTCAAAAATGCCTTGCAGATGTAATTGCTATCAGGGATTGGAAGCAATACAACCAAAGACGTGTCAAGCCTTCATGTATTCCGAAAGATGAGAATTTTGGAGAATATAGGACATCTAAAGTGAAGCTGACGAGGGGAAACTGGAAAGGCCCCCAGCAACACGAGCGTCCATTATGCAGCGGCCCACATTCAGACAGTGACTTTGTCAGGGCTCTATTCGTGTTCTAGTTTGAAGAAGTTGAGGAGCTGAAACCTGATGCCAGTACCCATCATCAAAAGCTGTTCTCTGAATAATCCGTCGTCCGTTCCGACTAGGTCCGATAAATCTGAACATGCTGTACTTTCTTTTATTATTCTCTTTTCTTCATTGTTTTCTACTGGCGCTACCATGACGACAGTAAATAAATAAATAAAAATGCAACAGAACGTCAGATTTATCGGACTACTCTTAAGACAATGCGTCGCCAAGGGTGTGTTCTGCCACATAAGTTTCATCGTATCCGCGACCCAAGCAAGTTGCTTCGTTTATGCGCGGAGATAAGGCCGATGAATGGCTGCCTGCTGAGATTCATTCGCCACGGGAACATCCCACTGCGCTGCGCTGCACTGTGCTCGGTCACGTCACGTCATGAATATTTCTGATATCGAGCAGTAGCAAGTAGAATTTACATTATTGAATTACAATAGGAATTTAGTCTAACCAGTTTATGCCAGTCTTCCCTTCATGTCCCCTGATCATATAACGCCTGGGAATTTCATCGCAGTCTTCCTCTGCTGTCCTTGCTTCGTGGTCGAACTGCTAGCCGTATTCCATTTCCAGTTGCCTGAACTTCACCTCCGCGACTACGTGATTCCGCCAATTCATCCGATTCAGAACCAAAATCCTCTTTCTCTCACACCACTGTCGCCAGACAAATCAAAGCCACTGTCATCATCATTCAAAACCAAATGTTTTATTTTTTTCATAAAGCAGAAATGAACGAAGCGTCTTGAGTCGACAATCGGAAGTGGGAAACACAACAAGAAAGCCAATAGAATCACGTAGACCACCAACCCAAGTAAATTCGCGTGCAGCCTTGTTGTTCTGAGATGACGTCATGTGGTATCCGAGTCGTTCAGTAGCATTTGGCAGAATTTTAGCGGCGTTCCCAAGAGTTGTTTTTTTAATTTTACATTTTACAGAACGGAATTGTGAAAAAAACATTGTCAGATCAGAATCACGATGAAAAAACTCATATAGGACCATATATATGTGCAATTTCAGTACTTTGAGTGAATGACTTTAAACCAACACCAGCTGCTCAACAATGCGACTATGAAAAACTCGCATACCTTTCATCTCATTACAAATGCCTGATTTTGTCAAATGTGTGCATACAATGATGGTTCTGAAAATGATCCAATCAATTCCAACTTTATTATCACAGTCAGATTACCAAATAAAGTTCTGAGATTACTACGAAAGCTGAAACATGCAATTTTAGATCTGCATGATTAAAAACAACAACAGGGACCTCGAAAGCATATTTAGAATACGGATTACTAAATCTTCCAGCCACTTTTGCTGCTTAAATATAACGTGAATAAACAAGAAAAAATCACCAGCTTGAAAAAATGTGCAAGTCAACATACTGACAAGGCCCATTGGTGAGCACATTCTGGGCAGTGATAGACGTCAGATATCTACTGCCTGAGCTCTTCTACATCACACAGCTGCAAAGAGAATAAAACCATGAAGGAAAGGTCAGGTTTCAGAGGTATGTCATTATTACTGATCAGTTCATACTATCAGGAATCACTTGTCGAATTTTTAACCAACGATTTAAAAGGCCTCTTGGCATGTCTTCGCTATATACAACAACTTGCAGGACCAAGCATGTTCAAGAGATACAATTGGGACTTTTGCACACTTACAAGGATTGATAGAAATGTGTGACCAAAATCAAACAGAAATATAGACATTGAACCTGAAATTCCAGCATCAGAGCTATTGTGATCAAGAAGGGACACCAAAGATTCACATCCCAGTTAACTGTGTCGCACAAGATCCATGGTCAATACTGAGCAAATTTTAAATTCCTACATGGGTTGCTTTAGCAACATTGGACTTTATCTCTCTTCTTCTTGGTTAATTCACACTTCGTGTGAGATTCTGTCATCTTGTGATCCTTCGGTAAAAATAGCGGTTAAGTAAGCTAAATGAAAAAACACCCAAGGTCATTCATAATGGGAAAAAAATGCTTTGCAACCGGAAATCCTCGGCCAAAGACCATTGTACTGAAATGGGTTTTATGGTCCCTGGTCAACACGTTTAAGAGAAAATCGTCCGATACGCAGAGAAGCAAACAGAATAAACATATTATTATGTAGGATTCATGAAAGTGTAGTGTGTTAATTTTACACAAATACCACACTCAACCTTGCATGTTCCAGCAAACATAATCCTCCATTGTTTAAGAATACATGAAAAAAAAGACAACACAAGCAAGAATAAAACAGCAAAGAAATGCTGATAAAAGTGATTGACGAGGCATGAAAAGTTAAATGACAAAGGAAAATGAATGAAGACAGAACGATGATCAACAATGTGGTGTTGACCTATGTGGATCGTGCATACACATTTTATGAACCATCTATCTGAAGGATACATGTTTGACTAGGATTAAATTACCAATTCGGTCTGCTGTTGCGATGCAACAGATGTAGTACCGCTGTATATTAGAGCAGGAATGTAAAATTTGGTCAGGGTGCCAGCATGCAAAGGCACAGTCTTTTCAAAAGATTATGAGAGATATTTGATATTGTTGCGGAGCCAGGTTTCGGTTGCGAGCACGACCGCTAGGTGGAGCAGTATGGTCGACTCTACCGAACACCCAGAATCTAGATCGTACCTTTCGGAAAAACTCCGAGGGTACGGGTCCCTTACCGGACCGTGAATCGTCAATAATTCCACCACGTGGTACAGGGTTATTTGCCAATCTTCAAAATACCTAGATATCCACGTGGCGTTTACCGAGTATTCACACCCTCGACGGCACTCGTACGAGTCGAGCCGTTAGCGTGCCCGACCGTGCGCAAGAGCGGATGGTTGCCGAAGTCCCGTCGGTCCAAATGTACATTTACAGCGGCAACAGCCTTTGTAATTCACTAACACGCGCCACGCTAAGCCAATGGAAGAAACACAGAAACGACCTGATACATTTAACAAATGGGGAATTTATTCAAGAATCGGGGAAACGAGGAAGCATGTAAGGGCAGAGTTATCATACTAATGGAGAATGCAAATTTACACACAAGCACTTAAACAATTCCTACTTAAAGACGGCCCACACACAGACGCACACCCAAAAGAAACGGACCCAAAATGGTCTTTATTATCCTTCGGCTCGGAGGGAAGTCGACTGAGGGACGAGAACGTGGCAGGCTACTGGCCGCGAGCGCACGGCTCGACGTCCGCATCTTCCCGGAGCACCAGTCGGCCAAAAACGGACCAGGGCAGCCAGACGCAGACCACGCCAGCCACGAGACGACCAAAGAACCAGAGCACGCCAGCGCGAGATGCCTTCGCCCAGCCTCGAGAGATGCGTTTTGAACGGGCCCGAATTCTTCCTCTCCGCGCTCGAGCAGATCCCCCAGTGACGAGATGACCCAGGAACCAGAACACGCGCTTGTGAAGACGGGGCGCAGATCCTTTCCTACCTGCTCGATCAGATCCTCCCGATTATTTGCTCTCCGTTCCTTTTATCGCTCTCGGGCGCGGTCCGCTCAGGCGTGGCCCGCTCTCAGTGGGTGGGACACGACGCATTCCCTTATTTGGC
>CM068954.1:124011875-124027028 GCA_035128595.1 Eptatretus atami | reverse complement strand
AGTGACGAATGACCCAGGGAACCAGAACACGCGCTTGTGAAGACGGGGCGCAGATCCTTTCCTACCTGCTCGATCAGATCCTCCCGATTATTTGCTCTCCTTCCTTGTATCGCTCTCGGCGCGGTCCCGCTCAGGCGTGGCCCGCTCTCAGTGGTGACACGCGCCATTCCCTTATTTGGCGCGCAGCCAAGCGAACCGCGTTCATGGCCATATTTGAATGCAAAATATAAAAATTATTAAATAATAAAAAATAATTAAAATAAATTATTCGCAAAAGTAACAATTAAAAAAAATAAATAAATAAAAAATCAAAATAAAAATATTTAAACCAATTTTTAAAAACAAATATCAAAATAGCAACAAATAATATTTTATATTAATAAAAAATATTATAGATGACAAAACAAAATCAAAAAAAAAAAAAAAACAAAAACCATATAAAATTAAATAGCCAATATATAAATTCCATCCCGAAACGAATTCCGAACAACCCGCATACCAGCGAGCCGCGCGCGGAAATGCCGGGAAGCAAAGGTTGTCGCGTTTGAGACGAAATGGCGTTGTTGTTGTAATTTATGTATGTAGATTAGTGTAGTTGTGGTGATGATATGAAAAATCCTAGACTATTCAAAAATAACTCACAGCCGCATCAATTCTATTCACCATTAACCAGGACGGGACCCTAACTAAAGAAAACACATACTTACTGAGTATCAACTGCTCTTACAGAAACCTTGGAAGTTGACTGCTCATGGCTTCCAGATTCGTAACCGATATCTCCAAGCAAATGCTAAAGAGGGACAGCTGGCATTATTACTCTTGAAGGGAACATACTCAAAGGTGCAAGCCCTGCTGAAGAGGCACTAGGATAAATGCTTTGAATTGTTGGGCTGTGGATCAAACCGAAGATGAGGACAGCTCAGAAGGAGATACACTGTCAGCCCATGACCTGAAATAATGCATCACATAGACCTGGGCATAATGCAACCAGTGGGTAAGCCACCATGGCACAAAACCCACGGACACTTCAAAGCCTCAAAAATCCTTCAAAGGACCAGAAGAAAACAAACGTAAATTAATTCAATTTGTGAAAGGAAAACAGAGCACCAACAAAGTGAGCTAACAATTAAAGGAAGAAAGGGCTTCAATGCACGTATCAGACTAATTTACATATGTTTTTTTTGTTCTTTCTTTTTCCAGAAAAGCGGCTCCAACATGAGACTAATCCGATTTCTTCCATCTTCTTTATTTTCTATTTTTTATTTTCTAATACAAAGAACCTTTTGCACTCTCCAATCTGCCTGTCACCAAAAAAATATTGCAGGGCGTGCCATCTCCAAGACATATATGCTCGTGATTCCGAAGACTTTCACAAAAGCTTACTTATCTTCATCACACCCCAAATTTCATTCCATTCACACCTGGCGGCTTTCCTCCCCTCGCACGTCCTCTCGGGAGTGGAGTAAACCAAATCATATGGTCTGCAGTCAAGCAGCTCATTTACTACAAACATGGATGAAGTAAACCAAACTTGAGGGCAGCTTTTAGCTTACGTACGATGGCTGGGCAAACAAGTGATGCGACCCATCCTTAGGCAGCCAGAAAAAATAATATTACTAAATCAAGGCCAATCTTCTCCAAAACCAGTCCCCTTCAAGTCCATCCCTGGTGTATGTTCCGCTCTGATCTCCTTCACTTCACCAACAAACGAGCCGCCTCCACCCCAGAATCCACTAAAAAATAAGTGAGAATTCCTCATATCCGTTTGCCTTCAAATCATCTGCACCCAACCCATTCCTGCTGTACCCACCTTTTCCACTCTTTCCTACTGAGCTGATGATGAGTCAAAGTTGGACAGATAAGTTTCTCTCCCTTTGGTGTGAAAGACCACGACCCAAGATGGCCTCAGGTGCCTATGTTTTCAAATCCGTGCTGTGACTGCTTTTGAATTCTATCCTTTGCTCCTCATCCTTCAGCCTGCCATTCTCCTTTGGCTGCCCCGTATGCATCCCAGTTCTACCAAACATCACTTCATTCACAAGAATGGTGCCAAAACGGATCCTCGTAACTATAGTCATAAATTTAACTGTCAATTACAAGAAAAGTTCATCGATCCATCATTGCGCTGAGCGTCAAGATGATCTCTATCAGTTGAATGTGAATCTGGTCACACAACTCGTGAAATGCTGCTGCTTCTCTCTAAACAATGGTAGGATGCCATTAAATATCTAAAGAGGCACGAAAACCATCTTTGCTGTTATACTTGTATCTCAGGCATTTTACACAGTCTTGCACCTCCCGTGTATGCTTTGGCAAGCTCTGTCTGCCTCAGATCAAGGGCAGGCTTCATACCTGGCCCTTTCTCACTGCCTCCACTCATGCCTGTTCAATGCATTGCTATAAGTGGAACCTCACCCTAAAAACACTACTCCTCTTCAGTGGAGGCTAGAGTTACCCCAAGGCAGTGTATTGGGCTCATCTTGTCGCCATCTACATAAACAACAGAAAAACTTAGTTCTATTTGAGGCTCTGGAAAAACCTCTTGCATTTGCAGCTATGACACTATCATTCAGTATGCCCAGCGCGCATACCATGCCAGGTGGACAGCAGCGCCATAACTCTCTGCAGATGTGGAATTCTTAAATTCTTGGTCTTAGATAAGATGGGATCGTTCAACCTGGAAATTCCAGTCTACACATATCACTCCGGAAGGATCGTCAGAAGTTCTGAAGGAAGCATTTGAACTTCTCGGCATCACCAGCCATGTCCTCTCATGGGCCAATCACATAGCAAAACTGATCTCCAATGTGAGATGCAACTGGGGCATCTTCAGTTGCTCAAAGTCATTCCTTTAAAAAAAAAAATATTCAGAAATACGCAGAGCCTACAAAGGCCTATGTCTGCAGCTCATTGATGTTATGGCTCGCTCAACATGGACTGGTGACAAGACATCACATCTACATCTCTTGGATTCTGTGGAATATAAAGCACCAAACATTATTGGCATCTCCCACGATGAGGCCGAAGCACAAGGCCTGTTGCTCTCATATTCGCAAAAGGTTAGAGTCTCAGTTTTTCCAACTCGCCCCTGTTCTAACCCCTCTGCTCCTTCAGCCCTCCTACCATAACTCCCCAGCTCTTCTAAGATGCCAGCATTCCTCCAGTAACTCTCCTGTATACTCCTAAAATCCGGGCTTTCCACACACTCTAGTCTTTGTTGTTATTTCTCTCATTTGTGGACTGTTCACTCATACTCTTCACTCCAAGGGTTCAAGCAAGCAGTGCACCACTTCTCCTGTCATCCTCTTATCCCTACCTATGATAATTTCTCTCCCCATTAACCCTTCCTAATCCACCCTCTTACTTGCAGTTATCGTTTCCTCCGCCTCTACCCTTTCCTATTCTCTCATCAATCCCTTCCTCGTGTCCAACAGATACCCCACTGCAGTATGTTGCCATTTTACCCGCCTCCCCACCCACCCATCTTCTCAATCTTCCATAACCTGGATTTTGTTCAATAACCCCTCCTCCCCACTACTCCTCACTCCACCTCCTCACCTCCTCCACTCCTCATAGCAAACTGTTGATTTCCGAGCATAATTCCACATGGAAAAAAAGGTTCTTAGACAAAAAAACAACAAAAAAAAACTTTTTTAAACCTCAAATGTTTCACATGCACATAAACTCCCTGCATGACCATTCTTCAAAGAACCAGTCACCAAGACTGGAAATACTTTAAGAAAAGAAAATAAGTTATCTTTCTCACATAACTGATTCGCCAATCAATAACGAGCCACAATGTGAAGACAGTTAAATGGAAGACAAAAAAAAAAGTAAAACATAATAAAGATTTCATCTCACCCTCAACACGATGGTACCACACAGAGGTACCCCAAAAGTCAATGTGGAAATCTGTGTAGCTGTCACGTAACCCATTAGCAGTACTTCTGCACGTGTGGCGTGGAATAATGACTCTTCTGGGCCAAAAATTCTCCACCATCGAGAGGCGTCGCACCACATTCCGGCGCTTGAACCAGCTCTGATAATTCTGCATCGAAAATGTGTTGTTACAAATCAATGCAACTCGAAAATCATTGCAATTCAAGTCCGAACTCAAAAACCTTGGCAATAAAAAATAAAAAAATTAAAAGGAGAAGAAAAAAATAAAAACAATGTTCAAACATGGATCTTGCTTCAATGTGAAGAGGACAAAGAAGAAAGCACTAGACAAGGGGAAATGTTAAATAAAAACAAGAAAGACTCGCACAATAAGATGACCAACAATGAGCATAAAAGTTCAACAGAATTGCTCGCAACGGCGAGAGCTCACACCTACTTGTGTCTGAGAACTCCAAGCTGATAGTGTTCAGGGTTTTTGCCGATTTGTGCTGTTGTAATATTCCGGAATCCTTCAGTGTCATTCTTCGAAGTCAGCTTTGCCTATTTACATCTATGACGTCGATACCCGCCGTCGCACCTGGGGGAAAGAAAATGGGAAATGAGGAACAGCAGTAAAAGTTGTACTAAATTCAAGGCAAGTACACATTTTAAATCACAAGATCAGTACGGAAAGAGCAAATGTATCCATTTACTTAATCTTCATAAGGGCCCTGTTTAATTTCTGCCTCCACAGACAGAGATATTGTCGCTTAATAAAAAAATTATCAGAAATGGGTTCAAGAGAAGGGGGAGAGTGGAAGGAGGAGCAGAAGGGAGTATGTGATAAGAATGGAGAAAATCAGAAAGAAAGCACATTTTCATTTTCCTTCCACCTTGCCATTTTTCCGCTGAAGTTAATATTTTTGAAGTAAATCTTAAATCGTCCAGATGGAGGCACTTTGTGAATCTAACTTGAGAGAAAAAAATATAACAAATATCTACGGGTACGGGTCGTGTAGTTATCATACAAAAGAGCAAAAGAAACTTCATTTAACAAGACCATTTTGTATCGAGTAGCGATGTGAAATTCACCTTTCATGCGATTCCCCATGCAAGATAATTGCTGGGTTCTCAAGCTTAAGTCAGAAAAATGCCCTTCATCCTGGTCTATTAATTTAGGATGTACATGCCAGGTATAAATACAGTGCCTTCAGAAAGTATTTACACTCCTTGACCACTTACATTTTGTTGTGTTTGCAGCCCGAATTAGAAAATGGATGAAATATAATTTTTTGTTTCGATCTCCACAGGTTACGGTGCATGTCAGAGCAGAAGCTCTACCATGAAGCAAGGACTGATCATAGAACTCCGAAATAGAATTGTGAGGAGGCCAGATGATGTGGGAAGGGTATAAACAATTTCTGGAGTGTTGAAATTCCCAGGAAATGGAAAGAATATTGAATTACCCAGACTCTTCCTCGAGCTGGACATCCGACAAACTGAGCACTGGATGGGTGGGATGATGAAAGGCAGTGACATAGTATATCTGGACTTAAGAAGGCATTTGATAAGGTACCACATCGGAGGTTGTTAGCCAAGCGAGGGCTTGTGGAGTGGCTGTCAGCGTAGCTAATTGGATTGCAAACTGGCTTGTGGTAGGAAGCAAAGAGTGGCTTGTGAGTGGGAGGGTGTCTTGCTGGTAGGAATGCAAGTAGCGGGTACCTCAGGGATCAGTACTCGGACCATTACTTTTCATTATTTACAATCAACGATTTGGATAATGGGGTATTGAGTAAGCTTTCCAAATTTGCAGATGACACAAAGCTTGGAGGTAAGGTGATAGCAGAGGGGGTGGTGATCAGTTCAGGAAAGTATTGATACTTGTATAGATTGGGCATAAGACTGGCCGATGGAATTTAACCTGAGCAAGTGTAAGGTGTGGGATGGAAAGACAATGAAAATAGAGATTACATGATGTTAAGGGAATATTTGGAGCGTGTCACACAGGAGAAGGATCTGGGGTGGGTAATAGATATGGGAGTAAGCAGCAGCACAGTGTCAAGCAGCTATAGTAAAGCAAATAGGGTTTTAGGTTGTATTTGGAGGGGGATCATTTATAAATCAAAAGAGGTGGTGTTCACATTGTACAGGAATTTAGTGAGGGCCACATCTGGAATATTTGTGCAGTTTTGGTCACCAATATTCAAAGGAAGGACATGGATGTCAAAGAGAGGGTTCAACACAGGGCTACTAGATTTATTCCGGGCCTAGCTCGACTAGCCATAGGAGCGGCTGAAGGAGACAGGGCTTTATACACTAGAAGGAGGTGGTTACGAAGATATATGATTGAGATGTTAAGAAATGAAAGGTATAGATAAATAAGTGTAGATGAATTATTCAACAGAGGAGACAGTGATAGGACGAGGGCCATAGCCTGAGAGGAGAGTTAAGACGGTAGCAAGGCGGGTTTTCTACTCAGAGAATAGTTAATGCATGGAATGGCTCCCTGGAAGTAGTGGCAGCAGAAACAGAAAATAAGTTTAAATTTAGAGTTAGATAGGACTGGAAGTTAGGAGATAGAGGGGTATGGGAGTTGATAAGACTTTTTAGGTAGTTTGAGCATTGATCGGGTGATTGTGTGCTATGTACGGAGTGCTGTTGGTGGGGGTCTTGTCAAGGGGGATTGTTGTGGTTGATGTTGTGTGTTTTTAACCAAGCTCATGCCCCCTCCCCTGAGGGAAAGAGAGAAAAAAATACCAAAAAAAAAAACAACAGCAACAACAACAAAAAACAAACAAACAAACAATATTTCATTATATTAAAAACTTTTTTTGCATTTTCTTCCTTGGATCTTGTGTAGATAAATTAGTATGGTGTTCACGCAGGCATGATGGGCTGAATAGCCTCACTTGTGTTAGATTTCCTTGTAATTTCCTTGCAAAAGGACTTGGTCAGGGAGGTGACCAAGAACCAATGATGACTATGACAGAACTAGAGTTCCTTGGCTGACATGGGAGAACCTGCCAGGACAACAATCTCTGCAGCACTTCACAAATGTCGGCTTCAGGGAGAATGGCCACACGGAAGCCAGTCGTTAGAAAAATAAGGCACATGACAGCACACCTGAGCTTACAAAAGGCACGCAAAAGACTCAGAGCATGAGACAAAATATTCTGTGTCTGATGAGGAAATTGAACTCTTTGACTGAATGCAAGTGCGACGTCTGGCGGAAACAGAGCACAGCTCATCACTCATCTAACACCATCCCTACCGTGAGGCGATGATGTGGCAATCATGCTATGGGTATGTTTTCAGCGGCAGGGACTGAGAGACTTGTCAGGATAGGGGAACAATGAAATGGAGCAAAGTACAGGCAAATCCTTGAGGAGAACCTGCTTCAGAGTGCAAAGACTGAGATCAGTGAAGATTTTATATTCAACAGGACAATGACCCCAAGCATGCAGCCAAAGCAATACTGGAATGGCTCAAAACAAGGTGGAAGTCGTTGAGTGGCCCAGCCAACCCAGACTTGAATCCCATGAGAACTCTGTGGAAAGACTTGAAGATTACTGTCAGCAAAGCTCCCCATCCAACTTGAAAGAGCTTGAGCAAATCTGCAAGGATAAATGGGAGAAATCCCCAAATCCTGATGGGCAAATCAGATACAGACATAACAAGAATAATTGAAGCTGTAATTACTCAAAGGTGCTTCTACAAAGTATTGACTCAGGGAGTTAAATACTTATGTAAATTGATATTCTGATTTAATTTTTAAATTAATTCGTAAAGATTCCTGAAAACACGTTTTCACTTGGACATTATGTGGTATTTTGTGAGATCGGTGACAAAAGAAAATTACTTTTTTTAACTTAATCATTTTAATTAAGGCTTAAACCAAAAAATGTGACAAAAGTCAAGGGGTTGTGAATACTTTGAAGGTACTGTATACTTTGCATTCCAGAGAGACATGCTAAGGCATCCCAAATGGCACAAGACCTCATCATGTAAATTAATATTGTATACAACTTCTGCATGTACGTGGTTAATAATGCCGCTATATTTAGTAGTCGTATTCGGATGCGCTTGTGGCTGTCCGTTTGCATCATTGCTGTGAGCGTGACTGCCGCTGATGCAGTGACCCCTGTTTCCAGTAAGCTGGTATTCATTTTTCGACCTCGGAAGGATGACAGGCTGAGTCAACCACCTGGTGTTATATATCGGCATGATAGGGGCTCAATCAAGACCCAAGGATCTTAAGGCAGCCACCTTAATCGTTAAACAACACCAGGCTTGCTTTATTTAGTAAAGGTGAGTATAAATTGATGCAACAATAATCATTCAATCTTTAACAAATTACTTCAAGGCTGGGGAAGGGTGAGAGGGAATTCAGCCAACAACCACATCTTCTGAGATCAATTACCTCCCAGCATGATGCAAAAGGAAACACTGGATACTTTTTACTGCTCCTCATTAATGCTGAATTAAAAAGACTGATTACCATGTCAGATGTTGGATGACTTGCACAAATTTCACGAGTTGTTAGACTTGAACCAAAATGAAAATGCAGTTGTATTACTACAAGGTCTTCCACTTACACACTGTGAAAGAAGGGGGTGGCACGGCCATGCCAGGCCTCTTTACGAGGCACCACAATTGGTGCGTTGAACCCATTTTCACAAGTATTCAACCGTCAACTGATGGCCAGGTAACTCAGGATCACATCTCACACTGTGGACCAGAGATCACAATAAGAAGGAAGAAGTGCATAGGAAAAGCAACTGACAATTTAACATGCCTTTTTACATACAATTGGCAAAATGTTCCTCAGTGACCATTGGTAATGTTTTGAGGCAGTATTCATCCTTTAAATCAAACCTTTTACAGCACAAGGCCACTGTGTCTCCTCTTTATCCTCAGTTCCTGTTAAAGCCAAAATAAAACAGCAATAATTTTTTGAAACCCACCCCATTGTGCTAAAAACGGATTACCAGTCATCCAAAAAAAAAACGATTCATAATACAAAAGTCTGCTCAATGCCAAATGTAGCGGTTGTGCAAACAAGGTCACAGCACTTCAGTAATGTTGCCAGAACCTATCGGAAAGTAATGATGAAATTGTGTTGCAATTGATGGAATCAAGAAAAGATTATCGAATAATCTTTGTGAGACGAGACCAAAATGTAAAAATTAAAATAATTCAACAATTTTCTCAACAACAAGATGGTAACAGTTTGCTTGTCCAGGCTTTAATGATACCCACTTGCACAGAAGCTCCCACAGTCAAATCCTTCAAGAAGTTACAAATTACAAGCTACTTGACAGTGCTCAAGCAGGTCTTTTCTGATCCTTTGAAAGTAATGCTAATTGCTTTCAAGATGATATTCACAACATATGGTGTCGCCTCACCCGCAAATTGATGTTTGCCACACCTTGTCAAGGTGTGCGATAAAGACGCATCCACAAAGAGAACAGAGTGAATCAATTCACGTCATTATCCAGGATAGCTTAATTAATATTTTTTTGCATTTATTATAGGTGTTATCTATCGGGCAAAAGCTGAAAGCGCAACCAAAAGAGGCCGATGGGGGTGGGATAAGTGACGCGAGGGTCACAGACAGAACAGAAAATGGCACCATTCTCTGGATGTGAAGATGAAACAGTCGTATTAATCAACAACATCAAAAGGACACATTTAATGCCCCACACAATACCCATAAGAGAAGCAAGGACCTTGGAAATGTGCGGGCGTAGAGCTGTTTGATGAAAACAGGTGTCCCTGCTTGACAGGGCTTCGTTGCAGCAGCACCCTCAGAGTAATCATGGCGATGCCAGTTTTTGCGTTTTTTCACTGCAATGGGAATACATGAGAGGAAAAGAAAAATAACAAGGAGAAATAAGTTGATAAAAACAGAAAGGACTACAAAAGTAAGTAAAATGAGTGGAGGGAAACAATGATGGAAATTCACACAAGTGAGACAGAAGAAAAGAAGGAGGTAGTGGGTGGGTTTAGGGGGGGGGGGGAAAGAATGCAGAGTGGTGTGAGCCTCAAAACTGACAAGTATTTTTCCAACTCGTGCTGTGCATGGCATGTGTGCACAACTGCCAGAGCAAGCCCACGCTGACGTTTGTTACAAAACAAGTCCGTCAACCTGAACAAGGTGGCACCGAAAGCATTTCATCTAACCCACATCAACAAAGAGAAAGCAATATGCATCTAAGCATATGCAAGTCACAGAAAATACGAGTTCATTACATGAATCGCAAAGATTATACAATAGTGGGACGTTTTAGAAGCGTTTTCGATATAGCGTACAGCTACACACGCATCAAATCTTCGACGTTGATCTTGTGCACCCTGTTCTACGCTCGAGGCAATTATTCACACGAGATGGATTTCATCATTTCGCCTACAACTGCGAATGAATTTTAATCTTGTACAGTGGACTCTTTGTTAAAACGTCAAATGAATACTTTGCGAGAACCACTCGTTTCAACGAATATTCATCTCGACTGGGTGTGCATGTTAATGCGTTCGTTCTCCACAATTCTCGAACGCTCTTGGACAAGTGCTACGTATATTAGATGGAGCACACGCAGCACAATAACACGACGACCTTCGCCGCTTGCTCCGGACCATGTAATCCGGTTTGCCTTTGTTTGAAACACTCTGCTTCATGGCATCGGGACCCATTTGTTAAAAATTTCAGTACTTTTTTTTCAAAATTAGTTTCAAAGAGAGGACGAAACATGCTGTGAACGCATCAAACTTTGATGCTTTGTTGCAAAGAGAACACTTGCTCATTGTCGCTTGTGTACAAGTTTGTGAATATATCAACACTGGAACACCCATGGAGCACGCCCAACGAAACATGTTGCTTTGCAACATGACACTAGCCTTCAAGGCATATCGGAGCGAAATCAAAATGTCTTTTCATGTTGTTTTTTGGTTTCATTCGTTGAAGAAAGAAAGCATTCCCATCTCCGCTTTCGCCTGCAGGTAAAACACAACAATGCTACAAAATTAAAGCAGCTCTACGGCTTCTTCATTCATCAAGCTTGAAGCTGTTCCATGTATGCCAAGAGTTATCCCAAGAAGTACCCTGTGTTCAGAACAAACATTCTCATGGGGATACTCTTTAATGGTCCAATCTCGGAGTGCCGTGTTTCAAGCAATGGTGAGCAGATGTATGACGTGTTTTCTGGCGGAACGTATTATAATTGGCTGAATGGGGAGTACAGTACTGTCATTTTTTGGATTTGAAAAATTGCTTTTTTGTGCAACTGTCTCATCAAATTAGTGAGCTATGTAAAAGTGTCATTCATGTTGTCATAATCATATCTGGTATTCATCTTAACAAGAGTCGACTGTATCGAAGACAGTATAACAGCAGTCCATTGCTGTGAATGGGGACAGCAATAAAGGAGAGCTGGATAGTAAGATGTGCAGTGGTACCACCATGACGTCAGTTATTGACAGCGTAAGAATGCTTTGCACAACTGCGTTTATCAAACACCAAGACGATGAAACATGACGACGTGCTCAACAATCCATCCATTGGGACTATACTCTGTGCAGGCGTTGGTGCTGCTTAAGCAGTCTCCTGGCTATTAGGCACAATCCTGGACGGGTCGCCACTCCGACACAGTATACCAGCATTCTGGCACTCATTTTGCCGACCTTGGAAGGATGACAGGCAGAGTTAACCCCAGCTGGTATTAATCGACAGCTCAGCGTGATTTGAACTCAGGACCCTAGGATCCCAAGCCCACCACCTAACCATAAAGGTCCCATGTAATTCAAATGTTTCTGGTATTTATATATTAACTTGACCTTCCTAGTAAGAAATCACCATGTTTCTTTTTTTAAATCACAATGGATAATTAGACGATATTTTGAACATTTGTAGTGTTTTTCACAACTTGCTATGCCCGCCCCTCAAAAAGTGGAGTTCAGCGAACCGCAGGTCACGTGACCTTGAGGTCATCTCGCAGAACGTGACTCGCTCAGAGTCGATTGATGAGACGTCGCGCGCCGTATAAAGTACGTACAAATGCATTGTGCACATGTGTTTGCTATCTCACTGATCGTCTTAATTCTGTGATTTTTCGCGAAAGTTTTTAAGAGTTTTAGCCTTACTTTCAAAAATGCCTGCAAGATGTATTGTAGCAGGATGGAGCAATACAACCAAAGACGTGTAAGCCTTCATGTATTCCCGAAAGATGAGATTTCGGAGAATATGGACATCTAAGTGAAGCTGACGAGGGGAAACTGGAAAGGCCCAGCACACGAGCTCATTTGCACGCCCACATTCGAAGACAGTGACTTTGATCACGGGCTCTATTCGCTGTTCAGTTTTGAAGAAGTTGAGGAGGCTGAAACCTGATGCAGTACCCATCATCAAAGCAATGTCGTCTGAAAATCCGTCGTCCGTCCGACTAGTCCGATAAATCTGACATGCTGTAGCTTTCTTTTATTATTCTCTTTCTTCATTGTTTTCTACTGGCGCTACATGACGACAGTAGGAATAAAATAAATAAAAATGCAACAGAACGTCAGATTATCGGACTACTCTAGACAATTGTCGCAAGGTGTGTTCTGCACATAAGTTTTCATCGTATGCCGACAGCAAGATTGCTTCGTTTTATGCGCGCGAGAGATACGGCGATGACATGGGCTGGCCTTGCTTGAGATTCATTCGCCACGGAGCAACATGCCCACTGCGCTGCGCTGCACTGTGCTGTACGTCACGTCACGAAAATATTTCTGATATCGAGCAGTATGCAAGTAGAATTTACATTATTGAATTACGAATAGGATTTAGTCTAACAGTTGTTATTGCAAGTCTTCCTTCGATGTCCTCCTGATCATCATGACGCCGGAATTTCATCGCCAGTTTCCTCTGCTGTTCCTGCTTCGGCGCTCGAACTGCTAAGGCCGTATTCCATTTCCAGCTGCCTGAACTTCACCTCCCGCGACTACGTTATCCGACAATTCTCCATCCGATTCAGACCAAAATCCTTCTTTTCTCTTCACACTCACTGTCGCTACCAGACAATCAAAGTCCATGTCATCATCATTCAAAACAAATGTTTGATTTTTTTCATAAAGCAGAAATGAACGAAGCGTTTGAGGTCGATCAATCGAATGTGGAAACAACAGAAAGCAATAGAATCACGTAGACCACCAACCCAAGTAATTTCGTGCAGCCTTTGTTGTTCTGGAGATGACGTCATGTGGGTTACGAGTCGTTCAGTAGATTTCGGCAGAATTTTTAGGGGCGTTCCCCAAGAAGTTTGTTTTTTTAATTTACATTTTACAGAACGGAGTAACGAGTATTGTGAAAAAACATTGTCAGATCAGAAATCACGATGAAAAACTCCTATAGGACATATATATGTGCAATTTCAGTACTTTTGAGTGACATGGGACCTTTAAGCCAACACCAGGCATGCTCAACAATGCCGATATGAAAAACTCGCTACCGATTCTCTCATT
Organism: Eptatretus atami; assembly: GCA_035128595.1. Lineage (NCBI taxonomy): Eukaryota > Metazoa > Chordata > Myxini > Myxiniformes > Myxinidae > Eptatretus > Eptatretus atami. The sequence goes on along the minus strand of CM068954.1, from coordinate 124,013,654 downwards.
AAAATCCTGAGGTTTTGTCAAATCGTGTGATACAATGATGGGTTCTGAAATGATCATCAATTCCAACTTTATTATCACAGTCAGATTACCAAATAAAGTTCTGAGATTCTAACAAGCTGAACATGCAATTTTAGATCTGCATGGAGTTAAACAAACAACAGGGGCTGCGAAAGCATATCTTAGAATACGGATTATAAAATCTTCCACCTACTTTTTGCTGCTTAAATATAATCTGTGAATAAACAAGAAAAAATTCCACCCGCTTGAAAAATGTGCAAGTCAACATACTGATCAAGGGCCCATTGGTTTGAGCACATTTTGGGCAGTGATAGACGTCGATATCTACTGCCTGATGCTCTTCTACATCCACACAGCTGCAAAGAGATAAAACCATGAAGAAAGGTCAGGTTTCAGAGGTTATGTCATTATTACTGATCAGCATTACATCATCAGGAATACACTTGTCGAAGTTTTTAACCAACGATTTAAAAGCCTCGTGGCGATGCTTGTATATACACAACTTGCAGGCCAAGCATGTCAAGAGATACAATTGGACTTTTGCACAAATTACAAGGATGTGAGTAGAAAATGAACAAAATCAACAGAATATATAGGACTTGAACCTGAAATTCCAGCATCATGAGCTATGTGATCAAGAAGGGAACACCAAAGATTCCATCCCAGTTTAACTGTTGTCGCACAAGATCCATGCGTCAATAACTGAAGCAAATTTTAAATTCCTACATGGGTTGCTTTAGCAACATGGACCTTATGCCGATTATGTTACGAGCAATAACAAATTTATATTGCAATGATTTTACATGGTTTGTGAAGCAAACTCCATCTAATAGCTGAGCATAACAAGCATATATTACAAAGTTAAACTTGTGCATTATTGATACAAAAAAAACAAGAACACATGAGGTTTTGCACGTGGACAGTTCAAATCCAATTTACTCGAGCATAAACTGGAAGCATGAACTGTGGCATATTCCCTCGCATAAACGGAACGAAATGCTTCTTCAATGTTGGAGACAGGCATTGGATGAATGCATACCAGCACCTTTTTTTTTTCTTCTTTTTTTGTATACCTTGTCGAGGCTCATATGAGAGCTAAGACACAATGCAAAGCAAGGGGGGTATGAGACAAGAGCGGGCGGGAGTGGGAATGACAAAACATGGGGAGCAGAAACATTAGGAGATCTGTGGAAGGGAGAGGGATGGGGTGGGGAACACTGGGAATACAAGATGGACACTACAGGGACTTTCAGGAAGGAAAGCAGGGAATTTGAAGCAGATGGGTTTGGGGTGGATTAACGGGATATAAAAGATCGAGGATTTGGATGGGGACGATAAGAGATGGTGGTGAACAGCTGTTTTGAAGGCCTGGAGGGAAGAATGGGATTTAACAGAGTGAGGGGTTTATTCCAAAGGCGGGGAAAAGAGGAATGAAAGATAAGGTGAGCAGTGATTCGTGATTTTGGTAGTTTTACCAGAAGGGGGTTTGGCGGACCTTGAGCGCCCTGCGGAAATATGGTGGGGACAATCGCAGACAGAGCAGGGGGGCAAGACTGGAGAGGAGACGGTAGAAGACAGAAAGCACACCGACCTGCCTGCGGTGAGAGAGTGAGAGGCCCAAAGACTCAGCCTCATCACGGGAGATGCCAAAGATTCCAAATGCCTTGGTTTCCACAGCGAGAAGCCGAGAAAGGTGGGAGGCCAGAGCACTAGCCCAGAGGGGAGAGCAGTACTCTACCAGGCTGCGGACGAAAGCTTTGT
>CM068954.1:123995347-124006790 GCA_035128595.1 Eptatretus atami | reverse complement strand
CTAGGGTCCTGAGTTCAAGCCCTGTTGGCCGCTGAAATAATACACCAGAGGGTTGACTCAGCCTGTCATCCTTCCGAGGTCGGCAAAATGAGTACTAGTGTGTACTGCATCAGCGACACAGTCGCGCTTCCAAGAAATGATAGCTACCCCGGTAGCTGCCATACGCAAGAAGAAGACCATACGGGGGGCAGTGCTGTGTAAATTAAGCAGGAATTAAGGCCAATTTCTCCCGGTATGTGATTACTCCCTGTGACCTTTTCCTATGTTTTTGCATTTACAAAGCCGGCTATAAAAAGGAACGATGCTTTAACAACAAGAACCGGCAGGCCATGCTACGAGGCTTGTGATTGGTGTGACGTGAGAGGAAGAACACATGATACAAAGAGGAGAGCAGATAGTTGGGGTGAGAGGTAGGCCGTTGACACGGAAGGCTCTCGCTCGCTGGCTTCTCCTCGACATGCCAAATAAGGCTGCACGATTTTCGTGTTCGTGCTGTGTGAATTTGCCCACGTGCTGGGAGCAAGACGCTAGCCATTGACAGTTGCTGGGTTGTGAAGGGTGTACATTTCTGAGGAGAAGAGAAGAGAAGAAGAGCACACCTCGTGGCCTTATCTCAGGGCCTCAGATATTGTCTCATTGTATGGTTGAGGAAGAAGGTGGGTGATCGTCGTGAACGGACCTGGTGCAAGAGAGGAACGGTCGGCAAATTTGAACGTGAGAAGAAGCCGCACAGCAGTTGGTGAGCCCTGGCATTGGAATACCATCCATGCAGATGACCTCCCGTGCGTGACGGCAGAGAGCAGCTTGGCGCCATTTTGGGCGCGGTTTCCCACGCTGATGACGCGGTTAGATACTCAAGTTCTAAAAGACCATCTCTGGCCAAAACTAAGTGTCAGAATAAAGGAGGGATTTCTCTTTTGTTTTATCTTTTCCCCTTGTCCGTTTTTGTAACTGTGTGTAGAGGCGCCTCGACTTTAGGCTGTAAATTACTTCACGTTTCATTACCTCATGCTTTGATTAATTTTCATCAATACGCTTTGATTTATTCCTCTTATCAATACCTGATTTATGTTAATTAAATGCCTATTTATTAAGACTGCTTGTGTCTGTCAATTTGTTGTGGGTTTCAATATAAACCAGTGTATCTCCATGTGGTATGTGCTTCGCTGCCTCCCGTACCGCGCGCTATAATTTCCAGGGAACTCGGGTGTTCACCTCTCAGAGAAATAATTCGGCTATCTGTCCAGGTCGGTCTTAACCCTCACTGGACACGACTATATACATACATATATATATACATATATACAGGGTCCAAGGGGGTTTGCAGAGTGTTTGAGTGACTGGTGCGCTTGATCCAGGTGAGCCTGCGGTCCTGTTTTTTTGTTGTTGTTGTTGTTGCATTGCTGTTACATTCAAGATTTTACCTTCTTTCCACCCCATTTTCACTGTATTTCAGTTTGTTCACCCCCTGTATCCTCCTGCCATCTCCCTCTTTCTTCAAGTGTCCTCCACATTCTTCCTCCAAGTGTCCCTCTACTCTGCTGTTCGTGGGTTTCCTCTCTTCCCACAACGCTCTTTCTGTTATGTTCTGTGTTTTACCTCTTCAATGAGCCTCAACTCACAAAAAAACCAACAAACACCACCAGTGTGCACAAGTGATCCAAACAAAGCAAAACATTTCAGGATCCCAATGACAAAATTCAGACAGCTCAACCTCATTCAGAAACCAGTAGCAAACAAAATATTAAATACTCATCGTTAAAGGACATGTGACATTTCTTTCTGTGCACTTGCACCCATTATAACCATGAGAATTGTGCTCAGAAGTGCAAATGAAGAATCAATTTGTACGAGATGAACTTTGTGTGAAGTATTAGTTCATCAAATACAACCCAAGTCTTCTTCTTCCAACTCCAAATGCAACATCGTGGAGGAGATTCATCTCACTTCACGTGTATACTTTTTTTCTTCTACAGGATCTAGGCTCATGGACGAATGAAGTGACGGACAGGAAGAGAGGAGAGAGATGTGGAATGGAGGAAACACACCATCACACGTAACCCTTTTCTTTTTTTTGTATAAAAGGGGTCGATTACAAAAGGCAGTTGGTTCACAAACTACCAAAAGGGTATGGGGGACATGGACATACACAAGGAGGAAAGGAAGAACAACACAAAAACGAGTAACAATGGCCCAGAGGGGAACAGAATCTGAAAGTAAATGCCTACAAAGGGACTAATTGGAAGCAGTCCATGGTTCAGTGACGATTCTGAAAAGAACACTTGGAACAAAAATATGAGAACAACAAAACTTCACAACTTGGTCCATGAAAAATTATCATTTACCGAAATGGACGCGGATACTCCGAGTCCTGTGAGGACTCAATTCCACCTTCTGATGATTGCAAATGGGGATTACAACCAAGGACAGAATCAGCGGACGATGTTGAAGAAGACCATGGATGAGCACATGAGGTAACTAGAATGGCACTTGGTCGAGCGCATACCTCCGCCAGGCTGAACAGTTTACATTTTGTATCCCACTGATAAGCCGGATATTTAGTGGCGGTACCTGATGAGTTCACTTTTTCAACTTTCACACCTCAAAAAAAATTTATGAGAATTAAAAACCACATTCGGTTTTTTGTTTATTACTTAAAACTCAATATAATCAAATCCCCCCCCCCCCCCCCCCCCCCAAAAAAAAATCCTGATTCTGTGGATGAGATTTAAACCAAAATCCAATCGGTTTGTTCTTCTCACCTTCTCAACTCATCCACCAGGTTTTGTCACAACCAGTCGATAACTTTTTGAAATATTGTGCTGTACATTGTTTTTGACCACATCTCTCAATGATGAAGAATCACTTTCTAAAAATTTCTAATTCGCAGATCTGGATCTTCACCAAAATCTATTCGATTAGTCCTTGCCACACACCCAACCTGTCCACCAAGTTTCGTCCAAATCCATACAAAATCTTTTGAGATATCCTGCTCACAGACAGACATGGGTGAAAACATAAGCTCCATCCATCTTCAGTGGACAGAGGTCATGTTTCCCACAACTTCAAATTTGGGATGTTCCTTCTTTGATTTTGACTTTATTACCTCCACCACCAAAGGTGGAAGGAGGTTATGTTTTCACCCCTGTTTGTTTGTTTTGTCTGTCTGTTTGTTTGTGTACAGGATATCTCAAAAAGGATGAAACTTGGTGGGCAGGTTGGGTGTGTGACAAGGATGAACTGATTAGATTTTGGTGAAGATCCAAATCCAGATCCGATCATTTTTAAGTGATTCTTCACCATTGAGAGAACTGTATAGTACTGCATAGCATGGTATTTCAAAAATGTATTGGGCCCGATATGTTCTCGTGGATCAGCATTGTATGGCGGAGGTATGCGCTCTTCCGAGTACCCTTCTAGTTGTAAAATGTGTTTATTATCGTCTGCAGCCTCCCTCCTTTTCCCTCATTAAAATGACGAACCAATGATGGCCTGTGCGGGGATAAGTTTATTAATGCTCTGAAGTCACATTTTTCCACGCTTAAAGGAAAAATGAAGTCTTTATGAAATTCCCAATTCTGACAGCGCTAAAATGGGGTGCGGTGCTGGATGCATGTACACTTGCCAACACTCCAGATTCTACCGAGAGAATCCAGTTTTGAGAAATTATCTCCGTCGTTCTCCAGGTTTAGATGAATAGACGCACATTGCACAAACTTTCGTTGGTTTTTTTTGTTGTTATTATTGTTGTTGCAATTTTTGAACCGAGTTAGACTGCTGGCTTTCAACTTAAAACAGGCATTCCTATTTCATAATCATTCAGTAAAAAAAAAAACCAGAGTTGGTGTCAAAGCCACCCAATGCTCGCCTGTTTATACATTAATCGTTTTTAAAAGACTTGTCTAATAATTAATTTTTTTATAAAGCATTGCAGTGAAGTCTGATCCAAATAATTTTAAAGCAATATATGTATTTGTATATTGTAATCAGTTACAAGAGCGCAAGTGAGCACAATATACGCCCGAACAAGAAGGTATATACAGAATTATGCTACTACATGGAAAACAGCATCCTAGTTACCATGGCAACCACTTTAGATGACGAATGTATGTCGCGACACACCGTCTCCACAGTCTGTACCTATGTACCAAATATGAAACGTGAAAGTTGAAAACTTTGGGAGTTAGAGTGCGGACAGGAACGGATGGAAAACAGCATCCTGGTTGCCATGGCAACCACTTTAGATGACGAACGTATGTCGCAACACACCGTCTCCACAGTCTGTACCTATTACCAGATATGAAATGTGAAAGTTGAAAACTTTGTGAGTTAGAGTGCGGACAGGAACGGATGGAAAACAGCATCCTGGTTGCCATGGCAACCACTTTAGATGACGAACGTATATCACAACACACCGTCTCCACAGTCTGTACCTATGTACCAAATATGAAACGTGAAAGTTGAAAACTTTGGGAGTTAGAGTGCGGACAGGAACGGATGGAAAACAGATCCTGGTTGCCATGGCAACCACTTTAGATGACGAACGTATGTCGCGACACACCGTCTCCACAGTCTGTACCTATGTACCAAATTGAAACGTGAAAGTTGAAAACTTTGGGAGTTAGAGTGCGGACAGGAACGGATGGAAAACAGCATCCTGGTTGCCATGGCAACCACTTTAGATGACGAACGTATGTCGCGACACACGTCTCCACAGTCTGTACCTATGTACCAAATATGAAACGTGAAAGTTTAAAACTTTGGGAGTTAGAGTGCGGACAGGAACGGACGGACGGACACATAATACGCCCGATATATATATATATAATATAAAATAATTATATTAATATTATATAAATATAATATATATATATATATATATATATATATTATTATATTATAGGTTATATATCGGGCGTATAAAAAATAGTGTGGTAGATAAAAACATTAGAAAGGAAAAAATAACTTGCACCAACAATTTTAACATTTTCACGCTCACGCCGGGGGTATCGCTATAGCTCTCTGTTCTTCGAACAGGCGAGTTAAATAATTGGTTAATTTGTTATAAAGTCGCTTGTTGGATGAAAACAATCGATCACAATCGTTCATACTTGAAGTTGAATGCCATTCTTCTTAACCCATGTGTGGTTGTAATCGTACATTCCAACGATATGAAAAAGGTCAAATGTTTTTTTATACTTTTTCAACTGAGTGGACAAAACAGCACTCATTTATCAATAAATCAACCATGGGAGAGCACTATGCATATCGCTGCATATGTAACAATGACGTTTCAGTGAAATGGGACGGGATGGAATTAAAGCAATGAAAGATCACTGTGGTCAAGACAAACGTATTGAAAAGGCCAAATTTGTGAACAACAACTCATCGACCGCTATCTGGATTCAAACTGCAAGCAATGCTTCAAAGGTGAATGCTGTCACCAATGCAGATGTTTTGTTTACCGGCTGGTTAATTTCAAACAACGTATCATGCCAGGCAGCAGACAGCGCTTCTGCCATTTTCACGAAGATGTTTTCAGGCTGCAATACAGCCAGCGGTTATCAGTGTGGAAGAACAAAGACAACACATATGCAAAATTTTGCTATTGCTCCCGAGGCAACGCAGGAGGTACGAGATGCATCAAAGAGCAATTACTTCGGCATTTCCACAGACGCCAGTAGTGATGAAAACGACAAATACCTTCCTATCTGATTAGGTATGACAACTAAATTGGGTTAATTGCGACATCTTTCTTTGGCTATGCCAGCAATTGAGAAGTCAGATGCTGAGGCAATGCTTGAAGTCATCAGTGAGTCGCTTCCTGAAAAATGGCCTCACTTTTGACAATCGCAGAACCTATGCATCAGACAATGCAGCAAGCAGGGTGTGGAAGAATAACTGCACTGTCGAGAATCAAACAAACAGCCGTTGATGTACCCAGTCGGTTGCTCACCGTCACTTAGCACAGGGTTTCAAGGCCTTTTCATTCAGTGATGAAGATTTGCTTGTGAACATCGACTATCAATAAATCAGTCAAGAGAAAAGGCCATTTGAGGGAGTGCATGCATTCACCAACAGTGACAACCCTGGTGTTGGCTTGAGATCTTAGGGTCTTGAGTTTGAGCCCTTTGTGCCATTTAAATAATACCAGGTGGGTTGACTCAGCCTATCATCCTTCCGAGGTTGGCAAAGTGAGTACCAGCTTACTGGTGACAGGAGCACTGCATCAGCAGCACAGCCACGCTTCCAGAAAAGATGCAACCAATGGCCACAGGCTGCATACAAAACAACAACAGCCACCAACAGTGATTTGAGAAAAATAATAAAGCATGCTTCCACCAAGCGATTGAGTTTGGGGAAAGTGACAGAAATGACTACACTCCGCATTTGACGCCTCAAGATCCGACTTCAACTCGACCTACGATGTGGTAAGGGCACAGGTAGGTCAAAGACACATAGGCTATTGCTGCTTAAGCCAGTAGAACCTTCATTTACTCTCGTCACTGTACGCATTAAAATATGATAGTTGTGGTTTTGAAGGATGGCACCAAGGTGTCTGGAGCAGGGGAAAGGAGACTGGTGAGGGCTTTGAATGATTCTCTGGATCTGCTCACCCTGAATTTTGTCCAGATAATGTGGTGCCTACATTTAGCAACTTTTACACTTTCCTGCCGAGTCGAGCCTTTAATACACCGACTTCATGCCTGCATACTGGTTCCTTGCTAGGTACTCATTTTGGTCAAACAAAAGGACAAACATACTTAATGCTGTAATGAAAACGATGCAGTAAATAATATACATTACAGTTTTAATTTTGCTGTACGTTTCCTTTCATAGCATTGTGTCTGTGGAAACTCTGCTTGCTGCAAAAGAGTCAGAAGCTGCCATTCTTGGTCTTGGCATCAATGACAACAGTATTCTTCTACCCCTTGAATGATGTCTACATTGGATTTGTAGCCAAGCTGTACATTATGAAACATAACCCGCAAGGCACTCCACTACACAAGAAGTTGATGTCGTAATGCAGGCAGTAGTTATACATCAATTGTGCACTGTACATGAAGAAGAAGAAGAAGATGCCTTTCATGGATAGGAATGTTAAGGCTACAGCAGTAATCAATCCTAAATATCCATTGACAGCCAAGTACTCTGACAGTGAAGACCTTTGTGGACAGTTTCCTGATGTTGCATCAGCTGCAGACGTGGATGAACTTCACAAGGAGTTCGTTGGACAATAGCTGTTGCCGCAGGAGGACATACAGGATGACAGAATGGATGAACAATGGACCCACATTGCACAGATTCTGGATCCAGAAACAGACCAGTCACAATTCATCGAACTGCCAGTTAGCTAAGCTTATTCGTCTGATCCCTCGCAACATTGCCTTCAGTGAAGAAGCTGCTGACACACGACCACACAAATCTTGGGCAAAATGTGAAAGAAGGCCTGGCTGCTAAATCAGTATATGCCAGCTCCTCTGTGACAAGGAACTTGCTGTGTGGATTGATTGCAGCCAAGATGAACATCTTAAAGAATTAGCATATTGCAGAATGGAAACAAAGTCAATCACTTGCAACCAAATGTAAGCAAGCTACCCTCAGAACTCTTACAGTAAGGAAGTCAGCAACACAATTCAAGACAGAAGTTATGGACAGATTCGGCAAAACTTGGTGAACAGGTTAGGTATGTGATAAGGACGAATCGATTAGATTTTGCTTCAGGTCCGGATGCAGATGTAGCATATGTCAGTGGGATACAAAACGTGAACTGTTCAGCCTGGCGGGAGTTATGCACTCCACCGAGTACCATTCGAGTTTCACCTGCAGTGAAACGTTCAATGAGAGGGAAACCCATTTCCAAGTGGTGGCCAATTTGTATAACTATACAAAAGTACCCGTCCCCCAGTGACGGGAAAAGTTCAAGTTAATCTCTCAATTTAAATTATTTCATGGAGTTTAAAAAGGTCAATTGTGTTACACTCTTGGTTTTACTCAGAGCCAAAGCTCTGAGCTACTTATACCGCCCAGCGCAAAATGGTGGTGCAACGTCAGGCGACGGAGATTGGATTAATCTAAAAAGAGGGCAAAGTAGAGCTATTTTAAATTGTGTATTACTCCATGAACATCTGCATTAAATCTACTTTAATCCAGATGTTCATGCTGATTTTAGAGCTTACTGGAAGAGACAATAAAGTGACTGACTACATTGCATCAAGAAAAGTGAAATGAAAATGCAAAATAACCAATCAGCAGTCTTTCAAACGCAGCACGGAAAGTGGCCGCCGTAAACAAGAGACAGACGAATGCACGGACAGACACCACGGTTCGCAAGATGTATGATGAGATCCTAGGGAATAGAAGAGTTAGTACAAAAAAAAATTTTTCTTCAAAAGCCATACAACACCTTAATAATGCCATGAAAAAGCCCCATCGCTCTCTTTGGCATTTTGGAAAGATCCTTTGAAACATTACTGAAAAGTCCAGGCCTTACGGTCACAAAGTTGATTAAACACACACACACACACACACACACACACGCACACACACACCTCTTTCCAAAAGAGCACTCATGCCATCATCAGTACTCTTCTTTTATATATCCAATGCCCATCTGTTATGGTCAAGAAATCCAATAAACTCACAGGCCTCACCTGCATCCCTACCAGCCGGACAATGCAGATTTCATGATCTTGCAATCAGAATTTTCAGATTAACCATTCCAAGACTATTAGGCAGGACCTTACCATTTAAGTTCACACCAGTTATATATATGTATCTTCGATATATATTTCAAGCGAATGAGACATTTGTTTGTTTGTTTGTTTATGTGACCCTACTCCTCTGAGCTCCCAAGGTTAATCGCCACGAAACTTTATAGGATCACATTTTTTACCACGCTGCACCTTACTAGGGGTTTCAAACGGTCATTTTCTCACAATTCATAACTTATAAACACATGAGCCACCACCAGTTGGAATCTCTGAGGGGAGATCCATACATCCAATGCTTTATAAAAGCCAAAATGTTTTCGGATTTCAATCCGGATACCTATAAAATTGGTGAGATGGTGAGCACCGATTGTCAAACATGGTATCAGATGTGAAAAATTACTGTTAATTAAGACGTTACAACAATTGGTATGATCGGCAAAGGAGTCACGTGACCTCTCAAATGCGCCAATCATTCAAAAACCAAAAATAATATTGCCCAGCAACACCGGGCACCTTTGCTAGTTTCCCATCTAAATTCAAGTTGCCCGATTGTGTCTCAACGGGGTGAACGTCGTAACCACATCACGTATAATGCTGGATAACACCTCATTTAAGAGCTATTGGGTCTACAAATATTGATGTTCACACGATTTCGAGTCATGTGCATTTTTGTTGCACACACATGTGGTGTATAGGCTGAGTTGCTGGTTCACACACCTCCTGGAAGTGAAAAATAATACAAGCACAAACTATTCAGTCAATTCTGTCCAACGTATAATTACCTTTTCTTTGGTTTACTTCATCGAGAAACCTTAGCAGTCTTAACAGTTATTGACTATTACACTGTCAAAGGACATTCCTTACAAACACACTAAATATTCCACTCTATTGGGAACAAATTCCTTTCCAACAACCTGGTGGAACCAGGTTATATGTACTAGTTAGCAATAAATGTGCTCACAGATTCAGCTTGAATGGATCTGCATTCAGAATTACCAAAAAACAGCAAATCTGTCCAATTAAAAAGTCTTTAGCAGGCAAAGCAGCTAAAGTAAACAGCAGACCATCTGGCCTCTCATCCCTGCCAGGTGTCAAGGATGTGAATCTTTGGATCAATGCAAAAGGCATCCTGTTGGCTATCTTCACATTTCGGATTAGAATCCGACACCACACTACCCATTTACCACAAAAAAGTTAAGCACCACACCTTGGTCTAGTGTATACAAAAAAAAAAGTAAACATCACTTTTGTAGACATTAGTACCATGTCACCACAGACAGTATTAGAGACTCAAATTGGACTGATGATGGACGGTCATGGCGAGTAGCTCTACCAGTACCAAGCCCTGCATATACACATATGAAATTAGAACGGCATTCGGTTGAGCACGTACCTCTGCCTGGATGAACAGTTTACATTCTGTATCCCACTGATTGGCCGAGTCTGCATTTGGACCTGAACAAAATCGAATCGGCTTGTTCTCGTCACCGAACCAACTCATCCACCACGTTTTTATCATAACCCGTCCACAACTTTTTGATATATTGTGCAAGATATCATTTTTGGCCCCATCTCTGAATAATGAAGAATCACTTAAAAGATTCTAGCATCGGGACCCTTCATCAAAATCTAGCCAATTAGTCGTCACACACCCAACCTGTCCACCAGATTTCACCCAAATCCATCCACAACTTTTTGAGATATCCTGCTCACAGACAGAGGTGAAAACATATCGTCCATCAACCTTCGGTGGCAGAGATAACAATGAGACAGCTACCAATTACAATCCCAAGATCATGCTACACTGATTACAAGGATTATAGGAAATTTTGCACAGGAGGAGGCCATTCAACCCATCATGCCTGCGCCACACCAACACCAGATTTAATCAATCCGTTGATACCCCTTCCCTTTGTGTGCAGCCTTTTGGCTGCTACACTGGTACTGATTTCGCCGACCTCAGAAGGATGACAAGCTGAGTCAACACCCTGGTGTTAATTCAGTGGAAAACGGGGCTTGAACTCAGGACCCGAGGATCCCAAGCCACCACCCCAACCGCTAAGCCAACACCAGGTTTTGAATGGGTGATGGGATCTGATGGGTGATGAAGTCTTCGACACAATTTTGTGTCAATTTTCTCCTTGCACTCAAATCCCTCTCTGAACTGGTGAGAACATAAAATTTTGAGTTGCAAAAGTGGCTAAAATAGTTTGTTTTGTTTTTTTTCCAATACCCAGGGGTCTATCCAATGTTGAAAAAGATGACAATGCACCACAAATTCAATGGTCATAATTAAAAAGTATATTCTTCACAACAAAATAAAACCTGTACCTGGCTGGTGAGAACTGAAAAGACCGTAGCAGACCAGTCTCACTGTAAAGGGTGAGCCACAAGTCCCATGACACAGTTTTCGCTGCTTATACAAGATTTATTTATACCATCTATTTATGCTGTTTTCTTTTTTTCTTCAGATAATACAAATAATAAATTTACCCAAGATGACAAACACCAGTCCATTTCCAGTGGGAGAGGCTGGTATCAGTGGTGTGGTACCAGGAAAGGAGAAACATAAACAAGACGATTAAACGGGTGTAAGAAGACTGAGGAGCATTTTGGAAAGCCAGTACCGTCAAAATCAAATCCTCATCTTTGGGAAAAAAAAGGCTACTGTAAATGGACTGGTGTCTGCCATCTTGGTTTAATGCATTACTTGTATTATCTAGGGGGAA
>CM068954.1:123981217-123992489 GCA_035128595.1 Eptatretus atami | reverse complement strand
CGGACATGGACTGGACAGGGCGTGCTTGCCCCCGCCTACTCATCCCCCGCCCCGCCCCATTCCCCCGCCTTCAATTTGCTTACCCCGCCCAAAAATTTAATTACCCCGACCCGCCCCCCCCCCGTCTCTTGATTCCCCGCCCCACTTGCCCCTGGGCCCCCGCCCCCCTGTCCACCCCCTCACACTCAAACCCGCCTAATTCACCCAGCCCCCGCCCACTCATCCCCCGCCCCGTCTCCAGCTTTCAATTTGCTAGGTATTGAAGATGGAAAAAATAATAATAATAAATAAAAAAAATAATAATAGTAGTATAGCAAATACTTCCCCAACAGTACATTTCCTGATATAAAGGAATATAGTTGTACTTTTTTGAAATTTTATTACTTTTACCAGTTTATGAACTAAATTTTACCAGTTTATGATCTTAGGTATTGAAGATGGAAAAAATAATACTAATTAAAAAAATAATAATAATAATAATAATAATAATAGTATAGCAAATACTTCCCAACAGTACATTTTCTGATATAAATGAATATACAGTAGTTGTACTTTTTAAAAAAAAAATTCATTTACTTTTACCAGTTTATGAACTAAAATAGATCTTAGGTATTGAAGATGGAAAGCATAATACTAATAGAAAAAAGAATAATAATAATAATGATAATAATAATAACTAGCCGAAACCCCGTCACAGACGGATTCCGTTCCATGAGCCCAATATGACAACCAGTGGCGGCTCTTGTAAAGTTTTTCGATTGTTCATCACCGCTACATAATGAGTTATTCAGTTCCTCTGGATATGGTGATAAAGGTGGTAACTGAACCTTCCCGTTATGACAGCAGTTGCACGTCTCCCTTCTGAATCGGAGGGCACCACAGTACTCACAGAGTTCGTGCATAAGCCCAATCGTGAACTTTGGAGGACGTTGTGGCCCTGTCTCAGCTGCAGCTGCACATTGCTGTGTCCGACGTCTTTTGACATTCCGGCCATTAAGATAAAGCCTTGGCATGATGATTGACGATGTTGATGAAAAATGTTATGATGTCATGACGTCCTTACGCCTCTCAGCGGTGACGTCACACGTTGCCATGTAAACGAATGTAAAACGAAAAGTGTTTATTCTGCTTCAGAGTTGAAAGTTGACTATTGCCACGATGTGCGATGTACTCTTACAGGTACGAAGTTTCTTTCAGTCCAGGTCACAGTACCGAGAAAAACGTGACGCGACCGCTAGGAGGAGCACAAAATTGGTCCTTCAGTATTAATATATAGATAATAGGAAATACTTCCCAACAGTACATTTTCTGATATAAATGAATATAGTTGTATTTTTTGAAAAAAAATTTATTTACTTTTACCAGTTTATGAACTAAAATAGATCTTAGGTATTGAAGATGGAAAACATAATACTAATAAAAATAATAATAATAATAATAATAATAATAGGAAATACTTCCCCAACAGTACATCTTCTGATATTAATGAATATAGTTGTATTTTTTGAAAAAAAATCATTTACTTTTACCAGTTTATGAACTAAAATAGATCTTAGGTATTGAAGATGGAAAACATAATACTAATAGAAAAAAAAATAATAATATTAATATAGTATAGCAAATACTTCCCCAATAATAACACCGCACCAAAGTTCTGAACACGTACACAACACGTTCTTTTTTTTTTTTTCGTGCTATTTATATCAGCCAGATGTTGTAGGTCGGGGCAGCAGTTGCAGCGGTGTATAAGAAAAAGTTCACTTCTTCGATTTACCTGACAAAACGATATAAAATATACACATTTATATTGCTTCTAACATTTCTGCAAAACGTGTACAAAGTACAAAAAAAAAACCAAAATCGGAACACATCATGTAAATGTCGGCGCGATCGAACAAACCAATTGTAACCAGGAGTGAAGAGTCGGAAGCGGACTGTTCCTCAGTGATGACGGAATGAAGCCGCCATGGACATTTAAACATGGTCACGCGTGACCAAGAGAAGCGCGAAAAGGGAGTTTGGCGACATGTAACTCACGGCCAGACAACACAATCCCTGAAAACCTGTACACACACACACACACACGAAGCGGAACAAACTAAAGTGCGTGTCCGAACGACGCACGGGAAACGGACGGACGGGACAAAAATGGGGAAGGGAAGGGAAGGCTTCCCGTCGCCTCCTGTCCAACGCCGCCTTTGTTTTGAAGTGTCTTAACAGAAAGAGGAGCAAGTCGGCACGGGCTCGACAAACTGCCTCACAACAACGGAGAGACAGAAAGAAAGACGCGCACACACAGAGGGAGACAGAACGAAAGACGTATACAAAGACAGACACAGACAGACAGCGACGGAAGGACGGGTGAGTGAGAGAAAAGGGAAAACAGCACGCGATGAACACCGTGCTCAGCACCCGTACCTCCACATATACCTCCACATACACCTCCACGTACACCTCCACACACCACGACCGCCAGGCCCCCCAAGCCCGCCGACCGCACCTGCCGTGGAACCAGTCGTTGCAGACGTCGCATTCGATCATGAAGCGAGTCACGTCGTACGGGAGGCGACACAAGCAGTACAGGGGACCCGCGCCCGCCATGTCGCGGCCAGGCGAGGCCGAACAGACGGTTAATTTCGCACGATCCGACAACGAGGAG
This sequence comes from Eptatretus atami, assembly GCA_035128595.1. Taxonomy (NCBI): domain Eukaryota; kingdom Metazoa; phylum Chordata; class Myxini; order Myxiniformes; family Myxinidae; genus Eptatretus; species Eptatretus atami. The sequence goes on along the minus strand of CM068954.1, from coordinate 123,989,830 downwards.
AACCCAGACACTCGGACAGGATGACCTTCTGTCTCAGTCGGTGGTTCTGCGAGACCTGGGCGGACGGGCGGACGGGCCGTGGACGGGTTCGCGTTCGGCGCGGTTCAGGTTCCTTTTAAAGGGAAAGAATGAGAGTGTGGGCCGGGAGCGTGACCGCAGGGAGGGTAATGGACCGCGCGCGGGGCGCCTCTTCCATTTCATTCTTTTTCACCGAAAGCCTCCCAAATGACCGTGTGTGTGTGTGCTGTGTGTGTGTGGTGTGTCGTTTCGCGACGCGCTCCTGACGTCACCAAACACTCCAGACGTTTCGTTTTATTTTCGGAGTCTGCCATTTTCGGGATGTTTCGAATTTAAATAACGTGTTTTCATCTGAATTAATGAAATCCAATATCCCAGTGCCTCACACACACAGCTTGCTCACAGCATCTGTTAAACGTGTGACACGGAATTATACTGTATTGATATTACAGGAAAAATGTATTCGCTCAGAGAGAGAGAGAGGGTCGTCAAGACTGGAATAGTCAGTCTTTCCTGGAATGTTGTGCATGCTCAGTCTGTTGAAGCTTTCAAACAGGATCTAGGAAAGGTTTGGTGGATGAACATTTCCACTTGCACTAACCATCACTCAATCATGATCATGACGTCCTGCATCAACTATAAAATTAACTAAGTACCATCCATCCATAGTGCAGACAGGAAGATCTACAGGATTACCTTTACTTCGATGATGATGATGATGATGATGATATCATCAATGAAAATGCTCGGTGAGCAAGGAATTGCCGAATAAACTTTGTCATATCTCCATGATCTCTGAAAAAACAAAAACCTGGAAATCAATTTGGTTCTTACAAGTCGATAGTGCTTCTGTTTAATGAGTTATAGCACTTAGTTTGGTCATGATCATAACTTGGAAGTCAATCGCGACTTGAAATGGCGTTTTTATCGCAATTTGAAAGTTTTGACCCGACCCCCCTGACATTCGACCCCCGACCGCTAAGAAGCGTGTTGGTGTGACACCCCAATGAGACATATGGTTGGATGCAGAATTTGAAGATGCACATTTTGGATTTGGTTTGAAGTCGATACGACCATTCTAGCGGACGTTATTGCGAAAATAAGAATTTCGGTTTTTCGGTGACCTTGACCTTGACCTTTGACCTAGATGCACCAAAAACGACAAGTGTCTAAGTTGGACCATGGCCGACATCTGTACCCAGTTTGGTCATGTTCGCTGAAACGGTGTGGCTGCTACAGGGTAAACAAACACACAAACAGCCAGACAGACGCACAGAATGACACACACAATGACCAACATAATTGCCGAAATCTGAAGGATTCCGGCAATTAACTAGAAAGGCACTTGGAAGAGCTCATACCTTTGCAGTATTACATCGTTTATGGCCCGATCTCTCAATGATGAAAAATCACTTTAAAAATTCAACAATTCTCATATCCAGATCAAGATTTGGATCTTCACCAAAATCGAATCAATTTGTCCTTGCCACACACCCAACCTCTCCACCAAGTTTTATCCAAATCAGTCCACAACTTTTTGAGATATCGTGCTATATGTTAGTTCAGCCAGATCTCTCAATGGTGAAGAATCACTTTTTTTTTTAATCAGATCCGGATCCGGATCGGAGCTTCACCAATATCTCATCAGTTCATCCTTGTCACACACCGAACCTGTCCACCAATATAATCCGAATCCATCTCACAACTTTTTAAGACATCCTGCACACAAACAAACAAACAAGCAGTCATAGACTGGTACTTACGAAATCGTCAACTTGACCTCTGACGTTGTCTAATAAAAGCTGTCTCTAGAGAAGGTAGCGACGCCAACCAGAAGTTTCTACGATGATTCTTACCAAACATCAAAATCGAATGTTTTACCTCACTGTGACCTTTGACCGATTTTGACCAAAATCTAATCAGCGCTAGCATCACCCTCCTGAATCACGTGGTGTAATTTTGCATTGGTAGCTTCTTCCGTTCTCGAGTTATCGTGCCTACAAACAAACACACAAACACACACACAAACAGAGGACGGAAGTCATCAATATACTGTTACGGTGCCGCAGGGTCGGCCGCGAACCGACCGCTCTGATGAGCCGCAAGTCGAGTCGGCCCGACCGATCGCCCGGAATATAGATCGCCGCCGGATAAGTCCGAGTCGACGGGTCCTTGTACAAGAACCGAAATACGCCAATGGGCAGACCACGTGGGGTCGGGTCGATTGCCAATCTTCAATTTACCTAAATACCCACGTGATCCAACTACCGGGTATTCCACCCTCGACGGAACTCGTACGGAACAAGCCGCTGAGGCGAGCCTGTCCCATGCGCGATTCCGAGCGCTTAATCGCCGAGAACCGTCGGTCCAAATGTCCCCCTTTTACGTCAAACCAACGGCTAACTACCAACACATGAAATGCTCAGTCAATGAAAGAATCGACGCGACGAGCTAAAAACATTTAACAATTGGGGTATTTATTAATAATAATGGGGAACTAGGAAGCACGTAAGAGCAGAACTATACCGACTATACGAAATGCAATGCAAACATTTACAGCACACAAAGCACTTAACATTCTCTACTTATTAGACGGGCCCACGGACACATGTACGCACACACACACCCAAGAAATGTGGCTGAGGCCTTAATAACGGGCTCCAGCTCAGAGGACAGGTGAGCTGAAACCCAGGACCATCTCGAACCTCTCCACCTCGCGTGGTCTTCAAGTTGTTCGGACCCGGACTCCAGCGAGACGAGCTGGACCCAATCGCCGTGAGCCGCGATCCTTCCCGAGCTCTAGCGAATCCCTCCCGCGCTTCTCAACATGTGCTGGTGAGACGAGGCGCCGATCCTTCCCATCGATGCGCCACTTCCCGAGGAACCACCTCCAAGATGAGGCCGATGAGTCGCACCAAGCCAGGAACCAATGGAGAACAAAGAGCTCCACGAACCAAGAAGAAGAAGAACCACCACCAGCAGCTCGAGCCGAGCAACCGGCTCAACTCTCTTCCAAACAAAAACAGCCGACTCTCTTCGACGAACCAAGCCAGAGAAGCCGAAGCTCACTGAACCACCAAAGCAGAAAGCCTTCAAAAAGCCTCCTCCCGAGCCAGGCCACAGCCGAAGCTCTCCCGAGCCAAGCAGGACCCGACGGCCTGCTGAACAACTACTCCTCAGAAGCAAAAAGCTTCCGAAAGCCTCAACTCTAACCCAAGCCAAACAGGACCCGACGGCCTGCTGAACGACCACTCCACCCGAACAAAGAAAGGATCTCCTCTTTATCCTTCTCCGCCCCCTCCCCCACGCCCGGCGTGACTCATGCCCTCGTGATCCATCCCCCGCTCAACCACGGGTGGGAGGGAGTTGTTGACGTCATGAATCGCTGGACGGAAGGCTCTTCTTCCTCTTCGCAGAAGAGGGGAGGGACGTCTCCATTGTTCGCTCCCTAACTATTAAATCGATCCGCAGCGCATCTAATCGATTTCTAAACATTTAAACAATGGAAGGTGAGCTATCTAGGGAACAAGCACTTATCGACATAGCTGACTAAAGGAACCTGTATGTTGTGTGCAATCGAATTCCAAATTCGTAACAATACTTACAAAATCTTTAGATTTCGTAAGTAACAAATGAAATTGCTCGTTGAGCAAGGAATTGCCGGAATAACTTTGTCACATCTCCATGATCTCTGAAAAACAAAAACCTGGAAATCAATTTGGTTCTTATAAGTCGATAGTGCTACTGTTTAATGAGTTATAGCACTTAATTTGGTCATGATCATAACTTGGAAGTCAATCGGACTTGAAATGGCGTTTTTATCGCAATTTGAAAGTTTTGACCCGACCCCCCTGACATTCGGCCATCGACCGCTAAGAAGGGTGTTGGTGTTGACACCACAATGAGACATTATGGTTGGATGCAATATTGGAAGATGCACATTTTGGATTTGTTTGAAGTCGATACTGTTAGGATTTGGAAGCCTCTTGCACACAAACAGACAGCAGTCCCCGCAGTTCAGTTATTTCGATAAGTATGTGTTATAGTTAGGGTCCCGTCCTTCTGTCTAATGGGTTAATTTCATGTGTGCGCTGTGCGTTTCTTTTATAGTCAGGTTTTTCACATCTTAAATCCATCTTCGTTCTCGCACCATTGCCATCCATCGCCCACGTGCAACGTGTCACGTACAGGGGTGAGGTTCCTCCGCCCACCGTGAGCTCGTCCAATCGACAGCGGCCGGCCCGACAGCCGACCCAAGATCGCCCCTCCCCGTACAAGGGTGGATGGAGAATAGGGTGCTCCCTGGTTGTTCCGTTTGGGTTCTCAGACACGCATGGGGGGGGGGGAGGTGGTCGTTGCCCCCTCCACCGGCCTCCTCCAATCAGGAGGCTCCTCACCTCAGAGCTCCGACTCCACCCAGGAAATGAGGGGGTTCCACCCTGTCCAATCAGGGCAAAGATCACCTCAGGGCCGACTCCGCCCCAGCCAGATGGAGTGTTCGGCCGTACAATGGGAGAGTAGAGTCGTCGTCAAGAGGAGAGTAGAGTCGTCGTCAAGAGGACAGTAGTGTCATTGTCGTCGTCTTTGCTCTTGGCCCTTTGGTCTGTCATCGTGGTCGTTCTGCGATCGTGGTCTGCGGTCTGTTGCGGGGCTCCTCGTGGTGGTGGTGGTGGTGGTGGTGGTGGTGAGCAGCCAGGACCGTGATGCTCGATCATTTGTCGTGGCAGCCAGGATCGTGGGCTCGTGGATTCCGGGTCGTGGGTTCGAGTCCCACCGTGGTGGGTTGGAGTTGGTGTGACCGCACGAGGGGACAGGTACCCGGCCAGGCTCTGTCCCCCCAGCTGAACTATCCTCCTCGACTGGAGGTCCAATAAAGACCCGACGAGGTGCATTTCTGTGTGTGTGTGTGTGTGTGTGGTGTGTGTTGGTGTGTGTGTGTGTGTTGTGTGTGTGTGTGTGTGTGTTATGTGTGTGGAGCCAGTCTGTCAAGGAGAATTGTTAAGTGCTTGTCGCTCATTGTACATTGCATTTTATTCGTAGTTAAATCTGCTCTGTGTCTCCCTCGCTTATAAATAAACCCTCTTGTTAAATGTTCCAGTACGTTGCTGTCATTTCTACCATTGACCCAGCATGGTGCGGGCTTGAGAAATAGTGAGGCCATCTGTGCCATAAGTGTTCATTTGGTCCGGCGCGGCTTGGTAACTTCCGCTCGTTACGCCGGATCCGAGTCGGTGATAGCGACTCGGTTCAGACAAAGTAGGCCGAGGGAGTAGCTTCCCCGGTAGTTAGACGGCGGGGGTACTTAGGTAAATTGGAATTAGACAAGTGGACCCTTATCTCACGCCGTCAAAATATTGGCGACCACAGTCCTTTAAGTGACCCGTCGACTCCGGAGTTATCCAGGGTGACGACCTCTCAATTCGCGTGTTCGGTAGGAGACGGCCCGACTGCTCCGTCTGGCGGTGTCCTCGCTACCGAACCGGCACCACAACAATACGACCATTTTAGCGGACGTTATTGCGAAATAAGAATTTCGGTTTTCAGTGACCTTGACCTTGATCTTTGACCTAGATTCACCAAAAACGACAATGTGCTAAGTTGACCATGGCCGACGTCTGTACCCAGTTTGGTCATGATCGCTGAAACGGTGTGGCTGCTACAGGGTAAACAAACACACAAACAAACACAGACAGACAGACACACATAACCGACCAACATAATTACGAATCCGAAGGATTCGGTAATTAATGAAATTGCTTGTTGAGCAAGGAATGCTTGTGAGAAAGGAATTGCCGGAATAACTTTGTCATATCTCCATGATCTCTAAAAAAACAAAACCTGGGAATCAATTTGGTTCATTAAAGTCGATAGTGTGGACTGTTTAATGAGTTATAGCACTTAGTTTGTCATGATCATAACTTGGAAGTCAATCGGACTTGAAATGGCGTTTTTATCGCAATTTCAAATTTTTGACCCGACCCCCTGACATTCGAACCCCGACCACTAAGAATGGTATTGGTGTGACACCCCAATGAGACATATGGTTGGATGCAGTATTGGAAGATGCACATTTTGGATTTGGTTTGAAGTCGATACGACTATTTTAGTGGACGTTATTGCGAAAATAAGAATTTCGTTTTTTCGGTGACCTTGACCTTGACCTTTCACCTAGATTCACCAAAAACGACAAGTGTCTAAGTTGGACCATGGCCGACGTCTGTACCCAGTTGGTCATGATCGCTGAAACGGTGTGGCTGCTACAGGGTAAACAAACACACAAACAATCAGACAGACAGACAGACAGACACACAGAATGACACACAACCGACCACATAATTGCCGAAATCCAAAGGATTCCGGCAATTAACAAGAAAAAAGTCCGCGCAGAGCACGATACTTGCAAAATCACCCCCTCCAAAGGTTGCCATGGATACATGAAATTGTCCATTTCATTAAGATTAAAATTCACAATCTTAATCAAATTTCAGGTCAATTGGATGAAAAATTAGTTATTTTTCAGATTGAAATTGATGATTTTGGAGTTTAACCTCAAGTTCACCATTTGACCTCAAAAATAGTTGGTTTCCAAATTCAGCGATGTACTATGCAATTGCGTTTCTATTTCCAGGTTAATCAGATGAAAATTGACGATTTTTCAGATGATATTTGATGATTTTAGAAGTTTGACCTTGAGTTGACCTTTGACCTTTTGACCTCAAGAATAGTTGCTTCCACAATTCAGTGATGGACGATGCAAATCGTGTTCAACTTTCAAGTTAATAGGATGTAAACAATATTTCAGTTGAAAATTGATGATGTTAGAAGTTTGACCTTGTGTTGACCTTTGACATTTTGCCCTCAAAAAATAGTTGGTTCCCAATTTAGCGACGCAATGTGCAAATCTTGTTCAAATTTCAAGTCAATCCGATGAAAATTGATAATTTTTCAAATAAAATTTTATGATTTTCGTAGTTTGACCTTGACCTTTTGAACTCAAAAATAGTTGGTTTCCTATTCAGTGACGCAATATGCAAATCTTGTTAAAATTTCAAGTCAATCAGATTTTAAAATGACGATTTTAGAAATATACAACCCAAGAAGACCTTTGATCTTTCACCTCAATATCAATAGGCTTCTCAGTTGAGACTACCTCTACAACTTGAGTAAAGTTTCACGACGATCGGTTTAGAATTGTGACCTGTAGCAACAAACAGACAAACAAAGAGGACAGACAGAAGAACAAAATCGACTGACCAATATACTTGAAAATCTTTGATTTTGCAAGTAACAAGACGACGACGTCATGCAAAACACGGTACTTGCAAAATCCATAAAACAAATTTGACCTCAAAAATAATTGGTGTTCAATGAAATGACCAAATAGGCAACTCCTCTTCAAATTTCAAGTCAATCGGATGAAAATTGAGGTTTTAGAATTCTCAACTAAGTTTGTTGACCTTTGGCCTATGTTGAACTTTTGGTCGATATTGACCTCAAAAATAATTGGCGGGTTGAATTCAGTGACCTGAAATATAAATCCTATTCTATTTCAAGTCAATCGGATGAAAATTGACAATTTTTAGAAATTCGGCCAACGTTGACCTCAAAAATAATTGGTGGTTGAATTCAGTGACCTGATATGCAATCCTCTTCAAATTTCAAGTCAATGAGATGAAAATTGAGGATTTTAGAAATATCTCCTGAGTTTGACTTGGACCTATGTTGACCTTTTAGTCTATGTTGACCTAAAAATAATTGGCGAGTTGAATTCAGTGACCTGAATATAAATCCTCTTCAAATTGTAAGTCAATCAGATGAAAATTGAGGATTTTAGAAATACCACCTTAGTTATTGACCTTTGGACTATGTTGACCTTTTGGTTGAAGTTGACCTCAAAAATAATTGGCTGGTTGAATTCAGTGGCTTGGAATATAAATCCTCTTCAAATATTCAAGTCATAGGATGAAAATTTAGGATTTTAGAAATCTCACCTAATTTGTTGACCTTTGGCCTATGTTGAACTTTTGACCTTAAAAAACATTGGCGAGTTGAATTTGTTGATCTGAAATATAAACCTCTTTAAATTTCAAGTCATCGATGAAAATGGACAATTTTAGAAATACAACCTTGGTTGTTGACTGTTTTTTTTTTTTTGGTGTACATTGTCTGAGGCTCGAATCTCTCTCTAAAAAAAATAATAATAGTAGTATAGCAAATACTTCCCCAACAGTACATTTCCTGATATAAAGGAATATAGTTGTACTTTTTTTGAAATTTTATTTACTTTTACCAGTTTATGAACTAAATTTTACCAGTTTATGATCTTAGGTATTGAAGATGGAAAAAATAATACTAATTAAAAAATAATAATAATAATAATAATAATAATAGTATAGCAAATACTTCCCCAACAGTACATTTTCTGATATAAATGAATATACAGTAGTTGTACTTTTTAAAAAAAAAAATTCATTTACTTTTACCAGTTTATGAACTAAAATAGATCTTAGGTATTGAAGATGGAAAGCATAATACTAATAGAAAAAAGAATAATAATAATAATGATAATAATAATAACTAGCCGAAACCCCGTCA
>CM068954.1:123934404-123981060 GCA_035128595.1 Eptatretus atami | reverse complement strand
GCCTTCCCGTTATGACAGCAGTTGCACGTCTCCCTTCTAAATCGGAGGGCACCACAGTACTCACAGAGTTCGTGCATAAGCCCAATCGTGAACTTTGGAGGACGTTGTGGCCCTGTCTCAGCTGCAGCTGCACATTGCTGTGTCCGACGTTTTTGACATTCCGGCCATTAAGATAAAGCCTTGGCATGATGATTGACGATGTTGATGAAAAATGTTATGATGTCATGACGTCCTTAGCCTCTCAGCGGTGACGTCACACGTTGCCATGTAAACGAATGTAAAACGAAAAGTGTTTATTCTGCTTCAGAGTTGAAAGTTGACTATTGCCACGATGTGCGATGTACTCTTACAGGTACGAAGTTTCTTTCAGTCCAGGTCACAGTACCGAGAAACGTGACGCGACCGCTAGGAGGAGCACAAAATTGGTCCTTCAGTATTAATATATAGATAATAGGAAATACTTCCCCAACAGTACATTTTCTGATATAAATGAATATAGTTGTATTTTTTGAAAAAAAATTTATTTACTTTTACCAGTTTATGAACTAAAATAGATCTTAGGTATTGAAGATGGAAAACATAATACTAATAAAAATAATAATAATAATAATAATAATAATAGGAAATACTTCCCCAACAGTACATCTTCTGATATTAATGAATATGTTGTATTTTTTGAAAAAAAATCATTTACTTTTACCAGTTTATGAACTAAATAGATCTAAGTATTGAAGATGGAAAACATAATACTAATAGAAAAAAAAAATAATAATATTAATAATAGTATAGCAAATACTTCCCCAATAATAACACCGCACCAAATTCTGAACACGTACACAACACGTTCTTTTTTTTTTTTTCGTGCTATTTATATCAGCCAGATGTTGTAGGTCGGGGCAGCAGTTGCACGGGTGTATAAGAAAAAGTTCACTTCTTCGATTTACCTGACAAAACGAATTAAAATATACACATTTATATTGCTTCTAACATTTCTGCAAAACGTGTACAAAGTACAAAAAAAAAACCAAAATCGGAACACATCATGTAAATGTCGGCGCGATCGAACAAACCAATTGTAACCAGGAGTGAAGAGTCGGAAGCGGACTGTTCCTCAGTGATGACGGAATGAAGCCGCCATGGGACATTAAACATGGTCACGCGTGACCAAGAGAAGCGCGAAAAGGGAGTTTGGCGACATGTAACTCACGGCCAGACAACACAATCCCTGAAAACCTGTACACACACACACACACACGAAGCGGAACAAACTAAAGTGCGTGTCCGAACGACGCAGCGGAAACGGACGGGACGGGACAAAAATGGGGAAGGGAAGGAAGGCTTCCCGTCGCCTCCTGTCCAACGCCGCCTTTGTTTTGAAGTGTCTTAACAGAAAGAGGAGCAAGTCGGCACGGGCTCGACAAACTGCCTCACAACAACGGAGAGACAGAAAGAAAGACGCGCACACACAGAGGGAGACAGAACGAAAGACGTATACAAAGACAGACACAGACAGACAGCGACGGAAGGACGGGTGAGTGGAGAAAAAGGGAAAACAGCACGCGATGAACACCGTGCTCAGCACCCGTACCTCCACATATACCTCCACATACACCTCCACGTACACCTCCACACACCACGACCGCCAGGCCCCCCAAGCCCGCCGACCGCACCTGCCGTGGAACCAGTCGTTGCAGACGTCGCATTCGATCATGAAGCGAGTCACGTCGTACGGGAGGCGACACAAGCAGTACAGGGGACCCGCGCCCGCCATGTCGCGGCCAGGCGAGGCCGAACAGACGGTTAATTTCGCACGATCCGACAACGAGGAGAACCCGACACTCGGACAGGATGACCTTCTGTCTCAGTCGGTGGTTCTGCGAGACCTGGGCGGACGGCGGACGGGCCGTGGACGGGTCGCGTTCGGCGCGGTTCAGGTTCCTTTTAAAGGGAAAGAATGAGAGTGTGGGCCGGGAGCGTGACCGCAGGGAGGGGTAATGGACCGCGCGGGGCGCCTCTTCATTTCATTCTTTTTCACCGAAAGCCTCCCAAATGACCGTGTGTGTGTGTGCGTGTGTGTGTGTGTGTGTCGTTTCGCGACGCGCTCCTGACGTCACCAAACACCTCCAGACGTTTCGTTTTATTTTCGGAGTCTGCCATTTTCGGGGATGTTTCGAATTTAAATAACGTGTTTTCATCTGAATTAATGAAATCCAATATCCCAGTGCCTCACACACACAGCTTGCTCACAGCATCTGTTTAAACGTGTGACACGGAATTATACTGTATTGATATTACAGGAAAAATGTATTCGCTCAGAGAGAGAGAGAGGGTCGTCAAGACTGGAATAGTCAGTCTTTCCTGGAATGTTGTGCATGCTCAGTCTGTTGAAGCTTTCAAACAGGATCTAGGAAAGGTTTGGTGGATGAACATTTCCACTTGCACTAACCATCACTCAATCATGATCATGACGTCCTGCATCAACTATAAATTAACTAAGTACCATCCATCCATAGTGCAGACAGGAAGATCTACAGGATTACCTTTACTTCGATGATGATGATGATGATGATGATATCATCAATGAAATTGCTCGGTGAGCAAGGAATTGCCGGAATAACTTTGTCATATCTCCATGATCTCTGAAAAAACAAAAACCTGGAAATCAATTTGGTTCTTACAAGTCGATAGTGCTTCTGTTTAATGAGTTATAGCACTTAGTTTGGTCATGATCATAACTTGGAAGTCAATCGGACTTGAAATGGCGTTTTTATCGCAATTTGAAAGTTTTGACCCGACCCCCCTGACATTCGACCCCCGACCGCTAAGAAGCGTGTTGGTGTGACACCCCAATGAGACATATGGTTGGATGCAGAATTTGAAGATGCACATTTTGGATTTGGTTTGAAGTCGATACGACCATTCTAGCGGACGTTATTGCGAAAATAAGATTTCGGTTTTTCGGTGACCTTGACCTTGACCTTTGACCTAGATGCACCAAAAACGACAAGTGTCTAAGTTGGACCATGGCCGACATCTGTACCCAGTTTGGTCATGTTCGCTGAAACGGTGTGGCTGCTACAGGGTAAACAAAACACACAAACAGCCAGACAGACGCACAGAATGACACACACAACTGACCAACATAATTGCCGAAATCTGAAGGATTCCGGCAATTAACTAGAAAGGCACTTGGAAGAGCTCATACCTTTGCAGTATTACATCGTTTATGGCCCGATCTCTCAATGATGAAAAATCACTTTAAAAATTCAACAATTCTCATATCCAGATCAAGATTTGGATCTTCACCAAAATCGAATCAATTTGTCCTTGCCACACACCCAACCTCTCCACCAAGTTTTATCCAAATCAGTCCACAACTTTTTGAGATATCGTGCTATATGTTAGTTCAGCCAGATCTCTCAATGGTGAAGAATCACTTTTTTTTTTAATCAGATCCGGATCCGGATTCGGAGCTTCACCAATATCTCATCAGTTCATCCTTGTCACACACCGAACCTGTCCACCAAATATATCCGAATCCATCCACAACTTTTTAAGACATCCTGCACACAAACAAACAAACAAGCAGTCATAGACTGGTACTTACGAAATCGTCAACTTGACCTCTGACGTTGTCTAATAAAAGCTGTCTCTAGAGAAGGTAGCGACGCAAACCAGAAGTTTCTACGATGATTCTTACCAAACCATCAAAAATCGAATGTTTTACCTCACTGTGACCTTTGACCGATTTTGACCAAAATCTAATCAGCGCTAGCCATCACCCTCCTGAATCACGTGGTGTAATTTGGCATTGGTAGCTTCTTCCGTTCTCGAGTTATCGTGCCTACAAACAAACACACAAACACCCCACAAAACAGAGGACGGAAGTCATCAATATACTGTTACGGTGCCGCAGGGTCGGCCGCGAACCGACCGCTCTGATGGAGCCGCAAGTCGAGTCGGCCCGACCCGATCGCCCGGAATATAGATCGCCGCCCGGATAAGTCCGAGTCGACGGGTCCTTGTACAAGAACCGAAATACGCCAATGGGCAGACCACGTGGGGTCGGGTCGATTGCCAATCTTCAATTTACCTAAATACCCACGTGATCCAACTACCGGGGTATTCCACCCTCGACGGAACTCGTACGGAACAAGCCGCTGAGGCGAGCCTGTCCCATGCGCGATTCCGAGCGGCTTAATCGCCGAGAACCGTCGGTCAAATGTCCCCCTTTTACGTCAAACCAACGGCTAACTACCAACACATGAAATGCTCAGTCAATGAAAGAATCGACGCGACGAGCTAAAAACATTTAACAATTGGGGTATTTATTAATAATAATGGGGAACTAGGAAGCACGTAAGAGCAGAACTATACCGACTATACGAAATGCAATGCAACATTTACAGCACACAAAGCACTTAACAATTCTCTACTTATTAGACGGGCCCACGGACACATGTACGCACACACACACCCAAGAAATGTGGCTGAGGCCTTTAATACGGGCTCCAGCTCAGAGGACAGGTGAGCTGAAACCCAGGACCTATCTCGAACCTCTCCACCTCGCGTGGTCTTCAAGTTGTTCGGACCCGGACTCCAGCGAGAGCGAGCTGGACCCAATCGCCGTGAGCCGCGATCCTTCCCGAGCTCTAGCGAATCCTCCCGCGCTTCTCAACATGTGCTGGTGAGACGAGGCGCCGATCCTTCCCATCGATGCGCCACTTCCCGAGGAACCACCTCCAAGATGAGGCCGATGAGTCGCACCAAGCCAGGAACCAATGGAGAACAAAGAGCTCCACGAACCAAGAAGAAGAAGAACCACCACCAGCAGCTCGAGCCGAGCAACCGGCTCAACTCTCTTCCAAACAAAACAGCGCGACTCTCTTCGACGAACCAAGCCAGAGAAGCCGAAGCTCACTGAACCACCAAAGCAGAAAGCCTTCAAAAAGCCTCCTCCCGAGCCAGGCCACAGCCGAAGCTCTCCCGAGCCAAGCAGGACCCGACGGCCTGCTGAACAACTACTCCTCAGAAGCAAAAAGCTTCCGAAAGCCTCAACTCTAACCCAAGCCAAACAGGACCCGACGGCCTGCTGAACGACCACTCCACCCGAACAAAGAAAGGATCTCCTCTTTATCCTTCTCCGCCCCCTCCCCACGCCCGGCGTGACTCATGCCCTCGTGATCCATCCCCCGCTCAACCACGGGTGGGAGGGAGTTGTTGACGTCATGAATCGCTGGACGGAAGGCTCTTCTTCCTCTTCGCAGAAGAGGGGGAGGGACGTCTCCATTGTTCGCTCGCCTAACTATTAAATCGATCCGCAGCGCATCTAATCGATTTCTAAACATTTAAACAATGGAAGGTGAGCTATTCTAGGGAACAAGCATTATCGACATAGCTGACTAAAGGAACCTGTATGTTTGTGCAATCGAATTCCAAATTCGTAACAATACTTACAAAATCTTTAGATTTCGTAAGTAACAAATGAAATTGCTCGTTGAGCAAGGAATTGCCGGAATAACTTTGTCACATCTCCATGATCTCTGAAAAAACAAAAACCTGGAAATCAATTTGGTTCTTATAAGTCGATAGTGCTACTGTTTATGAGTTATAGCACTTAATTTGGTCATGATCATAACTTGGAAGTCAACGGACTTGAAAATGGCGTTTTTATCGCAATTTGAAAGTTTTGACCGACCCCCTGACATTCGGCCATCGACCGCTAAGAAGGGTGTTGGTGTGACACCACATGAGACATATGGTTGGATGCAATATTGGAAGATGCACATTTTGGATTTGGTTTGAAGTCGATACTGTTACGGAATTGGAAGCCTTTGCACACAAACAGACAGCAGTCCCCGCAGTTCAGTTATTTCGATAAGTATGTGTTATAGTTAGGGTCCCGTCCTTCTGTCTAATGGGTTAATTCCATGTGTGCGCTGTGCGTTTCTTTTATAGTCAGGTTTTTCACATCTTAAATCCATCCTTCGTTCTCGCACCATTGCCATCCATCGCCCACGTGCAACGTGTCACGTACAGGGGTGAGGTTCCTCCGCCCACCGTGAGCTCGTCCAATCGACAGCGGCCGGCCCGACAGCCGACCCAAATTCGCCCTCCCCGCTACAAGGGTGGATGGAGAATAGGGTGCTCCCTGGTTGTTCCGTTTGGGTTCTCAGACACGCATGGGGGGGGGGGGAGGGTGTCGTTGCCCCCCACCGGACCTCTCCAATCAGGAGGCTCCTCACCTCAGAGCTCCGACTCCACCCAGGAAATGAGGGGGTTCCACCCTGTCCAATCAGGGCAAAGATCACCTCAGGCCGACTCCGCCCCAGCCAGATGGAGTGTTCGGCCCGTACAATGGGAGAGTAGAGTCGTCGTCAAGAGGAGAGTAGAGTCGTCGTCAAGAGGACAGTAGTGTCATTGTCGTCGTCTTTGCTCTTGGCCCTTTGGTCTGTCATCGTGGTCGTCTGCGATCGTGGTCTGCGGTCTGTTGCGGGGCTCCTCGTGGTGGTGGTGGTGGTGTGGTGGTGGTTGAGCAGCCAGGACCGTGATGCTGATCATTGTTCGTGGCAGCCAGGATCGTGGGCTCGTGGATTCCGGGTCGTGGGTTCGAGTCCCACCGTGGGGTTGGAGTTGGTGTGACCGCACGAGGTGGACAGGTACCCGCCAGGCTCTGTCCCCCCAGCTGAACTATCCTCCTCGACTGGAGGGTCCAATAAAGACCCGACGAGGTGCATTTCTGTGTGTGTGTGTGGTGTGTGTGTGGTGTGTGTGTGTGTGTGTGTGTGTGTGTGTGTGTGTGTGTGTGTGTTATGTGTGTGGAGCCAGTCTGTCAAGGAGAATTGTTAAGTGCTTGTCGCTCATTGTACATTGCATTTTATTCGTAGTTAAATCTGCTCTGTGTCTCCCTCGCTTATAAATAAACCCTCTTGTTAAATGTTCCAGTACGTTGCCTGTCATTTCTACCATTGACCCAGCTGGTGCGGGCTTGAGAAATAGTGAGGCCATCTGTGCCATAAGTGTTCATTTGGTCCGGCGCGGCTTTGGTAACTTCCGCTCGGTTACGCCGGATCCGAGTCGGTGTATAGCGACTCGGTTCAGACAAAGTAGGCCGAGGGAGTAGCTTCCCCGGTAGTTAGACGGCGTGGGTACTTAGGTAAATTGGAATTAGACAAGTGGACCCTATCTCACGCCGTCAAAATATTGGCGACCACAGTCCTTTAAGTGACCCGTCGACTCCGGAGTTATCCAGGGTGACGACCTCTCAATTCCGGTGTTCGGTAGGAGACGGCCCGACTGCTCCGTCTGGCGGTTGTCCCGCTACCGAACCCGGCACCACAACAATACGACCATTTTAGCGGACGTTATTGCGAAATAAGAATTTCGGTTTTTCAGTGACCTTGACCTTGATCTTTGACCTAGATTCACCAAAAACGACAAGTGTCTAAGTTGGACCATGGCCGACGTCTGTACCCAGTTTGGTCATGATCGCTGAAACGGTGTGGCTGCTACAGGGTAAACAAACACACAAACAAACACAGACAGACAGACACACATAACCGACCAACATAATTACCGATATCCGAAGGATTCGGTAATTAATGAAATTGCTTGTTGAGCAAGGAATTGCTTGTGGAAAGGAATTGCCGGAATAACTTTGTCATATCTCCATGATCTCTAAAAAAACAAAACCTGGGAATCATTTGGTTCTTATAAGTCGATAGTGTGGACTGTTTAATGAGTTATAGCACTTAGTTTGGTCATGATCATAACTTGGAAGTCAATCGGACTTGAAATGGCGTTTTTATCGCAATTTCAAATTTTTGACCCGACCCCCTGACATTCGAACCCCGACCACTAAGAATGGTATTGGTGTGACCCCCAATGAGACATATGGTTGGATGCAGTATTGGAAGATGCACATTTTGGATTTGGTTTGAAGTCGATACGACTATTTTAGTGGACGTTATTCGCGAAAATAAGAATTTCGTTTTTTCGGTGACCTTGACCTTGACCTTTCACCTAGATTCACCAAAAACGACAAGTGTCTAAGTTGGACCATGGCCGACGTCTGTACCCAGTTGGTCATGATCGCTGAAACGGTGTGGCTGCTACAGGGTAAACAAACACACAAACAATCAGACAGACAGACAGACAGACACACAGAATGACACACAACCGACCAACATAATTGCCGAAATCCAAAGGATTCCGGCAATTAACAAGAAAAAAGTCCGCGCAAGAGCACGATACTTGCAAAATCACCCCTCTCCAAGGTTGCCATGGATACATGAAATTGTCCATTTCATTAAGATTAAAATTCACAATCTTAATCAAATTTCAGGTCAATTGGATGAAAATTAGTTATTTTTCAGATTGAAATTGATGATTTTGGAGTTTAACCTCAAGTTCACCATTTGACCTCAAAAATAGTTGGTTTCCAAATTCAGCGATGTACTATGCAATTGCTGTTTCATTTCCAGTTAATCAGATGAAAATTGACGATTTTTCAGATGATATTTGATGATTTTAGAAGTTTGACCTTGAGTTGACCTTTGACCTTTTGACCTCAAGAATAGTTGCTTCCACAATTCAGTGTGGACGATGCAAATCGTGTTCAACTTTCAAGTTAATAGGATGTAAACAATATTTCAGTTGAAAATTGATGATGTTAGAAGTTTGACCTTGTGTTGACCTTTGACATTTTGCCCTCAAAAATAGTTGGTTCCCAATTTAGCGACGCAATGTGGCAAATCTTGTTCAAATTTCAAGTCAATCCGATGAAAATTGATAATTTTTCAAATAAAATTTGATGATTTTCGTAGTTTGACCTTTGACCTTTTGAACTCAAAAATAGTTTGTTTCCTAATTCAGTGACGCAATATGCAAATCTTGTTAAAATTTCAAGTCAATCAGATTTTAAAATGACGATTTTAGAAATATAACCCAAGAAGACCTTTGATCTTTCACCATCAATATCAATAGGCTTCTCAGTTGAGACTACCTCTACAACTTGGTAAAGTTTCACGACGATCGGTTTAGAATTGTGACCTGTAGGCAACAAACAGACAAACAAAGAGACAGACAGAAGAACAAAATCGACTGACCAATATACTTGAAAATCTTTTGATTTTGCAAGTAACAAGACGACGACGTCATGCAAAACACGGTACTTGCAAAATCCATAAAACAAATTTGACCTCAAAAATAATTGGTGGTTCAATGAAATGACCAAATAGGCAACTCCTCTTCAAATTTCAAGTCAATCGGATGAAAATTGAGGATTTTAGAATTCTCAACTAAGTTTGTTGACCTTTGGCCTATGTTGAACTTTTGGTCGATATTGACCTCAAAAATAATTGGCGGGTTGAATTCAGTGACCTGAAATATAAATCCTATTCTAATTTCAAGTCAATCGGATGAAAATTGACAATTTTAGAAATTCGGCCAACGTTGACCTCAAAAATAATTGGTGGTTGAATTCAGTGACCTGATATGCAAATCCTCTTCAAATTTCAAGTCAATGAGATGAAAATTGAGGATTTTAGAAATATCTCCTGAGTTGTTGACCTTGGACCTATGTTGACCTTTTAGTCTATGTTGACCTTAAAAATAATTGGCGAGTTGAATTCAGTGACCTGAATATAAATCCTCTTCAAATTGTAAGTCAATCAGATGAAAATTGAGGATTTTAGAAATACCACCTTAGTTATTGACCTTTGGACTATGTTGACCTTTTGGTTGAAGTTGACCTCAAAAATAATTGCTGGTTGAATTCAGTGGCTTGGAATATAAATCCTCTTCAAATTTCAAGTCAATAGGATGAAAATTTAGGATTTTAGAAATCTCACCTAATTTGTTGACTTTGGCCTATGTTGAACTTTTGACCTTAAAAAACATTGGCGAGTTGAATTTGTTGATCTGAAATTATAAATCCTCTTTAAATTTCAAGTCATCGATGAAAATGGACAATTTTAGAAATACAACCTTGGTTGTTGACTGTTTTTTTTTTTTTGGTGTACATTGTCGAGGCTCGTATGAGAGCTAACACACAATGCACAACAAACAAGGGGGGCAGGAGACTAGGTAGCGGGAGAGGGAAGGAGAAAATAGTGGAGAACAGAGATATTAGGAGATCTGTGGAAGGGAGACGGATGGGGCGGGGAACACGGGGTATACAAGATGGACACCACAGGACTTTCAGGACCTTACATGACAGGAAGGCAGGGAATTTGAAGGAGGTAGGTTTGAGGCAGATTAACAGGGGTAGAAAAAGATCATGGTTTTGGATGGGGAAGATAAAGAGGTGGTGGTGAACAGCTGTTTTGAAGACCTGGAGGGAGAATAAGAGAGCGTGGGAGTTTATTCAAAGGTGGGAAAAAGAGGAATGAAAGGGCGAATGTGAGCAGTGGTTCATGTTTTGGTAGTTTTACAGAAGGGGTTGCTGGTGGACCTTGAGCCCCTGCGGAAATATGGGGGGGGGACATATAGCAGACAGAGCAGTGGGGGTGAGACCGGAGAGGAGACAGTGAAGACAGAAAGACCACCGACCTGCTGCGGTGAGCTCAGGAGCTCATGTGGCCGAGGAAGGACTTTGAATGACGGAGGATGCCCAGTCAGCGACTGGCTTTGGAGGCCAGGTTGGAAATGTCGCTTTCCCAGGAAAGATCATGGCAGATAGTGAGACCAGAAGCTTGAATGAAAGGACTTTCTTCCGAGGATTGTTGAGAAAGTCGATGGGGGGAGGGGGGTTCCAAACGGTCCTTTCAGAGAGACATAGTGAGAGTGTGAGATTTTATCAGGATTCAAAAGACATGTTCCACCTGTTGATCCAGTTTGTGATTTTACCCAGATCTGCAGAGAGCAAAGAAGCTGCGACTGCTTGCCGTCTGAGGGATGACAGATGGTATGGCAGAGGGTGAAATCCTCAGCAAAGAGATAAAAAGGATTTTCCAGAGAGTCGGAGAGATCATTGATGAAAACCAGAAAAAGAACAGGCCCACAATGCTGCCTTGAGGACTCCAACCTGGACAGGAAGAAGGGATGAGAGAACTCCATTTTGGGCCACACATTGACTGCGACAGGGGAGGAAGTCTGCGAGCGCATGAGTGGAGATGCCATGAATGAGCTTCCTACACCTCTCTACTGGCAGTTTGGCCTACTATTGGGCAAACTACTCCAGTTCTCCCAAGATTTGAGGGTGCCTTCTCCCAACTGCTGTTTTAGATCTCTTCACAGGTGTTCAATGGGATTTAGATCTGGACTCATTGCTGGCCACTACAGTCAGTGAGTGTTAGAATGAGCTTTATATATTGAAGTGTGTGTGTGTGTGTGTGTGTGTGTGTGTGTGTGTGTGTCCTCATAACTCCAAAAATGAAACCCAGCAGCCTGAAACTTTGCATGCATATTAAAGGAGCTCCAAGCAAGTGCATGAGTGGAAATTGGGTGTTTGGGTTTATTAAAACTCCCCTTTGAAGATAATAATGGCCTTATTTTATTATATCCTTTATCAGACGCATCCTCGCCACCTCGCTCTCTGGGAACTTAAGGCGTGTCCGAAGTAACCTTGCTGAGGTCTGAAGCCATCATGTTTTTTCGCCTGCTTAACCATACCTTGACTTGGAACAGGCCGCAACGATTTCTAACGTAATTTTTTTTCACCTTCTCACTCATATTATGAATGCCTGTTCATCATCAGCTACGAATCGCTGGGTACAAATGCAATGCTTATAAACGCCTGGAGATGCCAGCCTTCATGGCTTTATTTCATTTCCGCACGTCATAACCTCGGAGAATCTCTTTAACTAAAATAATTTGTGTACACAATGATACGCTCATAAACTCCAACGTTTTCTGAACTACCAAGGCTTTAAAAAGACACCAGCGATACATCGCTAAGGTACCACAACGAGAGATCGCGAAAACGCCAATTTGTACTTCTTCTTCTTCTCCTCTAAAACAATGTAAAACTGTAGCGCGACCTAACTCAATAACTGCTTAAGCCATGATGGTGATTCCAACATGAGGAAATTACTTTGTCTCTGGCTAGTGCACGCAACCCAAATATATATATATTATATATATATATATATATATATATATATATATATATAATATATATATATATATATATATATAACATTAGTCATTTTATTACGAAACGAAATCAAACAAAAATGTTGACTCACCAAACCGGACTAAAAAGACAGATTCAAAGATATTGTGATGCTAAACATGAGGATTGTTGTCATATGTGGCATTGTAATGTGGTGTCATTCTCATGGTTATTCTTCTTCTTCATTCCTTCTTCATCCATCACAATCCCAGAACAAAAGTAAAATGTTCAAAAGAGTCGTGATGATAAGCCATAACAGGATTGTGGTGTCGTATTGTGGCATCGTAATGTGGTGTCCAACCTTGTTAGGTTGTTTATTTTGAGATTTCATCCTCTATGTTTTTACTTTTTTTTTTCTTTTGTATTGCTTGAAATTGCTTCCTTTCTTATGTATAATTCCAGTCTCCGACTGTTTTTAAAAGCCACCCGACGTAACCACTTTTATAATCTTCAGCCCCACCTTGAGCGTGATACATCAAGCCCCCTCCCGAAGCCCAGTCTGGGGATGCGTGACCTTCACCGACCTTTCACCCCGATGGTCCGGGTGCTGCGCAAGCAGCTAGGCTATGAAGCCGGTTCTCCACACCTAACTGTTGCCTATTGACCACACCAAATGCTGAAAAGGACATAAAAGAACAAATTCCAAAGGGCAGAACATTAAATAAGGACTGAAGGGTGACGATTTTAAGACACACATATTAGGGAGGGTAGACGCATCTGTCGAGACATAAGCGATGCATATCTCATATCATGATTAATTACCTCATGCTTACTCTATTACATTTACTACGGGATATAACTAAATTATGCTATGCAAGTAACCCATAGAAGTCATTTCCACATCAATATATAAGGGGCAAATCCCGGGTACACCTCTTGATCCGGTACCATCTGCGGAAAATGCAAACATGAATTCAGAGGTAATTCAGGTGATTCCTCGTGGCACTCGCATGTAAGAGGCATGTCACATGTCAACGTTGACATGTCAACCCCTTTTTTAGGCTAACCTGTATATCAAAACTTTCAAACTGTATTCCCGGATCTTGAACCATATTTATTATTATCGATGTCGTATAATGTGGGTCGGGCATATCACAATTGAATGAAATCCACACCAAAATTCACGAAAGGATTTTCACCACTTTCTGGTGTTCACTTCATCCAAAGGCTCGATGAATGCTGCATGTTGTTTATATTGAATAGCAAAATCTTAATTATTCTAAGTGTCACTATATACAGGGTCCATACATAATTTATGATTATTTTTAACCAAAAGAAATTTACAAAATGGAGATAAATTGCTTTATTTATGAAAAATGATGGCAACTTAGATGTTCTCCATTTTGGGCTTCGCAGAGATGGGCTCTTTCGACAGCATTTTCCATAACAGCGGACAATAACTGGCTGCAGCCCTCGATTTCTGCACAGATGTTGTCCTTGAGCTGCTGATTGATATGGGGCTTATTGATGTATACACGCTCCTTTAGGTAACCCCCAAAAAAAAAATTGGGAGGCATCAATCAGGAGAACGTGATGGCCAATAAATTTCTAAATTTGCGAAATTATTCGATGTCCATGCTCTTTGGGTGAAGAATCGATGAAATTTAAAATAAAATACCACGATTTTGGTTCTTGTTCAGTTGTGAATTTTTCCATGGGTAATTTTTCAAATGTTAATCTAAATTCTGAAAAGAAAAGAAAAACAAATTATTGAAAAACAGAAATGATTTTATTTAATTCTAAATCCCTATGTGACTTTGGGGGCAGCCTGTTAATCTAAAGAATACTGTACGTGAATCAGAAAAAGCAACATCAATCAATTGTATGAGCAAAAAAGCATTGGATACGACCTCTGACACCAAACTTTAAGGGAGTTAAAAAAGTACATTCCTCAATATTGTTTTGATCACTGTTTGACCTCAAGATTGCTGTTCCACCATCCAGTGTTGACATCTGACATGTGAAGGATTCTGGTTTTGGTGCCTTTCCCATTTGAAAACTCAACCAAGAATATCTCGCCGTTTTTCTGTGTTCATGTCATTGCTCTCATCATGATCAATGACTAATTATATATTGTCTGGTCTGTCTTCATATTTCAACAATCGTATAGATTTAGTTAGACTGGCTTTTTATTATTTAGGAGCCGTTTTCCTCCGACATGAAATTTCGCAGCAATTTGCTGTCACAGAACATTTCTTTCATGAGATAGTAAAATGATCATCAACCATCACTGGCAAATTATGTTCAGCCATCAATCGCACAACAACACTTCTGCCTTTGTCATATCTGCCTCCACTGGCTCAGGTTGTTTCCTTTGAAAATGAATGCCAAGGGCACAACTGTTTATTTTATTTACATTATCCTTGTGAATGTCTAAAAATGCATTTCCAGGTCATATTAACCAAGACAGCACACAAAAGGTGTACTCGTCACCCTCTGGTGAAGCTTGAATGAGTCCATGATATTCAGGCATGGTTTTCCCATTATTTATGGTGACAGCCAGTGGCGGTATGTTACCTGTCAGTTTTTTTTTCCTGGGCATCTGGAGGTGGCATGATTGCATGTAAACAGTCACTATCGTGACATGGCTAGATTGCTGCATCTTGCGTCTCATGTCTGTGAGCATTTGTGCACGCAGCCATTCATCTTACAACCGTACTACGTGAGATGAAAGCAGAACTTTGAGGATGAGTGGAATGTAGAGAAGGCATACCCAACCATGGCCATCCAGGAGATGAAAATGCGTTGATCGCCCAAGCCGCCGGATCCTGTGTCCGAGAAAAGTACACCACAAGGTGGTTGGTTACAGCATGACGCAAACAGATAATTTCTGGAGAAATGCTTTAAGATAGTCTTTATGACCTGTGGAGGAGTGTCCACTCCAAGGAGAGATACTCTCCATTTTGACAGAAAATCTGCCAACAAGTTTTCTTCCCCAAGAATGTACGCTGCAAAAAGATCGATCTCATCAGCGATCCATTCCCAGACTTCCATCGCCAGATGACAAAGGAAGTGTGAGTCCCTCCCTGTTTGTTGATATACATCACAACTGTACAGTTTCCAATCTTGATCAGTATGTACTGCCCTTTCACCACAGCTAGAATATACTGAAGAGCAGCCAAGCAGCTTAGCTTTAGCATGTTGATGAGAGCTTGAGCTTCTTGGTGGGACCATTTGGTGGACAAAATATTGCCCTGACAATGTACCCCCAACCCTCCTTGAAGGCATCCGTTGTCATGACACTGAAGACAGACATGGCCTGAATGGCATTCCCACCAGGAGATCTGTTGGCTGCTCCCACCTGAAGAGCTGTCCACTAGACTGACGAGGAGGCCTATGAATAAACTTTTTTCCAGGCTACTGCAGAGAGGTTCATTGAGCCAACTCAATTGGATCTTCCCATCTGGTGGGTGATGGACATGCCAGCAAAAGCTGGAATGTCTCATCCTGCCCAAGGAAAGAGGGGAATTGGAAGGAGTCAAACTGGCTTTTCGAACAGAGCCAAAAGATTTGAACAATGTGATGTAGTCTCCAATTGGTTCCAGAGGAGTTGCTCTAACCCATGCAGGGATGTACTGTATCTCTCAAGTCCCCCACTTTATTGGTGGTTACACCAATTCCCTTGGTGACAGTAATAGCAGGATGGAATGAAGCATCTCCATATGAAAGAGGAGCTTGCGCAAGTACTGGTTTATCTCCTTTAAATTCAGAAGCATCTGCAGTCCCTTGGAGCATTTGGGGATGAGAAATACAAGTTGACAAGCATAGACTGTAGTGATCCTTCACTTACTTCATTGCCCTTTTCTCAAGAAGGGCCTGGATTTTGCTGGCCATGCTATTGTGCTGTAGGATCCTGTGGCGGGATGTTTCCCTGTGAAGGACACCTCCTGGAGCGGTGACTCCAATTTGACTTTGAACTCAACGGAGAACATCAACAAAACAAATTTTGTCAACTCGTGATGTCCTCCCAGCACCGATGGAAAGCGCGGAGGCACCCTACTGATCTCCTACTTCTCAAACACTCCTGATAGCCATCACAATGCTCCTGCCCCTCAGGGGAGGGTCAGTCCTGCCTATTCCAGCCGAGCATCGCTGGAAACGCCGCTTGCTTCTTCGGCTGAAAAAGAGAGGGGAAAGTGTATGATTAGGTCGGTTTGGCCAGGTGGTCAGGACAGCGGTAGTCTGACGGTCTTCCTCTGCTTTGTTTGGGCAGCTGAGGGCAGAGCTTGCAGCAGTTTCCCATGCCATTTGTCATGGTATAGTTCTTTGTTAATGCAGCCAACAATGTGATCCACCAAACGACTTATTGGCAAAGACTTGCTCTTTGCCATAAGCCCAAACCACTGACAAGGAGAAGAGGTGACGGCATTGTCAATTAGCGTGTATGCCATCCCTTTTCCAATGAGACCACTGTAGGTCATGCAATACTTAACTGATGAGCAATGAACTCCTTATCGTCAGGTGTTTCTCTGCAGTCGGTCAGCCTCCATGCATAGGTATTGCATAACCTCAGTGGATTGGACAGCATCCCTGGTATGCAGGGAGGCAACAAGTCGGCTCTCCCAAAACGAGGAGACCCCACCTTTCCTCCTCCACTTTGAATTACTTGGAGCGGAAAGGATGGGACAGTCTGACTTACTGCGATACTCTCTGTTGATATGCTTCTCGTTCTGGAGGAACAGACAACAGTTTTTTTTAAAAAAGTCATAATCTTCCAGGATGGAAGTGAAAGGCATGTTTCATACCAGGGGTGGCTTGTTTGAATGGATGCTCGGTGCAAAGTGAGAAATATTCTCCATGCCAGGTGTGGCCTGTTTGAGCGATGCTCGATGCAAGTGAGAAATATTTCTCTTCACAACGAGCACAAGTCGGATTTCCCAAACATCCTGACTGAAGCCTTGGGTGGCTGAACAGATCTTCTGGTATCTGTGGTGGGCAACTTGAGGGAGTAACGGTGCAGCAAGGCTGCTGCCACCTCCCCTGACTGCACCACCTGCTGCACCTCACTGGGATCTGCCTCAGCAGAAAAAGAAGCATATTCCACTGAAGGGTGGGAAAGCAGAATTACCATCATTAAAGATCTATGATCTCACTGCCGTTGCTCCCTGGAAGAGTGAGCTCTGGCTCCACCTCAGCAAGTGGAGCTCTGGAGCTGCCGGAGCTCCTCTTGTGCTTTCTGTTAATCTGAGAAGGCTGCTGAAAGGGAAGGGTGGGAAACAGACCCTCCTGAGATGCCCACTGCAGTATCTGTGTAACCATCATAAAGAAGGGGATCAGCACCCGGAGGGATATCATTCCTGCTTTCATCCTTTTCCTCTTCTCAGGATGGGGGCAGTCCAGCCTCGAAACCCAGCAGCCACCCATTAGTCAGATGCCAGAAAGTTGCAACAATGATGATGTCAAAGAGGAGAGGCACGTTTCGGTTTAACTTTGGCCTTCATCTTCCTCTTCGTATGCTTCCTTTGCCCTTTCCGAGGGTGGGTGCAGGGGTTGGGGGAAAGAGAAGAATGAGACTCGGAAGAGAGATTTCTCCAGAGCTGTGGTTAACATCTCTTCAGAGCAACCCCGGGTCTGGGAGCAATCTTTAAGGGCCTGCCTTTCCTTTCCGCCACACACCGTGGTGTTGTCCGACGTTCTGGTGTTGTGTCAGTTCCAGGGTCCGAATGGACCGCACGCTATAACACAGGGTGAAGTTCAGTCTCTTCAGAGGAACCTTCTGAAGAAGATGAAGGGTCACCTTGGATGGCTGGATAAACCTGAGGAAGTCGAGGAGGTCATCCCATCAGGTTTTTAGGATTATGTAGGTGGTGGGGGCAACCATCGCCTGTTGAAGGAAAAACGGTGGGACACCACTGCCTGTAGGTTTGGAGAGTGTACTCATGTCCTGCTTTTGAGACTGGAGGAACACCCCCACAGAGGCCTGAAGCAGACTATGATGGTGAGGGTACAGCCACCTGCTGCCTGGTGCCAAGGCAAGGAGCACCCCAACCGGCTCCTCTGGGAGGGGACCAAGGGACTGGGTTGGGGTTTCACGGTGTAACTTACACCTAATCACTTGGATAAATGCCAACTGGTAAGATAAAGTCACAGTCAAACACTGTAAAACTGGAAGAGGAA
Source organism: Eptatretus atami (assembly GCA_035128595.1). Classification (NCBI taxonomy): domain Eukaryota; kingdom Metazoa; phylum Chordata; class Myxini; order Myxiniformes; family Myxinidae; genus Eptatretus; species Eptatretus atami. Next base: position 123,962,828 of record CM068954.1, on the reverse strand, counting down.
AAACAGAAAAAACCGTGTAGTCAAACTCAAGGCAGTCACAAAAATTTGAAACTTAAACAAGGTCGAGTCTGAGCCTGAAGGCATTATTTTTATAAATAATTTCCACAAACAACTGGGAGGCAAGGTTATAATCAGTATAAATAATGAAACCAAAAGGGAAAAAAAACTGAAAAAAACAACACAAAGCAAAATAACTTCTGAACAGGGAAAGCAACCACAAGACATAAAATCCAAGGTATTAGGTCTCGTCAAAAATGCAAATTAACAAGAGCTCAAGTGAGCACAATTACGCCGCACAAGAAGGTATATACGATATGTGCTACTACAAACTGGAAAACAGCATCCTGGTTGTCATGGCAACCACTTTAGATGACGAACGATGTCGCGACCACCGTCTCACAGTCTGTACCGTATGTACCAAATAATGAAACGTGAAAGTTGAAACTTTGGGAGTTAGAGTGGCGGACAGGGAACGGACGGACAGACAGACGGCGGACGGACGGACCGACGGACGGACGACGGTATCACATAATACGCCCGCGAATATATATATATATATATCGGCGTATAAAAGGGATTTACAGGGCAGAACTGAGAGGTACAGTATGTCGGTAGCGAGGAATGCCATGAAACAGGGGGTGCTGGGTCGGCTTTGCAGTGCGAGGCTGGATGTGACCATACTGAGTTATTGAGGGGGGGGGGTGTTTAAATTTGTTTTCTATTTCGTTTTGGAGCGCTTTTAAAGGGAATATTTAAAGAGACTGACTCGTGTGATGTACCAAATTTTGAAAATTAAAGCTGTTAAAATATTCAACGTTTTGGCTTTTTATGCATATTTATGCTTCGCCCATTGTGTGGGTCATCTCTGCTGGCAGAAGGGAGGCGGACTCTTCCCGGTCTGGCGGGTACGTGTGTTTTGTGGACAAGGACGGTTTTTTACGGACACATTTGGATTGTTTTTAAAATAAAGAAATTTAAAACTCTATAAGTGGCGGTAAAGCTGCCTGGAGCATTTCTTATTTAAGAATCTGGACACGTAGGCCGTTCCAAGGATAGCTAGGTACAAGTTTATGAATTAATATCAAGTAAATCAAGAATGAGTTGAGTGATCAAAAGTGATCTTTATTTCACAAGTTTACAGGTTAGTAATTTAATGTAAATATGTCAAAGGTTATCGAATTAAGCTATTGTTTACATTCTAATTGTGGCTAGGTATGCTAAAGAGGCAGGGTTTATGATGATATAATAATTTTATTTTAATACTTTTTTTAAGTCCCTTACGTACGGTACAACGACTTATAATAAAAAGTGGAGCAGATGCTTCCACCCAAACTTATGCTGTCTGGGATATATTTAATAACCTACATGTCTTGTACAAAGGGCGTTTCTGGTTGAAGGTATACCAATTTCAGGCTTGTGTAGTCTTACCTCCGCTTCTACTCAACAAGGCATGAGTACACCATTCATTAATATAGTACAATGTGAATTAACGTCTAATGAATACATGTAGACTTGTTATAGTCTTGTGAAAGGCACTCTTGCCACGTACACGTGGCACATACTTCTACAGCTGTGATTTACATCCCAACAGAGGGTGGGTAAACGGCTAGTTTATTATAAGATAAAATAACGGTGATTACTGACTATTCTCGAAGTAACATGGGGTTTCCACCTCGGATGGTTATTGTTTATCGATCAATGGAAAGGGGGATCCTAAATGAGGGCAGTGATGAACCGAAATTTGACCTGTGCCAACATTATAGTCAAAGGGTCTGAGGTTTTAAACTAACACCATAAGAAGTGAGGAACTCATTGTGTTTTACAGCCATTTCAAATTGGCATGTATTTTGACGTTCAGCGAAACCGTCTTATTCCCTACGTACAATGGCCTCCAATAAAACATACAGGTCCAAATTAGTTATTTCCTTAGCACCATGTGCAGATAGTCCTCCCTTTTGTGTAGTTGGGTTTTAATGAGTCAACATGCATTATGTGGGGCTTTGTGAGGTTTTTGCCCGCCATTTTCTCCCGCCTTTCATTTTGGATAGTCACAAGCAGACACGGAGCGCTGTGGAACGCACACCACCTTGGCCAGCTAATTTGCATATGCGTGCCAAAACCCAGTTTGAATCGCGCGCAGACAGAATCAAACTGCCAACATTTACTTTAACCTCCCACCACAACTCTTCCAACAAACACTACAATGACCACACTAACACTGATTAAATAATTAAGACATTTATTATCACTCCACATCATAGAAATTATCCAAGCTCGCTATACAATTCTCCATTTGCTCAAACACCATGACGCCTCAAACCACAGTAAGAACCACGCAGCCACCAATACCGACCAACTCGAGCAACATCACCACCAATTCACTGCAGATGACTGCCGTGCTTCAGAGCAACGAGAATGATGGTGCAAAATGCATCGCAGTGGGCCCTTTCAGATCTGACGTTCAGACTCGCATAGCACCGAAGTTGCAAAATGTGCGCTGATTGCCCATGAGGCCCTTGTGAATAGCCCTGATGCTTTTGCTTGCTGTAATGCCAATAGTATCCAGCGCACGCTGCCTCGGAAAGCGCAGCCAAAAACGCCAGCTCCATTTAAGTAACAGAGCTCTGATGTGTGGGCCCCATCCGGGAGGTAATGAAGTATATTTGCACTGTGAACTCACGAAGGCAGTCGGCAACGAGAGAAATGGGTGTGCACCTTAATGGGTGTGCCGCAAATCCCGGTAACCAACGCTGGCGACTCTGCTGATCCGCACGCAAGTCCCGCCCCTACCAAGCAGGCTTGTTCAGCGTGCATTCCAGAACGTGCAAGAGGAACTTTGGCTTGGTTGGTGGTACACTGCGAAAGCGAGTCGGAGCTGGTGGAACGGAGCTGGAGCTGTGGAAGGAGTTTGACGGATGGAGGCGCTGGCGGGCGAGCGATTCAGGCGCCATGCAGGGCAGTTCATTAAAGGCCAGGCAATGAACACCTCACACATTTAAGTTAATCTGTCTCTGCACACGTTCTTCTCTCTCTCTAAATGCGTCTGCGCTCACACGTGGGCAGAGCATGACAGAGGTTCATGGCCGCAACCCATATCTTTCAGAGCGACCTCACTGATACGCACGCTCTTTCCAGTTTCTCTCACACCTACCGCTTCCCCATCGCACCTCTTCAAACAGCAACTTAGACACCAACCAGTATTGCCTCCTTTTTACCCCTCCCTCAGGCGAATGGGAACGAGTGGGTTCGTCAGCCCCGCTCAGTGGAGTTTAAAGAGGGTCACAACACCTTTCAGCACTGTCTGATGATTGTGGGGGGACCCTTTTGACGTGTTTAATAAGTAACGTGTATAAGCTTGATAGTTGGGATAATTCTGCTCGTCTGTCCCTGTGCTTTATCAATAAAAATCTCTTGTAGCCTTTTGAGAGCTTTAAAACTCACCGATGCTTCCGCATCCCTCTCTTTTTATAAATACCTTTTCCCTCTCTTTTTTTTCCGCTTCGCATCCTCTCCCGGCTTGTTGAAGTTATGCTTTCTGATCTGCTTGATGTGTCTATTCCTCAGTGGTCTAGTTCCATCCGCCCTACTGTTTAGCCTGGGGATTTAATTTCCCAACAAATTGTCTGCCAGTCTATATCGTGTTCACTGTTCAGTTTTCGCTCGGCTTGCATCCCATTAAAGATCTGAAGATGAGATCAGATCAGTGCAATACCGAGGATGCGTTCTGCCAGCTAGAAACCGTGACGCCCAGACCACGTGAGTTCAACTAATTGTGTTCGCAGTCGATTAGCAACCCGCCGGAGTGCGGAGTATCCGTGCTTGGTGGCCTCAGGTCGGTAGTCCTGGAAGGAAGCCGAGGCACTTCGCCCTCGTTGTAGATCCAGAAACCAGTGGCTGTAACAGCATGAAAGCATTTCTGCAAGGATGATGGCCTTGGAAAAGAACATTTTGAGAGGGTGGCCTGACCCAATCATGTGGAATGAAGCAGGTGGAACAAGGAAGTTATATTCCTATAGCAGTGAAGAATAAACATTTGGCCAAAACAGTGCTTGAGTCAATTATAGCCGAAAGTTTCATCGAATCAACTTCGTTTCGCATGACATAAATTGTTGCTCTTCCAATGATATTACATTTACTGCAGATACAATGCATGCAACGTCCAATTAATGAGAATTGTCAGTCCTTCTTGTTCTTGTTCTTAAGTGATTTCCTTTGTAATCAATGCATTTACTAAAGGAAGCACTTGACAGTTTGTACGCACACCGCAGGGTCGTTCATGGTGAACCCGATTCAACAATACGTGATACTCTTTTGTCCCTCCTCCAGCAAGCACACAGCAGGTAAATCTTTCAGACAGTGTTCGAGAGGTATAGGAAACAACGCGCTTGGCGAGAGTATGTGGGGTGTTTGGTATGGAGACATTAGCATACCTTTTTTTTTTCTCAACGAGGGAACGAAAACGAAACCACATTGGCTGAAAAATCTTTTGAAAAAAAACAGCAGGGTTGAAATTTTCAACAAATAAATTTATGACATAAAAATATTGTCCGTTTACGTGGAACAATTATGCCCGGCTGAGGAGGTATACGTTGGTGTTTGTGAAGTCAAAAATGCTCTCCCTTCTTCCTTCTTCCATTCTTGTACAACTATTTTGATTGGGAAAACAATGAAACAAAACTAAACAACATCCTCAAAGAAACAAGTAAACCACAAAGGTTATTTACAAATAAAAAACAAAACAATGCAGAAAGCATAAACAAGTTCAAATATTTTTGCCAAAAGGCAGACTCATTGATGTTTTTGGTGAATGCGTGAGCCTTCGTGGGAGACAATGCAGGCAGCAGGTTCTAGTTCTGTTTGAAATATCTATAGACGACTCCGAGCATAGATGATGAGAGAATTAATAATTTTCATTATGTGGTGTATGTCTGTGTGGATGTGTGTTTTATAGTTTGCCTTTTTACATTGACCCCCCCCCCCAACCCCCCCCCCCCCCCCCCCCCCCCCCCCCCCCCAAGACCCCCCCCCCCCCCCCCCCCGTCATGGCTCCAGATTTTATAGCAATCAGACATGACTTAACATGCACATTCCATATTTACCCACTTTTTCTCACTTTTAGCTCGCTGTTCGAAGAACAGAGAGCTATAGCGATACCCCGGCGTGAAGCGTGAGCGTGAAAATGTAAAGTTTTTGGTGCAAGTTATTTTTTCCTTTCGAATGTTTTTATCTAACCACACTATTTTTTAATACGCACCGATATATATATATATCGGGGCTATAATGTGATACCCGTCGTCCGTCGTCCGTCCGTTCCGTTCCTGTCCGCACTCTAACTCCCAAAGTTTTCAACTTTCACATTTCATATTTGGTACATAGGTACAGACTGTGGAGAGCGGTGTGCTCGCGACAATACGTTCCTCATCTAAAGTGGTTGCCATGGCAACCAGGATGCTGTTTCCATGTAGTGAGCACAATTCTGTATATTACCTTTTGTTCGGTGATATATTGTGCTCCTTGCGCTCTTGTTATGATTACAATATACAAATACATATATTGCTTAAATTGTTTGGATCAGACTTCACTGCAATGCTTTATAAAAATATTAATTATTAGACGAGTCTTTAAAAACGATAAATGTATAACAGCGAGCATTGGGTGGCTTTGACACCAACTCTCGGTTCTATCTTTTGGTTGGAAATAGAACGCAGACATTACAATTAAGTTGTTTTTTTGTATATGCTTTGATAGAAACACATCGTTATGAGTCCACAATAATCCATCCCACATTAGCCTGCATTTACTACTAAGCAACTTAAACTGTCTCTGAATAAATACAATTTCGAGCATTTTCACGAGATTTCAATAAAGTTTCACCGGATCATTCTACAAGTGTTTTTTTCACTGACTTGGTTTCGTTTGAAATGGCACGTGAAAGGATTCTATGTTTGCAATTACTGATCACAGCCATTCAAATTGAAGATTGGCAAAATAAAATGCATCATAACGATGGCTTGAATGGTGATATTGTTACGAATTTGGAAGCCTTTTGCACACAGCTTATGACAGGAGCAGTCAGCAGTCCGCATTAGTTTCAGTTATATCGTTAAGTATATGTGGATAGTTAGAATCCCTCCTCTATGTCTAATGGGTTAATTTCATGTGTGCGCTGTGGGTTTCTTTTATCGTCAGGTTTTTTAACATCTTTAAATTCAACGAACAGCGGAACCCGGTCGTTCACTCCTCCCCCACTCTGCGGGTGAACAAGCGCTTCACCGCGCCCACTTTCACTTCACTCTCCACGGTGCCATAACACATGTGTTTCTACTACGGAACGTGGGCGGAGCCCCCCCCCCTCCCTCGCCTCGGAGCTCTGCTTTGCCCCACAAAGAAGAATGTTCTCCCCTGTCGACACTGGAAGAAGACAACAGGGCTCTCTGCGGGGAGGAGCACCGAGCGTCCGACACGCCCTCCTCCAATCGCGGCTGGCCACCAACGACACTGAAAAAGCCCCAATCCAATCGGAGCGAGTTACCCAGAGAGGGCTCCCTCCACCCGCACAGGGGAAGGGATACGAAGGATCGTGAGCTGTATCCGGGTGGTTCCTTGGTCCGTGGAGTCGTTCCTTGCTTCTGGTCTGCTGGGCTCTCCTGGTGCATGGTCATCGTTTGTGGCTGGCCGGGTCGTTCGTAGGATCCTGGCTGCACTCGTTGGATTCCGGTTGCGTGGGTTCGAGTCCCACCGTGGTGGGTTGTGTTGAGCGCCGAGCTGGGGATCCCCGTTCCCTTCCACACGGCGTAGCCCTGAGCTCCACTAAGTGCGAGTCCGGTAAAAAAACGGGCACGAGCGGCCAGGTACCCCGACCAAACTCTAACCCCGCAGCTTTGCTATCCTCCAGCAGTGGAGGGTCCAATAAAGGCCAGCCGGCTCCATTTCTTTGGGTGTGTGTGTCCGTCTGTGCCATTGTCTTGTAAGTAAACTGTTAAGTGAATTTGCCATTGAACATTTGTCTGCATTTATATTATGATTAAGTCTGCTCTGCGTTTCCTCCTATTGCCCTAAATGTAAATAAATAACTGTTAAATGTTCCAGTTATTGTCTGTGTTTTTCTTTCATTGACCCAGTTATGGTTCGGGCTTGGAATTAGGAGGCCGATTGGTGCCGTAAATTGTTAATTTGAAAACCGGCGCGGCTTTGGTAATTCCCGCTCGGTTACGCCGGATCTGAGTCGTAACACGACTCGGGTTGCGGACAAAGCCAGCGAGGGTGTGGCTTCGCCCGGGAGCTTGACCGTGGCGGCCAATTAGGTAAATTGGAATCAGACAAAAAAGACCCTAACGCGCAAGGTCGATATTGGCGTCCACGGTCCATTAAGCGACCCGTCGACTTGGGTTATCCGGAGTGACGACCTTCAATTTTCCGGGTGTTTTTGGGAGGTGGGAGACGGGCCCAACTGCCCTCTAGCGGTCGTTCCCCACGACCCGAACCCGGCCCAACACAATATGTACCAGACAAAGCAGGACAGAACCACATGCACAATCAGCTCATCAGCAAATCATTCATAAGATTATATTCGTGTCAAAGATGGCAGAATGATGAATGTGGGTGACAGCTTTCTCTTTGCCGTTCTTGACTTGAGCAAAAAAATCCTAACACTAGTTTAGACGAAGTACATAATAGATGCACAAACAGAAGAAACATCCCTCCCAATCAGACTGGTCATGGGAAGCAAATCTGGAAGAACAAAACCGATTTGAAATACAGTATGCTCGATGCACCAAAAACCAAGGGCTCCTTTACAACAAACAAGATAGGCAGTTTTGAGGCCCAAGGACATCTCTGGTGGCACAGCTGTCAGCATCAGACTCTGACACTGACCCAGTTCTGAGTATATCTCACTCCCCAACCCTCTCCCACCATGCTTTCTCCATATTAATATCTCATTTAGTTAATGCTCTCGCAAAGCTTCTGGTTCTTTAGCCTGCACACTGAGCACTCGAGTGCACCAGTATAATTACAATTACGTTTATCTATCCTATTCATTATTTAAATGCCCCCACCAAAAAAAAGTTTGAAAAAAATCTTCAGCAACATTTTCCTTTTTTAAACACGCAAGTTTCTCCACATTATTGCATTTCTAACCAATGTTTAACAGATCGCTTTAAAGCAGCAGCCATAACTTAATTTGATATTGTTACAAACATTGAATGGGTAGATAGACATAATCTTTGAAATGTGATTAATTGATCTCAAGAGTGCCTGAAGTTCTTCAGTCCATGTCCTTTTCTGCTGGCATTTTTGTAATTTTACAGACTGGATGCAGGATTTTTCCATCCATACATTGTCCCCCCTGGACAGCAAGTGCCGCTGAGGGAAAGTCAAGGCCTTTGTCTGTTTGCTCAGCTGGCAAAGTGGAGGATTCCACTGATCCCCCAGTGAAACACACCCCTCCCCTTCCGCCATACCTGAACAGGAACAAAGGATTTTTGGAATTCCACTGGAGAGAGGGGCTGGAAGGAGTGTTGACAGAGTGTGGGGGAACTTTGTTGGATATCAAGTATTATCGAATGGCTGTCCGTACTGCTCTTTTAAGCGATCTGTCATGCATAGTGTGCGAAAGTGGATTCAATTGCTGAGAAGCTTGGATCCTGAACATGGGGCATGGACTGAATGAGAACCAAACTTGTGCCTAGCATGGCTGGTAAGCACATGCCTTTTTCCCACCGCATCCATCCTGCTGGAAGCAGAGCATTCCCACATGCGGCTTTTCTGCTGTGTTGATTCTCCTGTGGCGAATGCAAACAAGCCAGCCATGCACACGTACCTGCTTGGGCCGATTTGTCATCCATAGTGGAAAGTCGTGGGCCAGACCAAGTTCTGCTCCCAAGGTGTGCTGTTTGAAGTACCATTGGTGTTTCTTACTTCACTAAGACCAAGGTCTTCCCCAGATCCATAAGAAAGAATGACAAAGCACTACTTCAAAGTCTGGCAAAAAGGAAAAGAAAAAAAAGGATCTTGGAGAAAGTTGCTTGTGTGTCTTGAACACTGCATTTTTATGTTCATGTGTAGGCATATTCACTCGTGTCATCCGGCAATGCCCTCAAATGTCAATGGTATTAAACCACAGGTTCATCAATGATTTGTGAGATGGCTGTACTGGCCGAGTCTTTGATAGCTTACCACGGGTGGCAGATGTGGCCTGGTTGTTCTTGAACGGATAGGTTTTCCCTCATATTGGGATTCTGTTCTCAGCTTTTTTCTTCGCCATCACTAATCAACTTCGAGAGAGGTTGATCAAGTTCAAAACGGCTATACTTGATGGATCAAGTGGCACCGTTGTTGGTCTGTTGCTGGTCTTTTCCTCCCAGGATTCAGTCCAATGGCAGTCGGTCTTAAAATACACTTTCAGGATGTCTTATAACGTTTTTGCTTGTCACCATGGGATGTCTGGCCATGAACAGAAATTGGAGGATAGGACTTTCTTTGGCAGTCATGTGTCAGACATTCGTATGCCTGCAAGTAGAACAAAATGGCTAATTTATTTAGAAACACCACAGACTCAGCCAGTTGGCACAAGTTGATTAGCAGAACCGGTAATGCAATACGACACCGAAGATAGCTGACGCAGTGCATCCATACGATTGTCTCCCAAAACTTCACTCTAAAAGCGTTTGTGAACCGGAATGCGTTTACAATCCCTGCTTCTCCGCGTACATGGAATCACCTTTCAGAAGGTGTTCTCTGCCAGCTTTTACCTCCACAGGGCTTAGGTTGTACATTGTTATCTCAGGTCATTCCCCATCCTTATTCTCACGCATCAACAATTCCCTAAACCAACGCCTTTTAATTGTAGGTTGAGTCAATATATATATATATATATATATATATATATATATATATATATATATATATAATTTATTTATATATATATATATACTATATGTTGCGGTTCTGCCAAAACCGCATGCTTCTAAGGCAATGGCACCCAACAACAGTGATCCTCAAGGCAGTTATTTTGTTCGTCTTCAATGGCAGTCAGACTTCCCCTCATGTCTAGTGGGTTAACGGGACGAAGTGCATTGCGTGGGTCGAATAGCTGGTCTCTAACTATATTTCTATTTCTTCTATTCTGATTTATATTCCAACCCTTTCCTTTTAGCCATGATACAATCAAGCAAGCAAGAAACACACACGCAGCCTCCGTGGGAGAATCAGGCATAAGACAACACACTATACGGCACGCGCATGGGCACACATTCATTCAATCTGCATGCCAATTTCCAATGGCATCTCATTCTTTGCTCACCCCTTTTGCTCATGCAAAAACTCAGCACCTCGACAGCCAACACTTCCGCACACGGGAAAAATATGCTCGGCACCTCCTCGTACCTCTGTACCGATACAATTCGCCATTAACAGAGGCGTGCTGCACCACTCAAGGGTGCTCGGACCACGTGATGCAAGGAAGAGCAAGCTGACGTTGAATAGCACCAACCGTATCTCGCCAGGAATGTCCTGGGTGAGCAAGTGGCATTGATATGACCCTCGTCCAGTCACCAGAACACGGCAAGACGCGGCAAGTGAGGAGGCGGTCGCGGGAAGAGCAATCCGGGAGTTTGGTATGGAACGCGTGTCACGCCAGATGTGCGATGAGACGCGCTTCTGGCTCCCAGTAGCCTGGTAGGCGCATGGTTATGGCCGCTGTGGCCCAATAGAGAAAGCGGGATTCGGGTCAACACAGCGGCGTCGTTCAGGTCGTTTACCCCACCCTCTTCGCCCGGGGCTTAAGAAGGCGATCGCAGAGCTGCTCGCCCTCTCTTCGCCTTCCTTGTTGCCCTCTGCCGGCAACTGGCTCTTCACTCGCGTTGCTTGTGCGACTGAGACGTGCTTATTCGGAGGATCAGTGCAGAGCGCACGTTGCCACCGAAGCCCCGGAAAGTAACTATAAGCAGAAGATAACGCGCGCAACTCTTGAGGTTGTAACGCTCAGCGGAGGCGTCCCTGCGGAGGTACACGTCTACATCTTGCAAACCTATGCACGACGTGTTTGGGAATCTTTTGCCCTGCGCATCTTCTGTACTCCTCTCTTTCCACCCTCTTCCTCATGCCCTTGGCTGCACAAAAGAGCATCATTACTGAAACTCGCAAAATCACAGTTTCCTTGGCAACGACACCGCAACCCCCATATTGCACTAACACCACACCTCCCACTCCCACACTCAGACAGCCAGTATTTGTCGCGCTCCTAACCTCCCCTAAATATACTGGGTTGCCGTTGGTCGGCACCGCGCCATATTGCGAGCTGTTTATCCTCATCTGCTCCTTTCTTTCTGGCATGTCTAATGTTTCCGTGTGTGTGTGTGTGTGTGTGTGTGTGTGTGTGTGTGTGTGTGTGTGTGTGATGGCGCCTGTCGTCGCATAAGTTTAAGATTGAAGAAGTTCTAACGGGATAAAGTCTGCTTCTGTCCTGCTTATTTGTCATTGCTTGCCTTTTGTTGCACCGCCATGGAATTCCTTGTATCTCCTGCTGCGGCAATATAATAAACCCAATTTACTGTGCCACATGCCTTTCTCAACTGAGGTGTAAATAAATGCTTTGTGTAGAAATGTCGCCAGTAGTTTTTCCCGTCTTTTTCCTTCATTGGCGCAGTCCCTGGTCGTATTCCAGCTTAGCCGGGACGTTACCGCCAACGATTTGTTTTTCTAGCCAGTACGTCTTGGCAGTTAAGCTCGGCTGCATTGATCCGGTAAGGTGATCGCGGTTTGAACAGTGTACCCGAGGGCATAGTCCCCGCGGTACTTAGATCACATGACATAAGTAAATGGTATTTTATTAGACGGAGGACACAAAGTCGACATTGTCCGAGTTAATGCGTTCACTGTCGATTAGGACCCACGCGCATCACAAGTTATTACGTGTGCGACGGCCTGCGCTTCCGGAGAGTCTGTGGGAACGCCAAGGTAGCTTCCCCTCGTGTCTCCGCCCCAACCGACGTATCGCACACTATATTGTGTAAATATAATATAGGATTGGGGGCAGTTTGGGATTCCATATTTTTAAAGAAGAAGGCGGCTCCCACCAAAATTAAAAAACTAAATAAAGTCTGCCATTTGAGCAAAAGGTGAGAGCAGACCCTTCTAGGCAACGTTCGTCGGCTTCACAGCCGGCTTCATCAGGCAACAATAGCTACACCCTCCTGATGGATCACCATTTTCTAGAACCCCACCGCTTCCAGTGACAGTTACCTCGGGTGGGGGGGGGGGGGGCTGCTCCTCCAAGCTTGATCCATTCCTGAGACCCACATATCTTCCACACCTACAAATCCAATATATCGTTTCCTCCCCCACAGCATTCCATTCTCAAACAATGGCGAATAACAAAAATGGTGATCGTATTCCAACTCTGGGCATGGCCTGCATACAGTTATAATCCCATTCATTCTCCCAAACACAACTCATTCCTTACACGTAACAGACTCAAAGACGGAGGCCAGCGGGTGTATCAACCACTAACAGATACAAACGGACAAAAGCAAATGAAATAGAAACAAATAATCATTTAATACAAGTATGCAAAATATGTACAATACGCAATAATTCAAATTATAATAATGAAAGGAAAAATGTGAGGGAAACGAATCTAAATTAATTGAGGCACTTCCACATAGACTTAAATTACAGATAAGGGAAGCAGAATAATAAAAGAAAAATCCCTCCTTTATCCCGGCACTTTAGCTGGGTGCCAGGGATGGGCTTCTCAAGCTTGAAGTCACCAAACTATTTCGTCACTGCAATGGGAAAATGCCAGCTCAAAATGGTGCCCAAGTCACTCTCTGGGCGGGAACACATACGGAGGCAATTCGAAAGACGGAACTCAAGGTCGGGCTCACAAACCATGGTGGTAGCTTCTTGCTTAAGAGCGAGATATGCCGACCGTCCTCTCCCACACCCAGTCTGTTTCACAACAATGGCCCACACGACAAGGCGATTTCTGAGTCCTGTGATCAGGCCACAAGGCACACTCTTCTTCCCTCCTCAGAAACGCACACTTTCTTCATGGCTACAGCCGAACAGTCAATGGATAAACGGCCTGCCCAGCACGCTGCAAATTCACACAGCACGAGCCACGAAAATCACACAGCCTCCATCGTGCCGGAGAGGAGAGCAAAGCGAGATCCTCCACGTAAGCCGACGTTCCTCCCTCAGACTACATGGTCAATCCTCGCTCCGCACTCGTCCGTTCCTTTCTTCACTAGCGAGCTCTTCTCCCGCATCCTCCCAATCTGCTGGCCTCTACGCACTCTTCCTCTTCTCCCATCTGATGTCACGCCCTTCATCATCAGCCTCGGGGCATGACTTGCCCGCCGTCCCTGTTGAGCGGGGCCTCCGACTGGTCATGCAGCTCGCTGCAATGGCCATTGGTCCGTCACGAAAATCGAAATTCTATCTTGCTGGTTGCATACAACAAAAATATATAAGGGGAAAAGTACAGAGGGGCGATTACATACTGGGGGAATTTATCCTTAATCCTATCTAATAGCACATGCACCCCCCCCTACCCCGTGTGGTGACAAAGTAACACTTTTAAGCTCACAGTTTCCCTACCTAATAACATGGAGTGTCTCCTACACATCCGCGGGCGCAAGCAAACTCTATACGATCGCTTTCCTTTCCATGAAATTCCTTTCATACCCAACAAAACAAACAATTTATATACATAAATGTCACAATCGCCCCAGGTGTCACGGCGGAACCCACAGAGGGAGGGGATGTCCTGGTTCCTCTCCGGACTCACCATGATCACAGGTCGTCACAACACGAATAACTTTGTGTCACGGCAGATCGCTAATCGACCGAGAATGCCAATAACCTGCCGCATGATCCAGAGTCCTCCATCTCAACTGCCATTTACCTAAGACACCTGATCGCCTTATCGGGAGTTCGTGCCCTCAATGCGTACTTGCATTCTAAGGTACTTACCGTATCAGGTGGAGCGAGCGGACGCTGCCAAGTATGCACGCGCTAGGAAGAAGATTTTGGGGGAAAATGTCCTGGCTAAACTCAGTTTGCAGACCATGCTAAAACCAATTGGAGGAAAGACAAAACGAACTGGGTCAATTTTCTAACAGCACATTTCCTTTAACAAAGCAAGGGAAAGTTATGGTGGCAAAGTGATGTGGATTTATTGCAGCATGTCAGCGGAGAAAGCAAGGAATTGGTGGGTGGCAGGCAAAAGACATAACAATATTCCAAGGAAGAAGACAGTGCAGAGTTACCCCGAATATTTCTGAGACAGTCTTACTTATGGCTATCGACAGGTCGCCATCACAACAACCCAAGGAAAGTTAGAGATGCTCCAGAGAGATAAGAAGCAGTTGAGGATTAGGCGACCCTCAATACCTGGACTGGTCGGCAGACATGCGCAATCCAAAATGCTCAGAAAGGAGAAGGAGAAATACTGAGGGCAATCTTCTATGGTGTGGAGTGAGAGTGCAAGTAATGCAACGTGGGTGCAAGGCGTAGTGTAAGAGGAAGATGGGAGGGTGCAAGTCAGTATTGATTTACTCTTGGGTTCACTCTGAAAGAACGGTTTGTCGGGCTTGCCTGTACCGATTGCTCTCTTGTGCATCCACAGTAGACGATGAGTAGATGGGAGAAAAAGATGAGTAAGAGAAGACCCTATTCGTAATCGTGAAAAATCTGTATGTGTAAACGTTGCTGCTGGATGCAGCGCGAACTGAGCATCGATAGAATGAGAGGAGCCCCGGCTCGCTAAGAAGTCACTCGTGATTCCAACGCTTGACTGTGGCTGACTCACTCGCGCTGACACTTGCCCTGCTTGCACTGTCTGCCATGCCTGTTTCCCGGTAAGGGTCCAAAGTCTGCCACAGTCCGCTCAGTGTGCCCAGCGAGGTCCTGGTGTCTGGCGAGTTCTCTCTCCTGGCAATTCTCACTAAACGAGCTGAGTTTGTTCTTTTTATGAGCCCCAGGTGGGGAGGAGCCCATAATTGGATCAAAACCGAGGCTGTTGATGATGTCTTTTCCGCTTCCCGTTGGACGCATAGCGTCGCCTCTGCACCGTGCCACGCCTGCCGTGCCACCAAACTGAAAAATGCCTCAGTCGCTCGCCGCCTGCCCCAAGCGCCAAAGCTCCTGAAATTACATGGGGCCATGGTTCTCGGAAGCTGCTCCGGCCCCTGAGCGTGCGCTGGCCTTTCAAATGTGATAATTTTAGGGAATCCCCGCACTACCGTAAGTTCTCAAAAGAGCTTCCGCGCAATGTCACGCTTCGAGTTATGCCCCATAATAACCCGACCCTTGTTTCCGTCAGCACCCTTGAGGCTGCGGTGAGCGTTCATCAAATATGGTAGCAGTTGCGGCGGTTGTAGTGAGTGAAAGTAAGGTTGTGGCATTTGCAAGTGAAGAGATTGTAATGTGGCGTTGCAAGGCGAAGAAGTAGAAGTTGCTTTGTGATGGTGGTGTCCCAGCGAAGGGGAAGAGGTTTGTCGCTAACGGTGGCGTTTTGTATGAGATGTAATTGAGTTGTTGCGGGGATTTTTGGTAGTCGTGTGGAGTGGTTTGTGGTGAATGTGGTAGCAGCGTGGTGGGCAGAATGAAGGTCTGAGGTGGAGGACGGCAGTTGAAAATTGCACGCAGATGTATATGAAGCGGCCTGCTGTTCTGCTCGCTTGATTCCTCCTTGGTTGCGTTGTGCTTGCTTGCGTGTTTCATGTGAGAGAGACAAAGCGGGACAAAGGAGTGGAAGAGTGTAAAGATTGAAGATTGAGGACCAACTAAAGAGCCCTCCCAACACGTCTTCCCCATTTACCCACTAGATATATGGAAAGGGCTAACTAAAACATGTACTATTGAAATAATACCTAGCATGCACTGTATGTTGTGTGCCATTGCCTCGGAGGCGTGCGGTTTTACAGAACAACAACACTATATATGTTTAACCAATCGATATTACATTAAAGAATTTACCGCACTAAAAATATTATTCATTATTATTGTATCAAATGCTGCAATAGGAACTTGTTTACACGAAACCAGATCCAGAACTTAAATAAGATGATGATGGAGTCGAGGACATTTCACAAGAACTGATCGCAAAATCAGCCAATATCCTGCTGTTTAACACATGGTGGAAAAAAACCTTCTCATTAGCATTCCACAAAAATCATGCTTTAACTGGACAAATTCTTGCAAAATATAGCAGCCAAGAGAAAAGACATTGTAACCCATTTTAATTGGTACATTGCTACTGGAAGTGTACAAGACTAAATGGAGTAAACTGAAATCAACTTTTAATGATATACACTTGTACGAAAGCCATTCTGTCCAACTCTAACCAACACACCAGATATTGCAGCAAGCTGTACAATCATTAACCACTCCTGTTAGCAATCAGGCTAATCTGGATAAATCTTGTTAAGCTGCCTATTCAAAAAAATTATATTAACCACACAAATATCATCTATGGCCCTGTCTCAGCTGCAGCTGCACATTGCTGTGTCCGACGTCTTTTGACATTCCGGCCATTAAGATAAAGCCTTGGCATGATGATTGACGATGTTGATGAAAAATGTTATGATGTCATGACGTCCTTACGCCTCTCAGCGGTGACGTCACACGTTGCCATGTAAACGAATGTAAAACGAAAAGTGTTTATTCTGCTTCAGAGTTGAAAGTTGACTATTGCCACGATGTGCGATGTACTCTTACAGGTACGAAGTTTCTTTCAGTCCAGGTCACAGTACCGAGAAACGTGACGCGACCGCTAGGAGGAGCACAAAATTGGTCCTTCAGTATTAATATATAGATAATAGGAAATACTTCCCCAACAGTACATTTTCTGATATAAATGAATATAGTTGTATTTTTTGAAAAAAAATTTATTTACTTTTACCAGTTTATGAACTAAAATAGATCTTAGGTATTGAAGATGGAAAACATAATACTAAGTTTTCAGAAATGTTAGAAGCAATATAAATGTGTATATTTTAATTCGTTTTGTCAGGTAAATCGAAGAAGTGAACTTTTTCTTATACACGCCGTGCAACTGCTGCCCCGACCTACAACATCTGGCTGATATAAATAGCACGAAAAAAAAAAAAAGAACGTGTTGTGTACGTGTTCAGAATTTGGTGCGGTGTTATTATTGGGGAAGTATTTGCTATACTATTATTAATATTATTATTTTTTTTTTCTATTAGTATTATGTTTTCCATCTTCAATACTAGATCTATTTAGTTCATAAACTGGTAAAAGTAAATGATTTTTTTTCAAAAAATACAACTATATTCATTAATATCAGAAGATGTACTGTTGGGGAAGTATTTCCTATTATTATTATTATTATTATTATTATTTTTATTAGTATTATGTTTTCCATCTTCAATACCTAAGATCTATTTTAGTTCATAAACTGGTAAAAGTAAATAAATTTTTTTTCAAAAAATACAACTATATTCATTTATATCAGAAAATGTACTGTTGGGGAAGTATTTCCTATTATCTATATATTAATACTGAAGGACCAATTTTGTGCTCCTCCTAGCGGTCGCGTCACGTTTCTCGGTACTGTGACCTGGACTGAAAGAAACTTCGTACCTGTAAGAGTACATCGCACATCGTGGCAATAGTCAACTTTCAACTCTGAAGCAGAATAAACACTTTTCGTTTTACATTCGTTTACATGGCAACGTGTGACGTCACCGCTGAGAGGCTAAGGACGTCATGACATCATAACATTTTTCATCAACATCGTCAATCATCATGCCAAGGCTTTATCTTAATGGCCGGAATGTCAAAAACGTCGGACACAGCAATGTGCAGCTGCAGCTGAGACAGGGCCACAACGTCCTCCAAAGTTCACGATTGGGCTTATGCACGAACTCTGTGAGTACTGTGGTGCCCTCCGATTAGAAGGGAGACGTGCAACTGCTGTCATAACGGGAAGGTTCAGTTACCACCTTTATCACCATATCCAGAGGAACTGAATAATCTATTATGTAGCGGTGATGAACAATCGAAAAACTTTACAAGAGCCGCACTGGTTGTCATATTGGGCTCATGGAACGGAATCCGTCTGTGACGGGGTTTCGGCTAGTTATTATTATTATCATTATTATTATTATTCTTTTTTCTATTAGTATTATGCTTTCCATCTTCAATACCTAAGATCTATTTTAGTTCATAAACTGGTAAAAGTAAATGAATTTTTTTTTTAAAAAGTACAACTACTGTATATTCATTTATATCAGAAAATGTACTGTTGGGGAAGTATTTGCTATACTATTATTATTATTATTATTATTATTATTTTTAATTAGTATTATTTTTTCCATCTTCAATACCTAAGATCATAAACTGGTAAAATTTAGTTCATAAACTGGTAAAAGTAAATAAAATTTCAAAAAAAGTACAACTATATTCCTTTATATCAGGAAATGTACTGTTGGGGAAGTATTTGCTATACTACTATTATTATTTTTTTTTATTATTATTATTATTTTTCATCTTCAATACCTGCAATTGAAAGCTGGAGACGGGGCGGGGGATGAGTGGGCGGGGGCTGGGTGAATTAGGCGGGTTTGAGTGTGAGGGGGTGGACAGGGGGGCGGGGGCCCAGGGCAAGTGGGGCGGGGAATCAAGAGACGGGGGGGGGGCGGGTCGGGGTAATTAAATTTTTGGGCGGGGTAAGCAAATTGAAGGCGGGGGAATGGGGCAGGGGCGGGGGATGAGTAGGCGGGGGCAAGCACGCCCTGTCCAGTCCATGTCCCTCGAGTGTGGGTGAGCTGGTGAGGGTGGTTGAATGAATGGAATCCGTCTGTGACGGGGTTTCAGATAGTTATTATTATTCTTTTTTCTATTAGTATTATGTTTTCCATCTTCAATACCTAAGATCTATTTTGGTTCATAAACTGGTAAAAGTAAATAAAAAAAATTTCAAAAAGGTACAACATATATTCATTTATATCAGAAAATGTACTGTTGGGGAAGTATTTGCTCTACTATTATTATTATTATTATTATTATATTATTTTATTTTATTAGTATTATGTTTTCCATCTTCAATACCTAAGATCTATTTTAGTTCATAAACTGGTAAAAGTAAATAAAAAATAATTTCAAAAAAAGTACAACTATATTCATATATATCAGAAAATGTAACTGTAATGTCCTTTTTAATTAAATATTGCACAAGTGCTAATTGAAATGGTTAAATTGATGTGATATTTGATATGTTGGTTAAATGGTTAAACTGCCCTCTTCATGTGATACTCAATAAGTTTGTTGATTTGGTTTTGTGAAAACTACTACTTCACTGCAGCTCTACTTGGTTGGACTCGGACAGGTTCGTTGGTGGTCTTGGTGACTCCTGGATCAGATTGTTGTTGAGTAATGTTTCAATCAAATTTCCTTCAATTCAACAAAGCAGATTGATACTTTCCAAGCTTGCATCTCTCCAAGTACATCAAGCATGCAAAGACGCTGGACAACAAAATATTGCATTGTTCTTGTGTCATTGTAGTTAATTGGTGATACCTGAAAGGACTTTTGGCTGTGTCCAGATGTGCTTTTCATTTTTTGTGTGGTGATGGCATTGCACCAACTTTGCTTGGACAACACTAAATGCAAGGTTGCTGGAAAACCGACAAACAGCCCAAATTTTAACTTCACAAGCATCGTTATCGTCAAACCAATCTATTTTGGTCCGTTTAGAATGATAGTCTCCCTCTACTCGTGTCGAGGAGTTTGTAGTGCACTCACCATGCTTGCCAGGAATTTGGAATTTGTCCAGAGTGCAGGTGATAACTCACTTACACTTTGCACAAAACAATGTGAGATCTTTAACGTCCACCAACGAAGGCGAGCAGATGGACCGGTGCACTTTGTGATGGAATGCCCTGCCTGCGAACCACGATCCAACAATTTGAGTTTGAGCCGAGACTAGACAGCTCAAACGTAAGCTACTTCTGCACCATCTTGTTGGACCTCATCACCAAGCATCTTGCTATAATGGCTCAAAATATTGTATGGTTTGAGTTTCAATTCAAAGTTTTGTGTAACCTCACAATTGTGATTGGAAACGGCCAATTGACCCTCCAAAATAGGAATTTGCTTTCTTCTCTGAAACCACACACAGTTTTAATCAAACTTTGCCACAAGCTTCATATATGATTCCTAACGAAGGTGTTTTTGACCACATCAAAATCTGTGCTCATGAAGCGGGTCTACGGGGGAGGGGGTGGGGTGGGAGGTTGACCCCCCCCACCCCAAAATAGGTATTTGCTTTCTTCTCTGAAACTACACATAATTTTGATGAAACGACAACAACCTTCATCACTCGTGATCTACCAAAGTTTGTTCACGGCATTAAAAAAAAATCAGGGTCTGTGGGGGTTTTGAGTGGCTGTTGCTCCTGATCCAGGTGAGCTTCGGTATGCGTGGTGCTGTTTTTTATTTGTTTATTTGTTTATTTTTATTATTTAAATTTTTTTCTATACATTGTCGAGGCTCATATGAGAGCGAACACACAACACACAGCAAGGGGGGGATGAGAGAGGGGCGGGAGAGGGAGGACAAAACAGTGGGGAACAGACATTAGGAGATCTGTGGAAGGGAGAGGGATGGGGCAGGGAACACGGGGTATACAAGATGGACACCATAGGGACTTTCAGGAAGGAATGCAGGGAATTTGAAGGAGGTGGGTTTGGAGTGGATTAACAGGGTAGAAAAGATCGAGGTTTTGGATGGGGGAAGATAAGAGGTGGTGGGAACGGCTTTTTTGAAGGCCTGGAGGGAAAAATGGGATTGAAGAGAGTGTGGGAGTTGATTCCTAAGGTGGGGAAAAAGAGGAATGAAAGGGTGAAGGTGAGCAGTGGTTCGTGATTTTGGTAGTTTTACGAGAAGGGGGTTGTTGGCGGACCTTGAGCGTCCTGCGGAAATATGGGGGGGGGGACGGGACAGATCGCAGACAGAGCAGGTGGGGTGAGATCGGAGAGGAGACGGTATAAGACAGAAAGACCACCGACCTGCCTGCGGTGAGAGAGTGAGAGGCCCAAAGACTCGGCCTCATCGCGGGAGATGCCAATGATCCTAAATTCCTTGGTTTCCACAGCGTGAAGCCGAGAAAGGTGAGAGGCAGGAACACCGCCCAGAGGGAGAGCAGTACTCCATCTGGCTGCGGACGAAAGCTTTGTCTGTGGTCAGGCGCTCAGGTGGGCCGAGGAAGGATTTTGCACGACGGAGGATTCCCAGTTGGCGACTGGCTTTGGAGGCCAGGTTGGAAATGTGGCTTTCCCAGGAAAGATCATGGCAGATAGTGAGACCCAGAAGCTTGAATGAAATAATTTAAGACCAAGATCCCAATGCAATGATTCTCGGATCCCCAACGTACAGCCAATTAATTGTTGCAAAAATACCACTCTTGTACCCGTTACAACACCTGCATCAGTGTTTTTTCATGGGGAGGGGAGCTGAGTAAAATATATCTCTGTCTTAATGACGCCATGTAATGAATGCACTTCTTCATGGTGAGCCGTAAATCCCATGACACTGTTTTGGTTTTCGATGCTTGTCCAAGATTTTATTATACCATCTATTTTTACTCTTTTTTTTTTCTTTTTCCCCTAGATAATACAAGTAATGCATTAAACCAAGATGGCAGACACCAGTCCATTTACAGTAGCCTTTTTTTTCCCAAAGATGAGGATTTGATTTTGACGGTACTGGCTTTCCAAAATGCTCCTCAGTCTTCTTACACCCGTTTAATCGTCTTGTTTATGTTTCTCCTTTCCTGGTACCACACCACTGATACCAGCCTCTCCCACTGGAAATGGACTGGTGTTTGTCATCTTGGGTAAATTTATTATTTGTATTATCTGAAGAAAAAAAGAAAACAGCATAAATAGATGGTATAAATAAATCTTGTATAAGCAGCGAAAACTGTGTCATGGGACTTGTGGCTCACCCTTTACAGTGAGACTGGTCTGCTACGGTCTTTTCAGTTCTCACCAGCCAGGTACAGGTTTTATTTTGTTGTGAAGAATATACTTTTTAATTATGACCATTGAATTTGTGGTGCATTGTCATCTTTTTCAACATTGGATAGACCCCTGGGTATTGGAAAAAAAAAAACAAACAAACTATTTTAGCCACTTTTGCAACTCAAAATTTTATGTTCTCACCAGTTCAGAGAGGGATTTGAGTGCAAGGAGAAAATTGACACAAAATTGTGTCGAAGACTTCATCACCCATCAGATCCCATCACCCATTCAAAACCTGGTGTTGGCTTAGCGGTTGGGTGGTGGCTTGGGATCCTCGGGTCCTGAGTTCAAGCCCGTTTTCCACTGAATTAACACCAGGGTGTTGACTCAGCTTGTCATCCTTCTGAGGTCGGCGAAATCAGTACCAGTGTAGCAGCCAAAAGGCTGCACACAAAGGGAAGGGGTACAACGGATTGATTAAATCTGGTGTTGGTGTGGCGCAGGCATGATGGGTTGAATGGCCTCTCTCCTGTGCAAAATTTCCTATAATCCTTGTAATCAGTGTAGCATGATCTTGGGATTGTAATTGGTAGCTGTCTCATTGTTATCTCTGCCACCGAAGGTTGATGGACGATATGTTTTCACCTCTGTCTGTGAGCAGGATATCTCAAAAAGTTGTGGATGGATTTGGGTGAAATCTGGTGGACAGGTTGGGTGTGTGACGACTAATTGGCTAGATTTTGATGAAGGGTCCCGATGCTAGAATCTTTTAAGTGATTCTTCATTATTCAGAGATGGGGCCAAAAATGATATCTTGCACAATATATCAAAAAGTTGTGGACGGGTTATGATAAAAACGTGGTGGATGAGTTGGTTCGGTGACGAGAACAAGCCGATTCGATTTTGTTCAGGTCCAAATGCAGACTCGGCCAATCAGTGGGATACAGAATGTAAACTGTTCATCCAGGCAGAGGTACGTGCTCAACCGAATGCCGTTCTAATTTCATATGTGTATATGCAGGGCTTGGTACTGGTAGAGCTACTCGCCATGACCGTCCATCATCAGTCCAATTTGAGTCTCTAATACTGTCTGTGGTGACATGGTACTAATGTCTACAAAAGTGATGTTTACTTTTTTTTTGTATACACTAGACAAGGTGTGGTGCTTAACTTTTTTGTGGTAAATGGGTAGTGTGGTGTCGGATTCTAATCCGAAATGTGAGAGATAGCCAACAGGATGCCTTTTGCATTGATCCAAAGATTCACATCCTTGACACCTGGCAGGGATGAGAGGCCAGATGGTCTGCTGTTTACTTTAGCTGCTTTGCCTGCTAAAGACTTTTTAATTGGACAGATTTGCTGTTTTTTGGTAATTCTGAATGCAGATCCATTCAAGCTGAATCTGTGAGCACATTTATTGCTAACTAGTACATATAACCTGGTTCCACCAGGTTGTTGGAAAGGAATTTGTTCCCAATAGAGTGGAATATTTAGTGTGTTTGTAAGGAATGTCCTTTGACAGTGTAATAGTCAATAACTGTTAAGACTGCTAAGGTTTCTCGATGAAGTAAACCAAAGAAAAGGTAATTATACGTTGGACAGAATTGACTGAATAGTTTGTGCTTGTATTATTTTTCACTTCCAGGAGGTGTGTGAACCAGCAACTCAGCCTATACACCACATGTGTGTGCAACAAAAATGCACATGACTCGAAATCGTGTGAACATCAATATTTGTAGACCCAATAGCTCTTAAATGAGGTGTTATCCAGCATTATACGTGATGTGGTTACGACGTTCACCCCGTTGAGACACAATCGGGCAACTTGAATTTAGATGGGAAACTAGCAAAGGTGCCCGGTGTTGCTGGGCAATATTATTTTTGGTTTTTGAATGATTGGCGCATTTGAGAGGTCACGTGACTCCTTTGCCGATCATACCAATTGTTGTAACGTCTTAATTAACAGTAATTTTTCACATCTGATACCATGTTTGACAATCGGTGCTCACCATCTCACCAATTTTATAGGTATCCGGATTGAAATCCGAAAACATTTTGGCTTTTATAAAGCATTGGATGTATGGATCTCCCCTCAGAGATTCCAACTGGTGGTGGCTCATGTGTTTATAAGTTATGAATTGTGAGAAAATGACCGTTTGAAACCCCTAGTAAGGTGCAGCGTGGTAAAAAATGTGATCCTATAAAGTTTCGTGGCGATTAACCTTGGGAGCTCAGAGAGAGTAGGGTCACATAAACAAACAAACAAACAAATGTCTCATTCGCTTGAAATATATATCGAAGATACATATATATAACTGGTGTGAACTTAAATGGTAAGGTCCTGCCTAATAGTCTTGGAATGGTTAATCTGAAAATTCTGATTGCAAGATCATGAAATCTGCATTGTCCGGCTGGTAGGGATGCAGGTGAGGCCTGTGAGTTTATTGGATTTCTTGACCATAACAGATGGGCATTGGATATATAAAAGAAGAGTACTGATGATGGCATGAGTGCTCTTTTGGAAAGAGGTGTGTGTGTGCGTGTGTGTGTGTGTGTGTGTGTGTGTGTTTAATCAACTTTGTGACCGTAAGGCCTGGACTTTTCAGTAATGTTTCAAAGGATCTTTCCAAAATGCCAAAGAGAGCGATGGGGCTTTTTCATGGCATTATTAAGGTGTTGTATGGCTTTTGAAGAAAAATTTTTTTTTGTACTAACTCTTCTATTCCCTAGGATCTCATCATACATCTTGCGAACCGTGGTGTCTGTCCGTGCATTCGTCTGTCTCTTGTTTACGGCGGCCACTTTCGTGCTGCGTTTGAAAGACTGCTGATTGGTTATTTTGCATTTTCATTTCACTTTCTTGATGCAATGTAGTCAGTCACTTTATTGTCTCTTCCAGTAAGCTCTAAAATCAGCATGAACATCTGGATTAAAGTAGATTTAATGCAGATGTTCATGGAGTAATACACAATTTAAAATCTCTACTTGCCCTCTTTTTAGATTAATCCAATCTCCGTCGCCTGACGTTGCACCACCATTTTGCGCTGGGCGGTATAAGTAGCTCAGAGCTTTGGCTCTGAGTAAAACCAAGAGTGTAACACAATTGACCTTTTTAAACTCCATGAAATAATTTAAATTGAGAGATTAACTTGAACTTTTCCCGTCACTGGGACGGGTACTTTTGTATAGTTATACAAATTGGCCACCACTTGGAAATGGGTTTCCCTCTCATTGAACGTTTCACTGCAGGTGAAACTCGAATGGTACTCGGTGGAGTGCATAACTCCGCCAGGCTGAACAGTTCACGTTTTGTCCCACTGACATATGCTACATCTGCATCCGGACCTGAAGCAAAATCTAATCGATTCGTCCTTATCACATACCTACCTGTTCACCAAGTTTTGCCGAATCTGTCCATAACTTCTGTCTTGAATTGTGTTGCTGACTTCCTTACTGTAAGAGTTCTGAGGGTAGCTTGCTTACATTTGGTTGCAAGTGATTGACTTTGTTTCCATTCTGCAATATGCTAATTCTTTAAGATGTTCATCTTGGCTGCAATCAATCCACACAGCAAGTTCCTTGTCACAGAGGAGCTGGCATATACTGATTTAGCAGCCAGGCCTTCTTTCACATTTTGCCCAAGATTTGTGTGGTCGTGTGTCAGCAGCTTCTTCACTGAAGGCAATGTTGCGAGGGATCAGACGAATAAGCTTAGCTAACTGGCAGTTCGATGAATTGTGACTGGTCTGTTTCTGGATCCAGAATCTGTGCAATGTGGGTCCATTGTTCATCCATTCTGTCATCCTGTATGTCCTCCTGCGGCAACAGCTATTGTCCAACGAACTCCTTGTGAAGTTCATCCACGTCTGCAGCTGATGCAACATCAGGAAACTGTCCACAAAGGTCTTCACTGTCAGAGTACTTGGCTGTCAATGGATATTTAGGATTGATTTACTGCTGTAGCCTTAACATTCCTATCCATGAAGGCATCTTCTTCTTCTTCTTCATGTACAGTGCACAATTGATGTATAACTACTGCCTGCATTACGACATCAACTTCTTGTGTAGTGGAGTGCCTTGCGGGTTATGTTTCATAATGTACAGCTTGGCTACAAATCCAATGTAGACATCATTCAAGGGGTAGAAGAATACTGTTGTCATTGATGCCAAGACCAAGAATGGCAGCTTCTGACTCTTTTGCAGCAAGCAGAGTTTCCACAGACACAATGCTATGAAAGGAAACGTACAGCAAAATTAAAACTGTAATGTATATTATTTACTGCATCGTTTTCATTACAGCATTAAGTATGTTTGTCCTTTTGTTTGACCAAATGAGTACCTAGCAAGGAACCAGTATGCAGGCATGAAGTCGGTGTATTAAAGGCTCGACTCGGCAGGAAAGTGTAAAAGTTGCTAAATGTAGGCACCACATTATCTGGACAAAATTCAGGGTGAGCAGATCCAGAGAATCATTCAAAGCCCTCACCAGTCTCCTTTCCCCTGCTCCAGACACCTTGGTGCCATCCTTCAAAACCACAACTATCATATTTTAATGCGTACAGTGACGAGAGTAAATGAAGGTTCTACTGGCTTAAGCAGCAATAGCCTATGTGTCTTTGACCTACCTGTGCCCTTACCACATCGTAGGTCGAGTTGAAGTCGGATCTTGAGGCGTCAAATGCGGAGTGTAGTCATTTCTGTCACTTTCCCCAAACTCAATCGCTTGTGGAAGCATGCTTTATTATTTTTCTCAAATCACTGTTGGTGGCTGTTGTTGTTTTGTATGCAGCCTGTGGCCATTGGTTGCATCTTTTCTGGAAGCGTGGCTGTGCTGCTGATGCAGTGCTCCTGTCACCAGTAAGCTGGTACTCACTTTGCCAACCTCGGAAGGATGATAGGCTGAGTCAACCCACCTGGTATTATTTAAATGGCACAAAGGGCTCAAACTCAAGACCCTAAGATCTCAAGCCAACACCAGGGTTGTCACTGTTGGTGAATGCATGCACTCCCTCAAATGGCCTTTTCTCTTGACTGATTTATTGATAGTCGATGTTCACAAGCAAATCTTCATCACTGAATGAAAAGGCCTTGAAACCCTGTGCTAAGTGACGGTGAGCAACCGACTGGGTACATCAACGGCTGTTTGTTTGATTCTCGACAGTGCAGTTATTCTTCCACACCCTGCTTGCTGCATTGTCTGATGCATAGGTTCTGCGATTGTCAAAAGTGAGGCCATTTTTCAGGAAGCGACTCACTGATGACTTCAAGCATTGCCTCAGCATCTGACTTCTCAATTGCTGGCATAGCCAAAGAAAGATGTCGCAATTAACCCAATTTAGTTGTCATACCTAATCAGATAGGAAGGTATTTGTCGTTTTCATCACTACTGGCGTCTGTGGAAATGCCGAAGTAATTGCTCTTTGATGCATCTCGTACCTCCTGCGTTGCCTCGGGAGCAATAGCAAATTTTGCATATGTGTTGTCTTTGTTCTTCCACACTGATAACCGCTGGCTGTATTGCAGCCTGAAAACATCTTCGTGAAAATGGCAGAAGCGCTGTCTGCTGCCTGGCATGATACGTTGTTTGAAATTAACCAGCCGGTAAACAAACATCTGCATTGGTGACAGCATTCACCTTTGAAGCATTGCTTGCAGTTTGAATCCAGATAGCGTCGATGAGTTGTTGTTCACAAATTTGGCCTTTTCAATACGTTTGTCTTGACCACAGTGATCTTTCATTGCTTTAATTCCATCCCGTCCCATTTCACTGAACGTCATTGTTACATATGCAGCGATATGCATAGTGCTCTCCCATGGTTGATTTATTGATAAATGAGTGCTGTTTTGTCCACTCAGTTGAAAAAGTATAAAAAAACATTTGACCTTTTTCATATCGTTGGAATGTACGATTACAACCACACATGGGTTAAGAAGAATGGATTCAACTTCAAGTATGAACGATTGTGATCGATTGTTTTCATCCAACAAGCGACTTATAACAAATTACACCAATTATTTAACTCGCCTGTTCGAAGAACAGAGAGCTATAGCGATACCCCCGGCGTGAGCGTGAAAATGTTAAAATTGTTGGTGCAAGTTATTTTTTCCTTTCTAATGTTTTTTATCTACCACACTATTTTTATTTACGCCCATATAATATATATTATATATATATATATATATATATATATATATATTATATATATATATATATATATATATATAATATATATATATCGGGCGTATTATGTGTCCGTCCGTCCGTTCCTGTCCGCACTCTAACTCCCAAAGTTTTAAACTTTCACGTTTCATATTTGGTACATAGGTACAGACTGTGGAGACGGTGTGTCGCGACATACGTTCGTCATCTAAGAGTGGTTGCCATGGCAACCAGGATGCTGTTTTCCATCCGTATCTCTCGTACTCTTT
>CM068954.1:123900398-123931711 GCA_035128595.1 Eptatretus atami | reverse complement strand
CTGACGTTGTCTTAATAAAAGCTGTCTCTAGAGAAGGTAGCGACGCAAACCAGAAGTTTCTACGATGATTCTTACCAAACCATCAAAAATCGAATGTTTTACCTCACTGTGACCTTTGACCGATTTTGACCAAAATCTAATCAGCGCTAGCCATCACCCTCCTGAATCACGTGGTGTAATTTGGCATTGGTAGCTTCTTCCGTTCTCGAGTTATCGTGCCTACAAACAAACACACAAACACCCACAAAACAGAGGACGGAAGTCATCAATATACTGTTACGGTGCCGCAGGGTCGGCCGCGAACCGACCGCTCTGATGGAGCCGCAAGTCGAGTCGGCCCGACCGATCGCCCGGAATATAGATCGCCGCCCGGATAAGTCCGAGTCGACGGGTCCTTGTACAAGAACCGAAATACGCCATTGGGCAGACCACGTGGGGTCGGGTCGATTGCCATCTTCAATTTACCTAAATACCCACGTGATCCAACTACCGGGGTATTCCACCCTCGACGGAACTCGTACGGAACAAGCCGCTGAGGCGAGCCTGTCCCATGCGCGATTCCGAGCGGCTTAATCGCCGAGAACCGTCGGTCAAATGTCCCTTTTACGTCAACCAACGGCTAACTACCAACACATGAAATGCTCAGTCAATGAAAGAATCGACGCGACGAGCTAAAAACATTTAACAATTGGGGTATTTATTAATAATAATGGGGAACTAGGGAAGCACGTAAGAGCAGAACTAATACGACTATACGAAATGCAATGCAACATTTACAGCACACAAAGCACTTAACAATTCTCTACTTATTAGACGGGCCCACGGACCATGTACGCACACACACACCCAAGAAATGGTGGCTGAGGCCTTTAATACGGCTCCAGCTCAGAGGACAGGTGAGCTGAACCCAGGACCTATCTCGAACCTCTCCACCTCGCGTGGTCTTCAAGTTGTTCGGACCCGGACTCCAGCGAGAGCGAGCTGGACCCAATCGCCGTGAGCCGCGATCCTTCCCGAGCTCTAGCGAATCCTCCCGCGCTTCTCAACATGTGCTGGTGAGACGAGGCGCCGATCCTTCCCATCGATGCGCCACTTCCCGAGGAACCACCTCCAAGATGAGGCCGATGAGTCGCACCAAGCCAGGAACCAAATGGAGAACAAAGAGCTCCACGAACCAAGAAGAAGAAGAACCACCACCAGCAGCTCGAGCCGAGCAACCGGCTCAACTCTCTTCCAAACAAAAACAGCCGACTCTCTTCGACGAACCAAGCCAGAGAAGCCGAAGCTCACTGAACCACCAAAGCAGAAAGCCTTCAAAAAGCCTCCTCCCGAGCCAGGCCACAGCCGAAGCCTCCCGAGCCAAGCAGGACCCGACGGCCTGCTGAACAACTACTCCTCAGAAGCAAAAAGCTTCCGAAAGCCTCAACTCTAACCCAAGCCAAACAGGACCCGACGGCCTGCTGAACGACCACTCCACCGAACAAAGAAAGGATCTCCTCTTTATCCTTCTCCGCCCCCTCCCCACGCCCGGCGTGACTCATGCCCTCGTGATCCATCCCCCGCTCAACCACGGGTGGGAGGGAGTTGTTGACGTCATGAATCGCTGGACGGAAGGGCTCTTCTTCCTCTTCG
This sequence comes from Eptatretus atami, assembly GCA_035128595.1. NCBI lineage: Eukaryota > Metazoa > Chordata > Myxini > Myxiniformes > Myxinidae > Eptatretus > Eptatretus atami. Next base: position 123,930,079 of record CM068954.1, on the reverse strand, counting down.
CAGAAGAGGGGGAGGGACGTCTCCATTGTTCGCTCCCTAACTATTAAATCGATCCGCAGCGCATCTAATCGATTTCTAAACATTTAAACAATGGAAGGTGAGCTATTCTAGGGAACAAGCACTTATCGACATAGCTGACTAAAGGAACCTGTATGTTTTGTGCAATCGAATTCCAAATTCGTAACAATACTTACAAAATCTTTAGATTTCGTAAGTAACAAATGAAATTGCTCGTTGAGCAAGGAATTGCCGGAATAACTTTGTCACATCTCCATGATCTCTGAAAAAACAAAAACCTGGAAATCAATTTGGTTCTTATAAGTCGATAGTGCTACTGTTTAATGAGTTATAGCACTTAATTTGGTCATGATCATAACTTGGAAGTCAACGGACTTGAAATGGCGTTTTTATCGCAATTTGAAAGTTTTGACCGACCCCCCTGACATTCGGCCATCGACCGCTAAGAAGGGTGTTGGTGTGACACCACATGAGACATATGGTTGGATGCAATATTGGAAGATGCACATTTTGGATTTGGTTTGAAGTCGATACTGTTACGGAATTGGAAGCCTTTGCACACAAACAGACAGCAGTCCCCGCAGTTCAGTTATTTCGATAAGTATGTGTTATAGTTAGGGTCCCGTCCTTCTGTCTAATGGGTTAATTCATGTGTGCGCTGTGCGTTTCTTTTATAGTCAGGTTTTTCACATCTTAAAATCCATCCTTCGTTCTCGCACCATTGCCATCCATCGCCCACGTGCAACGTGTCACGTACAGGGGTGAGGTTCCTCCGCCCACCGTGAGCTCGTCCAATCGACAGCGGCCGGCCCGACAGCCGACCAAATCGCCCTCCCCGCTACAAGGGTGGATGGAGAATAGGGTGCTCCCTGGTTGTTCCGTTTGGGTTCTCAGACACGCATGGGGGGGGGGGGGGAGGGTGGTCGTTGCCCCCCACCGGACCTCTCCAATCAGGAGGCTCCTCACCTCAGAGCTCCGACTCCACCCAGGAAATGAGGGGGTTCCACCCTGTCCAATCAGGGCAAAGATCACCTCAGGGCCGACTCCGCCCCAGCCAGATGGAGTGTTCGGCCGTACAATGGGAGAGTAGAGTCGTCGTCAAGAGGAGAGTAGAGTCGTCGTCAAGAGGACAGTAGTGTCATTGTCGTCGTCTTTGCTCTTGGCCCTTTGGTCTGTCATCGTGGTCGTCTGCGATCGTGGTCTGCGGTCTGTTGCGGGGCTCCTCGTGGTGGTGGTGGTGGTGTGGTGGTGTTGAGCAGCCAGGACCGTGATGCTGATCATTGTTCGTGGCAGCCAGGATCGTGGGCTCGTGGATTCCGGGTCGTGGGTTCGAGTCCCACCGTGGGGGGTTGGAGTTGGTGTGACCGCACGAGGTGGACAGGTACCCGGCCAGGCTCTGTCCCCCCAGCTGAACTATCCTCCTCGACTGGAGGGTCCAATAAAGACCCGACGAGGTGCATTTCTGTGTGTGTGTGTGGTGTGTGTGTGGTGTGTGTGTGTGTGTGTGTGTGTGTGTGTGTGTGTGTGTGTGTGTTATGTGTGTGGAGCCAGTCTGTCAAGGAGAATTGTTAAGTGCTTGTCGCTCATTGTACATTGCATTTTATTCGTAGTTAAATCTGCTCTGTGTCTCCCTCGCTTATAAATAAACCTCTTGTTAAATGTTCCAGTACGTTGCCTGTCATTTCTACCATTGACCCAGCATGGTGCGGGCTTGAGAAATAGTGAGGCCATCTGTGCCATAAGTGTTCATTTGGTCCGGCGCGGCTTTGGTAACTTCCGCTCGGTTACGCCGGATCCGAGTCGGTGTTAGCGACTCGGTTCAGACAAAGTAGGCCGAGGGAGTAGCTTCCCGGTAGTTAGACGGCGTGGGTACTTAGGTAAATTGGAATTAGACAAGTGGACCCTATCTCACGCCGTCAAAATATTGGCGACCACAGTCCTTTAAGTGACCCGTCGACTCCGGAGTTATCCAGGGTGACGACCTCTCAATTCCGGTGTTCGGTAGGAGACGGCCCGACTGCTCCGTCTGGCGGTTGTCCTCGCTACCGAACCCGGCACCACAACAATACGACCATTTTAGCGGACGTTATTGCGAAAATAAGAATTTCGGTTTTTCAGTGACCTTGACCTTGATCTTTGACCTAGATTCACCAAAAACGACAAGTGTCTAAGTTGGACCATGGCCGACGTCTGTACCCAGTTTGGTCATGATCGCTGAAACGGTGTGGCTGCTAAGGGTAAACAAACACACAAACAAACACAGACAGACAGACACACATAACCGACCAACATAATTACCGATATCCGAAGGATTCGGTAATTAATGAAATTGCTTGTTGAGCAAGGAATTGCTTGTGGAAAGGAATTGCCGGAATAACTTTTCATATCTCCATGATCTCTAAAAAACAAAACCTGGGAATCATTTGGTTCTTATAAGTCGATAGTGTGGACTGTTTAATGAGTTATAGCACTTAGTTTGGTCATGATCATAACTTGGAAGTCAATCGGACTTGAAATGGCGTTTTTATCGCAATTTCAAATTTTGACCCGACCCCCTGACATTCGAACCCCGACCACTAAGAATGGTATTGGTGTGACCCCCAATGAGACATATGGTTGGATGCAGTATTGGAAGATGCACATTTTGGATTTGGTTTGAAGTCGATACGACTATTTTAGTGGACGTTATGCGAAAATAAGAATTTCGTTTTTTCGGTGACCTTGACCTTGACCTTTCACCTAGATTCACCAAAAACGACAAGTGTCTAAGTTGGACCATGGCCGACGTCTGTACCAGTTGGTCATGATCGCTGAAACGGTGTGGCTGCTACAGGGTAAACAAACACACAAACAATCAGACAGACAGACAGACAGACACACAGAATGACACACAACCGACCAACATAATTGCCGAAATCCAAAGGATTCCGGCAATTAACAAGAAAAAAAGTCCGCGCAGAGCACGATACTGCAAAATCACCCCCTCTCCAAGGTTGCCATGGATACATGAAATTGTCCATTTCATTAAGATTAAAATTCACAATCTTAATCAAATTTCAGGTCAATTGGTGAAAATTAGTTATTTTTCAGATTGAAATTGATGATTTTGGAGTTTAACCTCAAGTTCACCATTTGACCTCAAAAATAGTTGGTTTCCAAATTCAGCGATGTACTATGCAATTGCTGTTTCATTTCCAGGTTAATCAGATGAAAATTGACGATTTTTCAGATGATATTTGATGATTTTAGAAGTTTGACCTTGAGTTGACCTTTGACCTTTTGACCTCAAGAATAGTTGCTTCCACAATTCAGTGTGGACGATGCAAATCGTGTTCAACTTTCAAGTTAATAGGATGTAAACATATTTCAGTTGAAAATTGATGATGTTAGAAGTTTGACCTTGTGTTGACCTTTGACATTTTGCCCTCAAAAATAGTTGGTTTCCCAATTTAGCGACGCAATGTGGCAAATCTTGTTCAAATTTCAAGTCAATCCGATGAAAATTGATAATTTTTCAAATAAAATTTGATGATTTTCGTAGTTTGACCTTTGACCTTTTGAACTCAAAAATAGTTGGTTTCCTAATTCAGTGACGCAATATGCAAATCTTGTTAAAATTTCAAGTCAATCAGATTTTAAAATGACGATTTTAGAAATATAACCCAAGAAGACCTTTGATCTTTCACCTCAATATCAATAGGCTTCTCAGTTGAGACTACCTCTACAACTTGGTAAGTTTCACGACGATCGGTTTAGAATTGTGACCTGTAGGCAACAAACAGACAAACAAAGAGACAGACAGAAGAACAAAATCGACTGACCAATATACTTGAAAATCTTTGATTTGCAAGTACAAGACGACGACGTCATGCAAAACACGGTACTTGCAAAATCCATAAAACAAATTTGACCTCAAAAATAATTGGTGGTTCAATGAAATGACCAAATAGGCAACTCCTCTTCAAATTTCAAGTCAATCGGATGAAAATTGAGGATTTTAGAATTCTCAACTAAGTTGTTGACCTTTGGCCTATGTTGAACTTTTGGTCGATATTGACCTCAAAAATAATTGGCGGGTGAATTCAGTGACCTGAAATATAAATCCTATTCTAATTTCAAGTCAATCGGATGAAAATTGACAATTTTAGAAATTCGGCCAACGTTGACCTCAAAATAATTGGTGGTTGAATTCAGTGACCTGATATGCAATCCTCTTCAAATTTCAAGTCAATGAGATGAAAATTGAGGATTTTAGAAATATCTCCTGAGTTGTTGACCTTGGACCTATGTTGACCTTTTAGTCTATGTTGACCTTAAAAATAATTGGCGAGTTGAATTCAGTGACCTGAAATATAAATCCTCTTCAAATTGTAAGTCAATCAGATGAAATTGAGGATTTTAGAAATACCACCTTAGTTATTGACCTTTGGACTATGTTGACCTTTTGGTTGAAGTTGACCTCAAAAATAATTGCTGGTTGAATTCAGTGGCTTGGAATATAAATCCTCTTCAAATTTCAAGTCAATAGGATGAAAATTTAGGATTTTAGAAATCTCACCTAATTTGTTGACTTTGGCCTATGTTGAACTTTTGACCTTAAAAAACATTGGCGAGTTGAATTTGTTGATCTGAAATTATAAATCCTCTTTAAATTTCAAGTCATCGATGAAAATGGACAATTTTAGAAATACAACCTTGGTTGTTGACTGTTTTTTTTTTTTTGGTGTACATTGTCGAGGCTCGTATGAGAGCTAACACACAATGCACAACAAACAAGGGGGGCAGGAGACTAAGGTAAGCGGGAGAGGGAAGGAGAAAATAGTGGAGAACAGAGATATTAGGAGATCTGTGGAAGGGAGACGGATGGGGCGGGGAACACGGGGTATACAAGATGGACACCACAGGACTTTCAGGACCTTACATGACAGGGAAGGCAGGGAATTTGAAGGAGGTAGGTTTGAGGCAGATTAACAGGGGTAGAAAAAGATCATGGTTTTGGATGGGGAAAGATAAGAGGTGGTGGTGAACAGCTGTTTTGAAGACCTGGAGGGAGAATAAGAGAGCGTGGGTTTATTCAAAGGTGGGAAAAAGAGGAATGAAAGGGCGAATGTGAGCAGTGGTTCATGTTTTGGTAGTTTACCAGAAGGGGTTTGCTGGTGGACTTGAGCCCCTGCGGAAATATGGGGGGGGGACATATAGCAGACAGAGCAGTGGGGGTGAGACCGGAGAGGAGACAGTGAAGACAGAAAGACCACCGACCTGCCTGCGGTGAGCTCAGGAGCTCATGTGGGCCGAGGAAGGACTTTGAATGACGGAGGATGCCCCAGTCAGCGACTGGCTTTGGAGGCCAGGTTGGAAATGTCGCTTTCCCAGGAAAGATCATGGCAGATAGTGAGACCAGAAGCTTGAATGAAAGGACTCTTCTTCAGAGGATTGTTGAGAAAGTCGATGGGGGGAGGGGGGTTCCAAACGGTCCTTTCAGAGAGACATAGTGAGAGTGTGAGATTTATCAGGATTCAAAGACATGTTCCACCTGTTGATCCAGTTTGTGATTTTACCCAGATCTGCAGAGAGCAAAGAAGCTGCGACTGCTTGCCGTCTGAGGGATGACAGATGGTATGGCAGAGGGTGAAATCCTCAGCAAAGAGATAAAAAGGATTTTCCAGAGAGTCGGAGAGATCATTGATGAAAACCAGAAAAAGAACAGGCCCACAATGCTGCCTTGAGGAACTCCAACCTGGACAGGAAGAAGGGATGAGAGAACTCCATTTTGGGCCACACATTGACTGCGACAGGGGAGGAAGTCTGCGAGCGCATGAGTGGAGATGCCATGAATGAGCTTCCTACACCTCTCTACTGGCAGTTTGCCTACTATTGGGCAAACTACTCCAGTTCTCCAAGATTTGAGGGTGCCTTCTCCCAACTGCTGTTTTAGATCTCTTCACAGGTGTTCAATGGGATTTAGATCTGGACTCATTGCTGGCCACTACAGTCAGTGAGTGGTTAGAATGAGCTTTATATATTGAAGTGTGTGTTGTGTGTGTGTGTGTGTGTGTGTGTGTGTGTCCTCATAACTCCAAAAATGAAACCCAGCAGCCTGAAACTTTGCATGCATATTAAAGGAGCTCCAAGCAAGTGCATGAGTGGAAATTGGGTGTTTGGGTTTATTAAAACTCCCCTTTGAAGATAATAATGGCCTTATTTTATTATATCCTTTATCAGACGCATCCTCGGCCACCTCGCTCTCTGGGAACTTAAGGCGTGTCCGAAGTAACCTTGCTGAGGTCTGAAGCCATCATGTTTTTTCGCTGCTTAACCATACCTTGGACTTGGAACAGGCCGCAACGATTTCTAACGGTAATTTTTTTTCACCTTCCTCACTCATATTATGAATGCCTGTTCATCATAGCTACGAATCGCTGGTAACAATGCAATGCTTATAAACGCCTGGAGATGCCAGCCTTCAAGGCTTTATTTCATTTCCGCACGTCATAACCTCGGAGAATCTCTTTAACTAAAATAATTTGTGTACACAATGATACGCTCATAAACTCCAACGTTTTCTGAACTACCAAGGCTTTAAAAAGACACCAGGATACATCGCTAAGGTACCACAACGAGAGATCGCGAAAACGCCAATTTGTACTTGCTTCTTCTTTCTCTCTAAAAACAATGTAAAACTGTAGCGCGACTAACTCAATAACTGCTTAAGCCATGATGGTGATACCAACAATGAGGAAATTACTTTGTCTCTGGCTAGTGCACGCACCCAAATATATATATATTATATATATATATATATATATATAATATATATATATATATATTTATATATATATATATATATAACATTAGTCATTTTATTACGAAACCGAAATCAAACAAAAATGTTGACTCACACAAACCGGGACTATAAAGACAGATTCAAAGATATTGTGATGCTAAACCATGAGGATTTTGTCATATTGTGGCATTGTAATGTGGTGTCATTCTCCATGTGTTATTCTTCTTTTCATTCCTTTCTTCATCCATCACATCCCAGAACAAAAGTAAAATGTTCAAAAGAGGTCGTGATGATAAGCATAAAGGATTGTGGTGTGTATTGTGGCATCGTAATGTGGTGTCCAACCTTGTTAGGTTGTTTATTTGAGATTTCATCTCTATGTTTTTATATTTTTTTTTCTTTTTTGTATTGCTTGAAATTGCCTTCGCCTTTCTTATGTATAATTCCAGTCTCCGACTTTTTTAAAAGCCACCCGACGTAACCCTTTTATAATCTTCAGCCCCACCGTTGAGCGCTGATACATCAAGCCCCTCCGAAGCCAGTTGGGATGCGTGACCTTCACCGACCTTTCACCCCGATGGTCGGGTGCGCGGCAAGCAGCTAGGCTATGAGCCGGTCTCTCCTCACCTAACTGTTGCTATTGACCATATCCAAATTGCTGAAAAGGACATAAAAAACGACAATTCCAAAGGGATGAACATTAATAAGGACCTGAAAGGGTGACGATTTTAAGACACACATATTAGGGAGGGGTAGACGCATCTGTCGAGAACTAAAGGATGCATATCTCATATCATGATTAATTACCTCATGCTTACTCTATTAATTTACTACGGGATATAACTAAATTATGCTATGCAAATGTAACCATGAAGTCATTTCCACATCAATATATAAGGGGCAAATCCCGGGTCACCTTTGATCGCGTACCATCTGCGGAAAATGCCATAACATGAATTCAGAGGTATTCCAGGTGATTCTCGTGGCACTCCGCATGTAGAGGCATGTCACATGTCAACGTTGACAGTCAACCCCTTTTTAGGTCTAACCTGTATATCAAACTTTCAAACTGTATTCCGGATCTTGACCCATATTTATTATTTCGATGTCGTATAATGTGGGTGGGCATATCAGCAATTGAACTGGAAATCCACACGCAAAATTCACGAAAGGATTTTCACCACTTTCTGGTGTTCACTTCATCCAAAAGGCTCGATGAATGCTGCATGTTGTTTTATATTATGATAGCAAAATCTTAATTATTCTAAGTGTCACTATATACAGGTGTCCATACATAATTTATGATTATTTTTAACAAAAGAAATTTACAAAATGGAGATTAAATTGCTTTATTTATGATAATGATGGCAACTTAGAATTTTCCAATTTTGGGCTTCGCGAGATGGGCTCTTTCGACAGCATTTTCCATAACAGCGGCACAATAACTGGCCTGCAGCCGTCGATTCTGCACAGATGTTGTCCTTGAGCTGCTGATTGGTATGGGGCTATTGATGTATAACACGCTCCTTAGGTAACCCCCAAAAAAAAATTGGGAGGCATCAATCAGGAGAACGTGATGGCCAATAAATTTCTAAATTTCGCGAAATTATTCGATGTCCCATGCTCTTTGGGTGAGAATCGATGAAATTTAAAATAAAATAAACGATTTTTGGTTTCTTGTTCAGTTGTGAATTTTTCAATGGGTATTTTTCAATGTAATCTAAATTCTGAAAAGAAAAGAAAAACAAATTATTGAAAAACAGAAATGATTTATTTAATTCTAAATCCTATGTTGACTTTGGGGCAGCTGTATAATCTAAAGAATACTGTACGTGAATCAGAAAAAGACAGCACATCAATCAATTGTATGAAGGCAAAAAAGCATTGGTACGGACGCTCTTGACACCAAACTTAAGGGAGTTAAAAAAGTACATTCCTCATATTGTTTTGATCAGCTGTTTGACTCAAGATTGCTGTTTTTCATCAGCATCCAGTGTTGACATTGAACATGTGAAGGATTCTGGTTTTGGTGGCCTCCCATTTGAACTCACCAAGAATATCTCGCCGTTTTTCTGTGTTCATGTCATTGCTCCTCATCATGATCAATGACTAATTATATATTGTCTGGTCCTGTCTTCATATTTGCAACAATCGTATAGATTTTTAGTTTTTAGAACCTGTGCCCTTTTTATTTATTTGGAAGCCGTTTTCCTCCGACATGAAATTTCGCAGCAATTTGCTGTCACAGAACATTTCTTTCCATGAGATATAAAAAGATCATCAACCATCACTGGCAAATTATGTTCAGCCATCAATCGGCACAACAACACTTCTGCCTTTGTCATATCTTGCCTGCCACTGGCTAGGTTGTTTCCTTTGAAAATGAATGTCCAAGGGCACAACTGTTTAGTTTTATTACATTATCCCTTGTGAATGTCTAAAATGCATTTCCAGGTCTATTAACCCAAGACAGCACACAAAAGGTGTACTCGTCACGCCTCTGGTGAAGCTTGAATGAGTCATGTATTCAGGCATGGTTTTCGCCATTATTTTGGTGACAGCAGTGGCGGTAATGTTTACTGTCAGTTTTTTTTTCCTGGCATGCTGGAGGTGGCATGATTGGCCTGTAAACAGTCACTATCGTGACATGGCTAGATTGCTGCATCTTGCGTCTGCATGTCTTGTGAGATTTGTGGCACGCAGCCATCATCATTACAACCGTACTTACTGAGATGAAAGCAGAACTTTGAGGGATGAGTGGAATGTAGAGAGGCATACCCAACCATGGCCATCCAGGAGAATGAAATGCGTTGATCGCCCAGCCGCCGATCTGTGTCGAGAAAATACCCAAAGGTGGTTGGTTACACATGACGCAAACAGATAATTTCTGGAGAAATAGCTTTAAGATGTCTTTATGACCTGTGGAAGGGTGTCACTCCAAGGAGATACTCTCATTTTGACAGAAATCTGCCAACAAGTTTTCTTCCCCAAGAATGTACGCTGCAAAAAAGATCGACTCTCATCAGGATCCTTCCCAGACTTCCATCGCCAGATGACAAAGGGAAGTGTGAGTCCGCTCCTGTTTGTTGATATACACTCACAACTGTCAGTTTCCAAATCTTTGATCAGTAGTATGCCCTTTCACCAAGCTAAATATACTGAAGAGCAGCCAGCAGCCTTAGCTTTAGCATGTTGATGAAGCTTGAGTCTTGGTGGGACCATTTGGTGGACAAAATATTGCCCTGACAATGTACCCACCCTCCTTGAAGGCATCCGTTTGTCATGAACCACTGAAAGACAGACATGCCTGAATGGCATTCCACCAGGAGAGTCTGTTGGCTGCTCACCACCTGAAGAGCTGTCCACTAGACTGACGAGGGAGGCCTATGAATAAACTTTTTTCCAGGCTACTGGCAGAGAGGTTCAATTGAGCCAACTCATTGGTCTTCCCATCTGGTGGTGGATGGACTGCCGCGAAAAGCGGAATGTCTTCAGTCCTGCCCAAGGAAAGAGGGGAATTGGAAAGGAGTCAAACTGGTTTTTCGACAGAGCCAAAAGCTTTGAACAATGTGATGTTAGTCTCCAATATGGTTCAGAGGAGTTGCTCTAACCCATGCAGGGATGTACTGTATCCTGCAAGTCCGCCACTTTATTGGTGGTTACGCACCAATTCCCTTGGTGACAGTAATAGCAGGATGGAATGAAGCAATCTCCATTATGAAAAGAGGAGCTGCGCAAGTACTGGTTTATTCCTCCTTTAATTCAGAAGCATTGGCAGTCCCCTTGGAGCATTTTGGGATGAGAAATACAAGTTGACAAGCATAGACTGTAGTTGATCCTTGCACTTAACTTCATTGGCCCTTTTCTCAAGAAGTGGCCTGGATTTTGCTGGCATGCTATTGGGTGCTGTAGGTCCTGTGGCGGGATGTTTCCTGTGAAGGACACCTCCTGGGAGCGGTGACTCCATTTGACTTTGAACTCAACGGAGAAAAAAAACCAAATTCACACAAAAGAACAAAATTTTTGTCACTCGTGATGTCCTCCCAGCACCGGATGGAAAGCGCGGAGGCACTCTACTGATTCCACTTCGTCAAACACTCCTGATAGCCATCACCAATGCTCTGCCCCTCAGGGGAGGGTCAGTCCTGCTATTCCAGCCGAGCATCGCTGGAAACGCCGCTGCTTCTTCGGTGAAAAGAGAGGGGAAAGTGTAATGATTTAGGTGGTTTTGGCCACGGTGGTCAGCGACAGCGGTAGTCTGACGGCTCTTCCTCTGCTTTGTTGGCACGAGGGCAGAGCTTGGCAGGCAGTTTCCCATGCCAGTTTGGTCATGGTATAGTTCTTTGTTTAAATGCAGCCAACAAGGATCCACAAACGACTATTGTGCAAAGACTTGCCTCTTTGCCATAAGCCCAACCACTGACAAGGAGAAAGGTGACGGCATTGTCAATTAGCGTGTATGCCCATCCCTTTTCCAATGAGACACTGTAGGTCATGCAATACTTTAATGATGAGCAATGAACTCCTTATCGTCAGGTGTTTCTCTGCAGTCGGTCAGCCTCCATGCATAGGTATTGCATAACCTCAGTGGATTGGACAGCATCCGCTGGTAGGCAGGGAGGCAACAAGTCGGCTCTCCAAAACGAGGAGACACACCTTTCTCCTCCATTTGGAATTACTTGGAGCGGAAAGGATGGGAACAGTCTGACTTAACTGCGATACTCTCTGTGATATGCTCTCGTTCTGAGGAAAAACAGACAACAGTTTTTTTTAAAAAAAGTCATAATCTTCCAGGATGGAAAGTGAAAGGCATGTTTCATCCAGGTGTGGCTTGTTTGAAGTGGATGCTCGTGTGCAAAGTGAGAAATATTTCCATGCCAGGTGTGGCCTGTTTGAGCGATGCTCGATGCAAGTGAGAAATATTTCTCTTCAAACGAGCACAACGTCGGATTCCCAAACATCCTGACTGAAGCCTTGGGTTGGCTGAGCAGATCTTCGTGTATCTGTGGTGTGGCAACTTGAGGGAGTAACGGTGCAGCAAGGCTGCTGCCACCTCCCCTGACTGCACCACCTGCTGCCCTCACTGGGAATCTGCCTCAGAGAAAAAGAAGCATATTCCACTGAAGGGTGGGAAAGCAGAATTACCAATCATAAAGATCTTATGATCTCACCTGCCGTTGCTCCCTGGAAGAGTGAGCTCTGGCTCCACCTAGCAAGTGGAGCTCTGGAGGCTGCCGGAGCCCTCTTGTGCTTTCTGTTAATCTGAGAAGGCTGCTGAAGGGAAGGGTGGGAGAACAGACCCTCCTGGATGCCCACTGCAGTAATCTGTGTAACCATCAATAAAGAAGGGGTCAGCAACCGGAGGATATCATTCCTGCTTTCATCCTTTTCCTCTTCTCAGGATGGGGGCAGTCCAAGCCCTCGAAACCCAGCAGCCACCGCATTAGTCAGATGCCAGAAAGTTGCAATGATGATGTCCAGAGGAGAGGCACGTTTCGGTTTTAACTTTGGCCTTCATCTTCCTCTTCGTATGCTTCCTTTGCCCTTGTCCGAGGGTGGGTGCGGGGTTGGGGGAAAGAGAAGAATGAGACTCGCGAAGAGAGATTTCTCGCAGAGCTGTGGTTAACATCTTTCAAGCAACCCGGGTCTGGGAGCAATGCCTTAAGGGCCTGCCTTTCCTTTCCGCGCACACACAGTGGGTGTTGTCTCGAAACGTGTCTGGTGTGTGTCAGTTCCAGGGGTCCGAATGGATCGACGCTATACACAGGGTGAAGTTCAGTCTCTCAGAGGACCTTGTCCCCCCTGAAAGAAGAAGGAAATGAAGGGTCCCCCCCCCCCCCACCTTGTGATGGCTGGGATAAACCTGCAGAAGTCGAGGAGGGTCATCCATCAGGTTTTTAGGATTATGTAGGTTGGGTGGGGGCCAACCCCATCGCCTGTTGAGGAGAAAACGGTGGGACACCACTGCCTGTAGGTTTGGAGAGTGTACTCAGTCCTGCTTTTGAGACTGGAGGGAACCCCCACAGCAGGCTGAAGCAGACTATGATGGTGAGGGTACCAGCACCTGCTGCCTGGTGCCATAGGCAAGGAGCCACCCCCAACCGCTCCTCTGGGAGGGGACCAAGGGACTGGGTTGGGGTTTCACGGTGTAACTTACACCCTAATCACGTTGCGATAAATGCCAACTGGTAAAGAAAAGTCAAGTCAAACACTGTAAAACTGGAAGAGGAAAAACAGGAAAAACCAAACCGTGTAGTCAAACTCAAGCAGTCACACAAAAATTTTTGAAACTTAAACAAAGGTCGAGTCTGAGCCTGAAGGCAATATATTTTTATAAATAATTTTCCAAAACAACTTGGGAGGCAAGGTTATAATCAGTATAAATATGAAACCAAAAGGGAAAACAAAACCTGAAAAAACAAGCACAAAGCAAAATAACTTCTGAACAGGGAAAGCAAACCACAGACATAAAATCCAAGGTAATTAGGTCTCGTCAAAAGATGCAAATTAATCAAGAGCTCAAGTGAGCACAATTACGCCCGACAAGAAGGTATATACAGATTGTGGCTACTACAATGGAAAACAGCATCCTGGTTGTCATGGCAACCACTTTAGATGACGAACGATGTCGCTGACACCGTCTCACAGTCTGTACGTATGTACCAAATAATGAAACGTGAAAGTTGAAAACTTGGAGTTGAGTGGCGGACAGTGAACGGACGGAACAGACAGACGGCGGACGGACGGCCGACGGACGGACGACCGTAATCACATAATACGCCCGCGAATATTATATATATATATCGGGCGTATAAAAGGATTTATCAGTGGCAGAACTGAGAGTACAGTTATGTCGGTAGCCGAGGAATGCCATGAAACAGGGGTGCTGGGTCGGCTTTGCAGTGCGAGGCTGGATTGTGACCATCTGAGTTATTGAGGGGGGGGGGTGTTTAAATATTGTATTTCTATTTCGTTTTGGAGCGCTTTTAAAGGGAATATTTTAAAGAGACTGACTCGTGTGATGTACCAAATTTTGGAAAATTTAAAGGCTGTTAAAATAATTAACGTTTTGGCTTTATGCAATATTTATGCTTCGCCCATTGTGTGGGTCATCTCTGCTGGCAGAAGGTGAGGCGACTCTTCCCCGGTCTGGCGGGTACGTGTGTTTTGGTGGACAAGGAACGGTTTTTTACAGGACACATTTGGATTGTTTTTAAAATAAAGAAGATTTAAAACTCTATAAGTGGCGGTAAACTGCCTGGAGCATTTTCCTATTTAAGAAATCTGTGACACGTAGGCCGTTCCCAAGGATAACTAGGTACAAGTTATGAATTAATACAAGTAAATCAAGATGAAGTTGAGTGATCAAAAGTGATCTTTATTTACAGTTTACAGGTATAGTAATTTTAATGTAAATATGTCAAAGGTTATCGAATTAAGCTATTGTTTACAATTCTAATTGGTGGCTAGGTATGCTAAGAGGCAGGGTTTATGATGATATCAATATTTTATTTTAATCTTTTTTAAGTCCTTCACTACGGTACACGACTTATAATAAAAAGTGGAGCAAGATGGCATTCCACCCAAACTTATGCTGTTCTGGGATATTTTAATAACCTACATGTCTGTACCAAAGGGCGTTTCCTGGTTGAAGGTCATACCAATTTCAGGCTTGTGTAGTCCTTACTCCGCTTCTACTCAACAAGGCATGAGTACACCCATTCATTAATATAAGTAAATGTGAATAACGTCTAATGATACATAGTAGACCTTGTTATAGCTTGTGAAGGCACTGCTTGCCACATACACGTGGCACATAACTTTACAGCTTGTGATTACATCCCAACAGAGGGTGGGTAAACGGCTAGTTTATTATAAGATAAAATAACGGTGATTACTGACTATTCTCGAAGTAACATGGGGGTGTCCACCTCGGATGGTTATGTTTATCGATAATGGAAAGGGGGATCCTAAATGAGGGCAAGGTGATGAACCGAAATTTGACCTGTGCCAACATTATAGTCAAAGGGTCTGAGGTTTTAAACTAACACCATAAGAAGTGAGGAACTCATTGTGTTTTACAGCCATTTCAAATTGGCATGTATTTTGACGTTCAGCGAAACCGTCTTATTCCCTACGTACAATGGCCTCCAATAAAACATACAGGTCCAAATTAGTTATTTCCTTAGCACCATGTGCAGATAGTCCTCCCTTTTGTGTAGTTGGGTTTTAATGAGTCAACATGCATTATGTGGGGCTTTGTGAGGTTTTTGCCCGCCATTTTCTCCCGCCTTTCATTTTGGATAGTCACAAGCAGACACGGAGCGCTGTGGAACGCACACCACCTTGGCCAGCTAATTTGCATATGCGTGCCAAAACCCAGTTTGAATCGCGCGCAGACAGAATCAAACTGCCAACATTTACTTTAACCTCCCACCACAACTCTTCCAACAAACACTACAATGACCACACTAACACTGATTAAATAATTAAGACATTTATTATCACTCCACATCATAGAAATTATCCAAGCTCGCTATACAATTCTCCATTTGCTCAAACACCATGACGCCTCAAACCACAGTAAGAACCACGCAGCCACCAATACCGACCAACTCGAGCAACATCACCACCAATTCACTGCAGATGACTGCCGTGCTTCAGAGCAACGAGAATGATGGTGCAAAATGCATCGCAGTGGGCCCTTTCAGATCTGACGTTCAGACTCGCATAGCACCGAAGTTGCAAAATGTGCGCTGATTGCCCATGAGGCCCTTGTGAATAGCCCTGATGCTTTTGCTTGCTGTAATGCCAATAGTATCCAGCGCACGCTGCCTCGGAAAGCGCAGCCAAAAACGCCAGCTCCATTTAAGTAACAGAGCTCTGATGTGTGGGCCCCATCCGGGAGGTAATGAAGTATATTTGCACTGTGAACTCACGAAGGCAGTCGGCAACGAGAGAAATGGGTGTGCACCTTAATGGGTGTGCCGCAAATCCCGGTAACCAACGCTGGCGACTCTGCTGATCCGCACGCAAGTCCCGCCCCTACCAAGCAGGCTTGTTCAGCGTGCATTCCAGAACGTGCAAGAGGAACTTTGGCTTGGTTGGTGGTACACTGCGAAAGCGAGTCGGAGCTGGTGGAACGGAGCTGGAGCTGTGGAAGGAGTTTGACGGATGGAGGCGCTGGCGGGCGAGCGATTCAGGCGCCATGCAGGGCAGTTCATTAAAGGCCAGGCAATGAACACCTCACACATTTAAGTTAATCTGTCTCTGCACACGTTCTTCTCTCTCTCTAAATGCGTCTGCGCTCACACGTGGGCAGAGCATGACAGAGGTTCATGGCCGCAACCCATATCTTTCAGAGCGACCTCACTGATACGCACGCTCTTTCCAGTTTCTCTCACACCTACCGCTTCCCCATCGCACCTCTTCAAACAGCAACTTAGACACCAACCAGTATTGCCTCCTTTTTACCCCTCCCTCAGGCGAATGGGAACGAGTGGGTTCGTCAGCCCCGCTCAGTGGAGTTTAAAGAGGGTCACAACACCTTTCAGCACTGTCTGATGATTGTGGGGGGACCCTTTTGACGTGTTTAATAAGTAACGTGTATAAGCTTGATAGTTGGGATAATTCTGCTCGTCTGTCCCTGTGCTTTATCAATAAAAATCTCTTGTAGCCTTTTGAGAGCTTTAAAACTCACCGATGCTTCCGCATCCCTCTCTTTTTATAAATACCTTTTCCCTCTCTTTTTTTTCCGCTTCGCATCCTCTCCCGGCTTGTTGAAGTTATGCTTTCTGATCTGCTTGATGTGTCTATTCCTCAGTGGTCTAGTTCCATCCGCCCTACTGTTTAGCCTGGGGATTTAATTTCCCAACAAATTGTCTGCCAGTCTATATCGTGTTCACTGTTCAGTTTTCGCTCGGCTTGCATCCCATTAAAGATCTGAAGATGAGATCAGATCAGTGCAATACCGAGGATGCGTTCTGCCAGCTAGAAACCGTGACGCCCAGACCACGTGAGTTCAACTAATTGTGTTCGCAGTCGATTAGCAACCCGCCGGAGTGCGGAGTATCCGTGCTTGGTGGCCTCAGGTCGGTAGTCCTGGAAGGAAGCCGAGGCACTTCGCCCTCGTTGTAGATCCAGAAACCAGTGGCTGTAACAGCATGAAAGCATTTCTGCAAGGATGATGGCCTTGGAAAAGAACATTTTGAGAGGGTGGCCTGACCCAATCATGTGGAATGAAGCAGGTGGAACAAGGAAGTTATATTCCTATAGCAGTGAAGAATAAACATTTGGCCAAAACAGTGCTTGAGTCAATTATAGCCGAAAGTTTCATCGAATCAACTTCGTTTCGCATGACATAAATTGTTGCTCTTCCAATGATATTACATTTACTGCAGATACAATGCATGCAACGTCCAATTAATGAGAATTGTCAGTCCTTCTTGTTCTTGTTCTTAAGTGATTTCCTTTGTAATCAATGCATTTACTAAAGGAAGCACTTGACAGTTTGTACGCACACCGCAGGGTCGTTCATGGTGAACCCGATTCAACAATACGTGATACTCTTTTGTCCCTCCTCCAGCAAGCACACAGCAGGTAAATCTTTCAGACAGTGTTCGAGAGGTATAGGAAACAACGCGCTTGGCGAGAGTATGTGGGGTGTTTGGTATGGAGACATTAGCATACCTTTTTTTTTTCTCAACGAGGGAACGAAAACGAAACCACATTGGCTGAAAAATCTTTTGAAAAAAAACAGCAGGGTTGAAATTTTCAACAAATAAATTTATGACATAAAAATATTGTCCGTTTACGTGGAACAATTATGCCCGGCTGAGGAGGTATACGTTGGTGTTTGTGAAGTCAAAAATGCTCTCCCTTCTTCCTTCTTCCATTCTTGTACAACTATTTTGATTGGGAAAACAATGAAACAAAACTAAACAACATCCTCAAAGAAACAAGTAAACCACAAAGGTTATTTACAAATAAAAAACAAAACAATGCAGAAAGCATAAACAAGTTCAAATATTTTTGCCAAAAGGCAGACTCATTGATGTTTTTGGTGAATGCGTGAGCCTTCGTGGGAGACAATGCAGGCAGCAGGTTCTAGTTCTGTTTGAAATATCTATAGACGACTCCGAGCATAGATGATGAGAGAATTAATAATTTTCATTATGTGGTGTATGTCTGTGTGGATGTGTGTTTTATAGTTTGCCTTTTTACATTGACCCCCCCCCCCAACCCCCCCCCCCCCCCCCCCCCCCCCCCCCCCCCAAGACCCCCCCCCCCCCCCCCCCCGTCATGGCTCCAGATTTTATAGCAATCAGACATGACTTAACATGCACATTCCATATTTACCCACTTTTTCTCACTTTTAGCTCGCTGTTCGAAGAAACAGAGAGCTATAGCGATACCCCGGCGTGAGCGTGAGTAAATGTTAAAGTTTTTGGTGCAAGTTATTTTTTCCTTTCTAATGTTTTTTATCTAACCACATCTATTTTTTTTATATCGCCCGATATATATATATATATTATTATTTTTAAAAAATTTAATATACGGGCGTATATGTGATACGTGTCCGTCGCCGTCCGTTCGTTCCTGTCCGCACTCTAACTCCCAAAGTTTCAACTTTCACATTTCATAGTTGGTACATAGGTACAACTGTGGAGACGTGTGTCGCGACAATACGTTCCTCATCTAAGAGTGGTTGCCATGGCAACCAGGATGCTGTTTCCATGTAGTGAGCACAATTCTGTATATTACCTTTTGTTCGGTGATATATTGTGCTCCTTGCGCTCTTGTTATGATTACAATATACAAATACATATATTGCTTAAATTGTTTGGATCAGACTTCACTGCAATGCTTTATAAAAATATTAATTATTAGACGAGTCTTTAAAAACGATAAATGTATAACAGCGAGCATTGGGTGGCTTTGACACCAACTCTCGGTTCTATCTTTTGGTTGGAAATAGAACGCAGACATTACAATTAAGTTGTTTTTTTGTATATGCTTTGATAGAAACACATCGTTATGAGTCCACAATAATCCATCCCACATTAGCCTGCATTTACTACTAAGCAACTTAAACTGTCTCTGAATAAATACAATTTCGAGCATTTTCACGAGATTTCAATAAAGTTTCACCGGATCATTCTACAAGTGTTTTTTTCACTGACTTGGTTTCGTTTGAAATGGCACGTGAAAGGATTCTATGTTTGCAATTACTGATCACAGCCATTCAAATTGAAGATTGGCAAAATAAAATGCATCATAACGATGGCTTGAATGGTGATATTGTTACGAATTTGGAAGCCTTTTGCACACAGCTTATGACAGGAGCAGTCAGCAGTCCGCATTAGTTTCAGTTATATCGTTAAGTATATGTGGATAGTTAGAATCCCTCCTCTATGTCTAATGGGTTAATTTCATGTGTGCGCTGTGGGTTTCTTTTATCGTCAGGTTTTTTAACATCTTTAAATTCAACGAACAGCGGAACCCGGTCGTTCACTCCTCCCCCACTCTGCGGGTGAACAAGCGCTTCACCGCGCCCACTTTCACTTCACTCTCCACGGTGCCATAACACATGTGTTTCTACTACGGAACGTGGGCGGAGCCCCCCCCCCTCCCTCGCCTCGGAGCTCTGCTTTGCCCCACAAAGAAGAATGTTCTCCCCTGTCGACACTGGAAGAAGACAACAGGGCTCTCTGCGGGGAGGAGCACCGAGCGTCCGACACGCCCTCCTCCAATCGCGGCTGGCCACCAACGACACTGAAAAAGCCCCAATCCAATCGGAGCGAGTTACCCAGAGAGGGCTCCCTCCACCCGCACAGGGGAAGGGATACGAAGGATCGTGAGCTGTATCCGGGTGGTTCCTTGGTCCGTGGAGTCGTTCCTTGCTTCTGGTCTGCTGGGCTCTCCTGGTGCATGGTCATCGTTTGTGGCTGGCCGGGTCGTTCGTAGGATCCTGGCTGCACTCGTTGGATTCCGGTTGCGTGGGTTCGAGTCCCACCGTGGTGGGTTGTGTTGAGCGCCGAGCTGGGGATCCCCGTTCCCTTCCACACGGCGTAGCCCTGAGCTCCACTAAGTGCGAGTCCGGTAAAAAAACGGGCACGAGCGGCCAGGTACCCCGACCAAACTCTAACCCCGCAGCTTTGCTATCCTCCAGCAGTGGAGGGTCCAATAAAGGCCAGCCGGCTCCATTTCTTTGGGTGTGTGTGTCCGTCTGTGCCATTGTCTTGTAAGTAAACTGTTAAGTGAATTTGCCATTGAACATTTGTCTGCATTTATATTATGATTAAGTCTGCTCTGCGTTTCCTCCTATTGCCCTAAATGTAAATAAATAACTGTTAAATGTTCCAGTTATTGTCTGTGTTTTTCTTTCATTGACCCAGTTATGGTTCGGGCTTGGAATTAGGAGGCCGATTGGTGCCGTAAATTGTTAATTTGAAAACCGGCGCGGCTTTGGTAATTCCCGCTCGGTTACGCCGGATCTGAGTCGTAACACGACTCGGGTTGCGGACAAAGCCAGCGAGGGTGTGGCTTCGCCCGGGAGCTTGACCGTGGCGGCCAATTAGGTAAATTGGAATCAGACAAAAAAGACCCTAACGCGCAAGGTCGATATTGGCGTCCACGGTCCATTAAGCGACCCGTCGACTTGGGTTATCCGGAGTGACGACCTTCAATTTTCCGGGTGTTTTTGGGAGGTGGGAGACGGGCCCAACTGCCCTCTAGCGGTCGTTCCCCACGACCCGAACCCGGCCCAACACAATATGTACCAGACAAAGCAGGACAGAACCACATGCACAATCAGCTCATCAGCAAATCATTCATAAGATTATATTCGTGTCAAAGATGGCAGAATGATGAATGTGGGTGACAGCTTTCTCTTTGCCGTTCTTGACTTGAGCAAAAAAATCCTAACACTAGTTTAGACGAAGTACATAATAGATGCACAAACAGAAGAAACATCCCTCCCAATCAGACTGGTCATGGGAAGCAAATCTGGAAGAACAAAACCGATTTGAAATACAGTATGCTCGATGCACCAAAAACCAAGGGCTCCTTTACAACAAACAAGATAGGCAGTTTTGAGGCCCAAGGACATCTCTGGTGGCACAGCTGTCAGCATCAGACTCTGACACTGACCCAGTTCTGAGTATATCTCACTCCCCAACCCTCTCCCACCATGCTTTCTCCATATTAATATCTCATTTAGTTAATGCTCTCGCAAAGCTTCTGGTTCTTTAGCCTGCACACTGAGCACTCGAGTGCACCAGTATAATTACAATTACGTTTATCTATCCTATTCATTATTTAAATGCCCCCACCAAAAAAAAGTTTGAAAAAAATCTTCAGCAACATTTTCCTTTTTTAAACACGCAAGTTTCTCCACATTATTGCATTTCTAACCAATGTTTAACAGATCGCTTTAAAGCAGCAGCCATAACTTAATTTGATATTGTTACAAACATTGAATGGGTAGATAGACATAATCTTTGAAATGTGATTAATTGATCTCAAGAGTGCCTGAAGTTCTTCAGTCCATGTCCTTTTCTGCTGGCATTTTTGTAATTTTACAGACTGGATGCAGGATTTTTCCATCCATACATTGTCCCCCCTGGACAGCAAGTGCCGCTGAGGGAAAGTCAAGGCCTTTGTCTGTTTGCTCAGCTGGCAAAGTGGAGGATTCCACTGATCCCCCAGTGAAACACACCCCTCCCCTTCCGCCATACCTGAACAGGAACAAAGGATTTTTGGAATTCCACTGGAGAGAGGGGCTGGAAGGAGTGTTGACAGAGTGTGGGGGAACTTTGTTGGATATCAAGTATTATCGAATGGCTGTCCGTACTGCTCTTTTAAGCGATCTGTCATGCATAGTGTGCGAAAGTGGATTCAATTGCTGAGAAGCTTGGATCCTGAACATGGGGCATGGACTGAATGAGAACCAAACTTGTGCCTAGCATGGCTGGTAAGCACATGCCTTTTTCCCACCGCATCCATCCTGCTGGAAGCAGAGCATTCCCACATGCGGCTTTTCTGCTGTGTTGATTCTCCTGTGGCGAATGCAAACAAGCCAGCCATGCACACGTACCTGCTTGGGCCGATTTGTCATCCATAGTGGAAAGTCGTGGGCCAGACCAAGTTCTGCTCCCAAGGTGTGCTGTTTGAAGTACCATTGGTGTTTCTTACTTCACTAAGACCAAGGTCTTCCCCAGATCCATAAGAAAGAATGACAAAGCACTACTTCAAAGTCTGGCAAAAAGGAAAAGAAAAAAAAGGATCTTGGAGAAAGTTGCTTGTGTGTCTTGAACACTGCATTTTTATGTTCATGTGTAGGCATATTCACTCGTGTCATCCGGCAATGCCCTCAAATGTCAATGGTATTAAACCACAGGTTCATCAATGATTTGTGAGATGGCTGTACTGGCCGAGTCTTTGATAGCTTACCACGGGTGGCAGATGTGGCCTGGTTGTTCTTGAACGGATAGGTTTTCCCTCATATTGGGATTCTGTTCTCAGCTTTTTTCTTCGCCATCACTAATCAACTTCGAGAGAGGTTGATCAAGTTCAAAACGGCTATACTTGATGGATCAAGTGGCACCGTTGTTGGTCTGTTGCTGGTCTTTTCCTCCCAGGATTCAGTCCAATGGCAGTCGGTCTTAAAATACACTTTCAGGATGTCTTATAACGTTTTTGCTTGTCACCATGGGATGTCTGGCCATGAACAGAAATTGGAGGATAGGACTTTCTTTGGCAGTCATGTGTCAGACATTCGTATGCCTGCAAGTAGAACAAAATGGCTAATTTATTTAGAAACACCACAGACTCAGCCAGTTGGCACAAGTTGATTAGCAGAACCGGTAATGCAATACGACACCGAAGATAGCTGACGCAGTGCATCCATACGATTGTCTCCCAAAACTTCACTCTAAAAGCGTTTGTGAACCGGAATGCGTTTACAATCCCTGCTTCTCCGCGTACATGGAATCACCTTTCAGAAGGTGTTCTCTGCCAGCTTTTACCTCCACAGGGCTTAGGTTGTACATTGTTATCTCAGGTCATTCCCCATCCTTATTCTCACGCATCAACAATTCCCTAAACCAACGCCTTTTAATTGTAGGTTGAGTCAATATATATATATATATATATATATATATATATATATATATATATATATATAATTTATTTATATATATATATATACTATATGTTGCGGTTCTGCCAAAACCGCATGCTTCTAAGGCAATGGCACCCAACAACAGTGATCCTCAAGGCAGTTATTTTGTTCGTCTTCAATGGCAGTCAGACTTCCCCTCATGTCTAGTGGGTTAACGGGACGAAGTGCATTGCGTGGGTCGAATAGCTGGTCTCTAACTATATTTCTATTTCTTCTATTCTGATTTATATTCCAACCCTTTCCTTTTAGCCATGATACAATCAAGCAAGCAAGAAACACACACGCAGCCTCCGTGGGAGAATCAGGCATAAGACAACACACTATACGGCACGCGCATGGGCACACATTCATTCAATCTGCATGCCAATTTCCAATGGCATCTCATTCTTTGCTCACCCCTTTTGCTCATGCAAAAACTCAGCACCTCGACAGCCAACACTTCCGCACACGGGAAAAATATGCTCGGCACCTCCTCGTACCTCTGTACCGATACAATTCGCCATTAACAGAGGCGTGCTGCACCACTCAAGGGTGCTCGGACCACGTGATGCAAGGAAGAGCAAGCTGACGTTGAATAGCACCAACCGTATCTCGCCAGGAATGTCCTGGGTGAGCAAGTGGCATTGATATGACCCTCGTCCAGTCACCAGAACACGGCAAGACGCGGCAAGTGAGGAGGCGGTCGCGGGAAGAGCAATCCGGGAGTTTGGTATGGAACGCGTGTCACGCCAGATGTGCGATGAGACGCGCTTCTGGCTCCCAGTAGCCTGGTAGGCGCATGGTTATGGCCGCTGTGGCCCAATAGAGAAAGCGGGATTCGGGTCAACACAGCGGCGTCGTTCAGGTCGTTTACCCCACCCTCTTCGCCCGGGGCTTAAGAAGGCGATCGCAGAGCTGCTCGCCCTCTCTTCGCCTTCCTTGTTGCCCTCTGCCGGCAACTGGCTCTTCACTCGCGTTGCTTGTGCGACTGAGACGTGCTTATTCGGAGGATCAGTGCAGAGCGCACGTTGCCACCGAAGCCCCGGAAAGTAACTATAAGCAGAAGATAACGCGCGCAACTCTTGAGGTTGTAACGCTCAGCGGAGGCGTCCCTGCGGAGGTACACGTCTACATCTTGCAAACCTATGCACGACGTGTTTGGGAATCTTTTGCCCTGCGCATCTTCTGTACTCCTCTCTTTCCACCCTCTTCCTCATGCCCTTGGCTGCACAAAAGAGCATCATTACTGAAACTCGCAAAATCACAGTTTCCTTGGCAACGACACCGCAACCCCCATATTGCACTAACACCACACCTCCCACTCCCACACTCAGACAGCCAGTATTTGTCGCGCTCCTAACCTCCCCTAAATATACTGGGTTGCCGTTGGTCGGCACCGCGCCATATTGCGAGCTGTTTATCCTCATCTGCTCCTTTCTTTCTGGCATGTCTAATGTTTCCGTGTGTGTGTGTGTGTGTGTGTGTGTGTGTGTGTGTGTGTGTGTGTGTGTGATGGCGCCTGTCGTCGCATAAGTTTAAGATTGAAGAAGTTCTAACGGGATAAAGTCTGCTTCTGTCCTGCTTATTTGTCATTGCTTGCCTTTTGTTGCACCGCCATGGAATTCCTTGTATCTCCTGCTGCGGCAATATAATAAACCCAATTTACTGTGCCACATGCCTTTCTCAACTGAGGTGTAAATAAATGCTTTGTGTAGAAATGTCGCCAGTAGTTTTTCCCGTCTTTTTCCTTCATTGGCGCAGTCCCTGGTCGTATTCCAGCTTAGCCGGGACGTTACCGCCAACGATTTGTTTTTCTAGCCAGTACGTCTTGGCAGTTAAGCTCGGCTGCATTGATCCGGTAAGGTGATCGCGGTTTGAACAGTGTACCCGAGGGCATAGTCCCCGCGGTACTTAGATCACATGACATAAGTAAATGGTATTTTATTAGACGGAGGACACAAAGTCGACATTGTCCGAGTTAATGCGTTCACTGTCGATTAGGACCCACGCGCATCACAAGTTATTACGTGTGCGACGGCCTGCGCTTCCGGAGAGTCTGTGGGAACGCCAAGGTAGCTTCCCCTCGTGTCTCCGCCCCAACCGACGTATCGCACACTATATTGTGTAAATATAATATAGGATTGGGGGCAGTTTGGGATTCCATATTTTTAAAGAAGAAGGCGGCTCCCACCAAAATTAAAAAACTAAATAAAGTCTGCCATTTGAGCAAAAGGTGAGAGCAGACCCTTCTAGGCAACGTTCGTCGGCTTCACAGCCGGCTTCATCAGGCAACAATAGCTACACCCTCCTGATGGATCACCATTTTCTAGAACCCCACCGCTTCCAGTGACAGTTACCTCGGGTGGGGGGGGGGGGGGCTGCTCCTCCAAGCTTGATCCATTCCTGAGACCCACATATCTTCCACACCTACAAATCCAATATATCGTTTCCTCCCCCACAGCATTCCATTCTCAAACAATGGCGAATAACAAAAATGGTGATCGTATTCCAACTCTGGGCATGGCCTGCATACAGTTATAATCCCATTCATTCTCCCAAACACAACTCATTCCTTACACGTAACAGACTCAAAGACGGAGGCCAGCGGGTGTATCAACCACTAACAGATACAAACGGACAAAAGCAAATGAAATAGAAACAAATAATCATTTAATACAAGTATGCAAAATATGTACAATACGCAATAATTCAAATTATAATAATGAAAGGAAAAATGTGAGGGAAACGAATCTAAATTAATTGAGGCACTTCCACATAGACTTAAATTACAGATAAGGGAAGCAGAATAATAAAAGAAAAATCCCTCCTTTATCCCGGCACTTTAGCTGGGTGCCAGGGATGGGCTTCTCAAGCTTGAAGTCACCAAACTATTTCGTCACTGCAATGGGAAAATGCCAGCTCAAAATGGTGCCCAAGTCACTCTCTGGGCGGGAACACATACGGAGGCAATTCGAAAGACGGAACTCAAGGTCGGGCTCACAAACCATGGTGGTAGCTTCTTGCTTAAGAGCGAGATATGCCGACCGTCCTCTCCCACACCCAGTCTGTTTCACAACAATGGCCCACACGACAAGGCGATTTCTGAGTCCTGTGATCAGGCCACAAGGCACACTCTTCTTCCCTCCTCAGAAACGCACACTTTCTTCATGGCTACAGCCGAACAGTCAATGGATAAACGGCCTGCCCAGCACGCTGCAAATTCACACAGCACGAGCCACGAAAATCACACAGCCTCCATCGTGCCGGAGAGGAGAGCAAAGCGAGATCCTCCACGTAAGCCGACGTTCCTCCCTCAGACTACATGGTCAATCCTCGCTCCGCACTCGTCCGTTCCTTTCTTCACTAGCGAGCTCTTCTCCCGCATCCTCCCAATCTGCTGGCCTCTACGCACTCTTCCTCTTCTCCCATCTGATGTCACGCCCTTCATCATCAGCCTCGGGGCATGACTTGCCCGCCGTCCCTGTTGAGCGGGGCCTCCGACTGGTCATGCAGCTCGCTGCAATGGCCATTGGTCCGTCACGAAAATCGAAATTCTATCTTGCTGGTTGCATACAACAAAAATATATAAGGGGAAAAGTACAGAGGGGCGATTACATACTGGGGGAATTTATCCTTAATCCTATCTAATAGCACATGCACCCCCCCCTACCCCGTGTGGTGACAAAGTAACACTTTTAAGCTCACAGTTTCCCTACCTAATAACATGGAGTGTCTCCTACACATCCGCGGGCGCAAGCAAACTCTATACGATCGCTTTCCTTTCCATGAAATTCCTTTCATACCCAACAAAACAAACAATTTATATACATAAATGTCACAATCGCCCCAGGTGTCACGGCGGAACCCACAGAGGGAGGGGATGTCCTGGTTCCTCTCCGGACTCACCATGATCACAGGTCGTCACAACACGAATAACTTTGTGTCACGGCAGATCGCTAATCGACCGAGAATGCCAATAACCTGCCGCATGATCCAGAGTCCTCCATCTCAACTGCCATTTACCTAAGACACCTGATCGCCTTATCGGGAGTTCGTGCCCTCAATGCGTACTTGCATTCTAAGGTACTTACCGTATCAGGTGGAGCGAGCGGACGCTGCCAAGTATGCACGCGCTAGGAAGAAGATTTTGGGGGAAAATGTCCTGGCTAAACTCAGTTTGCAGACCATGCTAAAACCAATTGGAGGAAAGACAAAACGAACTGGGTCAATTTTCTAACAGCACATTTCCTTTAACAAAGCAAGGGAAAGTTATGGTGGCAAAGTGATGTGGATTTATTGCAGCATGTCAGCGGAGAAAGCAAGGAATTGGTGGGTGGCAGGCAAAAGACATAACAATATTCCAAGGAAGAAGACAGTGCAGAGTTACCCCGAATATTTCTGAGACAGTCTTACTTATGGCTATCGACAGGTCGCCATCACAACAACCCAAGGAAAGTTAGAGATGCTCCAGAGAGATAAGAAGCAGTTGAGGATTAGGCGACCCTCAATACCTGGACTGGTCGGCAGACATGCGCAATCCAAAATGCTCAGAAAGGAGAAGGAGAAATACTGAGGGCAATCTTCTATGGTGTGGAGTGAGAGTGCAAGTAATGCAACGTGGGTGCAAGGCGTAGTGTAAGAGGAAGATGGGAGGGTGCAAGTCAGTATTGATTTACTCTTGGGTTCACTCTGAAAGAACGGTTTGTCGGGCTTGCCTGTACCGATTGCTCTCTTGTGCATCCACAGTAGACGATGAGTAGATGGGAGAAAAAGATGAGTAAGAGAAGACCCTATTCGTAATCGTGAAAAATCTGTATGTGTAAACGTTGCTGCTGGATGCAGCGCGAACTGAGCATCGATAGAATGAGAGGAGCCCCGGCTCGCTAAGAAGTCACTCGTGATTCCAACGCTTGACTGTGGCTGACTCACTCGCGCTGACACTTGCCCTGCTTGCACTGTCTGCCATGCCTGTTTCCCGGTAAGGGTCCAAAGTCTGCCACAGTCCGCTCAGTGTGCCCAGCGAGGTCCTGGTGTCTGGCGAGTTCTCTCTCCTGGCAATTCTCACTAAACGAGCTGAGTTTGTTCTTTTTATGAGCCCCAGGTGGGGAGGAGCCCATAATTGGATCAAAACCGAGGCTGTTGATGATGTCTTTTCCGCTTCCCGTTGGACGCATAGCGTCGCCTCTGCACCGTGCCACGCCTGCCGTGCCACCAAACTGAAAAATGCCTCAGTCGCTCGCCGCCTGCCCCAAGCGCCAAAGCTCCTGAAATTACATGGGGCCATGGTTCTCGGAAGCTGCTCCGGCCCCTGAGCGTGCGCTGGCCTTTCAAATGTGATAATTTTAGGGAATCCCCGCACTACCGTAAGTTCTCAAAAGAGCTTCCGCGCAATGTCACGCTTCGAGTTATGCCCCATAATAACCCGACCCTTGTTTCCGTCAGCACCCTTGAGGCTGCGGTGAGCGTTCATCAAATATGGTAGCAGTTGCGGCGGTTGTAGTGAGTGAAAGTAAGGTTGTGGCATTTGCAAGTGAAGAGATTGTAATGTGGCGTTGCAAGGCGAAGAAGTAGAAGTTGCTTTGTGATGGTGGTGTCCCAGCGAAGGGGAAGAGGTTTGTCGCTAACGGTGGCGTTTTGTATGAGATGTAATTGAGTTGTTGCGGGGATTTTTGGTAGTCGTGTGGAGTGGTTTGTGGTGAATGTGGTAGCAGCGTGGTGGGCAGAATGAAGGTCTGAGGTGGAGGACGGCAGTTGAAAATTGCACGCAGAT
The DNA here is from genome assembly GCA_035128595.1 of Eptatretus atami. Classification (NCBI taxonomy): domain Eukaryota; kingdom Metazoa; phylum Chordata; class Myxini; order Myxiniformes; family Myxinidae; genus Eptatretus; species Eptatretus atami. The sequence continues at coordinate 123,901,345 of CM068954.1, read as the reverse complement.
GTATATGAAGCGGCCTGCTGTTCTGCTCGCTTGATTCCTCCTTGGTTGCGTTGTGCTTGCTTGCGTGTTTCATGTGAGAGAGACAAAGCGGGACAAAGGAGTGGAAGAGTGTAAAGATTGAAGATTGAGGACCAACTAAAGAGCCCTCCCAACACGTCTTCCCCATTTACCCACTAGATATATGGAAAGGGCTAACTAAAACATGTACTATTGAAATAATACCTAGCATGCACTGTATGTTGTGTGCCATTGCCTCGGAGGCGTGCGGTTTTACAGAACAACAACACTATATATGTTTAACCAATCGATATTACATTAAAGAATTTACCGCACTAAAAATATTATTCATTATTATTGTATCAAATGCTGCAATAGGAACTTGTTTACACGAAACCAGATCCAGAACTTAAATAAGATGATGATGGAGTCGAGGACATTTCACAAGAACTGATCGCAAAATCAGCCAATATCCTGCTGTTTAACACATGGTGGAAAAAAACCTTCTCATTAGCATTCCACAAAAATCATGCTTTAACTGGACAAATTCTTGCAAAATATAGCAGCCAAGAGAAAAGACATTGTAACCCATTTTAATTGGTACATTGCTACTGGAAGTGTACAAGACTAAATGGAGTAAACTGAAATCAACTTTTAATGATATACACTTGTACGAAAGCCATTCTGTCCAACTCTAACCAACACACCAGATATTGCAGCAAGCTGTACAATCATTAACCACTCCTGTTAGCAATCAGGCTAATCTGGATAAATCTTGTTAAGCTGCCTATTCAAAAAAATTATATTAACCACACAAATATCATCTACGAGTTATCGTGCCTACAAACAAACACACAAACACACACACAAACAGAGGACGGAAGTCATCAATATACTGTTACGGTGCCGCAGGGGTCGGCCGCGAACCGACCGCTCTGATGGAGCCGCAA
>CM068954.1:123868653-123894373 GCA_035128595.1 Eptatretus atami | reverse complement strand
TGTTTTTTTTTTTTGGTGTACATTGTCGAGGCTCGTATGAGAGCTAACACACAATGCACAACAAACAAGGGGGGCAGGAGACTAGGTAAGCGGGAGAGGGAAGGAGAAAATAGTGGAGAACAGAGATATTAGGAGATCTGTGGAAGGGAGACGGATGGGGCGGGGAACACGGGGTATACAAGATGGACACCACAGGGACTTTCAGGACCTTACATGACAGGGAAGGCAGGGAATTTGAAGGAGGTAGGTTTGAGGCAGATTAACAGGGGTAGAAAAAGATCATGGTTTTGGATGGGGAAAGATAAGAGGTGGTGGTGAACAGCTGTTTTGAAGACCTGGAGGGAGAATAAGAGAGCGTGGGTTTATTCCAAAGGTGGGAAAAAGAGGAATGAAAGGGCGAATGTGAGCAGTGGTTCATGATTTTGGTAGTTTTACCAGAAGGGGTTGCTGGTGGACCTTGAGCCCCCTGCGGAAATATGGGGGGGGGACATATAGCAGACAGAGCAGTGGGGGTGAGACCGGAGAGGAGACAGTGAAGACAGAAAGACCACCGACCTGCTGCGTGAGCTCAGGAGCTCATGTGGGCCGAGGAAGGACTTTGAATGACGGAGGATGCCCAGTCAGCGACTGGCTTTGGAGGCCAGGTTGGAAATGTCGCTTTCCCAGGAAAGATCATGGCAGATAGTGAGACCCAGAAGCTTGAATGAAAGGACTCTTCTCAGAGGATTGTTGAGAAAGTCGATGGGGGGAGGGGGGTTCCAAACGGTCCTTTCAGAGAGACATAGTGAGAGTGTGAGATTTATCAGGATTAAAAGACATGTTCCACCTGTTGATCCAGTTTGTGATTTTACCCAGATCTGCAGAGAGCAAAGAAGCTGCGACTGCTTGCCGTCTGAGGGATGACAGATGGTATGGCAGAGGGTGAAATCCTCAGCAAAGAGATAAAAAGGATTTTCCAGAGAGTCGGAGAGATCATTGATGAAAACCAGAAAAAGAACAGGGCCCACAATGCTGCCTTGAGGAACTCCAACCTGGACAGGAAGAAGGGATGAGAGAACTCCATTTTGGGCCACACATTGACTGCGACAGGGGAGGAAGTCTGCGAGCCATGAGTGGAGATGCCATGAATGAGCTTCCTACACCTCTCTACTGGCAGTTTGGCCTACTATTGGGCAAACTACTCCAGTTCTCCAGATTTGAGGGTGCCTTCTCCCAACTGCTGTTTTCAGATCTCTTCACAGGTGTTCAATGGGATTTAGATCTGGACTCATTGCTGGCCACTACAGTCAGTGAGTGTTAGAATGAGCTTTATATATTGAAGTGTGTGTGTGTGTGTGTGTGTGTGTGTGTGTGTGTGTGTCCTCCATAACTCCAAAAATGAAACCCAGCAGCCTGAAACTTTGCATGCATATTAAAGGAGCTCCAAGCAAGTGCATGAGTGGAAATTGGGTGTTTGGTTTATTAAAACTCCCCTTTTGAAGATAATTAATGGCCTTATTTTATTATATCCTTAATCAGACGCATCCTCGGCCACCTCGCTCTCTGGGAACTTAAGGCGTGTCCGAAGTAACCTTGCTGAGGTCTGAAGCCATCATGTTTTTTCGCCTGCTTAACCATACCTTGACTTGGAACAGGCCGCAACGATTTCTTAACGGTAATTTTTTTTTCACCTTCCTCACTCATATTATGAATGCCTGTTCATCATAGCTACGAATCGCTGGGTAAAATGCAATGCTTATAAACGCCTGGAGATGCCAGCCTTCATGGCTTTATTTCATTTCCGCACGTCATAACCTCGAGAATCTCTTTAACTAAAAATAATTTTGTGTACACAATGATACGCTCATAAACTCCAACGTTTTCTGAACTACCAAGGCTTTAAAAAGACACCAGGATACATCGCTAAGGTACCACAACGAGAGATCGCGAAAACGCCAATTTGTACTTCTTCTTCTTCTCCTCTAAAAACAATGTAAAACTGTAGCGCGACCTAACTCAATAACTGCTTAAGCCATGATGGTGATTCCAACATGAGGAAATTACTTTGTCTCTGGCTAGTGCACGCAACCCAAATATATATATATATATATATATATATATATATATATATATATATATATATATATATATATATATATATATATAACATTAGTCATTTTATTACGAAACGAAATCAAACAAAAATGTTGACTCAACCAAACCGGGACTAAAAGACAGATTCAAAGATATTGTGATGCTAAACCATGAGGATTGTTGTCATATGTGGCATTGTAATGTGGTGTCATTCTTCATGGTTATTCTTCTTCTTCATTCCTTCTTCATCCATCACAATCCCAGAACAAAAGTAAAATGTCAAAAGATGTCGTGATGATAAGCCATAAGAGGATTGTGGTGTCGTATTGTGGCATCGTAATGTGGTGTCCAACCTTGTTAGGTTGTTTATTTTGAGATTTCATCCCTCTATGTTTTTACTTTTTTTTTTCTTTTTGTAATTGCTTGAAATTGCTTCCTTTCTTATGTATAAATTCCAGTCTCCGACTGTTTTAAAAGCCACCCGACGTAACCACTTTTATAATCTTCAGCCCCACCTTGAGCCGTGATACATCAAGCCCTCCCGAAGCCCAGTCTGGGATGGCGTGACCTTCACCGACCTTTCACCCCGATGGTCCGGGTGCTGCGCAAGCAGCTATGGCTATGAAGCCGGTCTCTCCCACCTAAACTGTTGCCTATTGACCACACCAAATGCTGAAAAGGACATAAAAGACAAATTCCAAAGGGAGAACATTAAATAAAGGACTGAAGGGTGACGATTTTAAGACACACATATTAGGGAGGGTAGACGCATCTGTCGAGACATAAAGCGATGCATATCTCATATCATGATTAATTACCTCATGCTTACTCTATTACATTTACTACGGGATATAACTAAATTATGCTATGCAATGTTAACCCATAGAAGTCATTTCCACATCAATATATAAGGGGCAAATCCCGGGTACACCTCTTGATCCCGGTACCATCTGCGGAAAAATGCCAAACATGAATTCAGAGGTAATTCAGGTGGATTCCTCGTGGCACTCAGCAGTGTAAGAGGCATGTCACATGTCAACGTTGACATGTCAACCCCTTTTTAGGCTAACCTGTATATCAAAACTTTCAAACCTGTATTCCCGGATCTTGAACCATATTTATTATTATCGATGTCGTATAATGTGGGTCGGGCAATATCACAATTGAATGAAATCCACACCAAAATTCACGAAAGGATTTTCCACCACTTTCTGGTGTTCACTTCATCCAAAGGCTCGATGAATGCTGCATGTTGTTTAATTGATAGCAAAATCTTTAATTATTCTAAGTGGTCACTATATACAGGGTGTCCATACATAATTTATGATTATTTTTATACCAAAAGAAATTTACAAAATGGAGATAAATTTGCTTTATTTATGAAAAATGATGCAACTTAGATGTTCTCCATTTTGGGCTTCGCAGAGATGGGCTCTTTCGACAGCATTTTCCATAACAGCGGACAATAACTGGCTGCAGCCCTCGAATTTCTGCACAGATGTTGTCCTTGAGCTGCTGAATTGTATGGGGCTTATTGATGTATACACGCTCCTTTAGGTAACCCCCAAAAAAAAAATTGGGAGGCATCAAATCAGGAGAACGTGATGGCCAATAAATTTCTAAATTTGCGAAATTATTCGATGTCCATGCTCTTTGGGTGAGAATCGATGAAATTTAAAATAAAATACCACGATTTTGGTTCTTTGTTCAGTTGTGAATTTTTCCATGGGTAATTTTCAAATGTTAATCTAAATTCTGAAAAGAAAAGAAAAACAAATTATTGAAAAACAGAAATGTTATTTAATTTCTAAATCCCTATGTGACTTTGGGGCAGCCTGTATAATCTAAAGAATACTGTACGTGAATCAGAAAAAGCAACATCAATCAATTGTATGAGGCAAAAAGCAATTGGTATCGACCTCTTGACACCAAAACTTTAAGGGAGTTAAAAAAGTACATTCCTCAATATTGTTTTGATCACTGTTTGACCTCAAGATTGCTTTCCACCATCCAGTGTTGACATCTTGACATGTGAAGGATTCTGGTTTTGGTGCCTTTCCCCATTTAGAAAACTCAACCAAGAATATCTCGCCGTTTTTCTGTGTTCATGTCATTGCTCTCATCAATGATCAATGACTAATTATATATTGTTGGTCTGTCTTTCATATTTCAACAATCGTATAGATCTTAGTTAGACTGCTTTTATTATTTAGGAGCCGTTTTCCTCCGACATGCAAATTTCGCAGCAATTTGGCTGTCACAGAACATTTCTTTCATGAGAATAGTAAAATGATCATCAACCATCACTGGCAAATTATGTTCAGCCATCAATCGGCACAACAACACTTCTGCCTTTGTCATATCTGCCTCCACTGGCTCAGGTTGTTTCCTTTGAAAATGAATGCCCAAGGGCACAAACTGTTTACTTTTATTTACATTATCCTTGTGAATGTCTAAAAATGCATTTCCAGGTCATATTAACCCAAGACAGCACACAAAAGGTGTACTCGTCACCCTCTGGTGAAGCTTGAATGAGTCCATGATATTCAGGCATGGTTTCCCATTATTTTATGGTGACAGCCAGTGGCGGTATGTTTACCTGTCAGTTTTTTTTTCCTGGGCATCTGGAGGTGGCATGATTGCATGTAAACAGTCACTATCGTGACATGGCTAGATTGCTGCATCTTGCGTCTCATGTCTGTGAGCATTTGTGCACGCAGCCATTCATCTTACAACCGTACTACGTGAGATGAAAGCAGAACTTTGAGGATGAGTGGGAATGTAGAGAAGGCATACCCAACCATGGCCATCCAGGAGATGAAAAATGCGTTGATCGCCCAAGCCGCCGGATCCTGTGTCCGAGAAAAGTACACCAGAAGGTGGTTGGTTAGCAATGACGCAAACAGTCAATTTCTGGAGAAATGCTTTAAGATAGTCTTTATGACCTGTGGATGGAGTGTCCACTCCAAGGAAGATACTCTCCATTTTGACAGAAAATCTGCCAACAAGTTTTCTTCCCCAAGAATGTACGCTGCAAAAAGATCGATCTCATCAGCGATCCATTCCCAGACTTCCATCGCCAGATGACAAAGGGAAGTGTGAGTCCCTCCCTGTTTGTTGATATACATCACAACTGTACAGTTTCCAATCTTGATCAGTATGTACTGCCCTTTCACCACAGCTAGAATATACTGAAGAGCCAGCCAAGCAGCCTTTAGCTTTAGCATGTTGATGAGAGCTTGAGCTTCTTGGTGGGACCATTTGGTGGACAAAATATTGCCCTGACAATGTACCCCCAACCCTCCTTGAAGGCATCCGTTGTCATGACACTGAAGACAGACATGGCCTGAATGGCATTCCCACCAGGAGATCTGTTGGCTGCTCCCACCTGAAGAGCTGTCCACTAGACTGACGAGGAGGCCTATGAATAAACTTTTTTCCAGGCTACCTGCAGAGAGGTTCATTGAGCCAACCTCAATTGGATCTTCCCATCTGGTGGGTGGATGGACATGCCAGCAAAGCTGGAATGTCTCATCCTGCCCAAGGAAAGAGGGGAATTGGAAAGGAGTCAAACTGGCTTTTTCGAACAGAGCCAAAAGATTTGAACAATGTGATGGTAGTCTCCAATGGTTCCAGAGGAGTTGCTCTAACCCATGCAGGGATGTACTGTATCTCTCAAGTCCACCCACTTTATTGGTGGGTTACACCAAATTCCTTGGTGACAGTAATAGCAGGATGGAATGAAGCATCTCCATATGAAAAGAGGAGCTGCGCAAGTACTGGTTTATCTCCTTTAAATTCAGAAGCATCTGCAGTCCCTTGGAGCATTTGGGGATGAGAAATACAGTTGACAAGCATAGACTGTAGTGATCCTTCACTTACTTCATTGCCCTTTTCTCAAGAAGGGCCTGGATTTTGCTGGCCATGGCCTATTGTGCTGTAGGATCCTGTGGCGGGATGTTTCCCTGTGAAGGACACCTCCTGGGAGCGGTGACTCCAATTTGACTTTGAACTCAACGGAGAACAATCAACAAAACAATTTTGTCACTCGTGATGTCCTCCCAGCACCGATGGAAAGCGCGGAGGCACCCTACTGATCTCCTACTTCTCCAAACACTCCTGATAGCCCATCACCAATGCTCCTGCCCCTCAGGGGAGGGTCAGTCCTGCCTATTCCAGCCGAGCATCGCTGGAAACGCCGCTGCTTCTTCGGCTGAAAAGAGAGGGGAAGGTGTATGATTAGGTCGGTTTGGCCAGGTGGTCAGGACAGCGGTAGTCTGACGGTCTTCCTCTGCTTTGTTTGGGCAGCTGAGGGCAGAGCTTGCAGCAGTTTCCCATGCACATTTGTCATGGTATAGTTCTTTGTTAATGGCAGCCAACAATGGATCCACCAAACGACTTATTGGCAAAGACTTGCTCTTTGCCAATAAGCCCAAACCACTGACAAGGAGATAGAGGTGACGGCATTGTCAATTAGCGTGGTATGCCATCCTTTTCCAATGAGACCACTGTAGGTCATGCAATACTTAACTGATGAGCAATGAACTCCTTATCGTCAGGTGTTTCCTGCAGTCGGTCAGCCTCCATGCATAGGTATTGCATAACCTCCAGTGGATTGGACACATCCCTGGTATGCAGGGAGGCACAAGTCGGCTCTCCCCAAAACGAGGAGAACCCCACCTTTCCTCCTCCACTTTGAATTACTTGGAGCGGAAAGGATGGGACAGTTCTGACTTACTGCGATACTCTCTGTGATATGCTCTCGTTCTGAGGAGGAACAGACAACAGTTTTTTTTAAAAAAGTCATAATCTTCCAGGATGAAGTGAAAGGCATGTTTCATACCAGGGTGGCTTGTTTGAATGGATGCTCGGTGCAAAGTGAGAAATATTTCTCCATGCCAGGTGTGGCCTGTTTGAGCGGATGCTCGATGCAAAGTGAGAAATATTTCTCTTCACAACGAGCACAACGTCGGATTTCCCAAACATCCTGACTGAAGCCCTTGGTGGCTGACAGATCTTCTGGTATCTGTGGTGCAACTTGAGGGAGATAACGGTGCAGCAAGGCTGCTGCCACCTCCCCTGACTGCACCACCTGCTGCACCTCACTGGGATCTGCCTCAGCAGAAAAAGAAGCATATTCCACTGAAGGGTGGGAAAAAGCAGAATACAATCATAAAGATCTATGATCTCACTGCCGTTGCTCCCTGGAAGAGTGAGCTCTGGCTCCACCTCAGCAAGTGGAGCTCTGTGAGCTGCCGGAGCCTTCCTCTTGTGCTTTCTGTTAATCTGAGAAGGCTGCTGAAAGGGAAGGGGGGAAACAGACCCTCCTGAATGCCCACTGCAGTATCTGTGTAACCATCATAAAGAAGGGGTCAGCACCCGGGAGGGATATCATTCCTGCTTTCATCCTTTTCCTCTTCTCAGGATGGGGGCAGTCCAGCCTCGAAACCCAGCAGCCACCCATTAGTCAGATGCCAGAAAAGGTTGCACATGATGATGTCAAAGAGGAGAGGCACGTTTCGGTTTAACTTTGGCCTTCATCTTCCTCTTCGTATGCTTTCCTTTGCCCTTTCCGAGGGTGGGTGCAGGGGTTGGGGGAAAGAGAAGAATGAGACTCGAGAAGAGAGATCTTCTCCAGAGCTGTGGTTAAACATCTCTTCAGAGCAACCCCAGGGTCTGGGAGCAATCTTTAAGGGGCCTGCCTTTCCTTTCCCCACACACCGTGGTGTGTGTCCGAACGTTTCTGGTGTTGTGTCAGTTCCAGGGTCCGAATGGATCCGCACGCTATACACAGGGTGAAGTTCAGTCTCTTCAGAGGAACCTTCTGAAGAAGATGAAGGGTCACCTTGGATGGCTGGGATAAACCTGAGAAGTCGAGGAGGTCATCCCCATCAGGTTTTTAGGATTATGTAGGTGGTGGGGCACCATCGCCTGTTGAAGGAAAACGGTGGGACACCACTGCCTGTAGGTTTGGAGAAAGTGTACTCAGTCCTGCTTTTGAGACTGGAGGGAACACCCCCACAGCAGGCCTGAAGCAGACTATGATGGTGAGGGTACCACCACCTGCTGCCTGGTGCCAAGGCAAGGAGCCACCCCAACCGGCTCCTCTGGGAGGGACCAAGGGACTGGGTTGGGGTTCATGGTGTAACTTACACCCTAATCAACGTTGATAAATGCCAACTGGTAAAGATAAAGTCACAGTCAAAACACTGTAAAACTGGAAGAGGAAAAAACAGGAAAAACCACCGTGTAGTCAAACTCAAGCAGTCACACAAAATTTGAAACTTAAAAAGGTCGAGTCTGAGCCTAGAAGCATTATTTTTATAAATAATTTCCAAAACAACTGGGGGCAAGGTTATAATCAGTATAATATGAAACCCAAAAGGGAAAAAAACCTGAAAAAAACAACAACAAAGCAAAATAACTTCTGAAAAAGGGAAACAACCACAAAGACATAGAAATCCAAGGTATTAGGTCTCGTCAAAGAATGCAAAATTAACAAGAGCTCAAGTGAGCACAATATACGCCCGAACAAGAAGGTATATACAGAATTGTGCTACTACATGGAAAACAGCATCCTGGTTGTCATGGCAACCACTTTAGATGACGAACGTATGTCGCGACACACCGTCTCCACAGTCTGTACCTATGTACCAAATATGAAACGTGAAAGTTGAAAACTTTGGGAGTTAGAGTGCGGACAGGAACGGACGGACAGACAGACGGACGGACGGACGGACGAACGGACGGACGACCGGTATCACATAATACGCCCCGATATATATATATATATCGGGCGTATAAAAGGGATTTATCGGCAGAACTGAGAGGTACAGTATGTCGGTAGCCGAGGAATGCCATGAAACAGGGGGTGCTGGGTCGCTTGCAGTGCGAGCTGGATGTGACCATCTGAGTTATTGAGGGGGGGGGTGTTAAATTTGTATTCTATTTCAGTATTTGGAGCGCTTTTAAAGGGAATATTTAAAGAGACTTGACTCGTGTGATGTACCCAAATTTGAAAATTAGTATATTCACGTTTTGCTTTATGCATATTTATGCTTCGCCCATGTGTGGCGTCATCTCTGCTGCAGAAGGTGAGCGGACTCTTCCCCGGTCTGGCGGGACGTGTGGTTTTGTGGACAAGGAACGGTTTTTTACGGACACATTTGGATTGTTTTTAAAATAAAGAAGATTTAAAACTCTATAAGTGGCGGTTAAACTGCCTGGAGCATTTTCTATTTAAGAATCTGGACACGTAGGCCGTTCCAGGATACTAGGTACAAGTTATGAATGTAGATACAGTAAATCAAGAATGAGTGAGTGATCAGAAAGTGATCTTTATTTCACAGTTTACAGGTATAGTAATTTTAATGTAAATATGTCAAAGGTTATCGAATTAAGCTATTGTTTACATTCTAATTGGTGGCTAGGTAATGCTAAGAGGCAGGGTTTATGATATACATAATATTTATTTTAATATTTTTAAGTCCTTCACGTACAGGTACACGACTTATAATAAAAAAGTGGAGCAAGATGCATTCCACCCAAAACTTATGCTGTCCTGGGATATATTTAATAACCTACATGTCTGTACCCAAGGGCGTTCTGGTTGAAGGTCATACCAAATTTCAGGCTTGTGTAGTCCTTACTCCGCTCTCTACTCAACAAGGCATGAGTACACCCATTCATTATATAGTACAATGTGAATACGTCTAATGAGTACATAGTAGAACTTGTTATAGCTGTGAAGGCACTCTTGCCACTACACGTGGCACATACTTCTACAGCTGTGATTACATCCCAACCAGAGGGTGGGTAAACGGCTAGTTTATTATAAGATAAAATAACGGTGATCTACTGACTATTCTCGAAGTAACATGGGTCCACCTCGATGGTTATAGTCTTATCGATCAATGGAAAGGGGGATCCTAATGAGGCAAGGTGATGAAACCGAAATTTGACCTGTGCCAACATTTAGTCAAAGGGTCTGAGGTTTAAAACTACACCATAAGAAGTGAGGAACTCATTGTGTTTTACACCATTTCAAATTGGCAAATGTATTTTGACGGTTCGCGAAACCGTCATTCCCACGACAATGGCCTCCAACATACAGGTCCCAAATTAGTTATTTCCTTAGCACATGTGCAGATAGTCCTCCCCTTTTGTGTAGTGGGTTTTATGAGTCAACATGCATTATGTGGGCTTTGTGAGGTTTTCCCCCATTTTCTCCCCCTTTCATTTTGGATAGTCACAAGCAGACACGAGCGCTGTGAACGCACACCACCTTGGCCAGCTAATTTGCATATGCGTGCAAAACCAGTTTGAATCGCGCGCCAGAATCAAACTGCCACATTACTTTAACCTCCACCACACTCTTCCAACAAACACTACAATGACCACACTACACTGATAAATAATTAAGACATTTATTATCACTCCACATCATTAGAAATTATCCAAGCTCGCTATACACATTCTCCATTGCTCAAACAACCATGACGCCTCAAACCACAGTAAGAACCACCAAGCCACCAATACCACCAACTCGAGCAACATCACCACACAATCACTGCAGATGACTGCCGCTGCCTTCAGAGCAACGAGAATGATGGTGCAATGCATCGGCAGTGGGCCCTTCAGATCTGACGTTCAGACTCGCATAGCACGAAGTGCAAATGTGCGCTGATTGCCCATGAGCACCTTGTGAATAGCCCTGATGCTTTTGCTTGCTTGTAATGCCAATTAGGTATCCAGCGCACGCTTGCACTCGGAAAGCGCAGCCAAAAACGCCAGCTCCATGTTAAGTACAGAGCTCTGATGTGTGGGCCCTCCGGGAGGTAATGAAAGTATATTTGCACTGTGAACTCACGAAGGCAGTCGGCAACGAGAGAAATCGGGTGTGCACCAATGGGTGTGCCGCAAATCCGGTAACCACGCCTGGCGACTCTCTGATCCGCACCAAAGTCCCGCCCCTACCAAGCAGCTTGTTCAGCAGTGCATTCCAGACGTGCAAGAGGACTTTGGCTTGGTTGGTGGTACACTGCGAAAGGCGAGTCGGAGCTGGTGGAACGGAGCTGGAGCTGTGGAACGGAGTTTGACGGATGGAGCGCTGGCGGGCGAGCGATTCAGGCGCCATGCAGGGCAGGTTCATTAAGGCCAGGCCAATGAACACCTCACACATTAAGTTAATCTGTCTCCTCACACGTTCTTCTCTCTCTTCTAATCGTCTGCGCCACAACGTGGGCAGAGCATACAGAGGTATGGCCGCAAACCCATTCTTTTCAGAGCGACCTCACTGATACGCACCTCTTTCCAGTTTCCTCTCACACCTACCGCTTCCCCACTCGCACCTCTTCAATACGCAACTTAGACACCAACCAGTATTCCTCCTTTTTACCCCTCCCTCAGCGAATGGGAAGAGTGGGTTCGTCAGCCCCGCTCAGTGAGTTAAAGAGGTCACAACACCTTCACACTGCTCTGATGATTGTGGGGGGACCCTTTTGACGTGTTTAAATAAGTAACGTGTATAAGCTTGATAGATTGGGATAATTCTGCTCTCTGTCCCTGTGCTTTATCAAAAAATCTCTTGTACATTTTGAGAGCTTTAAAACTCACCGTATGCTTCCGCATCCCTCTCTTTTTATAAATACCTTTTCCCTCTCTTTTTTTTCCGCTTCGCATCCTCTCCCGGCTTGTTGAATTATGCTTTCTGATCTGCTTGATGTGTCTATTCCTTCAGTGGTCTAGTTCCATCCGCACCTACTGTTTAGCCTGGGCGATTTTTAATTTCCCAACAAATTGTCTCCAGTCTATATCCGGTGTTCACTGCAGTTTCGCTCGGCTGCATCCCATTAAGATCTGAAGATGAGATCAGATCAGTGCAATAACCGAGGATGCGTTCTCCAGCTAGAAAACCACGTACCCCAGACCACGTGGTCAACTAATTGGTGTTCGCAGTCGATTAGCAACCCGCCGGAGTGCGGAGTTATCCGTGCTTGGTGGCCTCAGGTCCGGTAGTCCTGGAGGAACCGAGGCACTCGCCCTCGTTGTAGATCCAGAAACCAGTGGCTGTAACAGCATGAAAGCATTTCTGCAAGGATGATGGCCTTGGAAAAGACATTTTGAAGAGGGTGGCTGACACCATCATGTGGAATGAGCAGGTGGAACAAGGAAGTTATATTCCTTAGCAGTGAAAATAAACATTTGGCATAAACAGTGCTTGAAGTCAATTATAGGCCGAAGTTTCATCGAATCAACTCGTTTCCATGACATAATTGTTGCTCTTCCCAATGATATTACATACTGCAGATACAATGCATCAACGTCCAATTAATGATGAATTGTCAGTCCTTCTTGTTCTTGTTCTTAAAGTGATTTCCTTTGTAATCAAATGCATTTACTAAAGGAAGCACTTGACAGTTTGTACCACACCCAGGGTCGTTCATGGTGAACCCGATTCAACATACGTGATACTCTTTTGTCCCTCCTCCAGCAAGCACACACAGGAAACTTTCAGACAGTGTTCGAGAGGATAGAAACACGGCTGGCGAGAGTATGTGGGGTGTTGGTATGGAGACATTAGCAATACCTTTTTTTTCTCAACGAGGGAACGAAAACTGAAACCACATTGGCTGAAAAATCTTTGAAAAAAAACAGCAGGGTTGAAAATTTTCACAATAAATTTATGACATAAAAATATTGTCGTTTATACGTGGAACAATTATGCCGCTGAGGAGGTATACGTTGTGTTTGTGAAGTCAATGCTCTCCTTCTTCCTTCTTTCCATTCTTGTACAAACTATTTTGATTGGGAAAACAAATGAAACAAAATAAACAAACATCCTCAAAGAAACAAGTAAACCAAGGTTATTTACAAATAAAAAACAAAACAATGCAGAAAGCATAAACAAGTTCAATATTTTGCCAAAAGGCAGACTCATTTGATGTTTTGTGAATGCGTGACCTTCGTGGGAGACAATGCAGGCAGCAGGTTCTAGTTCTGTTGAATACTATAGACGACTGAGCATAGATGATGAGAGGAATTAATAATTTCATTATGTGTGTATGTCTGTGTGGATGTGTGTTTTATAGTTTCCTTTTACATTGTCATTGCTCCAGATTTTATAGCAATCAGACATGACTTTAACATGCACATTCCATATTTACCACTTTTTCTCACTTTTAGCTCGCCTGTTCGAAGAACAGAGAGCTATAGCGATACCCCGGCGTGAGCGTGAGCGTGAAAATGTTAAAGTTTTTGGTGCAAGTTATTTTTTCCTTTCGAATGTTTTTATCTACCACACTATTTTTTATACGCCCGATATATATATATATCGGGGCGTATAATGTGATACCGCGGTCGTCCGTCCGTCCGTCCGTCGTTCCTGTCCGCACTCTAACTCCCAAAGTTTTCAACTTTCACATTTCATATTTGGTACATAGGTACAGACTGTGGAGAGCGGTGTGTCGCGACAATACGTTCCTCATCTAAAGTGGTTGCCATGGCAACCAGGATGCTGTTTTCCATGTAGTAGCACAATTCTGTATATACCTTCTTGTTCGGGAGTATATTGTGCTCACTTGCGCTCTTGTTACTGATTACAATATACAAATACATATATTGCTTTAAATTATTTGGATCAGACTTCACTGCAATGCTTTATAAAAATATTAATTATTAGACGAGTCTTTAAAAACGATAAATGTATAAACAGGCGAGCATTGGGTGGCTTTGACACAACTCTCTGGTTCTATCTTTTGTTCGGAATAGAACCAGACATTACAATTAGTTGTTTTTTTGTAAATGCTTTGATAGAAACACATCAGTTAATGAGTCCACAATAATCCATCCCACAAGCCATGCATTTACTACTCAACAACTTAAAACTGTCTCTGAATAAATACAATTCGAGCATTTCAACGAGATTTCAATAAAAGTTTCACGGATCATTCTACAGTGTTTTTTTCACGACTTGGTTTCGTTTGAAATGGCACGTGAAAAGGATTCTATGTTGCAATTACTGATCACAGCCATGTACAAATTGAAGATTGCAAAATAAAATGCATTCATAACGATGGCTTTGATGGTGATATTGTTACGAATTTGGAAGCCTTTTGCACACAGAACAGTCAGCAGTCCCATAGTTCAGTTATTCGTTAAGTATATGTGGATAGTTAGAATCCCTCCTCTATGTCTAATGGGTTAATTTCATGTGTGCGCTGTGGGTTTCTTTTATAGTCAGGTTTTTTACATCTTTAAATCTCCAACGCAGCGGAACCCGTCGTTCACTCCTCCTCCCACTCTGCGGGTGAACAAGCGCTTCACCCGCCCACTTTCACTTCACCCACGGTGCCATAACACATGTGTTTCTACTACGGACGTGGGCGGAGCCCCCCCCCCCCCTCGCCTCGGAGCTCTGACTTTGCCCCAACAAAGAAGAATGTCTCCCCTGTCGACACTGGAAGAAGACAACAGGGCTCTCTCGGGGAGGAGCACCGAGACGCCGACACGCCCTCCTCCAATCGCGGCTGGCCACCACGACACCTGAAAAGCCCCATCCAATCCGGAGGCGAGTTACCCAAGAGCGGTCCCTCCACCCGCACAGGGAGGGATACGAAGGATCGTGAGCTGTATCCGGGGTGGTTCCTTGGTTCCGTGGAGTCGTTCCTTGCTTCTGGTCTGCTGGGCTCTCCTGGTCATGGTCATCGTTTGTGGCTGGCCGGGTCGTTCGTAGGATCCTGGCTGCACTCGTTGGATTCCGGTTCGTGGGTTCGAGTCCCACCGTGGTGGGTTGTGTTGGAGCGCTCGAGCTGGGGATCCCCGTTCCCTTCCACACGGACCCGAGCTCCACAAGTGCGAGTCGGTAAAACGCACGAGGCGGCCAGGTACCCCGACCAAACTCTAACCCCAGCTTGCTATCCTCCGCAGCTGGAGGGTCCAATAAAGGCCAGCCGGCTCCATTTCTTTTGGGTGTGTGTGTCCGTCTGTGGCCAGTCTTGTAAGTAAACTGTTAAGTGATTGCCATTGAACATTTGTCTGCATTTATATTCATGATTAAGTCTGCTCTGCGTTTCCCTCCCTATTGCCCTAAATGTAAATAAATAACTGTTAAATGTTCCAGTTTTGTCTGTGTTTTTCTTTCATTGACCCAGTATGGTTCGGGCTTGAGAATTAGGAGGCCGATTGTGCCGTAAATTGTTATTTGAACCGGCGCGGCTTTGGTAATTCCCGCTCGGTTACGCCGGATCTGAGTCGGTAACAGCGACTCGGTTGCGGACAAAGCCAGCGAGGGTGTGGCTTCCCGGGAGCTTGACCGTGGCGGCAATTAGGTAAATTGGAAATCAGACAAAAAAGACCCTAACCGCAAAGGTCGAAATATTGGCGTCCACGGTCCATTAAGCGACCCGTCGACTTGGAGTTATCCGGAGTGACGACCTTCAATTTCCGGGTGTTTTGGAGGTGGGAGACGGCCCAACTGCTCCATCTAGCGGTCGTTCCCCACACCCGAACCCGGCACCAACACAATATGTACCAGACAAAGCAGGACAGAACCACATGCACAATCAGCTCATCAGCAAAATCATTCATAAGATTTATTATTCGTGTCAAAGATGCAGAATGATGAATGTGGGTGACACTTTCTCTTTGCCGTTCTTGACTTGAGCAAAAAAAATCCTAACACTAGTTTAGACGAAGTACATAATAGAGCACAAACAGAAGAAACATCCCTGCCCAATCAGACTGGTCATGGGAAGCCAAATCTGGAAGAACAAAACAGATTTGAAATACAGTATCTCGATCACCAAAAACCAAAGGGCTTTACAACAAACAGAGATAGGCAGTTGAGGCCAAGGGACATCTCTGGTGGCACAGCTGTCAGCATCAGACTCTGACACTGACCCAGTTCTGAGTATATCTCACTCCCCAACCCTCTCCCACCATCTATTCTCCATATTAATATCTCATTTAGTTAATGCTCTCCAAAGCTTCTGGTTCTTTAGCCTCACACTGAGCCTCGAGTGCACCAGTATAATTACAATTACGTCTTAATCTATCCTATTCATTATTTTAAATGCCACAAAGTTTGATCTTCAGCAACATTTTCCTTTTTTAAACACCAGTTTCTCCACATTATTGCATTTCTACCAATGTTAACAAGATCGCTTTTAAACAGCAGCCATAACTTTAATTTGATATTGTTACAAACATTGAATGGGTAGTATAGACATAATCTTTGAAATGTGATTAATTGATCTCAAAGAGTGCCTGAAGTGTCTTCAGTCCATGTCTTTTCTGCTGGCATTTTTGTAATTTTACAGACTGGATGCAGGATTTTTCATCCATCATTGTCCCCCCTGGACAGCAAGTGCCGCTGAGGGAAAGCAAGGCCTTTGTCTGTTTGCTCAGCTGCAAAGTGGAGGATATCCACTTGGATCCCCCAGTGAAACACCACCCCTCCCCTTCGCCATACACTGAACAGGAACAAAGGATTTTTGGATTCACTGGAGAGAGGGGGCTGGAGGAGTGTTGACGAGTGTGGGGGAACTTTGTTGGATATCAAAGTATTATCGAATGCTGTCGTACTGCTCTTTTAGCGATCTGTCATGCCATAGTGGTGCGAAAGTGATTCATGCTGGAGAAGCCTTGGATCCTGAACATGGGGCATGGACTGAATGAGAACCAACTTGTGCCTAGCATTGGCTGGTAAGCACATGCTTTTTCCACCGCATCCATCCTGCTGGAAGCAGAGCATTCCACATGCGGCTTTTCTGCTGTGTTGATTCTCCTGTGGCAATGCAAAAAGCCAGCCATGCACACGTACCTGCTTGGGCCGATTTGTCATCCATAGTGAAGCGTGGCCAGACCAAGTTCTGCTCCAAGGTGTGCTGTTTGAAGTACCATTGGTGTTTCTTACTTCACTAAGACCAAGGTCTTCCCAGATCCATAAGAGAATGACAAAGCATCTACTTCAAAGTCTGGCAAAAAGGAAAAGAAAAAAAAGGATCTGGAGAAAGTTGCTTGTGTGTCTTGAACACTGCATTTTTATGTTCAGTGTGTAGGCATATTCACTCGTGTCATCGGCAATCCCTCAAAATGTCAATGGTATTAAACCACAGGTCATCAATGATTTGTGAGATGGCTGTACTGGCCGAGTCTTGATCAGCTTACCACGGTGGCAGATGTGGCTGGTTGTTCTTGACGGATAGGTTTCCCTCATATTGGGATTCTGTCTCACTTTTTTCTTCGCCATCACTAATCAACTTCGAGAGAGGTGATCAAGTTTCAAAACGGCTATACTTGATGGATCAAGTGGCACCGTTGTGGTCTGTTGCTGGTCTTTTCCTCCCAGGATTCAGTCTCAATGGCAGTCGTCTTAAAATACACTTTCAGGATGTCTTATAACGTTTTTCTCTGTCACCATGGGATGTCTGGCCATGAACAGAAATGGAAGGATAGGACTTTCTTTGGCAGTCATGTGTCAGACATTCGTATGCCTGCAAGTAGAACAAAATGGCAATTTATTTAGAAACACCACAGACTCAGCCAGTTGGCACAAAGTTGATTAGCAGACCGGTAATGCAATACGACACCGAAGATAGCTGACGCAGTGTCATCATACGATTGTCTCCCAAAATCTTGCACTCTAAAAGCGTTTGTGAACCGGAATGCGTTTACAATCCCTGCTTCTCCCTACATGGAATCACCTTTCAGAAGGTGTTCTCTGCCACTTTTACCTCCAGGGCTTAGGTTGTACATTGTTATCTCAGGTCATTCCCCATCCTTAATTCTCACCATCAACAATTCCCTAAACCAACCCTTTTAATTGTAGGTTGAGTCATATATATAATATATATATATATATATATATATATATATATATATATATATATAATTTATTTATATATATATATATATATATTGTTGCGGTTCTGCAAAACCGCATGCTTCTAAGGCAATGGCACCCAACATACAGTGATCCTCAGGCAGTTATTTTGTTCGTCTTCAATGCAGTCAGACCTTCCCCTCATGTCTAGTGGGTTAACGGGACGAAGTGCATTGCGTGGTCGAATAGCTAGGTTTAACTATATTTCTATTCTTCTATTCTGGATTTATATTCCAACCCTTTACTCTTTATAGCATTATACAACAAGCAAGCAAGCAAACAACACACACAGCTCCGTGGGAGAATCAGCATAGAACAAACACACTATACGGCACGCGCATGGGCACACATTTCATTCAAATCTGCATGCCAATTCCAATGCATCTCATCTTTGCTTCACCCTTTGCTCACCAAGAAACTCAGCACCTCGACAGCCAAACACCTTCCCGCAACACGGGAAAAATATGCTCGCACCTCCTCGTACCTCATGTACCGATACAATTCGCCATTAAACAGAAGGGTGCTGCACAACTCAGGGCTGCTCGAGACCACTGAGCAAGGAAGAGCAAGCTGACGTTGAATAGCACCAACCGTATCTCGCCAGGAATGTCCTGGGTGAGCAAGTGGCATTGATATGACCCTCGTCCAGTCACCAGAACACGGCAAGACGCGGCAAGTGAGGAGGCGGTCGCGGGAAGAGCAATCCGGGAGTTTGGTATGGAACGCGTGTCACGCCAGATGTGCGATGAGACGCGCTTCTGGCTCCCAGTAGCCTGGTAGGCGCATGGTTATGGCCGCTGTGGCCCAATAGAGAAAGCGGGATTCGGGTCAACACAGCGGCGTCGTTCAGGTCGTTTACCCCACCCTCTTCGCCCGGGGCTTAAGAAGGCGATCGCAGAGCTGCTCGCCCTCTCTTCGCCTTCCTTGTTGCCCTCTGCCGGCAACTGGCTCTTCACTCGCGTTGCTTGTGCGACTGAGACGTGCTTATTCGGAGGATCAGTGCAGAGCGCACGTTGCCACCGAAGCCCCGGAAAGTAACTATAAGCAGAAGATAACGCGCGCAACTCTTGAGGTTGTAACGCTCAGCGGAGGCGTCCCTGCGGAGGTACACGTCTACATCTTGCAAACCTATGCACGACGTGTTTGGGAATCTTTTGCCCTGCGCATCTTCTGTACTCCTCTCTTTCCACCCTCTTCCTCATGCCCTTGGCTGCACAAAAGAGCATCATTACTGAAACTCGCAAAATCACAGTTTCCTTGGCAACGACACCGCAACCCCCATATTGCACTAACACCACACCTCCCACTCCCACACTCAGACAGCCAGTATTTGTCGCGCTCCTAACCTCCCCTAAATATACTGGGTTGCCGTTGGTCGGCACCGCGCCATATTGCGAGCTGTTTATCCTCATCTGCTCCTTTCTTTCTGGCATGTCTAATGTTTCCGTGTGTGTGTGTGTGTGTGTGTGTGTGTGTGTGTGTGTGTGTGTGTGTGTGATGGCGCCTGTCGTCGCATAAGTTTAAGATTGAAGAAGTTCTAACGGGATAAAGTCTGCTTCTGTCCTGCTTATTTGTCATTGCTTGCCTTTTGTTGCACCGCCATGGAATTCCTTGTATCTCCTGCTGCGGCAATATAATAAACCCAATTTACTGTGCCACATGCCTTTCTCAACTGAGGTGTAAATAAATGCTTTGTGTAGAAATGTCGCCAGTAGTTTTTCCCGTCTTTTTCCTTCATTGGCGCAGTCCCTGGTCGTATTCCAGCTTAGCCGGGACGTTACCGCCAACGATTTGTTTTTCT
Source organism: Eptatretus atami (assembly GCA_035128595.1). Classification (NCBI taxonomy): domain Eukaryota; kingdom Metazoa; phylum Chordata; class Myxini; order Myxiniformes; family Myxinidae; genus Eptatretus; species Eptatretus atami. Next base: position 123,874,616 of record CM068954.1, on the reverse strand, counting down.
AGCCAGTACGTCTTGGCAGTTAAGCTCGGCTGCATTGATCCGGTAAGGTGATCGCGGTTTGAACAGTGTACCCGAGGGCATAGTCCCCGCGGTACTTAGATCACATGACATAAGTAAATGGTATTTTATTAGACGGAGGACACAAAGTCGACATTGTCCGAGTTAATGCGTTCACTGTCGATTAGGACCCACGCGCATCACAAGTTATTACGTGTGCGACGGCCTGCGCTTCCGGAGAGTCTGTGGGAACGCCAAGGTAGCTTCCCCTCGTGTCTCCGCCCCAACCGACGTATCGCACACTATATTGTGTAAATATAATATAGGATTGGGGGCAGTTTGGGATTCCATATTTTTAAAGAAGAAGGCGGCTCCCACCAAAATTAAAAAACTAAATAAAGTCTGCCATTTGAGCAAAAGGTGAGAGCAGACCCTTCTAGGCAACGTTCGTCGGCTTCACAGCCGGCTTCATCAGGCAACAATAGCTACACCCTCCTGATGGATCACCATTTTCTAGAACCCCACCGCTTCCAGTGACAGTTACCTCGGGTGGGGGGGGGGGGGGCTGCTCCTCCAAGCTTGATCCATTCCTGAGACCCACATATCTTCCACACCTACAAATCCAATATATCGTTTCCTCCCCCACAGCATTCCATTCTCAAACAATGGCGAATAACAAAAATGGTGATCGTATTCCAACTCTGGGCATGGCCTGCATACAGTTATAATCCCATTCATTCTCCCAAACACAACTCATTCCTTACACGTAACAGACTCAAAGACGGAGGCCAGCGGGTGTATCAACCACTAACAGATACAAACGGACAAAAGCAAATGAAATAGAAACAAATAATCATTTAATACAAGTATGCAAAATATGTACAATACGCAATAATTCAAATTATAATAATGAAAGGAAAAATGTGAGGGAAACGAATCTAAATTAATTGAGGCACTTCCACATAGACTTAAATTACAGATAAGGGAAGCAGAATAATAAAAGAAAAATCCCTCCTTTATCCCGGCACTTTAGCTGGGTGCCAGGGATGGGCTTCTCAAGCTTGAAGTCACCAAACTATTTCGTCACTGCAATGGGAAAATGCCAGCTCAAAATGGTGCCCAAGTCACTCTCTGGGCGGGAACACATACGGAGGCAATTCGAAAGACGGAACTCAAGGTCGGGCTCACAAACCATGGTGGTAGCTTCTTGCTTAAGAGCGAGATATGCCGACCGTCCTCTCCCACACCCAGTCTGTTTCACAACAATGGCCCACACGACAAGGCGATTTCTGAGTCCTGTGATCAGGCCACAAGGCACACTCTTCTTCCCTCCTCAGAAACGCACACTTTCTTCATGGCTACAGCCGAACAGTCAATGGATAAACGGCCTGCCCAGCACGCTGCAAATTCACACAGCACGAGCCACGAAAATCACACAGCCTCCATCGTGCCGGAGAGGAGAGCAAAGCGAGATCCTCCACGTAAGCCGACGTTCCTCCCTCAGACTACATGGTCAATCCTCGCTCCGCACTCGTCCGTTCCTTTCTTCACTAGCGAGCTCTTCTCCCGCATCCTCCCAATCTGCTGGCCTCTACGCACTCTTCCTCTTCTCCCATCTGATGTCACGCCCTTCATCATCAGCCTCGGGGCATGACTTGCCCGCCGTCCCTGTTGAGCGGGGCCTCCGACTGGTCATGCAGCTCGCTGCAATGGCCATTGGTCCGTCACGAAAATCGAAATTCTATCTTGCTGGTTGCATACAACAAAAATATATAAGGGGAAAAGTACAGAGGGGCGATTACATACTGGGGGAATTTATCCTTAATCCTATCTAATAGCACATGCACCCCCCCCTACCCCGTGTGGTGACAAAGTAACACTTTTAAGCTCACAGTTTCCCTACCTAATAACATGGAGTGTCTCCTACACATCCGCGGGCGCAAGCAAACTCTATACGATCGCTTTCCTTTCCATGAAATTCCTTTCATACCCAACAAAACAAACAATTTATATACATAAATGTCACAATCGCCCCAGGTGTCACGGCGGAACCCACAGAGGGAGGGGATGTCCTGGTTCCTCTCCGGACTCACCATGATCACAGGTCGTCACAACACGAATAACTTTGTGTCACGGCAGATCGCTAATCGACCGAGAATGCCAATAACCTGCCGCATGATCCAGAGTCCTCCATCTCAACTGCCATTTACCTAAGACACCTGATCGCCTTATCGGGAGTTCGTGCCCTCAATGCGTACTTGCATTCTAAGGTACTTACCGTATCAGGTGGAGCGAGCGGACGCTGCCAAGTATGCACGCGCTAGGAAGAAGATTTTGGGGGAAAATGTCCTGGCTAAACTCAGTTTGCAGACCATGCTAAAACCAATTGGAGGAAAGACAAAACGAACTGGGTCAATTTTCTAACAGCACATTTCCTTTAACAAAGCAAGGGAAAGTTATGGTGGCAAAGTGATGTGGATTTATTGCAGCATGTCAGCGGAGAAAGCAAGGAATTGGTGGGTGGCAGGCAAAAGACATAACAATATTCCAAGGAAGAAGACAGTGCAGAGTTACCCCGAATATTTCTGAGACAGTCTTACTTATGGCTATCGACAGGTCGCCATCACAACAACCCAAGGAAAGTTAGAGATGCTCCAGAGAGATAAGAAGCAGTTGAGGATTAGGCGACCCTCAATACCTGGACTGGTCGGCAGACATGCGCAATCCAAAATGCTCAGAAAGGAGAAGGAGAAATACTGAGGGCAATCTTCTATGGTGTGGAGTGAGAGTGCAAGTAATGCAACGTGGGTGCAAGGCGTAGTGTAAGAGGAAGATGGGAGGGTGCAAGTCAGTATTGATTTACTCTTGGGTTCACTCTGAAAGAACGGTTTGTCGGGCTTGCCTGTACCGATTGCTCTCTTGTGCATCCACAGTAGACGATGAGTAGATGGGAGAAAAAGATGAGTAAGAGAAGACCCTATTCGTAATCGTGAAAAATCTGTATGTGTAAACGTTGCTGCTGGATGCAGCGCGAACTGAGCATCGATAGAATGAGAGGAGCCCCGGCTCGCTAAGAAGTCACTCGTGATTCCAACGCTTGACTGTGGCTGACTCACTCGCGCTGACACTTGCCCTGCTTGCACTGTCTGCCATGCCTGTTTCCCGGTAAGGGTCCAAAGTCTGCCACAGTCCGCTCAGTGTGCCCAGCGAGGTCCTGGTGTCTGGCGAGTTCTCTCTCCTGGCAATTCTCACTAAACGAGCTGAGTTTGTTCTTTTTATGAGCCCCAGGTGGGGAGGAGCCCATAATTGGATCAAAACCGAGGCTGTTGATGATGTCTTTTCCGCTTCCCGTTGGACGCATAGCGTCGCCTCTGCACCGTGCCACGCCTGCCGTGCCACCAAACTGAAAAATGCCTCAGTCGCTCGCCGCCTGCCCCAAGCGCCAAAGCTCCTGAAATTACATGGGGCCATGGTTCTCGGAAGCTGCTCCGGCCCCTGAGCGTGCGCTGGCCTTTCAAATGTGATAATTTTAGGGAATCCCCGCACTACCGTAAGTTCTCAAAAGAGCTTCCGCGCAATGTCACGCTTCGAGTTATGCCCCATAATAACCCGACCCTTGTTTCCGTCAGCACCCTTGAGGCTGCGGTGAGCGTTCATCAAATATGGTAGCAGTTGCGGCGGTTGTAGTGAGTGAAAGTAAGGTTGTGGCATTTGCAAGTGAAGAGATTGTAATGTGGCGTTGCAAGGCGAAGAAGTAGAAGTTGCTTTGTGATGGTGGTGTCCCAGCGAAGGGGAAGAGGTTTGTCGCTAACGGTGGCGTTTTGTATGAGATGTAATTGAGTTGTTGCGGGGATTTTTGGTAGTCGTGTGGAGTGGTTTGTGGTGAATGTGGTAGCAGCGTGGTGGGCAGAATGAAGGTCTGAGGTGGAGGACGGCAGTTGAAAATTGCACGCAGATGTATATGAAGCGGCCTGCTGTTCTGCTCGCTTGATTCCTCCTTGGTTGCGTTGTGCTTGCTTGCGTGTTTCATGTGAGAGAGACAAAGCGGGACAAAGGAGTGGAAGAGTGTAAAGATTGAAGATTGAGGACCAACTAAAGAGCCCTCCCAACACGTCTTCCCCATTTACCCACTAGATATATGGAAAGGGCTAACTAAAACATGTACTATTGAAATAATACCTAGCATGCACTGTATGTTGTGTGCCATTGCCTCGGAGGCGTGCGGTTTTACAGAACAACAACACTATATATGTTTAACCAATCGATATTACATTAAAGAATTTACCGCACTAAAAATATTATTCATTATTATTGTATCAAATGCTGCAATAGGAACTTGTTTACACGAAACCAGATCCAGAACTTAAATAAGATGATGATGGAGTCGAGGACATTTCACAAGAACTGATCGCAAAATCAGCCAATATCCTGCTGTTTAACACATGGTGGAAAAAAACCTTCTCATTAGCATTCCACAAAAATCATGCTTTAACTGGACAAATTCTTGCAAAATATAGCAGCCAAGAGAAAAGACATTGTAACCCATTTTAATTGGTACATTGCTACTGGAAGTGTACAAGACTAAATGGAGTAAACTGAAATCAACTTTTAATGATATACACTTGTACGAAAGCCATTCTGTCCAACTCTAACCAACACACCAGATATTGCAGCAAGCTGTACAATCATTAACCACTCCTGTTAGCAATCAGGCTAATCTGGATAAATCTTGTTAAGCTGCCTATTCAAAAAAATTATATTAACCACACAAATATCATCTAATGGGGCGGGGAACACGGGGTATACAAGATGGACACCACAGGGACTTTCAGGACCTTACATGACAGGGAAGGCAGGGAATTTGAAGGAGGTAGGTTTGAGGCAGATTAACAGGGGTAGAAAAAGATCATGGTTTTGGATGGGGGAAGATAAGAGGTGGTGGTGAACAGCTGTTTTGAAGACCTGGAGGGAGAATAAAGAGAGCGTGGGTTTATTCCAAAGGTGGGAAAAAGAGGAATGAAAGGGCGAATGTGAGCAGTGGTTCATGATTTTGGTAGTTTTACCAGAAGGGGTTGCTGGTGGACCTTGAGCCCCCTGCGGAAATATGGGGGGGGGACATATAGCAGACAGAGCAGTGGGGGTGAGACCGGAGAGGAGACAGTGAAGACAGAAAGACCACCGACCTGCTGCGTGAGCTCAGGAGCTCATGTGGGCCGAGGAAGGACTTTGAATGACGGAGGATGCCCAGTCAGCGACTGGCTTTGGAGGCCAGGTTGGAAATGTCGCTTTCCCAGGAAAGATCATGGCAGATAGTGAGACCCAGAAGCTTGAATGAAAGGACTCTTCTCAGAGGATTGTTGAGAAAGTCGATGGGGGGAGGGGGGTTCCAAACGGTCCTTTCAGAGAGACATAGTGAGAGTGTGAGATTTATCAGGATTAAAAGACATGTTCCACCTGTTGATCCAGTTTGTGATTTTACCCAGATCTGCAGAGAGCAAAGAAGCTGCGACTGCTTGCCGTCTGAGGGATGACAGATGGTATGGCAGAGGGTGAAATCCTCAGCAAAGAGATAAAAAGGATTTTCCAGAGAGTCGGAAGAGATCATTGATGAAAACCAGAAAAAGAACAGGGCCCACAATGCTGCCTTGAGGAACTCCAACCTGGACAGGAAGAAGGGATGAGAGAACTCCATTTTGGGCCACACATTGACTGCGACAGGGGAGGAAGTCTGCGAGCCATGAGTGGAGATGCCATGAATGAGCTTCCTACACCTCTCTACTGGCAGTTTGGCCTACTATTGGGCAAACTACTCCAGTTCTCCCAGATTTGAAGGGTGCCTTCTCCCAACTGCTGTTTTCAGATCTCTTCACAGGTGTTCAATGGGATTTAGATCTGGACTCATTGCTGGCCACTACAGTCAGTGAGTGGTTAGAATGAGCTTTATATATTGAAGTGTGTGTGTGTGT
>CM068954.1:123855694-123867883 GCA_035128595.1 Eptatretus atami | reverse complement strand
ATATATATATATAACATTAGTCATTTTATTACGAAACGAAATCAAACAAAAATGTTGACTCAACCAAACCGGGACATAAAAGACAGATTCAAAAGATATTGTGATGCTAAACCATGAGGATTGTTGTCATATTGTGGCATTGTAATGTGGTGTCATTCTTCATGGTTATTCTTCTTCTTCATTCCTCTTCTTCATCCATCACAATCCCAGAACAAAAGTAAAATGTCAAAAGATGTCGTGATGATAAGCCATAAGAGGATTGTGGTGTCGTATTGTGGCATCGTAATGTGGTGTCCAACCTTGTTAGGTTGTATTTTTGAGATTTCATCCCTCTATGTTTTTACTTTTTTTTTTCTTTTTGTAATTGCTTGAAATTGCTTCCTTTCTTATGTATAAATTCCAGTCTCCGACTGTTTTAAAAGCCACCCGACGTAACCACTTTTATAATCTTCAGCCCCCACCTTGAGCCGTGATACATCAAGCCCCTCCCGAAGCCCAGTCTGGGGATGGCGTGACCCTTCACCGACCTTTCACCCCGATGGTCCGGGTGCTGCGCAAGCAGCTATGGCTATGAAGCCGGTCTCTCCACCCTAAACTGTTGCCTATTGACCTACCCAAATGCTGAAAAGGACATAAAAGACAAATTCCAAAGGGGAGAACATTAAATAAAGGACTGAAGGGATGACGATTTTAAGACACACATATTAGGGAGGGTAGACGCATCTGTCGAGACATAAAGCGATGCATATCTCATATCATGATTAATTACCTCATGCTTACTCTATTACATTTACTACGGGATATAACTAAATTATGCTATGCAATGTTAACCCATAGAAGTCATTTCCACATCAATATATAAGGGGCAAATCCCGGGTACACCTCTTGATCCCGGTACCATCTGCGGAAAAATGCCAAACATGAATTCAGAGGTAATTCAGGTGGATTCCTCGTGGCACTCAGCAGTGTAAGAGGCATGTCACATGTCAACGTTGACATGTCAACCCCTTTTTAGGCTAACCTGTATATCAAAACTTTCAAACCTGTATTCCCGGATCTTGAACCATATTTATTATTATCGATGTCGTATAATGTGGGTCGGGCAATATCACAATTGAATGAAATCCACACCAAAATTCACGAAAGGATTTTCCACCACTTTCTGGTGTTCACTTCATCCAAAGGCTCGATGAATGCTGCATGTTGTTTAATATGATAGCAAAATCTTTAATTATTCTAAGTGGTCACTATATACAGGGTGTCCATACATAATTTATGATTATTTTTATACCAAAAGAAAATTTACAAAATGGAGATAAATTTGCTTTATTTATGAAAAATGATGCAACTTAGATGTTCTCCATTTTGGGCTTCGCAGAGATGGGCTCTTTCGACAGCATTTTCCATAACAGCGGACAATAACTGGCTGCAGCCCTCGAATTTCTGCACAGATGTTGTCCTTGAGCTGCTGAATTGTATGGGGCTTATTGATGTATACACGCTCCTTTAGGTAACCCCCCCAAAAAAAAATTGGGAGGCATCAAATCAGGAGAACGTGATGGCCAATAAATTTCTAAATTTCGCGAAATTATTCGATGTCCATGCTCTTTGGGTGAGAATCGATGAAATTTAAAATAAAATACCACGATTTTGGTTCTTTGTTCAGTTGTGAATTTTTCCATGGGTAATTTTCAAATGTTAATCTAAATTCTGAAAAGAAAAGAAAAACAAATTATTGAAAAACAGAAATGTTATTTAATTTCTAAATCCCTATGTGACTTTTGGGGCAGCCTGTATAATCTAAAGAATACTGTACGTGAATCAGAAAAAGCCAACATCAATCAATTGTATGAGGCAAAAAGCAATTGGTATCGACCTCTTGACACCAAAACTTTAAGGGAGTTAAAAAAGTACATTCCTCAATATTGTTTTGATCACTGTTTGACCTCAAGATTGCTGTTCCACCATCCAGTGTTGACATCTTGACATGTGAAGGATTCTGGTTTTGGTGCCTTTCCCCATTTAGAAAACTCAACCAAGAATATCTCGCCGTTTTTCTGTGTTCATGTCATTGCTCTCATCAATGATCAATGACTAATTATATATTGTATTGGTCTGTCTTTCATATTTCAACAATCGTATAGATCTTAGTTAGACTGCCTTTTATTATTTAGGAGCCGTTTTCCTCCGACATGCAAATTTCGCAGCAATTTGGCTGTCACAGAACATTTCTTTCATGAGAATAGTAAAATGATCATCAACCATCACTGGCAAATTATGTTCAGCCATCAATCGGCACAACAACACTTCTGCCTTTGTCATATCTGCCTCCACTGGCTCAGGTTGTTTCCTTTGAAAATGAATGCCCAAGGGCACAAACTGTTTACTTTTATTTACATTATCCTTGTGAATGTCTAAAAATGCATTTCCAGGTCATATTAACCCAAGACAGCACACAAAAGGTGTACTCGTCACCCTCTGGTGAAGCTTGAATGAGTCCATGATATTCAGGCATGGTTTCCCATTATTTTATGGTGACAGCCAGTGGCGGTATGTTTACCTGTCAGTTTTTTTTTCCTGGGCATCTGGAGGTGGCATGATTGCATGTAAACAGTCACTATCGTGACATGGCTAGATTGCTGCATCTTGCGTCTCATGTCTGTGAGCATTTGTGCACGCAGCCATTCATCTTACAACCGTACTACGTGAGATGAAAGCAGAACTTTGAGGGATGAGTGGGAATGTAGAGAAGGCATACCCAACCATGGCCATCCAGGAGATGAAAAATGCGTTGATCGCCCAAGCCGCCGGATCCTGTGTCCGAGAAAAGTACACCAGAAGGTGGTTGGTTAGCAATGACGCAAACAAGTCAATTTCTGGAGAAATGCTTTAAGATAGTCTTTATGACCTGTGGATGGAGTGTCCACTCCAAGGGAAGATACTCTCCATTTTGACAGAAAATCTGCCAACAAGTTTTCTTCCCCAAGAATGTACGCTGCAAAAAGATCGATCTCATCAGCGGATCCATTCCCAGACTTCCATCGCCAGATGACAAAGGGAAGTGTGAGTCCCTCCCTGTTTGTTGATATACATCACAACTGTACAGTTTCCAATCTTGATCAGTATGTACTGCCCTTTCACCACAGCTAGAATATACTGAAGAGCCAGCCAAGCAGCCTTTAGCTTTAGCATGTTGATGAGAGCTTGAGCTTCTTGGTGGGACCATTTGGTGGACAAAATATTGCCCTGACAATGTACCCCCCAACCCTCCTTGAAGGCATCCGTTGTCATGACCACTGAAGACAGACATGGCCTGAATGGCATTCCCACCAGGAGAGTCTGTTGGCTGCCTCACCACCTGAAGAGCTGTCCACTAGACTGACGAGGAGGCCTATGAATAAACTTTTTTCCAGAGCTACCTGCAGAGAGGTTCATTGAGCCAACCTCAATTGGATCTTCCCATCTGGTGGGTGGATGGACATGCCAGCAAAGCTGGAATGTCTCATCCTGCCCCAAGGAAAGAGGGGAATTGGAAAGGAGTCAAACTGGCTTTTTCGAACAGAGCCAAAAGATTTGAACAATGTGATGGTAGTCTCCAAATGGTTCCAGAGGAGTTGCTCTAACCCATGCAGGGATGTACTGTATCTCTCAAGTCCACCCACTTTATTGGTGGGTTACCACCAAATTCCTTGGTGACAGTAATAGCAGGATGGAATGAAGCATCTCCATATGAAAAGAGGAGCTGCGCAAGTACTGGTTTATCTCCTTTAAATTCAGAAGCATCTGCAGTCCCTTGGAGCATTTGGGGATGAGAAATACAGTTGACAAGCATAGACTGTAGTGATCCTTCACTTACTTCATTGCCCTTTTCTCAAGAAGGGCCTGGATTTTGCTGGCCATGGCCTATTGTGCTGTAGGATCCTGTGGCGGGGATGTTTCCCTGTGAAGGACACCTCCTGGGAGCGGTGACTCCAATTTGACTTTGAACTCAACGGAGACAATCAACAAAACAAATTTGTCACTCGTGATGTCCTCCCAGCACCGATGGAAAGCGCGGAGGCACCCTACTGTATCTCCTACTTCTCCAAACACTCCTGATAGCCCATCACCAATGCTCCTGCCCCTCAGGGGAGGGTCAGTCCTGCCTATTCCAGCCGAGCATCGCTGGAAACGCCGCTGCTTCTTCGGCTGAAAAAGAGAGGGGAAAGGTGTATGATTAGGTCGGTTTGGCCAAGGTGGTCAGGACAGCGGGTAGTCTGACGGTCTTCCTCTGCTTTGGTTTGGGCAGCTGAGGGCAGAGCTTGGCAGCAGTTTCCCATGCACATTTGTCATGGTATAGTTCTTTGTTAATGGCAGCCAACAAGTGATCCACCAAACGACTTATTGGCAAAGACTTGCTCTTTGCCAATAAGCCCAAACCACTGACAAGGAGATAGAGGTGACGGCATTGTCAATTAGCGTGGTATGCCATCCTTTTCCAATGAGACCACTGTAGGTCATGCAATACCTTTAACTGATGAGCAATGAACTCCTTATCGTCAGGTGTTTCCTGCAGTCGGTCAGCCTCCATGCATAGGTATTGCATAACCTCCAGTGGATTGGACACATCCCTGGTATGCAGGGAGGCACAAGTCGGCTCTCCCCAAAACCGAGGAGAACCCCACCTTTCCTCCTCCACTTTGAATTACTTGGAGCGGAAAGGATGGGGACAGTTCTGACTTACTGCGATACTCTCTGTGATATGCTCTCGTTCTGAGGAGGAACAGACAACAGTTTTTTTTAAAAAAGTCATAATCTTCCAGGATGAAGTGAAAGGCATGTTTCATACCAGGTGTGGCTTGTTTGAATGGATGCTCGGTGCAAAGTGAGAAATATTTCTCCATGCCAGGTGTGGCCTGTTTGAGCGGATGCTCGATGCAAAGTGAGAAATATTTCTCTTCACAACGAGCACAACGTCGGATTTCCCAAACATCCTGACTGAAGCCCTTGGTGGCTGACAGATCTTCTGGTATCTGTGGTGCAACTTGAGGGAGATAACGGTGCAGCAAGGCTGCTGCCACCTCCCCTGACTGCACCACCTGCTGCACCTCACTGGGATCTGCCTCAGCAGAAAAAGAAGCATATTCCACTGAAGGGTGGGAAAAAGCAGAAATACAATCATAAAGATCTATGATCTCACTGCCGTTGCTCCCTGGAAGAGTGAGCTCTGGCTCCACCTCAGCAAGTGGAGCTCTGTGAGCTGCCGGAGCCTTCCTCTTGTGCTTTCTGTTAATCTGAGAAGGCTGCTGAAAGGGAAGGTGGGGAAACAGACCCTCCTGAGATGCCCACTGCAGTATCTGTGTAACCATCATAAAGAAGGGGTCAGCACCCGGGAGGGATATCATTCCTGCTTTCATCCTTTTCCTCTTCTCAGGATGGGGGCAGTCCAGCCTCGAAACCCAGCAGCCACCCATTAGTCAGATGCCAGAAAAGGTTGCACATGATGATGTCAAAGAGGAGAGGCACGTTTCGGTTTAACTTTGGCCTTCATCTTCCTCTTCGTATGCTTTCCTTTGCCCTTTCCGAGGGTGGGTGCAGGGGTTGGGGGAAAGAGAAGAATGAGACTCGAGAAGAGAGATCTTCTCCAGAGCTGTGGTTAAACATCTCTTCAGAGCAACCCCAGGGTCTGGGAGCAATCTTTAAGGGGCCTGCCTTTCCTTTCCCCACCACAACCGTGGTGTTGTGTCCGAACGTGTCTGGTGTTGTGTCAGTTCCAGGGTCCGAATGGATCCGCACGCTATACACAGGGTGAAGTTCAGTCTCTTCAGAGGAACCTTCTGAAGAAGATGAAGGGTCACCTTGGATGGCTGGGATAAACCTGAGGAAGTCGAGGAGGTCATCCCCATCAGGTTTTTAGGATTATGTAGGTGGTGGGGGCACCATCGCCTGTTGAAGGGAAAACGGTGGGACACCACTGCCTGTAGGTTTGGAGAAAGTGTACTCAGTCCTGCTTTTGAGACTGGAGGGAACACCCCCAACAGCAGGCCTGAAGCAGACTATGATGGTGAGGGTACCACCACCTGCTGCCTGGTGCCAAGGCAAGGAGCCACCCCAACCGGCTCCTCTGGGAGGGACCAAGGGACTGGGTTGGGGTTCATGGTGTAACTTACACCCCTAATCAACGTTGATAAATGCCAACTGGTAAAGATAAAGTCACAGTCAAAACACTGTAAAACTGGAAGAGGAAAAAACAGGAAAAACCACCGTGTAAGTCAAACTCAAGCAGTCACACAAAATTTTGAAACTTAAAAAGGTCGAGTCTGAGCCTAGAAGCATTATTTTTATAAAATAATTTTCCAAAACAACTGGGAGGCAAGGTTATAATCAGTATAATATGAAACCCAAAAGGGAAAAAAACCTGAAAAAAACAACAACAAAGCAAAATAACTTCTGAACAAGGGGAAACAACCACAAAGACATAGAAATCCAAGGTATTAGGTCTCGTCAAAAGAATGCAAAATTAACAAGAGCTCAAGTGAGCACAATATACGCCCGAACAAGAAGGTATATACAGAATTGTGCTACTACATGGAAAACAGCATCCTGGTTGTCATGGCAACCACTTTAGATGACGAACGTATGTCGCGACACACCGTCTCCACAGTCTGTACCTATGTACCAAATATGAAACGTGAAAGTTGAAAACTTTGGGAGTTAGAGTGCGGACAGGAACGGACGGACAGACAGACGGACGGACGGACGGACGAACGGACGGACGACCGGTATCACATAATACGCCCCGATATATATATATATATCGGGCGTATAAAAAGGGATTTATCGGCAGAACTGAGAGGTACAGTATGTCGGTAGCCGAGGAATGCCATGAAACAGGGGGTGCTGGGTCGCTTGCAGTGCGAGCTGGATGTGACCATCTGAGTTATTGAGGGGGGGGGGTGTTAAAATTTGTATTCTATTTCAGTATTTGGAGCGCTTTTAAAGGGAATATTTAAAGAGACTTGACTCGTGTGATGTAACCAAATTTGATAAAATGTATATTCACGTTTTGCTTTATGCATATTTATGCTTCGCCCATGTGTGGCGTCATCTCTGCTGCAGAAGGTGAGCGGACTCTTCCCCGGTCTGGCGGGACGTGTGGTTTTGTGGACAAGGAACGGTTTTTTACGGACACATTTGGATTGTTTTTAAAATAAAGAAGATTTAAAACTCTATAAGTGGCGGTTAAACTGCCTGGAGCATTCTTATTTAAGAATCTGGACACGTAGGCCGTTCCAGGATAACTAGGTACAAGTTATGAATGTAGATCAAGTAAATCAAGAATGAGTGAGTGATCAGAAAGTGATCTTTATTTCACAGTTTACAGGTATAGTAATTTTAATGTAAATATGTCAAAGGTTATCGAATTAAGCTATTGTTTACATTCTAATTGGTGGCTAGGTAATGCTAAGAGGCAGGGTTTATGATTCACATAATATTTATTTTAATATTTTTTAAGTCCTTCACGTACAGGTACACGACTTATAATAAAAAAGTGGAGCAAGATGCATTCCACCCAAAACTTATGCTGTCCTGGGGATATATTTAATAACCTACATGTCTGTACCCAAGGGCGTTCTGGTTGAAGGTCATACCAAATTTCAGGCTTGTGTAGTCCTTACTCCGCTCTCTACTCAACAAGGCATGAGTACACCCATTCATTATATAGTACAACGTGAATACGTCTAATGAGTACATAGTAGAACTTGTTATAGCTGTGAAGGCACTCTTGCCACATACACGTGGCACATACTTCTACAGCTGTGATTACATCCCAACCAGAGGGTGGGTAAACGGCTAGTTTATTATAAGATAAAATAACGGTGATCTACTGACTATTCTCGAAGTAACATGGGTCCACCTCGATGGTTATAGTCTTATCGATCAATGGAAAGGGGGATCCTAATGAGGCAAGGTGATGAAACCGAAATTTGACCTGTGCCAACATTTAGTCAAAGGGTCTGAGGTTTAAAACTACCACCATAAGAAGTGAGGAACTCATTGTGTTTTACACCATTTCAAATTGGCAAATGTATTTTGACGGTTCTGCGAAACCGTCATTCCCCAGACAATGGCCTCCAACATACAGGTCCCAAATTAGTTATTTCCTTAGCACATGTGCAGATAGTCCTCCCCTTTTGTGTAGTGGGTTTTATGAGTCAACATGCATTATGTGGGCTTTGTGAGGTTTTCCCCCATTTTCTCCCCCTTTCATTTTGGATAGTCACAAGCAGACACGAGCGCTGTGAACGCACACCACCTGTGCCAGCTAATTTGCATATGCGTGCCAAAACCCAGTTTGAATCGCGCGCCAGAATCAAACTGCCACATTACTTTAACCTCCACCACACTCTTCCAACAAACACTACAATGACCACACTACACTGATAAATAATTAAGACATTTATTATCACTCCACATCATTAGAACATTATCCAAGCTCGCTATACACATTCTCCATTGCTCAAACAACCATGACGCCTCAAACCACAGTAAGAACCACCAAGCCACCAATACCACCAACTCGAGCACAATCACCACACAATCACTGCAGATGACTGCCGCTGCCTTCAGAGCAACGAGAATGATGGTGCAATGCATCGGCAGTGGGCCCTTCAGATCTGGACGTTCAGACTCCGATAGCACGAAGTGCAAATGTGCGCTGATTGCCCATGAGCACCTTGTGAATAGCCCTGATGCTTTGCTTGCTTGTAATGCCAATTAGGTATCCAGCGCACGCTTGCACTCGGAAAGCGCAGCCAAAAACGCCAGCTCCATGTTAAGTACAGAGCTCTGATGTGTGGGCCCTCCGGGAGGTAATGAAAGTATATTTGCGACTGTGAACTCACGAAGGCAGTGCCGGCACGAGAGAAATCGGGTGTGCACCAATGGGTGTGCCGCAAATCCCGGTAACCACGCCTGGCGACTCTCTTGATCCGCACCAAAGTCCCGCCCCTACCAAGCAGCTTGTTCAGCAGTGCATTCCAGACGTGCAAGAGGACCTTTGGCTTGGTTGGTGGTACACTGCGAAAGGCGAGTCGGAGCTGGTGGAACGGAGCTGGAGCTGTGGAACGGAGTTTGACGGATGGAGCGCTGGGCGGGCGAGCGATTCAGGCGCCATGCAGGGCAGGTTCATTAAGGCCAGGCCAATGAACACCTCACACATTAAGTTAATCTGTCTCCTCACACGTTCTTTCTCTCTCTTCTAATCGTCTGCGCCACACGTGGGCAGAGCATACAGAGGTATGGCCGCAAACCATTCTTTTCAGAGCGACCTCACTGATACGCACCTCTTTCCAGTTTCCTCCTCACACCTACCCGCTTCCCCACTCGCACCTCTTCAATACGCAACTTAGACACCAACCAGTATTCCTCCTTTTTACCCCTCCCTCAGCGAATGGGAAGAGTGGGTTCGTCAGCCCCGCTCAGTGAGTTAAAGAGGTCACAACAGCTTCACACTGCTCTGATGATTGTGGTGGGGACCCTTTTGACGTGTTTAAATAAGTAACGTGTATAAGCTTGATAGATTGGGATAATTCTGCTCTCTGTCCCTGTGCTTTATCAAAATCTCTTGTACATTTTGAGAGCTTTAAAACTCACCGTATGCTTCCGCATCCCTCTCTTTTTATAAATACCTTTTCCCTCTCTTTTTTTTCCGCTTCCGCATCCCTCTCCCGGCTTGTTGAATTATGCTTTCTGATCTGCTTGATGTGTCTATTCCTTCAGTGGTCTAGTTCCATCCGCACCTACTGTTAGCCTGGGCGATTTTAATTTCCCAACAAATTGTCTCCAGTCTATATCCGGTGTTCACTGGCAGTTTCGCTCGGCTGCATCCAATTAAGATCTGAAGATGAGATCAGATCAGTGCATAACCGAGGATGCGTTCCCCAGCTAGAAAACCACGTGACCCCAGACCACGTGGTCAACTAATTGGTGTTCGCAGTCGATTAGCAACCCGCCGGAGTGCGGAGTTATCCGTGCTTGGTGGCCTCAGGTCCGGTAGTCCTGGAGGAACCGAGGCACTCGCCCTCGTTGTAGATCCAGAAACCAGTGGCTGTAACAGCATGAAAGCATTTCTGCAAGGATGATGGCCTTGGAAAAAGACATTTGAAGAGGGTGGCTGACACCATCATGTGGAATGAGCAGGTGGAACAAGGAAGTTATATTCCTTAGCAGTGAAAATAAACATTTGGCATAAACAGTGCTTGAAGTCAATTATAGGCCGAAGTTTCATCGAATCAACTCTGTTTCCATGACATAATTGTTGCTCTTCCCAATGATATTACATACTGCAGATACAATGCATCAACGTCCAATTAATGATGAATTGTCAGTCCTTCTTGTTCTTGTTCTTAAAGTGATTTCCTTTGTAATCAAATGCATTTACTAAAGGAAGCACTTGACAGTTTGTACCACACCCAGGGTCGTTCATGGTGAACCCGATTCAACATACGTGATACTCTTTTGTCCCTCCTCCAGCAAGACAACACAGGAACTTTCAGACAGTGTTCGACAGGATAGAAACACGAGGCTGGCGAGAGTATGTGGGGTGTTGGTATGGAGACATTAGCAATACCTTTTTTTTCTCAACGAGGGAACGAAAACTGAAACCACATTGGCTGAAAAATCTTTGAAAAAAAACAGCAGGGTTGAAAATTTTCACAATAAATTTATGAACATAAAATATTGTCGTTTATACGTGGAACAATTATGCCGCTGAGGAGGTATACGTTGTGTTTGTGAAGTCAATGCTCTCCTATCTTCCTTCTTTCCATTCCTTGTACAAACTATTTTGATTGGGAAAACAAATGAAACAAAAATAAACAAACATCCTCAAAGAAACAAGTAAACCAAGGTTATTTACAAAATAAAAACAAAACAATGCAGAAAGCATAAACAAGTTCAATATTTTGCCAAAAGGCAGACTCATTTGATGTTTTGTGAATGCGTGACCTTCGTGGGAGACAATGCAGGCAGCAGGTTCTAGTTCTGTTGAATACTATAGACGACTAGAGCATAGATGATGAGAGGAATTAATAATTTCATTGTGTGTGTATGTCTGTGTGGATGTGTGTTTTATATGTTTCCTTTTACATTGTCATTGCTCCAGATTTATAGCAATCAGACATGACTTTAACATGCACATTCCATATTTACCACTTTTTCTCACTTTTAGCTCGCCTGTTCGAAGAACAGAGAGCTATAGCGATACCCCCGGCGTGAGCGTGAGCGTGAAAATGTTAAAGTTTTTGGTGCAAGTTATTTTTTCCTTTCGAATGTTTTTATCTACCACACTATTTTTTATACGCCCGATATATATATATATCGGGGCGTATAATGTGATACCGGTCGTCCGTCCGTCCGTCCGTCCGTTCCTGTCCGCACTCTAACTCCCAAAGTTTTCAACTTTCACATTTCATATTTGGTACATAGGTACAGACTGTGGAGACGGTGTGTCGCGACATACGTTCCTCATCTAAAGTGGTTGCCATGGCAACCAGGATGCTGTTTTCCATGTAGTAGCACAATTCTGTATATACCTTCTTGTTCGGGAGTATATTGTGCTCACTTGCGCTCTTGTTACTGATTACAATATACAAATACATATATTGCTTTAAAATTATTTGGATCAGACTTCACTGCAATGCTTTATAAAAAATATTAATTATTAGACGAGTCTTTTAAAAACGATAAATGTATAAACAGGCGAGCATTGGGTGGCTTTGACACCAACTCTCTGGTTCTATCTTTTGTTCGGAATAGAACCAGACATTACAATTATGTTGTTTTTTTGTAAATGCTTTGATAGAAACACATCAGTTAATGAGTCCACAATAATCCATCCCACAAGCCATGCATTTACTACTCAACAACTTAAAACTGTCTCTGAAATAAATACAATTCGAGCATTTCAACGAGATTTCAATAAAAGTTTCACGGATCATTCTACAGTGTTTTTTTCACGACTTGGTTTCGTTTGAAATGGCACGTGAAAAGGATTCTATGTTTGCAATTACTGATCACAGCCATGTACAAATTGAAGATTGCAAAATAAAATGCATTCATAACGATGGCTTTGATGGTGATATTGTTACGAATTTGGAAGCCTTTTGCACACAGACAGTCAGCAGTCCCATAGTTCAGTTATCTCGT
>CM068954.1:123828196-123841216 GCA_035128595.1 Eptatretus atami | reverse complement strand
GTCTGGTGGGAGACGACGTAACTTCCCCCACCTTGCGGTTGTTCTCGCCACCGGACCCCGGCCCACAACGCTATTAACAAGAAAAACGTGTCCTCACATTTTCTGGAGCACCTTTTGAATGTTGGGAGGTCAACTGAAACAAATAACTGAAAGGAATGCACATGGAGCTTTAGTTCATATGAGGGTGCAACACCTGAACGAGATGGACATACCAACCAAATATGTATTTTCCTTCGAGAAATGCCTTTCCACTAAACTTATTATTATTACTAGTACGTGCCCATACGTGCGTGGCCGTATGTGCGTGGCCGTACGTGCATGCCCATACGTGCGTGCCCATACATGCATGGCCGTACGTGCAAACCAAAAATAAAACTTTCAAACAACCACACAGGCCATTCCTTCGCTCTCGTAAACGACGACTGGATTGGGGCCATTGGTTTATCTATAAATGCGCATAAGAATCGAGAAATTATTAGAATACAGTAAGTCATCACTATCCGAAGTGGTGCGTGCCCGTACGGAATGTTCACATGCATTCCACGAATTATCGCTTGCATTGAAGTAACAACTGCTGTGATACTTCCACACACAGAGTTAATTAAAATCCAAATTAAAATCAAGTTACCTCCCTGTCTTTGCTTGCCATGACTTCGCTGCCATTGACCATTGCCACTCCTACGCCCACGGTACTAAATGGCGCCCTTTCCCCATCGGCCACGCCTACGCAGCAACGTGTCTTGTCATTGGTTTGGTAAATAAATGCCGCAGCAACGTGTCTTGTCATTGGTTTGGTAAATAAATGCCATAACTTGGAAGCACTTGGCCGATTAATATCAAACCTTGAAAAGCACGTACTCAGGTCCCCAGCAATATACCTGGCAGTTTCAATTAGATCGGACCAGTGGTTGTCGAGAAACAGCGGTCACAGACAGACACACACACAGATTGCTGGAATTATATATAGATAGATAGATTATTCGCTTATTCAGTTGTGATTGGAAGACTCATCTGTTACTTTCTTCCAATCAGTGATTCAGCAATTTGTTAAGGAATATTTCTCCAAAATCTCTTCACTGGAACATATCGATTCTGTTGGTGCCACGTCCAACTCTGTAGGTCTTCCAGTATTGTGCGAAGATGGCCGTTCCCATCTGGGGAGACCCATTACCCTGGGAGAATTTGGTACTGCCCTGCACAGTCTTGCTATTGGAAAAGCACCTGGTTTGGATTCACTTACAACTGAATTGTATATTTTTAAATTGCCACTTAATGAGTCCGGAACGTTTTAACACCTTGAAGGCAAGCTCGCTCAGAGCTGCCGATGAGCCATTCTTACCCTCATCCCAAACAAAGGAGACTTATTACATACAGTATTCAGAACTGGAGCCCAATCTCATTATTGTGTGCAAACTACAAGTTGTTTTCTAAAGCCTTGGCATCGTAACTCACTCATCTGTCCTCGTTGAAGGAAGACCAATGCGATTGTGTTCCTAAACATTCTAGTTATGACAACGTCTCCATTGTAAGAAATGTGATCGAATTGTGGAAGGAAAATCGAAAAGAACTGGGACTTGTTCTCCTTCATAAGGAGAAAGCTTTTGATCGTGCTCACAATCAATTTATTTTTGAAGTACTTCAGGGGCTTGGTTGGCTCCACCTTTATCTCTTGTATTAAAATGCTTTATGCTGCATTTGGTCTTTTATTTGATTCGAATATTTCTGGTGTTCTATAGTGTGTGTGTGTGTGCGTCTGTGCGTCTGTGCGTCTGTGCGTCTGTGCGTCATGTCTGGCTTTATTCTTGGGACTACGGTGCAGTAATTGGTCTTTATTTTGATTAAGATCAATTATGAGCTTGTCACACCGTTCTCTGTTAAGAGGGTCGGGGCCCTTAACATAAAAACGCAACTTTATATGCGGCAACATTATCCTATGGTCCATATATTCAATATTACAAAATTCACCGTCCTCGATTTGCGGAGAATTTTAATCGGGGGTGGGAGGGGAGAGAAAGAGGGAGGGGGAGAGAAAGAGGGAGGAGAGAGGAGGGAGGGGGAGCTAGGAAGGGGGAAGAGCGTGGGGGGGGGAGAGCGACGCCTCACCAAACATCACTCTGGAGGGGCGAGGAGGATGGGGAAGAGAGGATGGCATAGTGAGGAGGTGCGCATAAGGAAGGGTTCTTTGACTTGCGCTTGGTTGGGGAACTTGTGGAGAAGTGGGGGGGGGGGGGTAGTACAGGATTGAACAAAATGGGGTAATTAAAACAGCACACATAGACCACCCGGAGATGTCCTGGCGGGTGCAGAGTGGAGGGGGTTTGGAAGAGGTAAGCATGAGGAGAGGGGGAGGGAAGCAGCGTAATGGGAAGGGAAGGCAGTGAGGAGAGGAAAGACGCATGATGGGAAGGGAAGGCAGCGTGAGAGAAGGGAAAGCAAAAAAACTGCCCAACAGCAAACTTTTCTTTTTAACCAGTAAAGGAGGAAGAAAGCAGCATTCTATACAAATGGGAAGGAGCATTAAAGCCCACACTATCTACCTGGCAAAGGCCTGCCTGCATGATGCTCGTACATGTCGTGCCCTTGCATCCCTCCGATCGGCTCCCTCTGAATCTGATGCATACATCTACACTCTGGGAAGCAGTTTTAAATTCCAAACTAAACTACCAGTCTGAAATAGTCCTCTTAAAGAGTGGGAGTGGGATTAGGGAAGGGGTAGGGTTGGAGGATGGGGAGGGAAGGATAGAGGAGGGAGGAGGAGAGGGAGGGAGGGAAGAGAGGGCATGAGAGAGAGGGAGAAGGGAGAGAGGAGGTAGGAGGGAGAGAAAGGTGGGAGCAAGGAGGGAGGACGGGGTGGGAGCTAGGAGGGGTGAATAAGGTGGGTGGGGAGAGCGACGCCCACCAAAATTGCTATTACACTCTAGGAGAGGGGGGGTTGGGGAGAGGAGAGAGAGGGCTTGAGAGGAGGAGTAAGTGAGGAAGTGGAAGGGTTCTCGATTTGCATTTGACAGTGTGACTTGTGGAGAAAGGGTGGGGGAGGTAGTACAGGATTGATCAAAAGGGGGACATTAAAACAGCACGGAGGACCGCCGAGAGATTTCCATGGTGGTGGAAGGAGAGGGGTTTGGGGAGGATATCTGAGGGGAGAAGGAATGCAGCATGAGTGGAGGGGAAGGCAGTAGGAGGGATGGTAGCAGGTGAGGGGAGGGGAAGGCGGCAGCGTGGAGGGGAGGGAAGGCAGCGCGTGAGGGAGGGAGGGCGGCAGCGTGAGGGAGGAAGCGGCAGCATGAGGGGAGGGGAAGCGGCAGGGAGGGGAGGGAAGCGGCAGTGAGGGGAGGGGAAGGCGGCAGCGCAGAGGGAGGAAGCAGCGTGAGAGGGGAGATGGCAGCACGAGAGGAGCGGAAAGGGAGCACGAGGGAGGGGAAGGCGAGGACGCGAGCAGAGAGGGAAGGCCAGCCAGGCGAGAGGAGGGAAGAGCAGCGTAAGGAGGGAAGAAAGGCGAGCGTGAGAGGGGGAGAGCAGCGTGAGAGGAGGGAAGAGAGCAGCGTGAGAGGAGGGAAGAAGCAGGAGAGGAGAGAGAAGAAGCAGCTGAAGAGAAGGGAGAAGAAGGCAGCGTGAGAGGAGGGAAGAAAGCGGTGAGAGGAGGGAAGAAGGCAGCGTTGAGAGGAGGGAAGAAGGCAGTGAGAGGAGGGAAGAAACGACAGGTGAGAGAGGGGAGAAGTAGTGTGAGAGGAGAAGAAGGCAGCGTGAGAGGAGAAGAAGACAGCGTGAGAGGAGGGGAAGAAGACAGCGTGAGAGGAGGGGAAGAAGGCAGCGTAAGGGGAATGGAATGCAGCATAAGGGCAAGGAAAGGAAGCTTGAGGGGAGGGGAGGGAAGGTAGTGTAAGGAGAATGAATGCAGTGCAAGGCTAAGGAAAGAAAGCATGAGGGGAGAGTAGGCAGCATACCAGGGCATTATTGGGGTGATAAAACGCACCCAAACAGCAACATTCTCTTTTTAACCGCCGCGTTCTGTTTAAAACCGGGCGGAAAATCTCTTCCCCCTTAATCTTATTCTTCATTTATAATAATGTGAGTCTCATTCAATCCTGTTTCTCATAACGATTAGATTCAGGAAACACTGATTATACACTGCCTTTTAAAGCATTACAAAGCAGGTCGCTCTACTTGCAACAGAGGTGAGAAAAGGATCATAAAAAGCAGGTGATATTTTAATAATTTATTTGCTCGATATTTAAAGGGTGAAAGTGAATTTTTATTGTTTTTTTCTTTTTTAGCAATTTTACAAAGATTGGTATTTCCATCAGCGAAGCGACGGGTCTTACTTCTGGTGGTTTTGAAACAAACAACAAAGCAGCTTGGTGAGTGCTCCTCAAGTGGCTTAAACACTCAAGCAAGCACTCCAACATTACGCCTGGCCTGGCAAGCGATTACCGATCGGTCATATAAACCTATGCACCCGGAAACGCCCAAGAAATGTCAGAATTGGACAAACGAACACTTTTTAGCAGTCGGAACTGCTGCTAAGTTCAATTCTGGAGCTTAAATTTTGTAATTCAGCTTCGTTTAAGAGATTCTTGTGGTGATCACATGTGCAGAAATAAAATAAGCCACGGATGCTGGCATCTCCGGCTGTTTATAAGCATTGCAATGTATCCAGCGATTTGTAGGTATGATGAACAGGCATTTCACGATACAAGTGAGGAAATTGGAAAGAAAAACAAAAAAACTTTATCTTTAAGAAATCATTACGGCCTGTTCCAACTCAAGGCATTGTTGAGCAGACCAAAGAAGATGGCAAAATAAACCCCAGCGATGTAACCAAGGATATGCCTTAAAACGCCAATCGAGAGTGAGGTGGCCGAGGATGTGTCTGATAAAGGATATAATTAAATAAGGCCGTTAATTATCTTCAAAAGGGATGTTTTAATTAACGCAAACACCCAATTTTCACTCATGCACTTCCTTGGAGTTCCCTTGGTATGCATGCAAAGGTTCAGGCTGCTTGGTTTTATGGTCTTGGAATTATGGAGGAGACACACTGACTGACTGACTGACTGGCTAACTGACTGACTGACACACACTGACATTTGTTATTATAGATGCAGTGTGCATTAAAAATTACAATGCACATTATAAATAGGTAGGCATATGGTCCTAACCACGAGTGTTTCCTTCATGTATATATCGCCGCAAATGACCCGAAGGAAAGGAAAAATATACACGAAACTGTTCTTTTATTATTTTCCAGTGGATAATTTTTCATGAAGGTTGACAGTTGTGGAGTACAATACAACATCCATCCATCCATCCATCCATTGGGGCCATACTCTGTGCAGAGTGTTGGTGCTGCCGAAGCAGTCTCCTTGACTCTGGGGCAAAATCCTGGATGGGTCGTCACTCCGACACAGTATACAAGCATGCTGGCACTCATTTTGCCGACCTCGGAAGGATGACAGGCCAAGTTAACCCCACCTGGTATTAATTCAACAGCTGAGCAGGATTTGAACTCAGGACCCTAGGATCCCAAGCCCGTCACCCTAACCATGAAGCCAACACCAGGCATAATACAAGATGACTTGGTGAAAATGGGAAATGAATGCAGTTGCACTTGCATCGTTTGCCAGAAAGCAGATAAAATATTTGCCTGCAGAGTTGGGAATGTCCACCAAGTTAACTCGAGGTTTTCTTATTCTTCTCATTTTTAGCTCACCTGGACTTTAATGAGTGGGTGAGTCAGTCAGTCAGTCAGTCCGTAAACACTTCAGTCATTATCGCTTGAACCAAACACATGATTTTGATGAAACTTAGCCACAAGATTCATATCTGATGCCTAACGAAGGTGTCTTGACCACATCAAAATCTACGCTCATTAAGGGGTTCTCCCCCCACCCCAAAAAAAAAATATATAGGTGCTGTATTTGCTCTCCTCTCTGAAACTACACACACAATTTCAATGAAACTTGACCACAACCTTCATCACCCATGATGTACCAAAGTTTTTTCATAGCATTAAAAAAAATAAAAATTAATCAGGGTCTAAGGAGGTTTGCGGGGGGGTTTGAGTGACTGTTCCTCCTAATGCTGGTGAGCTTCAGAACGCGTAGTCCTATTTTTCTTCTGTTCACCAAGTTTTCATTCTTCTCCATGTTAACTAGCACGATGATGTAATCATGACAACGTAGTCTACCCGATTATACTTAGCTCAGATCAGCCCCCATCAGCATTGATCGAAGTGGGTGTGAACACGACTTAATGCGGCGCTGCCCAATCCCAAATGGCCTCGAAGGCGTGGTGTAAACGAGCCTCATGAGGCTGAGATCACGATTACAAAATAAAATTATTTAGGACCTATTTATATTCTTGCAAGGAATCTATAAAAATGCACACACAAGGCTATTTTAAGGCTAACCAACCAGTAAAACAGTCGTCACAAGTGAAATAACACAATATTGTTTTCACCAAATGACATATCATCAGGAGCCTTCTCAATACCTCGTAATCTCTACCTCCTCCCATTAGCCTCAGAAATTAAGAAAGCTTTGAATCAGGAGAGGAAGATAAAATTTGAGAAGGAAAATAAAAAGAGAGAGGAAGATTAAAAACTTACTCACAGCACCTGCTTTATTATGGTTCCCAGAGGGAGGCATTAAGTGTTTCGTCTTGGTGTCCATGATGCCTGGTGTTGGCTTAATGGTTAGGTTGGTGGGCTTTGGATCCTCAGGTCCTGAGTTCAAATCCCGCTCAGCTGTTGAATTCATACCAGGTGGGGTTAACTCGGCCTGTCATCCTTCCGAGGTTAGCAAAATGAGTGCCAGCATGCTGGTATACTGTGTCGGAGTGGTGACCCGTCCAGGATTGTGCCCAGTAGCCATGGAGACTGCTTAAAGCAGCAGCAACGCTCTGCACAGAGTATGGTCCCAATCTCCTCCTCTCCTCCTTGGTGTCCATGATATCCCACTTTTTAAAGAATAATTTTTCCATTACTTAATTTTTTCCCATTTCTTAAATTATTTCATTTTATTTTTTTATTTCTTCAATTTTCAATTATTTAATTGGTTGTTTTTTTCAACTTTTTTGATTTTCAATGTAATTTTTTTTTCTATTTTCAATTATTACCTCCACCAGCGCAGCTGGATGGAGGTTATGTTTTCATCCGTGTCTTTCTGTGAGGACATCTCAAAAAGTCGTAGATGGATTCGGACAAAACTTGGTGGAGGAGGAGTTTATTAAATTTTGGTGAAGATCCAAGTCCTGATTCAGATATGAGAATTTCACAAGTGATTGTTCACCATTGAGAGACAGGGCCAAAAAAAGATATATAGCACAATATCCCAAAAAGTTGTGGAGGGATTCAGATGAAACTTGGTCGACAAGTTAGGTGTGTGAGAAGAAAGAATTGATTCGATTTTGATGAAGATCCGAATCCAGATCTGATAATTTTTGAAGTGATTCTTCACCATTGAGTGACAGGGCTAAAAATAATATACAGTATAACACGATATCTCAAAAGTTGTGGACTGATTCGGACAACACTTGGTGGACAGGTTGGGTGTGTGACAAGAACAGATTGATTCGATTTTGGTGAAGATTCGAATCCGGATCCGGATACGAGAATTTTTTTATTTTCTAAGTGACACTTCATAATTGAGAGATGAGGCCAAAAACGATATGTAGCATGATATCTCAAAAGGTTGTGGACGAATTATGACAAAACAAGGTGGATGAGTTAGGTGACAAGAACAAGACAATTAGATTTTGGTTCAGGTCCAGATTCAGATCCGGCATATCAGTGGAGGAGGAGATTAGGACCATACTGTGTGCAGAGCGTTGGTGCTGCTTTAAGCAGTCTCCTTGGCTACTGAGCACAATCCTGGATGGGTCACCACTCCAACACAGTATACCAGCATGCTGGCACTCATTTTGCCGACATCAGAAGGATGACAGGCCGAGTTAACCCCACCTGGTATTAATTCAACACCTGAGCAGGAGTTGAACTCAGGACCCGAGGATCCAAAGCCCACCACCCTAACCATCAAGCCAACACCAGGCATATATCAGTGGAATCCAAAATGTAAACTGTTCAGCCTGGTGGAGTTCAGCTCTCTACTGTTCTGGTTTGATTTTTTTTTCTTTCAATTTTCAATTTAATATTCTCATTATTTAAATTTTTTCATTCGTCTTGGTGTCCGTGGTGTCCCCCTTTTTTGGGAAAAAATATGTTTAATTTCATTATGAGGCAAAATTTCAAGTGCTACCAATTGACTAATATTTTTGAGATGGCTATACCAGGAACCATCAGTGATCTCCAATCAGAGCCCTCTAGTTTTGGTAATGTGTAATGGCAGCCAAGCCGATTAATTATTCAACATTTCCACATAATCTTCTTCTTCGTTCTTATGCATCACAATGCTGCGGTGTCGCATCATTAGCTGAGGGTGCGGCTGTGCCACTGATGCAATGCCCTCCTCTGCTGGGGAGAGCAGGAATTTGGAATTTGGCCATGGTCCTGGCAATAGCTCGCCTACTATTCAAGGACACCGTGGGATTTTTTTAATGTCCACCAACGAATTCTGGCAGAAGGGACGCCAGTTTAACGTCCATCTGAGGGACGGCACACACATTGATTCCATCTAAGGGGTCCATCTGAGGGACGGCAATCACCCTGCCTGTGAAACACCGGGATGACAGTTTCTAGCTGGGTTGGGATTCAAACTTAAAAGGCGAGTGTGCGTACCTCCAGACCATCCAGTCAGCCCTCCGCATAATTATGCAAGTAATGCCAAACAAATGAAAATCACAGTCATTGATAGGTCAAAATCAACAAAAGAAAAAGGTTGGGCATATTGCCTTTGAAAGACAGCAGATGAAAGTGTCTTCCCTCGAAGCTTGTATGCTTGTTACTGCGTTTGAGCCTGGGGAGTAACTCATGAAATCTATCTGCCTGGGTTCTTCCCGACGTCTTTATTCTTTGTTCCTTCATATTTTTCTTTATTCATTCTAATTCTAGCTTTTTATTTTCTTCTATCTCTTTTACTCTATATCTATAGTGAATTTTTGCAGAAAGTTTTCTGTAAGGCTCACTTGTCTGCGCCTGGATGGGTTTGACAGTTGAGGAGTAGCGGCTGAAACCCAAATCCTATCCAGGTTCTTCCTGATGACTCCATCTTTGCTCTTTACTTCTTTGCGTTCCTTCTGATGACTCTAATGCAGTATTGGTCTTCCATTTGATTATGGTGAAGTACATGAACTGCTGTCAATGTTTTCTCTCATTTCGGCCCCCAACGAAATTGCACGCGCCATCGATACAGATTCTGGAGTCTGGAATACACAGCCCTGGAAAGGGCTGAGAGTGCCCCCTGTTGGATCTGCACATTATGAAGCTTGCGTTTTCAATCATTTAAATTGCAGTTGGACGAGCAGAATAGATTAGAGGACTGGCAGGACAGCTTCTTTTTTAATCTTACTTCATTTTTTTTTCTTTCTTTCCAGGAATGAGGTTCCTGGAAGAGCAAGTAGAGGTAGGACTGGCAGGATAGCTAAAATTGGGTTTGAATCTTCGACCCCGCTGTAAAACTCTTACCCTTGAGTTTTACACACAGGGCGATGCATCAATGTGTGTGACAATCATCGAAAGGACATTAAGCCAGAGGACCAATCTGACATTAAGCCAGAGGACCAAAAACACTGATTGTTGATGGAAGTTAGAGATTCCGACAGTGTTTTTCATGAAGAGGTGGTGGGATATCGCCGGCTCCCAGAACAAATTCCAAATTCCTGCTCTATCGTACACTGCAGGGCAATTCCTGCTCCAGCTCAACTCATATCTTCCAACCAAACAATGACCACAGCATACAACCACCAGTGCCACAGTCTCACTCCCATCAATGATGCATAACCAGCAGCTGCACACGAATGACTGAATGAATCACTAAATATAACTGCAGAGCATCAAAAGAGTCACAAGGTTATAAGGTGTTGCTTAGTTTAAAAAAAAAAATCAGTTTCCGATTTACCAATAGACGAAAACTAACAGATAAGGTAAAATCAATACATTTACTCAATCGGTTCCTTTGCCCGAAATGTTTTGGGCACTTTTTTGAGGGACTTTTATATTACCTCACCTACATGGTAACGCTTTTATAAACGTGTACCGGTGAGAACAGCACTTCAAATAAAAGAACCAAGGGAACCAAAACTTGGAGTCTGATTTTCCAGCAAATACCCATTGAGTCGTTGGTAAAGTTTTGCACAGGACAGGAAAAACACCTCTAAAACACAGCATAAAACCATGTTTAGAAAGTGACCATTCTCAACAAGGCAGTGCTTCTATGGCTTGTACAATATAGCCACATTTGGTATGTCAGGATGAACTTAAACACAGCCGCTTTAAAAAAAATAAAAATTGGGATACAGAGTCAGGCTTGTGGAAGAGGGAGAACACAGAACGTACCACGACACAACATAACAAAAGGAACAGCAGGGCTGAGGGACAAAATAAACTGGGATGGACATCAAGGGATGCAGGTAGGGATGAAGGGTATGGAGAATGCAGGGGATGGATAAGATGGATACAGAAGCAAACTCTCAGGAAGGAAAAACTGTAAATTTGGAGGTGGAGGGGGATGGCTTAATGTGTGTTGAAAAGATAATGGCTTTCCATGGGTGATGATCTGAGATGGTGGTGAACAGCTGTCTTAAAGACCTGGAGGGAACAATGACATTGAAAAGGATGTGGAAGGTGGTTCCAGAGGCAGGGTAAAAAAAAAACACAGAGGAACAAATGAGTGGAGGGGAGCAGGGATTCTGGATTTTGGGAATGTCACTCAAATGTGGTTGCTAGTGGACTGTGTGCGCCTTGCAGATAGCTGGGGGGAACAAAGCACAGAGAGGTCAGTGGGTGCAAGACCAGAAAGGAGGGGAAAGAAGAGAGACCACCGACCTGTCTGTGATCGCAAAGTGATACATTCGTAGATCATCGCGGGAGATTCCAATGATCTTGAACACTTTGGTTTCCTGGCGTCAAGCTGAGCAAGGTGTGAGGCAGGGACGCCAGCCCAGAGGGGAGAGCAGTATTCCATCAAGCTGCAGATTAAATCCTTTTCGGTGGATAAGAATTCAGGTGTGCCAAGGAAGGACTTTACATGACAGAGGATGCCCAGTTGGCGACTGGCTTTGGAGAACCTTGAAATGTGGTTTGAACAAGAAAGATCATGGACGAGACCCAAGCGAGAGTTTGCATGACTGAACTTCTTCAAGAAGGTTGTTAAGAAAATAGATGTGAGGGTTTGCCATACAGTCCTTTTGGAGGGAGGAGGACAGAGAGAAAGAGAGAAAGAGAGAAAGAGAGAAAGAGAGAAAGAGAGAAAGAGAGAAAGAGAGAAAGAGAGAAAGAGAGAGAGATTGTGGGATTTCTCAAGATTGAAAGACATATTCCAAGTGTTTGAGCAGTTTGTGATTTCTGTCCAGGTCTGAAGAGAGGAAAGAGACTGCAGTCTGTCATTCTTAAGGATGAGGGATGTCATGGCAGAGGGTAGAATCATCAGCCAAGAGATAAAGAGGATTTTCGAGAGAGTCAGAGAGATTGTTGATGAAGATTATAAATAGGAAGGGGCCGAGAACACTGCTTTGGGGAACACCAGCCTTGATAGGGAGAGAAGATTAAAGGATTCCATTGAGAGCCACACATTGGCTATGAGAGTGGAGGAAGTCAGCAACCCAGGAGCGGAGTTGGTCTTGAATGCCATAGGCAGAGGGTTTGGAGAGCAGGACAGGATGCCAGACTGTATCGAAAACTCGAGATATATCTGGAGAGACGGCCCTAATCTCGTCTAACATTGAGGGCTTCCGTCCATTGTTGGGAGAGTAAAAGTAGCAAGTGCCAGGTAGAGTGACCAGGTCTGAATCCAAATTGATGATCTGAGATGAGGTCATTCGGGAAAAGAAATGATTTTATGTCAACTGCAATGATGGATTCCATGACCTTGCTGATTGGAACCTTGCCATGACCTGGAGGTCTGTAGTTTAGGGAATCAGTTTCTGCATATTTTTATGTAGTTCAGTGATGTTGGCAGATTTCCGAGCAAATGGAATATGACCTCGAGAAAATTATAGGGTGAAAAGGGCAGAGAGAGGATGTGTAAGAGCAGCAGAGCCGTTAATTATATTCAAAAGGGGTGCTTAAATTAATTCAAACACCCAATTTTCATTCATGCACTCCATTGTTATTCCATTAGTATTCACGCAAAATTTGGGGCCACAAGGTTTCATGGTTTTGGAGTTATGGAGGAAACACACACTGACTGACTGATATTTATTATTATACCTAGAAACCCACCGCTTCGCTGACGGGGACAATAAAGGGCCACACCTCACTTCTTTTTATTATTTATTTTTTTCTTCTCTCTTTCTTTCTTTTTCTTTTTTTCTTTCATGTTTTTCTTTTTCTTTTTTCTTCATCTTCCTTTCTTTCTTTATCTATCCGAGACGTTTTCTTTTCTTTTTTCTTTCTCTCTTCTTTTTTTCTCTCTCCGGTTGCTCTTTTTTCTATTTTTTTTTTTCCATGTTTTTTTTTTCTTTTTTCTTTCTCTTCTTATCATCATTTTATTTTCTCATCCTCTTTTTTCTTTTTTTTTTTGTTTCTTTCGATGTTTTTTCTTTTTTCTTCTGAGTTTCTTTTTTTTTTTTCTATTTTTCCTTCTTTTTCGTTTTCTCTCTTTTCTTTCGGTGTTTCTGTTTTTTCTTTTTCTTTTCTACCACTTTCCTCGTTCTTCTTTCTTTTTTTCTTTTGCTCTTCTTTTCTTACAGTCTCTCATTTTTTTTCTTTGTTTTTCCTCTTTGCATTTCTTCTCTCCCACCTCTCTCTATCTCCTCCGCCCCTCCCCCCACCCTTCTCTCACTGCCCCCCTGCTCCCTCCTCCTAATAAAAGCAGCCCTCTCCTCCCACGCCTCTCTCGCTGTTTCTGCTGTGTGTGTGTGTGTGTGTGTCTCTCTTTCTCCATCTCTTCTCTACACACACACACG
>CM068954.1:123808236-123825526 GCA_035128595.1 Eptatretus atami | reverse complement strand
GGAGAGGGGGGAGAGTGAGGAGGTGGTGGGGGGAAGAGAAAGGAGGCAGAGGGAGCAAGGAGGGGTGTGGGAAGGAAAGGCAACATGAGGTGAGAGGAAGGGAAGGCAGACATGCTGTGCAGCGTAAATTACGATTCATACTGTCTCGTCAAAATTATTCTGCATTGAATAACACTGAAGATGGAAACAAAATAATGTCTGAAATCCATTTTCTACCAGTCATCCTATAAATACCGCCCAGACACGTCAAGGAGACAAACACTGCCCAGACACATCCGGAGACAAACAGACACGCCCCGGACAGGTTCCTATATAAACAATGTCCGGAGACAAACACCGCCTGGACATGTCAGGAGATAAACACCGCTGGGACACAAACAACATCCGGACATGTCTGTTGACAGAGAGAGAGAGAGAGAGAGAGAGAGAGAGAGAGAGACTTTTGTATGCTTTTTATTATAAAAGTATCAAAACACACCAGAAAAAGCACACTCCATAAAAACAAATCCAAACTATTTTACAGCAAAAATAAATTCAACAAAAGCAATACAAACAAGGGTGTCTGTTCATGTCAAAACCACCACAGAATAATACATATATTGCAAAAAGTAAGTGTAAGTACTTTACACTTTTACAAACAGATTCCATCACGAAGAAACTCAAAACTCATCAGTGTACCACTGATCACCCCAATATCAAAGCTCAAAAGATAAGCCTGCTCCATTTTTACTCGTGCCGAAACCATACCTTTAAAGCAAAAAAGCACATTTGCATTTTCCCCTTCAATTTTGCTTTCTGGTTTTATAAATTGCCAGTTTAGCAATGCCCAACAGAAAAGACAAAAACGAGAGGACTGGTTTACTTTTATAATTCCCCGATTCCATAAATAAAGACTGGAAAGGAAAAAACAAATTAAGTTTCTAGAAAAGCTGTTGAAGGAAGAGAAAGAGGGGTACCAATCTCTTACATTCAATGAAAAGTGGGAACATTTTCAATCAAATCACAAAAAGGACAGAAATTAGAACAGAAGAATTAAACTTATGGAGTATATGTCTGTGTGACCAGGGCTTGATTGTGTCGTCTCCAATTCAGGTCTCCAGTTCGCCCAAGAGTTGGAGAACTATACATTTTTTCCACACTGGAGTTAAAAAAGCTCCAGCAGGAAAGGTCTCATTCCACACATTTCAACAGTTTTTGTAAAACCAGGTATACATGCTTCCAGACATATGTTGTAGATAGCCGTTTTCCCATGACGTGAAACACACCAATTTCCTCTAAGTTTGAGGAGAACACACCCTCTTGTATTTTTTGAGGCAATTTGAAGTTCAGGAAATAGAGACGCGAGTCTACCACTTCATCCACCCCAGTCCACCCGATGTTTAGTCTATGAAGGTTTGAATTACTGCTTTCAAGACATTTCCACAATACGAGCAGAACGAACACCAGTTTTTAATGAAAGTGAGCTTACAGGAGCCGGGCATTCAAGGATGGCTGCAACAGGTCTCGCACTCTGTTTATTCCAACACTGTGAAACAATGCATAAACGACCTAGAGGTTGAAATTCTGAGAATAAAGGATTCGACTAATGGCTCATGTACAAACTTTTGGGCATCGTATGATACTCTAAACGTTGCACTCCGAGGACTTGTCAAGCTTCAAGGCTCTGATGAAAACTGGGGAGCTGAGACATGCAACGTGTTGCAGGTCGATGAGGAAAGTTACGTCAATTTCAGACTTCCACTTTCTGCAAACAGGCGTTTGTAGAGGTGCCAGGACACACTCACTGTACAGTAGGCGCTTGATTGTGGAAATTCGGAATGCCATTTATCACGACTGGGATATGCATCAGATTTTGACCACCCCTTTCGGGGTCTGCAGACCACGTCTGGGCCCAGCCAATGGTGGCCACCCCAGAAAAAATCAGTCAGAACCCTCTGAATGCTGTGACAAGTATCTCGGAGGTTCAAGTGGGATAACTCTATGCCAAATAATGGAACCACCAGGTTGTTTATGATTGACACCGTGTCTTAAGCGAGAGAAGTTGGTACAATCTTTCTCCACCTTGCCAGTTTTTCAATTTATTTTTTCCAGGAAGTTCTCCCAATTTTTTTGTTCATACGCTTCAATTCCTAGAAATAAGCCTAAATATTTAAACCCCTCACGACTCACTGTATTCCTCCTGGTAAAACAGGCAGGGACGAGGAGGCGATCTGGGGCCACCCAAAAGCTACACTTTTTTTCATTTACCCTTGCAGTAGAAGCAAGCTCAAACTGGGTAAGGCAACGAGAGCCTCAGAAACATCTTTTGATTTGCAATGCAACACAAATATCATCAGCATAAGCTGAAACAACGACTTTGGAGTTTTTGTGAAAGAGAGACTCCTAACACTGAGTTCCGAAGTAAACTAATAAAGGTTCAACGGATAGATTGTAGAGCATGCCTGATAGCGCACAGCCCCTGACGGATGCCTCGCTGAAAGGGGAAAGGGTAACAAAGACTATTATTAACTTCAGCAGACAAGATGCATTTTTGTACAATAACTTAACATAAGCAATAATTTTTTCCCAAACCCTGTTCTCCTTAATACTTCAAACAAAAAAGAATGGTTACACTGTCAAAAGCTTTTTCTTGATCTAAAAGTAATAAACCAAACCCAGGAGATGTAGTTCGACCGAGACTGATCAAGTCTCTCACAAAAAATATAATCGTATATGGAACGTTCTGGAACACAGTATGATTGATCAGTGCCAATAAGAAAGAGATGATTCTTTAGACGGGTTGCAAGTGCTTTTGACAATATTTTATAGTCCGTGTTGAGGAGTGACACAGGCCGCCAATTTGCGGTCTCATGCAGGTTTCCTTTCTTCGGAAGGAGACACAAAACTGCCCTCCAGCAGCTCAATGGCAATTCACCTTGTTCAACACTCTCCTAAAAGACCTCAAGAAGTATGGAATGTCCCAGAAGCCTTATATTCAGCCGGAAGGCTCTAGTCCGGGCTTTCCCATCCTTGCTATCTTGAGCGCAGCAGTAAGTCTTCCAAGAGAAATGCCAGGCTCAAGCAATTGTTGTTGGTCTTCAGACAGAGAAGGGAGCTGTTCAAGCATCGCATTCCTGTTCTCCTCATTCACAACTCTTTTTGCGAAGAGTTTAGAAATAGTCTTGTAGTTCATGCTTGATATCACTTTGGGAGGTCAACAAATCACCACCAGAAGAGCGCAAAGCATGGATTTGTTGAGAGGTCTTGACCATTTTTTTCCAAATTGAAGAACCCTTTGTTTGGTGTGTCAAGTTGGATTTTTTCGTTCCGCAGTCGGACGAATGCACCGGCCGCCCGCTCTTTCACCATTTCAGCCAGAAGGGTCCTTTTTCGACAACTGCTGGACATTATCAGACTGAGATCATCTGTCACAGATAAGTATATTGTTTTTTAGCAGATATACACCAAAAGCGTTGTATGTGTTGTAAGAGCAATATTATTGGCAAAAACATTTGTTTGGGACTTTGTGCAGTCCACCATCTGTTATAATATGAATATATGAGTGACTCGCATTTTTCTACATACTTTAAAGATTATATAAATGTGCACTTGTAAAAGTTTCAATTAAAAGTCCAATATGCACTTCACGAAGATGAGAAGAGCCACACACCATAACAATCAATGATGATCGAAAAACCAGACGGCTTAATAAAAAGTTCTTAAATGTACTTTCATGATTAACATAAAATCTGTCTAGGCGAGCCATCTTCAAAACATTTCTTGATGCACAAACAATGTATACTGACGGAATTTACGGTTTTGTACCGCCACACATCCACCAGTTTAAACTTTTTGACTGGCTGTGCCAAAGGCCTTGCCCTGGGTGTATGAGGCTCACAAGTGTTCCGATCAAGTTGTGGGTTGAGGGTGCAGTTGTAGTCACCCCAGACACAACAACATGGTTAAGTCAATGGTGCTTACAAACTCTGCCAACTTGTACAGAAGCACCTCTTTCAGAGTTAAGCACTACGAGATATAATCATGCAAATCTTTAGGTTACGACTGACAAATTGCACAGAGGTAAGTAACCTTTGCAAATTTCCGTAATATTCGAAGGCTGGAGTCGAGGATGCAACACTATTGCCACACAGCCTTGGCCTCAACAAGCGCACTCGAGAAAAAAAGACAACCTTTAAAGATTTTACACCACTCATCTCAGAAGACTGATTTGCATGCGTCTCCTGTAGCATTAGCACATCAATTTTTTTCATTTGGAAGAGCTGAAATACCTGGAGGCGACGCACACAACTGCGGCCTCCATTGATGTTCAGGGATGCTACTTTTATCTATCTGTTAGTTATTCTGAGCTCTTTACCAGCCCGAGTAACACATTTCTTAACCTTTGGAATTGAGGATCTGACATGTTAACCTGATAAGGATCACGAATCATACTCCTTGCAGTTTTATGAAATCGTATAAATTCGGGAGTAATCTTTGATTTTTACGTATCTTTTCCTGAATGTTCATCCAGGAATTAATCACATTTTCTTGAGACACTAAGGTTGTGTCGTTTCCCCCTTCATCCTCTTGAGAGCTTAAAGCACTAAAATGTGGGGTAGAAGAGGTTTCATCTGAATCAAGTGCTTCATCTATGGCCTCTCCTATTACTTGTGGAACACTTACTTTGGCTCACACAAAAGTTCTGCTCTGTTTACGGACCCCTCCGAATTTGCCTTGTCCATGTCCTTCCCTCTACAACCCTTAAATACTGATCAGGTTATAGCATTGACATCATCACAGGGATTTTCTTTATTTTCCCATCACGTCAGACATAGCTGTTAACTCGTCTGAACAAGTTTGGCAACAGGACAAACACTTAAACATCCTGAGATGCCTCACTGTTCTCTGTGTCCACTCAGAGTCGGCCAGTGGACAAGCGAAGTTTCCACATCCGCACACGACTCCGTACCACCAAGGGGTTTCCAATGTGACGTACCTTGGAGGTCACCGAGCCTGACACGATCTGGACCTTATTCTGCTCCTTAGCATCAAAGGCATCAACTTTGACCGTTTTTGGCGTTTTTTCCTGGTATCCGTAAACAATCCACATACCTCCAACTGTCCTGTACAGTGGATGGATAGAGAGAGGAAGCAACCACTTTCACTTCCTCGTTTGGTGGGGTGGATTAATTACGTCAGCGATTACACCCTCTCTCCAACGCCGGTCGGGGTGGACGAGTCCATTCGTCGAACACCTCAGCCGGTGGGGGGGGGGGCGGGGGCTAGGCTCCTGATTCACTTTCCCATTAGTTTGTGGTGAGGAAGAATCGTTCTCACGCACCTTCACTTTCTTGCGGTGTAACCGCATTGGACAAACACTCTTCACGTGCCCGTAAGCTCCACACCCAACACAGTCATACCTCTGAGGAGGCAAACATTTTATATTCAAACCCTTCGATTTTTACACTGAGTACAACATTCAGTGTTTTTATTTTCAGGTAGTATCATAATATGGAATAGGCAAAGCCAGAAGCGAACGTAGAATTCTTCTTACATTCGCTTCTGACTTTACCTATAACTTGTTCACAACTGTATACTTGCCAACTATACCGTGGTACGTGTAAGCGCCGCACAGCTGATGATTTTGACAGATCTGAGGTCAGTCAGGTGCATAGCAGACGATGTGCAATTTCCGGTTACTTTGGCCTGGATTGGGATCAGATAATAGTAATACCTCAACATTACCTTCACAACAATACCCTAGAACAGGATCTCATCTGAAAAAATAAATATTACCTTAACATTACCTTCACAACAAAAACTACACCACCTAGAACAGGATCTCATCTGCAAAAATAAATATTACCACCTTAACATTATTCACAACAACAAACTACACCGCCTAGAACAGGATCTCATCTGAAAAAAAAAAAAAAAAAATCCTCACATTACCTTCACAACGACAACTACACCGCTAGAACAGGATCTCATCTGAAAAAAAAAAAAATCCTCAACATTACCTTCACAACGACAACTACACGCCTAGAACAGGATCTCATCTAAAAAAAAAAAAAATCCTCAACATTACCTTCACAACGACAACTACACCGCCTAGAACAGGATCTCATCTGAAAAAAAAAATCCTCAACATTACCTTCACAACGCCAACGACAACTACGCCTAGAACAGGATCTCATCTAAAAAAATAAATATTACCTCAACATTATACCTCAACATTACTTCACAAACAACTACACACCTAGAACAGGATCTCATCTGAAAAAAAAAAATCCTCAACATTACCTTCACAACAACTACACCGCCTAGAACAGGATCTCATCTAAAAAAATTAATACTAGAAGCGAACGTAGAATTCTTCTTACATTCGCTTCTGACTTTACCTATAACTTGTTCACAACTGTATACGCAATTTCCAGTTACTTCGGCCTGGATTCGGGATCAGCGATCAAATATGTAAATCACGATAAAAAATTATTTTTTGATGATGCGGGAGATATCTTTATTTAAATCAGTGGAGGAAATATACACCATGTCTGATATTTGGGTCTTTCATGTCTCCGACGATGCCTTTACTCCCGGCATGCATCATTCCACAAACACACAAAAAAAACCGGAAGCAAAAAAAAACCGGAAGAAAAAAAAACCAGAAGCAAAAGGGTCATAGCCAACGACACGGATTCCAAATTGCCAGGGTATTGTGTTGTTGTTGTTGTTGTTGTTTCCTATTCTCTCATGTGCACCGCGTTAAGTATGAAGCTCACTACGTTCGCTTATAACCACTCTTTTAAAGGACATGACGTGTTTAAATTTTCGCTAACATGACGCATCGGCACCATTGAGATCCTCGACACAACCTTAACGAACTTGTTTAACTGGTTACACAAGTCCTGGTTCCTTATAAATGGTGGAATATTGTTAACTAACCGAAACCCCGTCACAGACGGATTCCGTTCATTCAACCACCCTCACCAGCTCACCCACACTCGAGGGACATGGACTGGACAGGGCGTGCTTGCCCCCGCCTACTCATCCCCGCCCCTGCCCCATCCCCCCGCCTCCCACCCTCTGCCTTCAATTTGCTTACCCCCGCCAAAATTTAATTACCCCAGCCCCGCCCCGCCTCTTCACTCCCCCCCCATCTCTTGATTCCCCGCCCACTTGCACCCGGGCCGCCGCCCCTGTCCACCCCCTCACACTCAACCCGCCTAATTCACCCAGCCCCCGCCCACTCATCCCGCCCATTTCCCCTCTCTCTCCGCTTTCAATTTGCTTACCCCTGCCAAAAAATGTGCTTACCTTGCCCCCGCCTCTTCACTCCCTGCCCCGTCTCTTCACCCCCTGCCCGTCTCAACGAAAAGTGTTTATTCTGCTTCAGAGTTGAAAGTTGACTATTGCCACTATGTGCGATGCACTCTTACAGGTACGAAGTTTCTTTCAGTCCAGGTCAAGTACCGAGAAAAACGTGACGCGACGCTAGGAGGAGCACAAAATTGGTCCTTCAGTATTAATATATAGATAGATACAATGTTTCTTGTTACATTTTTTGTGTCAAATTCACATTCTGAGGTAGTCAGCATGGCAGAAGAGGGTTTTACATTGCAGACGCTATTTTCGAGGAGTGGAATTACACCTCTCAGCGGTAACGGTCTGTCGAGACAGACGTAATGACGTCAGCTAATGACCGATGATGTCATGACGTCCTGACCGCTCTCAGCGGTGACGTCACATGTCGCATGTAAACGAATGTAAAAGAAAAAAGTGTTTATTCTGCTTCAGATTTGAAGTTGACTATTGCCACTATGTGCGATGCATCTCACAGGTACGAAGTTTCTTTCAGTCCAGGTCACAGTACGAGAAAAACGTGACGCGACCGCTAGGAGGCAACAAATTGGTCCTTCAGTATTAATATATAGATGTTAACTTTAACTGTTGGGGCCTGCAAAGCGAACACAGAGAGGTAAGTGTTCGGTTCGATGAACGGCCATGCTCAACCACCGTAGCGACCATGTGTTCCTCCGACACAAACACGACAAACTTCTTATTCATGTGAGAAGCAGCACGAATATTATGTAAACCAACGATGTTACAATGGCGGAAAGACATCGTTAGTTCCACCTCACCGGGAGGGAGCAAAAAACAGCATGTTTACGAGTTAGTGACTCGAACATCTCGACACGGAAACGTTCACCCGCCATTCTAACTCAAGAAACAAGTTAGTAAACTTTATCAGAGAAATAAGGCTTTTCACAAACACCAAGAAATCAACGATTAAAGTTGAGAATTAACAAAGAACACGGTCGCAGTGAACGAGAAAAACCTCCCCGGCGGCCATGCCAGGCTTCGGCCTACGATTTTTCTCAACATGAGACCGTGGGCTCTCTCTCTCTCTCTCTCTCTCTCTCTCTCTCAAGACAGGAAGGAAAAAAACACGGGAAAAGTCCACAAGTAAAAAACGAGCACATGGGAAACGAAAAATGGGGAAAGTGGAAACACCAAACAGCACAGCAGGGAGGGGTACTCACGACACGAAGCAAGAGAGGCCCATGACGGTACACACAACGTACCAACAGCCAGCAGGGGGAGAGAGAGAGACACACACACAGAGAGAGAGAGAGACACACACACACAGAGAGAGAGAAAGACAGGAGAAGAAAGACAGAGAGAGACAGAGAGACACAGAGAGAGAGAGAGACAGAGAGAGAGAAAGACAGAGAGAGAAGACAGAGAGAGAAGAGAGAGAGAGAGATAGATAGATATGGAGGGAGGGGGAGTTAACAGAGAGAAAATGTGATGCTTTATGAACAATGCATGCTCACACACACACACACACACACACACACACACACACACGCACGCATATTGCTTGGCTGATATCGGCAATATTTTAGGAATCAGCATATTCGAGTCAGTGTGATTACCAACTACAATACGTACTGTTTACAACCAAAAAACCTTAAGTAGCTTTCACCGTTGTTTTGGGGGAATTTCAAGAAACGAATTTTAAAAACAACATTGCATTCATCTAGACATTTCAAGGAGATGTGCATGAACATTAATCTTTATAAACAGCTGCATGTGACGGATGAAAAAAAATTTGGCCCAGTAATTTAGAAAACACATTAATACGGCAAACAGCTTGGAAGTCGGGTGTTTTCAAATATATTTTTCTTGGAAACTCACAGAGAAACCATATAACCTTTGTGAAGCACTCCCAATAACCAATTGCTTTCGAAACAGTCACGAGGACAAAGGAAAAACTGAAAGAAAAAAAAAACCTCCATGAGATATGGGATGAAACTTTGCCACCACAGTGCCCATAACAGGCATGGCATGCCCACACATCCACGCAGAGTCCCTACAGATCCAAATCTCACCATTGTACCACGTCTGTGTGTGCTTTATACGTACCTCTACCTTGTATAGCAACTGCCGAATGTACATCCAGATTGGGACATGAACTGCACCACTATCGACTGTAGGGCACTCAGCAAGTGGCTTAAGCACTCAAGCAAGCACTCCAATGGAACGCTTGGCTTGGTAAGAGATTACTAGTTGCCGTCGATAAACTCATGCACCCAGAAATGCCCAAGCAATGTCCAAATTGGACAAATGAATACTTTTTAGCAGTAGGAACTGTTGTTAAGTTGAATTCTGAGCCTTAAATTTTGTAATTCGGCTTAGTTTAAGTGATTCTCGAGGTTATGGCATGTGCGGAAATGAAATAAAGCCACGAACGCTGGCGTCTCTGGGCGTTTATAAGCATTGCAGTGTACCCAGCGATTCGTAAGTATCGATAATATGAGTGAGGAGAGTAAAAAAAAAACTTTATCATGAAGAAGTCTGTTCTAGAAGTTGCGCTAGAATGAAGAAGAAGTTGCGGCCTGTTCTAAGTCACGGCATGGTTGAGCAGGCCAAAAAAAACATGGCGGCTTCAGATCTCAGTGAGGTAAACCAGGATAGGCCTTCAGACCCCATGGAGAGTGAGGTGGCTGACGATGTGCCTGATAAAGGATATTATTAAATAAGGCCGTTAATTATCTTCAAAAGGGGTATTTAAATTCACACAAACACCCACTTCCACTCATGCACTCCCTTGGAGTTCCCTTAGTACACTTGCAAAGTTTCAGGTTGCGAGGTTTCATGGTTTTGGAGTAATGGAGAAGACACACCGACACACACATTTATTTGTCTGGAATTAAAGATTCATTCACCCCTTGGAATCATTTCCACAGCAATACTACTCTGCTTCTCTGCAATGACTATCATCTCTGGAACCTTAAAGTCAACCACTTTACCCTGGCTACCTATGCTGACAAACATCGTACCTCCAGACATTCACAGGCAAGCACAAACGTCTTGAGAATAACTCCGTATAGAAGCCAGTGTTGACCAGCCCATCCATGAAGAGCTTATGAATACTCCAAGACCTCAACCGAAGTCACGAAAGCTTTTCTGGTGGAATCGAGGAATGAGAATAGTCAAGGAGTTGTGGTGCCAGCACTGGGAAAATGCATCCGTT
This sequence comes from Eptatretus atami, assembly GCA_035128595.1. Taxonomy (NCBI): domain Eukaryota; kingdom Metazoa; phylum Chordata; class Myxini; order Myxiniformes; family Myxinidae; genus Eptatretus; species Eptatretus atami. The sequence continues at coordinate 123,815,007 of CM068954.1, read as the reverse complement.
TCAAATGACCAGATAATCTGAAACCACACCCAGGAGTCCCTGGGCTTTGATGTATGTCGACGCCAGTGGAGTGCTCTCGACTGAGTGCGAACTGTGCATGCAAGAACTGCTCACTGTATGCACAAGTGGAAACGAACTGAAAGTCCAGAATGGTCTTGTGGTCATCAAGAAAAGGCTGTCCAACACGTAGTGCAAGACTGTGCAGAGAGGAGATAATTGATGGAGCGCTTTGCAGAAATACATGAAGACATTGACTGCAACCAAACGGCTCTCATCACTCCACCTGCAGTTACAGGAAGAAGAAGTTGAGGATGAGGATGAGGAAGAGGAAGAAGGAGGAGAATAAGGAGAAGAAGAAGAAGAAGAAGAAGAAGAGGAAGAAGAAGAAGAGGAAGGAGAGGCAGAAGAAGAAGAGGAAGAAGAAGAAGAGGAAGAAAAGGAGGAGGAAGAAGAAGAAGAAGAAAAAGAGGAAGAATAAGAGGAGGAAGAAGAAGAAGAAGAGGAGGAAGCATAAGAAGAAGAAGAAGAAGAAGAAGAAGAGGAGGAAGCAGAAGAAGAAGAGGAAGAAGAAGAAGAAAAGGAGGAAGAACGAGGAGGAAGAAGAGGAGGAAGCATAAGAAGAAGAAGACGAAGAAGAAAAGGAGGAGGAAGAAGAAGAGGAGGAAGAAGAAGAGGAGGAAGCATAAGAAGAGGAAGAAGAAGAAGAAAAAGTTGGAGGAAGAAGAAGAGGAGGAAGAAGAGGAAGAGGAAGAGGAGGAAAAAGAAGAGTAAGGGGAGAAGAAGAAGAAGAGGAGGATGAAGAAGAAGAAGAGGAAGAGGATGAGGAAGAGGAGGAAGAAGAGGAAGAGGAGATGAAGAAGAAGAGGAAGAGGAGGAAGAAGAAGAAGAGGAAGAGGAGGAGGAAGGGAGGAAGAAGAAGAGGAAGAGGATGAGGAAGAGGAGGAAGAAGAGGAAGAGGAGATGAAGAAGAGGAAGAGGAGGAGGAAGGGAGGAAGAAGAAGAAGAGGAGGAAGAGGAAGGGAGGAAGAAGAAGAAGAAGAGGAGGAAGAGGAGGAAGAAGAAGACATGTACAAGTTGGTCTCACTTATTTTTTTTTCGATTTGACGACATTAAATACGCTCAAAATTCTCCACTCCTTTCATTCACACTCCTCTTGTGCATTTTAAGAATAATCACTGCATCCATTGGGTTAATTACATAACTTTTGGGACGAGTTACCTACCGTTCGACCTTGGTGGCGTACCGTGTCACGTGTCGGTAGTGTTGTAACCGTTGTTCTGTGTTCTTGTGTAATGTAATGTGAGTTTCACCGGACGTGAACGGTTCTTCCAGTACGATGGCCACGTGTCCCGACACAGACAGGGACCCACAGATGTTATCTGCTGTAATTCCGAACGTCAGGCACCATGGCCGCCGGTTAGGCCCACGTTTGTGGGAGACACGTAGTTGTGCCGCTACGATAGTGATACCGTTGATGCGATCGTCAGGGCAGGAATTTGGGATTTACCTGTCGTGAGAGCGACTCGAATTACCTTGGACGGGAGTCGTACGACGTGTGGGAGAGAGAGGACGTTGGCTCGGTAACTGGAGGTGTAATTATTATTCATTTCACCTCACAATTCAACAAGGCTGGTTTCCCATTATCTCACAATACATCGCCCATGATAACCGGTCATCATGTTGGTTATAACGACGCCGATACGGGATTGTTAACACGTCCGAGAACACACAACATTCACCACTCTGCACACACACAAAAAATAATAATAATAATAATAATAATAAACTCCGATTCGTGTAAAAGCCCAAAATAGACGGTTTCTTGGACGTTGTGTGAACCGACGTGATGTCCTCGAAAGTACATCAGATAAACATAGATCATTTAAAAAAAGCAGGAAAACATCAACATTCTCTCATTTAATCCATTCGCTTCGCACAAATACGACGGAACGTCGTTCCCTTCTTCCCCTTTCGTGCCGACACCTCGTTTCCGCGGTGAACGGGAGATGCCATCATCATAATCACTCTCATCGGAATGATGCAACTCACAATGGTACGGTCCAAGAAACAAAAAACTACAATCGACGATGTGCCGTTTATTCCTTCACAACATGCACGTACAAACTTGATCAGTTCGCAAATAATATTCATACAGAGTCCTCAGTACGTTTCAGTTTCGGTAATAATTTATTAAATTATAGATTAGTCCACGTTTAAATGTCCCCTCTCCTGTCTCCACTCCATCCGCCCCCCCCCCCTGCTGCAGCGGTTGTACTTGGTTGACGCCATTGCTCAAAACGACGTGATTCGCGGAGCACGTGGCTTCTCTTCGCCATCTTTGGTGATCGTTGATCGTGGCTGTGGTGCGCGGTTTGGATCCCGATTTGTGTCCCTCGGTTTTCCCCCTTCCCGGTGCCGTGTCCTTTCGAACCGACGCGATTATCGCAGCGAACGGTGATTTTAACGGGGTTCCGAGTCCGGCTGAGCGGTGCCCGTGTGTGTGTGGTTATTCCTTTCTTCGTCAGACTCTTAGTACCGTAGTGGAGGGGAAAAAAAAAGATGTCGGATCGCTAACGGTGTCTCCTTCCTCCATGACTTCTCTTGAACTCCTCGGTGTTGTTTTGTTTTGTAGTTTTATTTTTGTCATCCTTATTCCTTTTTTTTTTTATTATTATTAGGGTTTTTATTTAATTTTTTTTTTTAATGTGGTGTTTGTTTAGTTGACGCTTTGTAACGCCGGGTGAGGGAGTATTGTTGGATCTGTGAGGAGGAAGCTGGTGCACGTGTCGGGGCGTTGGGCTCCATTTTCTGAGGGGGCCTCTGGGCCTGGGCTCCATTTTCTGAGGGGGCCTCTGGGCCTGGGCTCGGTCGTCGAGTCGAGTCGACGTGACGTTGTTAATGTTTCTGCCGCTCGTTTTGTTTTTTGTTTTGTTTTTGTTTCTAGTGAGGAGTAACTGAAATCAGTGAACATGAACAGTGAATGCTACAACTGTGGCCAACTGGGCCACTGGGCCCGCGATTGCCAGCAACGCAATCCTGGACGCAAGAGTGCACGAGGTACGTACACGATGTTTGTTTGTTTGTTTGTTTGTACGGGTCACAGTTAAACTCGAACCCTTTTTTTTTTACCCGTGCTCGGTTAAATGATAGTTATTATTTATTATTTTTTGTGTGTGGAAATGTTCTCTCTCTGTTCGTCCATGTCACGCAGCCTTGCGGCCATTTTAGTGAAGCCCCATTTTTCCATCTCCCGCGTTTTCTTGAACCGTCGCGCTTCTCCTTCTCCTCCTTTAGCTGAGAGTTTGTTCCGCTTTAAATTGTTTTGTTTTTTTTGAGTATCGGAGTTTTTTTTTTATATAAAGCTTTCCCATGTATTCGACGTTATCGCTGTTGAGTGCTGAAGAGCTTTTGTTTGCTCTTGTGGAATGGTTTCCAGTCGGACAGGAGCGATATGGCAGCTTGCTCTGTCCGTAGTTTGTCTAACACTTAACAGCAGCTCGGACGTCGACGCAGGATTTGTCACGTCTCGTAAACCCGTGTGTCTTGTGTAGTATTTTACTGGGTTTTTTTTTTTTTTTTTTTAATCCACCGACCAGACGACGCCATTGATGGACGAAACCATTAATAGTGTTTGGCGGCATCCATTTCCAATGTGTAAAGTGACGTCATTGCTTGGGATTGGTAGCTGTGTTCTATACTCTTTTGTGTCGTTGGTGGTGCAGTTTATTAATAATTTTATATTTGTAAACTTCGAGCTATTAAAGGTGTGTTCAAAATGTTGATGCCGCCGGATTCTGACTTTGCAGGTAGTTGAGTGAGTGGCTTCTTTGTACGACATCTGGATGTTGTCCTTCTTTTTGACTGATCCATTGTAAAGCTATGGCTATGCTGATTTTTTTTTATATACCGTTGATGGTGCCGGCTCTGAGGCCACAAAAATACCTCGGCATAATATGGTGTCCTTCACACCCCTTAACCATTTTGGCTTGGACATGGACGTGCTGGTTACTCGGTTCGTCTTTTGCATGCCCAGTACATGATGGCAGAATTGCTGTGGGTAGAAGTGCATTCATTTGCTTGATTTATTTATTTTCACTATACTATTGGGTGTCTCTTTTGGAGAGTAATTGCTTTGCTATGAAGTAGATATTCATTTTGGCATTGCTCATGTTATATGTCCTTTGTAGTAATATAAAAAATTTTTTATATACAGCTACGTAGGTGTGAGCAGCAGTTTAGCAATGCGGCTGAACGCTTGTAGAGCAGATCAATGATTGCAATGACATGTTTTTTTTGGGGTTTTTTTCAGATATCTGCTACCGGTGTGGTGAAAGTGGACACTATTCCCGTGATTGTAAACAACAGGAAGATGGTGAGTATCGGCTGTTTGGAATGTTTCTGGGTGCTTGATTAACGTGTAGTGCTTAAAACCCTGTTTGTACCGTGATGGGTTTCAAAATCTCGACTTGTTCAGCTGAAATCTTATGCTTTTCATTTTATAATGAAGTTGAAATTGTATCCAGAAGTATTTTTTGTGACTTCTTTTGAATCTGCTCATGTGAAGTCAGTCATTTTGTTATTTGGTTACTGGGTAGTTTTTGTTGTTTGTCCATGTGTCGGTTTTTATATCCCCCCCCCTCCTTGGATGAAATTCATCCTCTAGGTCTAGTCTATCTTCAGTCATTCACCACTGCTCTGTGATGTAGTGTAATAATTGGGCCGAAATATTTCTATGAAATTGCACAAGTCAGACTACTCCCTGCTTGACTTGCTCGAATGCAGTAGTCAGGGTTGTAGACCTTGGGTTGTCTCTCAAATGTAGACTCTGCCATTTGTTGATTAAAGGTCTCGTCTGATCATATTTCATTTCTCCACTGCTCCAAAGTCAAGTAAGTGTTCCATATGCCACCTTTTTTTTTCCAGGAGACTGTTTTTGTAACCCAGGATTTACATATTTCAGGTCTGCCATAACTTTTGTGCAACCCATGTTTTTTTTTTTTATTATTAAATAGAAATTTAGTTCTGCAGCTGTCCTGGGCTTTTTGGTCTAAATCTTTAATAATGCAAATGGCCTACAGGCTTTTTATCCCCCCCAACCACTGTCATTACTTTGAAAACAAAGTGTAAAGGTTAAAAAAAATTTTTTTTTATAATATGGACTTTGCACATTTATATGAACTATTACTACAAGGGCACTTGGGCCCAGTGTTTATCGCCATATGTGGGTTTCAGAAGGTGGAGCGGAGCCTTCTCGGATCTCGAAGTGGCCACCTCGATTTTGGAAAGTGTGATCATGAATTGTGGACCGAGGTGTGAAGTTTTGGTCCCAGGCTTCTTTTGAGGATCGTCACTGAGCTGTGGATAGCTTCCAACTGTAGTTTGTTTGAAATATTCCCAGGGATGGTTTTTAAGATTTTTGTAAGGTTCCCCATTATCATCCCCCTTGCTTCAATGATTACTGGTGCAATTTCAGATCTCTTCCTTTTTGTAGTAATATCTTTGTATTCGGTCATTTTCTTGTTTTCTGCATTTAGGCCAAAATCAGTGTGCTGAATCCTGTGTTCGGTCATGAAGCATAACATCATTCTTTGCTAACCCCATCTCCCCTCACGTTTCTCTTTTTGGTGGGGGGTTGTTGTTATTATTATTTTATTTTTTCTTTACCCTCACCAAAGGAGAGGCTGTTGCATTTGGGTTGGTTTGTCTGTCTGCCCAGAACTTTAGTGTTTTTCTCTGCAACCGCTTACCAGATTGAGAATTTTTACCATAGGAGTGACTACTTGTGTAGAATGTTTGTTTTGATGATTATGACTGTAGGTCACGTAGGGTTGGAAAAACTGAAAAACTTTGGATCTCTATCTGAAACCACACCAAGGGGGGGGAATAGAAATTTGGCATATGGGGAATGCGTTTTCTTGAATGATGTCATAGGTGCCTTCGTTGACATCGTTGCATATTATGTAGAATGGCACATCCAATCGGTATGAAAATTTTAGGGATCACTTCGAGATAAAATGGCCCACAAAAGTCACCGTAACATGATTCGGCAGACATGTTTTTTTTTGTTTTCCCTCAACTTTCAAAAATCTTCTCAAAGGCTGAACAGATTGACAAAACTACACGAATGACTGCCTATCCATGAGGAACAAAAGGTTCATGTGATGTCGTAGGTCACATGGTTTGGCAGCCATTTTGGATTGAAGAAAAGTATTAAATGTTTTCCATGGAACAGCTTAATCGATTGTGTAACTTCACAATTATGATCTAGTAGTGATGGGGGTACGTATTGTTGTGGGGGGGAAGCTACGTCAGGCTCCCACCAGACTCTGGAATTGCAGGCCGTCGCACACAAATAACTTTGTGACACTGGGTTGCTAATCGACTGAACGCCAATAACTCGACCATGTGACTTAGGGTCCTCCGTCTAATGAATACTGGTTACCTAATGGTCACATGTTCTAATTACTCGGACACGCCCTCGATATGCCTTGTTCAAACCGTATCAGATGCAGCCAAGCGCAACTGCCCAAGAACGTACCGGCTAGGAAAACAGATCCTTGGGGGATAACATCCCAGCTCGACTATGATATGAACCATGCTGGACCAATGAAGGAAAAGATGAAAACGAGCTGGGAACATTTCTATTCAAAACATTTATTTACAATTGAGCGAGGAAAGGTATGTGACAAAGTAAATGGGTTAATTTGTATTTACAGCAGGGATAGCAAGGAATTTGTGGGGTGCGACAAAAGGCAAGCAATTTACAAAAGC
>CM068954.1:123754043-123765568 GCA_035128595.1 Eptatretus atami | reverse complement strand
TTTCTACAAACTATTATTTCGCCCTTGAGAGTCATGTTGTGAGATGAGCAGTACATTTGCCGTTAAAAGCGATGTATCGGCTTGTTTGTAATATTTTGGTTTTTCAAGAAGTCACATGATTCCTTCACCTATCTTATCGATCATGCGAAGAATTATATATTTTTTTGCCTCTGATACCGTATTTTGATGATCAGAGCTCTCACCAATTATATGGGTAACCGTTCACAATTAACTTTGGGAGCTAAGAGGAGTAACATGACAAACAAATCCCACCATACTTCGCTGAATACGGAGAAGGTGGGAACACAGCCTTCCTGAAATAAATCCACTCCTCCGCTTCAAAGAACCGGTAATTCCTTAACATTTTCAAATTTCTCGCCACTTACTGATTCTACAGATCATGTCAAGACACAGCGCTGCTTTGGTGTATAACACGGATAGTGTTCGTTTGATGCCGATTTCGGGAAGGTTTGAGTGGCTCTGAAAAAAGAGCCGTTGTGGGAGAGCTCTTGGGCCTTGTGTGAGGCGAAGCCGTTTACTTGCCCTGAGTTTTCTTGGGGAGCAGCACGGCTTGGATGTTTGCAGGACACCACCCTGCGCGATCGTCACGCCGCCCAACAGTTTTGTTCAACTCCTCATCGTTGCGGATGGCGAGCTGCAAATGGCGCGGGATGATGCGCGACTTCTTGTTATCTCGGGCCGCGTTGCCAGCGAGCTCCAGGATCTCGCGGACAAGTACTCGAGCACGGCGGCCAGGTAGACCGGAGCGCCGGCACCGATACGCTCGGCGTAGTTGCCTTTGCGGAGATGTCTGTGGACACGGACCCACGGAAACTGCAGTCCAGCACGGAAGAGCGAGACTTCGCCTTGGCACGAGTCTTCCCGCCACCGCCGCCTTTACCACGTCCTGACATGACTTTGAACAACAACAGCGGATCTCTTAGAAACCTGATTGAATGTTATACCAATGGTTGCGATATGTATTCTTTTGCAAGGGGAATGCGGATCAGGAATCGTTCACGCCCACTTTTCATCCACCAATGGTGCGCGTCAGGTTCTGTGGCCCCGCCTCCACACTCTCTGTGATCCACAAATTTGCATATGAACCTTTATAAAAGGACTCGATACCAAGTTGTATCCACTGTTTTACCAACAGATTCAGCTTTTTGGTTTTTGGTTTTCGATTTTTATTCAAAATGCCTACAGAACCTTCCAAGCAAGTTGCAGGCGCGAAGAAAGGTTCAAAGAAATCGCTTCCAAGGCACAACGCGAAGAGCTCCCGGTAAACGGCGTTTCTCGCAGAAAGGAGAGCTACGCCATCTACATCTACAAGGTTCTGAAGCAAGTTCAACCCCGACACGGTGTGTTTCCTCCAAAGCGATGAGCATCATGAATTCGTTCGTCAATGACATCTTCGAGCGCATCGCGTCGAGGCGTCTCGTCTGGCGCATACAACAAGCGCTCGACCATCACGTCGCGGGAGATCCAGACGGCGGTGCGTCTGCCTCCTTCCCGGGGATTGGCCAAGCACGCCGTGTCCGAAAGGCACGAAGGCCGTGACCAAGTACACCAGCTCCAAGTGAGCTCGCACTCGCACCCGCGCTCCTCGGTTCATCAACAAACGCGCTCTTTTCAGAGCCACTCAAATGTTTCTTTAACAGAGTGCACAACCTTTGATCTTCGTGTCCTTCTTCGGGTGCGTTTTTGATGTGTAAGGTGCGTCAATAAGTTAGGTTAGTTGAACGATAGTAACGACAATGGTCGTGATTGTTCATACGTTTTAAAGCTGATTTTTGATGTGTTTTCCGATCAGTGTATCTATAATTCCAGCAATCTCTGTGTGTCTGTGACCGCTGTTTCTCGACAACCCTGGTCCAATCTAATTGAAACTTGCCAGGTATATTGCTGGGGACCTGAGGAAGTGCCTTTTCAAGGTTTGATATTAATTGGACAAGTGCTTCCAGGTTATGGCCATTTAATTTACCAAACCAATGACAGGACACGTTGCTGCGTAGGCGTGGCGATGGGAAAGGCGCCTTAGTTACCAATTACAGGACACGGTGTTGCGTAGGTGTGGCAGTTGGGGAAAGGGTTGCCTTAGTTACCAATTACAGGACACGTTGCTGCGTTGGCGTGGCCGTTGGGGAAGAGAGGTTACAACATATGGACTGCTGGATAGTGACGGACTTCACTGTATTCTTTCTCGATTTTCTCGACTTACTGTAGTTCTTTGTTTCTGATTTCTGTACTTTCTCGATTTCTTTCTGATTTTCTCGATAAATATAGAGATAAACATGCACGTACGGCCACGCACGTACGGGCACGTACTAGTCTTTATAAAAAATATTACAATAACAAGGAAATCTTACACAGGTTGAGGCCATTCAGCCATTGCCTGCACAAACACACCACACCAACCAATCTACACAAGATCCAAGAAAGAAAATGGAGAGAAAAAATGTTTTTATGAATTAAATAAATATTATTGGCGGGGGGGGGGGTTTCCTCTTGGGAGGGGCATAGGCTTGGTTAAAAACATCCATCAACCACACAACCCCCCTTGCCAAGACCCACGTCAAATATATACAAATCGCTTTCCATTGACTTCTCCACTGAATATCTTCAGCAGACTTTGTGGTATCATGTGCAGTGTTCGGAAGGTCGGTGGTTCGAATCCCGGCCGACTTGCAGCAAGTACCACTTTAACAATTCCAATGCCATTTTAAAAGCCACCCACAACTTAAAATCGGTACTTGGTGTATTACCCTGGCGTGCACAACACTTCCATGATGAGGATGATGTTTCGCTTGGTATTGGAATGCTCTGTGAGTGAAGGGTCGGATTTGGTACCGTTGGAGGTGACTGCTGGGCGAGGGGTGGGGCGAAAAGCTTTCGTACCTTTCACTTCCACCTCCATTCGCGCATGCGCCCCAAGTCCTTTTGCTCTTCACTTGATCTCACGTTTGCTTCCCTCCACACAAGGAAAGGAGCTTGCAGGAGGACGTTCAGTGCATCATGGCTGCACCACTCAACATCAGAAACAAATAAAAATGCCAATTGTTTTGTTTTGTTTTTCCTTTTAGGGGAGGACCATGTTCGAAGACTGTCTTGGGATTAAAAACACACAAAACACCCCTTGACGAGACCCCCACCAACAGCGCTCCGTACACATGCACACAATCACCCATGAACACTCAAACTACCTAAATTCCTGATAACATCCCTATACCCCTCCATCTCCATTAACTTCCAGGTACCTATCTAATTCCAATTTAAACGTATTCTACTGTTTCTGCTGCAACTACCTTTCCAGGAGGCATTCCATGCATTAACTACTCTCTGAGTGAAAGTCCCCTGCCTTACTACCATCTTAACTCTCCTTCTTTACTCAGGCTTTGGCCCCTGGTACTATCACTGCCGACTCTGTTGAATAATTAATCTACACTTATTTTATCGATACCTTTCATTATCTTAAACATCTCTATCATATCTCCTCATAACCGCCTCCTTCCTAGTGTATAAAGCCCTTACCTGTCTCCTTCAGCCGCTCCTCATAGCTGAGATTATCTCGGCCCGAATCAATTCTAGTAACCCTGCGCTGAACCCTCTCTATGGTATCTATGTCCTTCTTGAATTGTGGTGACCAAAACTGTACACAATATTCTAGATGTGGGCCCTCACTAAATTCCTGTAACAATGTGAACACCCACCTCTTGATATATAAATGGACCCCCCTCCGAATTTAACTAAAACCCTATTTGCTTTACCTATAGCTGCCTGCCACTGTGCTGCCTGCTTACCTCCCATATCCAATTACCACCCCCAGATCCTCTTCCTGTGTGACACGCTCCAAATGACCCCTTATATCCTTTAATCTCCATTGTCATTGTTCTTTCCCATCCCCAACACCTTACACTTAAGCTAAATTCCATCTGCCAATTATTTTTGTCCAATCTAAAAGCTCGTTATTCAATTCTGTCGAGGGACATTGTTCCATTGTTTGTTCCCAATGGCTTCTTGTACCAAGCAAAACCACCCGTAAACAGACTGGTGGAAGGCGAAACGCGATGAAAGTAGCACGTAAAAGTGCGTTCGCGACGGGTTGGGTGTATGAAAAAACCTGTTCATGCTCACCGAGCAGGAACTGACGCTGCACAAGACCGTCACTATCATCAAAACGCCACTGAACTTCCCATTGACAGTGTCTGCTCCCTGTAAGGGACGAATTGTAAAGGAGACACTAAAAACGACGCGGTTTAGCCAAGACAGAGCACAAGGGGTTTTGGTATACAATGAGGATCATGTATCACTGATGCTGATTTCCGAAAGGTTTGAGTGGCTCTGAAAAGAGCCGTTGTTGGAGAGCCGGAAGGCCTTGTGTGAGGCGAAGCCGTTTACTTGCCCTGAGTTTTCTTGGGGACAGTACTGGCTTGGATGTTGGCAGGACACCACCCTGCGCGATCGTCACCGCGCGCCCAACAGTTTTGTTCAACTCCTCACTTGCGGATGGCGAGCTGCAAATGGCGCGGGGATGATGCGCGACTTCTTGTTATCTCGGGCCGCGTTGCAGCGAGCTCCAGCGATCTCCGCGACAAGTACTCGAGCACGGCGCCAGGTAGACCGGAGCGCCGGCACCGATACGCTCGGCGTAGTTGCCTTTGCGGAGATGTCTGTGGACACGGACCCACGGGAAACTTGCAGTCCCAGCACGGGAAGAGCGAGACTTCGCCTTGGCACGAGTCTTCCCAGTCCTTTACCACGTCCGACATGATGATTAACCCAAGTACAAGGCCCACAGGAAACTTCCTTGAATGTAGTACAATGACTATAGTTGCGAATTGGGTCCCTTTTAAAGGGAAATTCGCGATCAGGAATCATTCACGCCCACTTTTGGTCCATCCAATGGCTGAGCGTCAGTTCTGTGGCCCCGCCTCCAAACCCTCTGTGATCCACAAATTTGCATATGAACCCTTTTTGCAAGACGGACTCGGCCTTGTTTGCTTTTACCTCACTGCACAGATTCTCTTGAAAACGGCTTTCCCCATGCTAAGTTTCTTTCACCTCCATTTGAAATTAAACATAAAAAAATTCAACCAAAGTTTTCAATTCCCTCTTCCCTCCCTGGTCGGGTGGCAGCACTTGACATTGATGGGGGAGTCAGTAGAACAGGGAAGTTCGACGCATGGCGGACACACAAGTGTTGTTACAGTATCGAAGAGGCTGGTTGGTTGCTTGTGTTTCGGCCGGCGTTGAAAAGAAACCCACAAGCCAAAGAATTGCTCAGGTGCGGAGAGCTTTGGAAAAACCTCCTCCACCAACAGATGTTGTTAAAGTGGGAAAACGGCTTTCGAAAACGGCAAACCGTGAAGACCGAGACGCAGTGGAGAAGCAGGACAAAGAAAGGTGCCTGCGTGTTGGCATCCGTTGGGACAGGTCGTCGGAAGTCAACAAGAAGAAGCTAGTGAAAGTTGGCACCACAAGCAAAACTCTCATTAAAAAAAAAAAAGATCTTCCGTTGGAAACCATGGCTTTTCCCACTTATCCCTGTAAGTCCTGCACAATAACACCACCTGTTTGTGAAAACTTTAAGAAGGAATGTGTACTGCGGGTGGGGTAAACCAGTTTATGCAGATTCAGCTTCATGAATTCGTTTCGTTCATGAACATCTCGAGCGCATCGCGTCCGAGGAGTCTCGTCTGGCGCATTACAACGAAGCGCTCGACCATCACGTCGAGCGGGAGATCCAGACGGGCGTGCGTCTGCTCTTCCCGGGAGAGTTGGCCAAGCACGCCGTGTCCAAGCCCACGAAGGCCGTGAACAAGTACACCAGCTCCAGTGCAGCTCGGACTCGCACCCGCGCTCCTCGGTTCATTCCAACAAACGGCTCTTTCAGAGCACTCAAACTGTTTCTTTAACAGAGTGCGCAACCTTTGATCTTCGTTGTCCCTCTTCGGGTTGCGTTTGTGATGTGCAACATGGTTGATAAGTATTTGGGTTAGTCTGAATACTAGTAGGTAAACACAAGTGCAACACATTGTGAAGAATGTCTGTTCTGAGATTTGGAAGTTGTGGTTCGAATCCCAGCCGAGTCATACCAAACAATGTTTTAAAATGCCACTGTTGCTTCTTGTACAGAGAGAGCTGAATAGGACGAGAGAGGAGAGAGAAGGGAAGATGAGAGGAGAGAGGAGGAGAGATGAGAGAGAGAGAGAGAAGAGAGGTCAGAGGCGGATAGAGGCTCAGAGGGAGAGCGAGGAGAAGAAACTTTTGAATCTTTTATTACAAAACATATAAACATAAATTATAATATATAATATATATATATATTTAATATATACTGATATACCGTGCTCCGTAGCAGAGTTGAATGGGTGGCAAGAAAGGTGGGTGCATAGGCATAATAGTTGATGTTATGGGAAGGCTGTAGGGAGCGGTGTCATTAGGCGATGTGATGCACTATGGTTACCTGTCCTTGTTTTCTAAGGACCTTCCCTGTAGATGACATTTTGAGTGAGTGTCTTGTTGCTGAATAGTCCTTGTGCAGGAATTATTATCCCGTATATATAGGAAACTCTTGACGTAAGCAAAATATCCATGAGGACGAGGCGCGTTTACATTGGTCGCGATCTCGGTTGGGCTGAGATCGGTGGGCTGAGATTTCTGATCTGAGGTATCTGAGTTGGGCAGGTATACTGAGTTGGCTGGAGACTGATTTGAGGGGAGATATTCCAGGGCGGGAGGATTCGAAGTGGCTGGTAATTCCCGAGTTGGGCTGGGCGGTATATTCTGAGTTTGGGCTGGGAGGTATATTCTGAGTTGTGGGCTGGGAGGATTTTAATTGGCTGGGAGGTTCAGTTGGGCTGAGAGGTATATTCTGAGTTGGGCTGGGAGGTATATCTGAGTTTGGCTGGGGAGGTATATTCTGAGTTTGGGCTGGGAGGTATATTCCTGAGTTTGGGCTGGTGGTATATCGAGTTTGGCTGGGAGGTATATTCCTGAGTTTGGGCTGGGAGGTATATTCTGAGTTTGGGCTGCGGAACGAGCCGGCTGAGATATCTGAGGTTTGGGCTGGGAGGTATATTCGTGCGGGGCAGTATATTGGTTGGCTGGGAGGTATATTCTGAGTTTGGGCTTGGAGGTATTGATTGCTGAGTATTTAGGGTGGGAGTACTATTCTGAGTTTGGGCTGTGGAGGTATATTCCGGTTTGGGCCCTGGGGGAGGTATATATTTGGCGTATCGAGTTTGGGCTGCGGAGGTATATTCCGAGTTTGGCTAGGGAGGTATATTCCGAGTTTGGGCTGGGCATGCGTATATCAGGTTTGAGCTGGGAGTATATTGAGTGGCTGGGAGGTATATTTCGCAGTTGGTGGGAGTTCTGATTGCGGGTATATTCTGGAGTTTGGGCTGGGAGGTATATTCTGACGTTTGGGTGGGAGGTATCATTCTTGAGTTTGGCTGGGGGTATATTCGAGTTTTGGGCTCGGGAGTATTTCCTGAGTTTGGCTGGGAGGTATATCCGATTTGTCAAATGTTTGGCCCCTGGATTTGTTGATGGTCATCGGTATGCGGTCTGACTGAAATTGCATTCCTCTGCAGTTGTGATGGAAGGTTGGCGTCCTGTAGGGGCAAGTTTAACTGGGGACATGAGGACTGTTTGTGTGACGTGGTTCCTGTGAGGTTTCGGCATCTAGTACGTGCTCATGGAGTGTCTAATGTATAGCTTGTGCCACTTGCACAGTCCTTGTAATGTCTAGCGTGCTGATAGCCATGATTATTGCACCTGGTTTAAAATGAGGCTGATTGGGTGGCATGCCGTGCGGTGATGGAGTGAAGGAATTCCATGGGGTATTCGTTGCGCGATTTTTCATCATGTGAGATGGCCTTGTCGCATGCGTGTAGTTTTTGGCAGACCTGCCGGAGTTTTTTTATGACTTGTCATTCAGCGTCAATGATGTCTCATTGAGTGGTGTCAGAATCCCACAGTCGTTGGACAGTTGCCTGAGGATCGGTTACATTGTGACACAGCATCCACTATGTTTGTCTTGTTCGGTGCGATGTTGCCACTGGGGGGGATTTCGATGATGATGGTGGTGCAATTGCGTTACTGACTGTGAGAGTTCGCCGTTGCCTAATTGTAGGAGCCATTGGCTTAGTGGTTTGTTGCATTTTCTATGAATCCTCATATTTTTTTGTCAGCTTCACAATCTTGAAAATGTGGCCATTACGTGCGGAAACGTTGAGGCAGTTTTCAATAATGACAGTTGTTGATTGTTTTGGGACAACAGGTAACACTTTGGCCGAAAGTCTCCTCCCATTGAGGAATACTTTTCCTCGAATGGGGCACATTATGCCATGTGATTCTTGTAACATTTCTGTCGATTGCTTGCAGAGAGCATTTGCTGGGACCATGGAGGCATCATCAACAATGAATAGGAGAGACTGGATCGGAGGTAAATGGGGCATGCGGTTTGATACTGGAGAAATGTTGCAGGTTGCTGCCGTGTCTAGAACTGGCACAGCCGAATTTTTGAGGAGAATGTGGACAGTTCTTCCTCCAGAGAGAAAGTGCGCGCGGGCAATTCCTGTCCATGCAGGATGCAACTTGGATGGATTTTACTCCGACAACAGGTGATTAGTGTGTTATACATGTTGTTTTTGCCACTCCCGCCTTGTACCATCTAAGAAGTAAACATCGGACTTGATGGTTGATATGGTGTCGAGAAATGATCCAGATCTTTTAGCACTTGAGTCAACTAAGTTGTGTTGGGTCTTCGTTGAGGCCGCATTAGAACTGGGTTTTGGCTTTTTCAGTTTCTGCCTGCCAAATATCGATGGTCTTCTGAGTGGAGGATGTTCAATATCGAGTGGTTAACATCTGGTATTCCTAATGCTGATAAACTTGTACATTTGTTTGCAGCAGACCTGTTGATGTCTGAGGGCTAATTGGTCACTATGTTGTGGAATATGACGATGGGCGTGTAATCTTCAGATCATGGCATTCTGGTGTTTTTTCCCAAAGTTGCTGGGGTTGGCTGGTCACAATATATACCAAATGGTGGTTGAAAAGCGGATCGCCAGCTGTCTGCGCATTTGGAGGAGAGTTGCTTCAGAAGGAGCTTTATCCCATTCGGAGTCGTCAAATCAGGAGGTGTCTACGTATACATCTTCTTGAATGTGTCAAGACTGGCTGTCAACTGTTCGCAGGTCTTCAAATGAGCGTTGGGCCAGGCACGTGGAGCATGAGGGGGTGAGTACGGAGACAGTATCGTTCCATGTCTTTGGGTGCTGATGGAATACATGCGGGACCTATAGTGTGTTCAGGCCTCATGTCTTGGTCCCATTCTGTGTTGGATTTGTTGAAGACGTAGTGGTCTTGGCAATTGATGATAGCAGAGGTCAGTGGGTTGCTGTATGTTGAGTTTGAAGAATGCTGTTAGCATGTGTCCTTGTATCTCTCTGGTACAATTAACTTTGGGAGCTAAGAGGAGTAACATGACAAACAAATCCCACCCATCACTTCGCTGAATACGGAGAAGGTGGGAACACAGCCTTCCTGAAATAAATACACTCCTCCGCTTCAAAGAACCGGTAATTCCTTAACATTTTCAAATTTCGCCACTTACTGATTCTACAAGATCATGTCAAGACACAGCGCTGAGTTTGGTGTATAACACGGATAGTGTATCGTTGATGCCGATTTCGGGAAGGTTTGAGTGGCTCTGAAAAGAGCCGTTGTGGGAGAGCTCTTGGGCCTTGTGTGAGGCGAAGCCGTTTACTTGCCCTGAGTTTTCTTGGGGAGCAGCACGGCTTGGATGTTTGGCAGGACACCACCCTGCGCGATCGTCACGCTTTGGCTAAGAGATCCGCTGTTGTTGTCAAAGTCATGTCAGGACGTGGTAAAGGCGGCGGTGGGGGAAGACTCGTGCCAAGGCGAAGTCTCGCTCTTCCCGTGCTGGACTGCAGTTCCCGTGGGTCGTGTCCACAGACATCTCCGCAAAGGCAACTACGCCGAGCGTATCGGTGCCGGCGCTCCGGTCTACCTGGCCGCCGTGCTCGAGTACTTGTCCGCGGAGATCCTGGAGCTCGCTGGCAACGGCGGCCCGAGATAACAAGAAGTCGCGCATCATCCGCGCCATTTGCAGCTCGCCATCCGCAACGATGAGGAGTTGAACAAACTGTTGGGCGGCGTGACGATCGCGCAGGGTGGTGTCCTGCCAAACATCCAAGCCGTGCTGCTCCCCAAGAAAACCAGGGCAAGTAAACGGCTTCGCCTCACACAAGGCCCAAGAGCTCTCCCCACCACGGCTCTTTTCAGAGCCACTCAAACCTTCCCGAAATCGGCATCAAGAACACTATCCGTGTTATACACAAACTCAGGCTGGTGTCTTGACATGATCTGTAGAATCAGTAAGTGGGCGAGAAATTTGAAAATGTTAAGGAATTACCGGTTTCTTTGAAGCGGAGGAGTGATTTATTTCAGGAAGGCTGTGTTCCCACCTTCTCCGTTTCAGCGAAGTAATGGTGGGATTTGTTTGTCATGTTACTCCTCTTAGCTCCCAAAGTTAATTGTGTCGGTTACACCATATATATGGTGAGAGCTCTTATCAAATACGGTACGAGAGGCAAAAAAATATATAATTCTTCGCCATGATCGATAAGATAGGTGAGATCATGTGACTTCTTGAAAAACAAAAATACATAACAAACCGATACATCGCTTTTAACGCAAATGTACTGCCTATCTCACAACATAGACTCTCAAGGGGCGACATAATAGTTTGTAGAAAAAAAAAAAGTTACCACCTTGACTAACTATTGAATGTACACCTTGCGAAAATTACAGCACAAGCAGAATTGTGATAAGTAGTAACTTACAGAGTTGTTTAGAGAGTGTGTTCGGAATTGCCTGACAATCTTTTTTCACATGGTTAACTATATGTAGGCTCCTAAGAGTTGGAACACCAAAGAAATTTACATGTTTCTGGTCTTTGATGGGAAAAAAAATTCAATATTGTCCACACCAAAAGCATTGCAATAATATTGTTGCGGCCACAGTAGCCGGGAACACCAGCTTGTCCTCGGGGGGATTAATCCCCGGTTGGGCTCCTGGTAGAGCCCGGACCTGGGACGACCGCTCACAATTAAACGTTGTGGTACGTGTGGTCGTTTAAAACCAGAACCCACCCAGTCAACCACGAGTTACAGTGTCCACGTCTAATTAATTCCGTTTAATGAGTCACGTGTTACCGAGCGGGGAGCACGCCGCTCGGCAAAGCAGCCAAATTTCTGATTAGATTTAATTATGTGGCCGAGCGTATTTAAACCGCCCGGTGCTGCCGACGATTTTTCGGATCAAATCCGTGGTAAATTACTTCCAGTCTCCTCCGGTTCGAAACAATGCAAAGACCAATGGAAAGGAAAGGACAAACACGGACAGGTTAGAAATCGACATTAATATTATAATAATAAATAATAAATAAACAAGACCTTTTTATTTCGTGCCCGGAGGTAATAAGAATTAAA
>CM068954.1:123711999-123723067 GCA_035128595.1 Eptatretus atami | reverse complement strand
GCTCAGGGTCAGGGAAACCAAGGGTACCATCTTCAGCGCATTCCTTCAGCTCACAGTCATTGTATATCTGATGCTGATCCAGTACCGCCGACATCTGCCCAAATGAATTTGTAGTCAGCATCCACAAGTGCCATCAGAACAATGGAGTAGAATCCTTTGTAGTCTCATGATTCAATTGTTGTGAAGTTGTTTCCGTTTGTGACTCATCATGCCCGCGATCCTCCCAAGCAAGTGGCTGCGAGAAGGGTTCGAAGAAAGCCGTTCCAAAGCGACTCGAAAGTGTCCCGGTAAACGCGTTCTCGCGAAAGGAGAGCACCCGCCATTTACATCTACAAGGTTCTGAAACAAGTTTCACCCAGACACGAGGTGTTTCTCCAAAGCGATGAGCATCATGAATTCTCGTAATGACATCTTCGAGCGCATGCGTTGAGGCTCTTGATCTGGCGATTACAACAACCGCTCGACCATCACTCGCGGGGATCCAACGGCGGTGCTCTGCTCCTTCCCGGGGAGTTGGCCAAGCAGCCGTGTCCGAAGGCACAACGAAGCCGTGACCAAGTACACCACTCCAAGAGCTGGACTCGCACCCGGCTCCTCGGTTCATCCACAAGGCTCTTTTCAGAGCCACTAAAGTTTCTTTTAAAGAGTGAAACCTTTGATCTTCGGGTGTGTTTGTGATGTGCAAAGTGGCTTGATGAGTTAGGTTATTGAAAGATCGTAAACACAAGTACACCGCTATAGTTAGTAAATTTTAAAGCCGATTTGATGTGAACTAATTAATGTGTCCAATCTTCTTCATAAATATCCGAATGACCCACGAGGAAATTTGACGCTGGATGCGGCCCTTATCTCCTATTCATATTCTGATAATATTGCCTGGAAAATACAACATTCAATACATTGTTGTCATCACAAAGCGATAATTTAAACCTGCTTTCCGCTTTGCGTGCACCACTGGCAAACTTATTCGTCCATTACAAAGACGTTTCAAACAATTTTGTCTTATAAAAGGGTTCATATGCAAATATATGGATCGCCAGAGAGTTTGGAGGGGCCACAGAACTTAACGTTCAGCCATTGGATGGATGAAAAGTGGGCGTGAACGATTCCTGATCCGACTTCCCCCTCAAAATAATGAATCTGCAAGCATTGGCACTTCATTCAGGAAGGTTTTTTTTTTAGGTTTCTCCGAATGATTTCTACGAAAATCCTACAAAATGATATATATGATATGTCAGTAAGTTAAGCATATATCACCTGGTTATTTAGCCAGATGTTACCCTTATTGTTCTCAACCACGAACCACCTTGGCTGGGGAAAAAATAAAACACTTATGGAACGAGTACATTAATTTTGCTGTCTGTTCTAAATTTTCGAATTTCTGAACAATCTAAAGATGTATTACTGTGTATGGCATTATTTATACGGCAAATACAAATTTCAACTTTGAATTGATCTTGACCTGAAATCTTTGCACCTTTTGCATATTCTGGCGAAGCTGTCAATCACCGATGAGTACTACTCTTGACGCAGGATA
The DNA here is from genome assembly GCA_035128595.1 of Eptatretus atami. NCBI lineage: Eukaryota > Metazoa > Chordata > Myxini > Myxiniformes > Myxinidae > Eptatretus > Eptatretus atami. The sequence continues at coordinate 123,721,530 of CM068954.1, read as the reverse complement.
CTTTTCACCACTGAACAATGCCAGCTTGTCAAGGGTGTTGTGTGTTTTTATTTTTTTTATTTTTTGAACCAAAAGACAGTCTTTCACCATGCCCCCTCCCTGAAAGAAAAAAAAACAAACAAACTACAATAAAATATAAAAAAACGATTGATTTCTTTTCTTTTTTTTTTTTTCTAGGTCTGGTGTTCATGTGGTACAGGCATGATGGGCCAAATGGCCTCCTCCTGCCTTTAATTTCCTTGTGCATCTTGTGCATCATTGAAGGCCCTGTCACACCTTGACGTTTTAGCCAGCGGTATGCCGAGTGTATGAAAATTTGTCGAAAACGCTGGCACACGTCGAATACGTTATGGTAAGTTTTGTATACGTTATGAGCACGCTTAAGCACGCTGGCATACGTGGTGTACGCCGAGCTCGTCGAAAATTTAAGCATGCTCAAAAATTTTCGACGTATGCCAGCGTATGACTCACACGTTCCGCATACGCTGGCATAAGTTGTAGCACGTTATGCGATCGTTGACACACGTCGACACACGTTACTTGTAAGTTACTCATAAGTCGAAATACGTCGAGGTAATGTTTAGCGTACCCGAAACTTATTTCTTAACCTATGAGTAACGTGGCTTTGAACCTTATGTGTACCGTATCTCCAAACGCATATTGCGTATGTAGACGTATTTGATTGACGTCTTCGGATGACCACAAACTTACTGAACTGTTTCTAACTTACAGCTACCGTATAATGCCGTATTGGCAGCGTTTAGTGGGAATTGTATATAAAAATGGGGTTCACAGGAGGAACCCGTCAGTGTTTTCAGACTCCATGGTGAGTACATGTCCATGTCATCCGAGAGATGGAGGATCTGGCAAGGCTGAGACGACAAACCTACTAACTGTCTCCAACATCAACATGACCTCATCGATTTGACACATATACCAGTTGCGTGCAATAGAGCCAGGAGAAGAAGAGGTGAACGGAGGAGAAGGAACTGGGTGAGACAACTGATCGGGAGGCGACGGCATTTTGGCATGTATGACCAGCTCATGGGAACTCCGTAACGAGGACCATGCATCCTTCACCAACTTCCTGCGTATGCCCCCAGCGATGTTCGACGAGCTGCTAGCCAGAGTGGGTCCAAGGATAACCAAGCAGTACACCTTCTACAGGGATCTGCTTGAGCCTGGCATGAGGCTGCACTACTTTGCGTCACCTTGCCTTTGGAAACAAGTATGCCTCGATGAAGTTCGGATGAGGGTCCCTCATAACACCCATCCCTAGTTGGTCAGAGAAGTCTGTTCAAGGCCATTATTGACGAAACTGTGATGAGGTGCTGGTTTGCCCAAGTACTCACTGATGGTTGTGGCCCCATAGCTTGACAAGTTCTCTCCAACGATGAACATTTCCCATACATGTGGCGCACTTGACGGAAGCACCGTCTGGCCTGACGCTGACTGTCCCTCCAAAGAGGTGGTCCAATACTTCTAACTACAAAGGATTCTACTCCATTGTCTGATGCACTTGTGGTATGCTGAACTACAAATTTCATTTGGGCAATGATGTCGGCTACTGGATCAGCATCGATATACCAATGACTGTGAGCTGAAGGAGATCGCTTGAAGATGGTACCCTTGGTTTCCCGACCTGAGCCTCTTCCAAATGACAACCAGACGTACCTTACTTCTTTCGGTGACGTATGCCTTTGCCTTACGACCAACCTTATGATAAGCCATACACCTCCAGGTCTGACGATATGACAACGCATCTTCACTACAGGCTTAGCCGAGCAAGGAGGGTAGCTAGAAAATGCATCGGCATCCTGGCTGACAAGATTCCAGGTTCTGGCTAAGTACCATGCAGCATTCACCCCTCCACTTGTCAATATTATCAAAGCATGCTTGATCTCGCACAACCTCATAGGACCAGCTAATTCTGTTTACATAGCATATATTATACAGTATAGTAGACAATGCAATTTTAACTTTAGCCTATGCTATTTAGAAAAATTATATGATTACCTTAAAATGTTATATGTATCATTATATTACCTTTTTATTTGCACAGCGCATTAGAATACTGTATTATGTTTTATATAGGCGCTTATAAGTACAATAAATAAAATTCAAATTCCAGGTACCAGCACTACAGACCAGCAGGCTTGACCGGGCAGAGAATGAGAAACGCGACTCTTGTTCCAGAGCATGGCGAGAGGGACATCACTTGGAGATAACAGACAGCGTTACTGGGCCACAACACTGCCTCCAAGGACGGAAAGAAACAGATGGAATCTCCTCAAGCACTGTTAACTCCCCATGCGCAGTTCCGTGGCAAGATAGTGATTTAGATATTTGTATTACTGCATTGTTCAGGCAATAAGAGCGACGCAGAACAGAACATTCCTCTTGAAAGAACATCGTTTCATTGATTTACAAAGGATAAAGACATAAGGAATAAGCCATAATTTATTAGTATTAATTATTGTTTATGAATTAAATATTTTAAAAATAACATCAACAAACATCAAGAGTTTGCCAACTTTTATCGTGCTTCTGAAAAATACATGGAACATGATAAACACTGGTCAAACGTACATAAAAAAGTGGCACAAACATGGCCAATAACAATGTCTCTGCTAATCTTGAGAAGTACACAACTTCACTGTTACTTATCTAGTTGTCTTTCTCTGGTGGTGGAGGTGTCTTGCAATTCTCCAGACGGGCGTGCTTGCAGCAATAGGATCGCTGGACAGTTGAGCATTCCTGAGAGTCCAGAATTGTAAACATACTCTGACCGCTATGTCAAAGCGCTTGGCTCTGCGTTCAGTACCTGGTCAAAAGCCGAGCCTATGTAGCAGATTGCAGAGGCGGCTATGGCTGCCTGCATAATCAGAGGGAGGAGGAAGCTGGAACCCATGTTGAGGGGAAGAGCAATCATCCGCTTGGCACTGAGGCTTGCTGCATTTGGTACTGTGGCTTGCAGTGGCTGCTCATGTAACGGGTCCACATTAACAGTTGTCTTGTGACCCCAGACTGGGACGCAGCCGCGTTGCCTTGTGTCTTCACATGTGGCGAGGTGGCTGGTAATCTTCCGACGCCGTGGGGGTGTAGGTAGCTGTGCTAACTGTTCGCACGGAAGCAAGGAGCAGCGGGAAGGTGGTGACTATGGAGGTCTTCCTCATCACTCTCCTTACCTCATCTAACAGGGCTCACTGAGGATTGCCGTGATAAGCGTGACCTTGCCTTCCGGAAACTTGCGCTTAAGACATGCTGATCAGGCTGTCATGCATGTAGTTGGCGAAGGCTACGGTGGCTTGATGGGCTGAGGCTGTGCGAGACTTTGAGAGCTCCTTCAGACTCATGCACCCTCTTCTGGATGACTGCCCAGCAAACTGGTCATCGTCCTGGCCACGCTTCCCCTTGCCCTGCTTGAGGATGAATAGGGGACAGGAGCGCGTGCTGTCGTCAACAACCATGAGCTCTGCACAGGCAGCCTCGGCAGCCTCGACGTCCCCGCTAGTGTTGCTGCAATGGTTTTCCTTTACCTTGCAATTATTGACAAATTGATTAGAAATTACAGCCAAAAATAAGAGCAATTCAATATTTGTAGTATCAATGATTAATTTGCATAGAGATCTAGCTACAGTAAAAACCGATATATAAATATTAGTATTGATATTTAATTGTTTATAGCTTACACTATCGATGGGCTCAGCACGAATGGCGCGGACGCACATCTTGAGTAGCCAAGTTGCCTTCACCCACTGCTCGCACATGAGCTGCTCCTCTGGACATCAAGCCCAAAAAACTTGTCTTTTGGCCCTCTTCTTCGCAAGGTTGGCTGAGAGGAGTAGGAGGCCACGACGCCAGCTATCGCATGTCACCGACCGATGCCCGAGAGGCGTTGAACCAGCATCCTCTCGTCAGAGGGTGAGCGTGATGGGAGGGGTTGGTGATGCATGGATCCTCTTGCCGTCCGCCGTCCACGGTCACGGCCAAAGAACTCTTGCAGCATTCTTCAATTTTTCTTCGGCCTGACGATGCATGTTGACACTTCGATGTCTGCTTGTTATATTAAAATCGTCGAGCGGCAATCCAATTTAATAGTCGGACGCGCAGCATTTAAATCGTTGAGCGGCAGGCCTATTATAGGCTACGCCACGTTGATCGTCGGTGGATACGGTAGCCGCCACGTATGCATACGTTAGACTATCGTTGGGCACACTGTGAACTGCCGACAACACGCTAAGCATTCGTTGTATAAGTATCTATATTATCGTAAAACGTTCTGTGTACGTTACAATATGTATGCTACGGTCCACTCATTATGAATATGCCCCAAAACATGAAAAAAAACGATCAATAGTCAGCGTACGCCAGCAATTTTACATACATTTAGATACATTGCCATACGCTGGCTAAAACGTCAAGTTGTGACATCACTCGTCATGCCGAAGAAAACTTCGAAGAATGCTGCAAAGAAGTCTCCTGGCCGTGCCGTGCGCGGACGCAAGAGGATCATCATCACCCCACACCCTCCCATCACGGCTCACCTATACAAATACTGACATGGACCTACTACTACTACTAACTGACACGCTCACCTATTACTACTACTGATACTACTGACATGAATCTACTCACCATGTGGCGTTCTGAAACACTGACGGGTCTCCTGTGTGAACCCCTATTTTATATACCAATTCCCCTATACGCTGCCAATACGCCATTATACGTACGCTGTCAGTTAGAAACTACGTTCAGTAAGTTCTGTGCGTCGTCCGGAAGACGTCAAATTACGTCTACATACATCAATATGCGTTGGAGATACGGTTACACATAGGTTAAAAGCACGTTACCATAGCGTAGAAATAAGTTCTCGGTACGGCTAAAAACATTACCTCGACGTTTTCGACTTATGAGTAACTTTACAAGTAACGTGTGTCAACGACCGAATAACGTGTCTACAACTTATGGCCAGCGTATGCGAGACGTGTGCGTCATCCTCGCGCATATGTCGAAAAAATTTTGAGCATGCTCAAAATTTGTCGACAGCTCGCGCGTATACGACGTTTATGCCAGCGTGTCTTAACGTATACAAAACTTACCCATAACTGTATTCGACAGCTGTCAGCGTATTCGCCAAATTTTTCATACGTCGGCATACGCTGGCCTAACACGTCAAGGGTGACAGGGTCATGACTGTGTGATGTTGACACTTCTGATTTCTAGTCCGGTTAGATTTCAACGTTGTGCGCCAGCCTTTTATAGGCTACGTCACGGCATCGTCGCGATACGTGCAGCGCGCTATGCTAAGTTAGGACTTCGGGGCATAAGTTGTGAACGCCGACACACGCTAAGCATTCGTTGTAAAGTCATCTATAAGTTATCGAAACGTTCTGTGCTACGTTACTAATATGTTTGCATTACGTCCAACTCGTTATGAATATGCCTAAAACTGAAAAAAAACATCAAAAGTCAGCGTATGCCAGCGTTTAAATACATTTGATCGTTGCCTTATGCTGGCTAAAACGCAAGGTGATGACAGGCCCTTAGCAGCAGTCAAACTGATGAAGAGTCATTTGGCTCCACCAATAAACTGAAGAATGGCTTTCTGGGCACACAATCAGCAACTTCGTACACATACACACAATTCACCACTCGATATCAAGCTACCTAAAGTCCTACCAACATCCCTGTACCCCTCTATCTCCTATAAACTTCCAGGTAACCTATCTATTCTAAATTTAAATTATCTACTGTTTTGCTGCCACTGACCTTTCCAGGAGAGACCATTCATGCATTAAACTACTACTATGAGTTACAAATCCTCTGTCTTACTACATCTTCACTTCTCTCTTTACTCGCCATGCTATACCCCCTGGTCCTATCACTGTCGATTTTGCTGATAATCATCTGCACTTATTTATCTCTACCTTTCAATTATCTTAAAACATCTCTCATCATATCCCCTCGTAACCACCCTCCTTTCTAGTGTATAAAAGCCCTGTCTCCTTCAGCCGCTCTCATAGGCTGAGTCTCGTTTTCCCAGAATCAATTAGTTAGCCCCGCGCTAAATCCCTACTCCATGCAGCTCTGTGTCACTCAGCTGTAGTTGGTAGCTGAATAAATTGTTTAGTAGTCCCTTGGATTGCATATACAGGGTGCCCCACAGAAAAACCAGGAACAATTTGGTAGTTTATTTAAAACAAAACAAAAGCAAACAGTATTAACAAAGAACACTTTTTCAAAACAAAAAACTTAGATTAGTGTCTAAAACAAGAAGATACATTTATTATATGTCAGTTATTGATATGGTAAACAATACGGCAAATAAATCTCAAAATCTCAAATTTCCTGGTTTCTGTGCGGGCACCCTGTAATAAAATTGGCAAAGGCCCACTCTAATGTGTTCTTGATGATGAATTTCATAATGCCTTATGTAAATTTGCTGTTTCAATCTATTTAGTATCACTCCACTTGTGTAGAACAGCATTCAAAGTTTTTGAATTCAGCCAGGAGTTGCGTTCCATTTTACCTCCGACGAAGGTTAAAGCCCGAAACACCTGTACTTTTATTCACAACGGACTTCCAATTACCAAATTTTAGATATTTTATTTCTTACTGGCAGGACCCACGGAACATCCGCACAATGTAAAAGTGTGACTTCAAGTCCTCAACTCTCCACCCCCCCCCCCAAACCCAAAGTCATTCAACCCCACCCCTCTAAACCCACAGTACTCACCCTCCCTATTCCCAACCATAAGCATTCAAACCCTCACAACTCCAAGCTTCAACCTCCTGTGCTACCTTCAGTTTAAAAGCCCTTGCTTGAAGCAATGCCACATTGTTATGGCGTGGTATAACAACAGCCACTGCCTGATCGTCTTCACACAGGCCTGTGGATGACCTATGGTCCAAAATCCTTTAACTGTCAATTTGTCATTTTTTACACATGAAAGGAAAACTATATAGGAGAGGCACGCGATTTGGTGAATATGCAGCTCAGAAGATTGCTTTGCTTCGTATAGCAGAAGCACCAACATGTACGGCCATGTGATTTTCAGCGTTGAAAATTGTGGGTGACATTCAGGCCAAAATGCCTACCAATGGGGCAATGGAATGTTACACACAGACAGATAGAAGGACACACTGGCATTTTGTAAAAATTATTGATTTTGTATACATACGCAAGGTTCGTGAAGAGTTGAACACAGAATGATCAGCATACAGCGCGTAACAAAAGGAAACACGGAGAAAGGGAGAAACACCAACAGCAGGCGAGGAGAGAAAAATATGGAGACAAACAAACAAGGGATCGGGTAATGATTATGGTATGGGAAAATGCAAAGGGTGGGAAAGATGATACAGAGGCAAAATGCTGGGAGGAGTGTGGGTGGTTTAACAGGTGTAGAACGATCATGAATTTGGAATGGGATGATATTGAGATGTGGTGAAAGAGCTCTTCTGAAGACCTAGAAGAAGATCAGAATGAGAGAGACTGAGAATAAGAGAGTGTGGTTCCACAGGTGCGCGAAAAGAGAACAAAATGAGTGGATGGTGAGCAGTGCGGTCTAGGATTTTAGCAGTTTCACTATGAGGGTTCTTCCTGCACCACCTGAACTCCTACCACCCACAAGCCTTCATCCGCAGCTTGATGGAGTACTGCTGGCCCTTCCGCTGGCTCCCCTGCCTCACATCTTGCTCAGCCTGACACCAAATCTTCAGATTATTGGAATCCTCACGATGAGCTGGGTGACTTGACAATCATGGAACTCACGGTCTAAGGATTAAGATGGATGGCACGTCTTGAGTTTTTACATTTTTGAACCAAAAATCCGACTGCCCTCTCTTAAATATGCCGCATGTTTGTTTCTAACACAAAGTTATAAGATCACTCATTGAGAAAAACGAGTCGTATTTCTGTGAAAATTCCAAGTCTGAGGAGAATAACACAAGCTCTCAGCCTGATTAACCATGACCATAAGCTGTTGTGTGGCTTCTGGTTTAGGATGGCTGACTTGGGATCCTAGGGCCTGAGTTTGAGCCCTGTTTTTCCGCTAAATTAATACCAGTTGGTGGGTGACTTCAGCCTGTCATCCTTCCGAATCAGCAAAGAATGAGTACCGGTGTACTGGTTAATAGGACACTGCATGCAGCGGCATAAGCGTGCCCCAACCAATGTGCCAACCAGCACCATAAGGCCTGCCCACTCGAAAGAGAGAGACCATGACCATGGACAAAGCTATGCCAGAAGAGGACATTTAACATATTTTTGCAGTATTTCCAAACGACCCTCCAGATATTGCAGAGATTGGACACTATGAATGCCAATTATGATAATGGGTCCACAAGACATTAGCAGCATTAAGTACTACATTGGCAGAGAAACCAACATTCTACCATCAGACTCTGCGATAAGATAGTCAACGTTGGGAAAAGCGAATGTGACCAGCATGCACATAGGAGTAGGAAATTGGAAGGTGGAACGCAGGACGGACAAAAGATTGGCAGATGCAATTAACCTGAGCAAGTTGTAATGGTTGGGGATGGAAAGAACATGAAAAATAGAGATATACAGATGTAAGGGGTTTGGAGGCATGTCACACAGAGAAGGATCTGGGGTGGTAAGATATTGGAGGTAAGCAGTGCAGCCAATGCCAGGCAGTACAGGTAAAGCAATAGTGTTTAGGTTGTATTCAGAGGGGCCATTTATAAATCAAAAGAGTGGTGTTAATATTGTAAGGATTTAGTGAGGGCACATCTGGAATATTGTACACAGTTTTGGTCACCACTCTTAGGAAGACATAATACCAGAGAGGGTTCAGCAGGGCTACTAGATTGATTCCGGCCAGAGAGACTCAGCTATGAGGAGCGGCTGAAGAGGACAGGGCTTTTACACTAGAAAGGAGGGGTTACGAGGATATATGATTAGATGTTTAAGATAACTTGTGCATGCCCTGTAGTTGCGGCCCTTACGTGCGCATGGCGCGTACGTGCAAAACAAAACAAAGAAAAAATTTCAAACCGCGGCCAGAACAACAACCACACAGGCCATTTCGCCTCACTGCCTACTCGTGCCACGTGTCTGCACGCTTGCTCGCTCATGTGCTTCGCAGCAGTTCGTCTTACCCGTTTTCTTCTGCACGGCGCCTGCTCCGCGTCCAGTTGTTGTCTGCAAGCGAGCAGTTCGGTTCCTCATCCGTTTCAGCTGCACACGCTCTTGTTCACGCACGCGTTGCGTCGCGTTCAAGCGAGAGCTCGTGCTTCGTTAGATTCCATTGCACGTGCTATTGACGCGCAGCTCGTTCCTCTCGCTGTCGTAATCGAGAAAGAAAAATCGAGAAAGAATACAGTAGTCGTCACTATCCGGAAGTCCGTACGTTGTAACCTGGGGAACGCGGCTGAGGGATCTCTTCCCCAATGAGCCCGCATACGCAGGAACGTGTCTTGTCATTGCGTTGTAAATAAAGCCATAACTTGGGAACATTGTCCGATTAATATCAAATCTTGAAAAGCACATCATCTCTCTCTTTG
>CM068954.1:123626533-123636574 GCA_035128595.1 Eptatretus atami | reverse complement strand
CATCCTTGAGCTTGCCAATATCCAGCCCAGGCTGGGATGGTACCATTCTTCTGGATTTAAGGTGCAGCTTAAGAGTTGCATCGTTAGTCCATTTGTTCAATTTGTAACGTACAAAGTTTTTTGAAGTATTGTTGAACTATATAGTTGGAAAAGTTATTACTTGCCTTAAATAAACTCTTTCTATACCCCGGGAACATGAAAAAAATACAATTGGAGTCTAGTTCGATCCTTATCTTCAGTTTTCTAGAGCAAGGAATCCTACCCTTCCTCTTCTGCTCCCCTCTCCTCTTTCCCCTTCTCTCCCTTCACCACATCGCGTCTGACGAGATCCATTCAAAACAGCTATTATAAATTTATAACTAACCAGCAGCATACACGCTCTCCAGGCGATCTTGTTCCAATCACGCAACACCTTCTGACGCACATATCCTTATTTGGCGTGTATGGGCAACTGACAGCTCTGGAAACACACACAAAAAGAACCCGTTTAGCTTGCATGAAGTTGAAAACATACTGACTGCTTCTAATTAAAAAGAAATAACCTCACTGCAATGAAAACGTGGGGACAGGAAAACTGTAACGATACTGTAAATGGTGGAGGAGACTTGTAATACCTTCCCCCACCTGAAGGCGGCGCTACACGATAAACATTTACATGGAGAATTTGCTCACCCCCCACATTCACAACTCACCACCCACCCCCCCCCCCCCACATTCACAACTCACCCCCACCCCCCCACATTCACCCACCCACCCCCATTCACACCCACCCCACCCCCCACATTCACCACTCACCCCCCCCCCACATTCACACTCACCCCCCACATTCCACCACCTCACCCCACCCCCCCCACATTCACAACCCCCCTCACCCCCACATTCCCACTCACCCCCCACACACATTCACACTCACCCACCCCCCCCCCACATTCACACTCAACCCCACACCCCCCCACATTCACACTTCACCTCCATCCCCCCACATTCACCCCACCCCCCACATTCACCACTCACCCCCCCACATTCACACTCACCCCCCCCACATTCACCCCCCCCCACATTTCACACTCAACCCCCCCCCCCACACATTCACACTCATCCCACCCACCACACATTCACACTCACCCCCACCCCCCCCATTCGCACTCACCCCCCACCCCAACATTCACACTCCCCACCCCCCACATTCACACTCACCCCCCTCCCATTCACACTCACCCCCCCCCCACATTCCCCACCCCACCCCCCCCCTCACACTCCCCCCACCCCCCCACATTCACTCACCCCCCCCCCCCCCACATTCACACTACCCCCACCCCCCCAAGACTACCGGCAAAGATAAAACACCCCAATACATTAAATGGGTTCATGCTGTCCCATATGGCAAGTCTGGATGCAATCAAACCAGAACTGTACAGACATGACAGAAGTAAATAGACACCTTAAATTTCTTCATTTTATCTTGCATAAGGCAGTTTTAATCAGTGATTTGAACTAACTAGTACGTGCCCGTACGTGCGTGCGGTACGTGCGTGGCCGTACGTGCAAAAAAAAAAACTTTCATACCCGAGCCAGAAACAACAACCACACAGGCGTTCCTTCGCTCTCGCATGCTGTACGTTGCGGGCCGTACGTGCAAACCAAAAAAAAAAAATTAAAATAATAACTTTCAATCGTGAGCCAGAAGCAACAACCACACAGGCCGTTCCTTCGCTCTCGCGTGGCCGTACGTACGTGCCCGTACGTGCAAACCAAAAAAAAAACAACAAACTTTCAAACAACCACACAGGCCGTTCCTTCGCTCTCGTAAACCACGACTGGATTGGGGCATTTGTGTTATCAATAAATGCGCATAAGAAATCGAGAATTATTAGAATAAGTAAGTCATCACTATCCGGAATGAGGCGTGCCGTACGGAATGTTCACATGCATTCCACGAATTATCCTTGCATTGAAGTAACAACTGCTGTGATACTTACACACACAGAGTTAATTAAAATCCAAATTAAAATCAAGTTTACCTCCTTGTCTTTGCTTGCCATGACATTCGCTGCCATTGACCATTGCACTCCTAGCCACGGTAGCAAGGCACGATCCCATCGTAACCGGCACGGCCGTGACATCATCGTCGGGACGGCCGCGCACCGGCCTTCCAGCCACGCCTATGCAGCAACGTGTCTTTCATTGGTTGGTAAATAATGGCCAAACTTGGGAAGGACTTGTCCGATTAAATATAAACCTTGAAAAGGCACATACTCAAGTCCCAGCAATATAGCTGCAAGTTTCAATGAGATCGGACCAGTGGTTGTCGAGAAACAGCGGTCGCAGACGCAGACGCACAACACACACACACACACACACACACACACACACACACACACACACACAACACACACATTGCTGGAATTATAGATAGATGAAAGTCGAGAAAAATAAGTGCAGACTAATTATATTCAACAGAGTAGACTCATTAGTGGGGCAGATAACAGCAATTTTTGAGAGGAATCGTGCAAATGATGATACAAGCATCAAATTTAGCACATTTGTTCTCCAGGGGATCTAATCAAATCTGCTGATTGGCCATTTGAAAATGCAAATTTTGAAAAATTTGAAAAAAAAAAAAAACTTCAAAAAGTCAAGATTACGAATTAATGTTGGATGCTGGCAAGATTGGTGAAGTTTCAGAAACATCATCAAGACGTTCCAAGTCTGCCATGCAGTTTTCTTCCCTTTACCGTGAAGGCAGACACGACGTCACATCCAGTGAACGCATGGAAGTATGGATCCCTCTGCTTTCTCGCCCTATTGCAGAAACTACCTCATGGATGGAATCCACACCTTGGCTCCCTGGCCAAAGAATCACATGTTCTCAAGACCTAGTTCCTGTAAGGATGGCAGTACAGATATTGCTATGACTAGTACGTCCTGTCATTAGCTTAATGATAATGGACTTGCTACATCCGTCGTTGCATCCTGGCGTGGACAAATATTCGAGTGTCAGCTTCTTCATGACAACATGGAGACACAGCATCCAGTGACTTCCTTGTGTTGCTATGGATCTTCTCCTTTTGTGACAATGACTGTGCTTGTTCGTCTGTGCTTCCACATCTTTTCCGCAAGGAAGTGAAACAGCTCAGTCTTGTTGCTGTCATCTGAAGAAAGCTTCTCCAGTTACTTGGGGTCTTACTGGTTCCTGTCACTCTTCTTCTGATTCTTGCCCCCTTTTCACCTTTGCCTCGGACTTCAGAACTTGACTTCTTGTACACATCAAACACTACGTCACCCTCTCGTACCTGGACAAGGATTCACCTTTGGGATGATGTCTTCTTTGCATAGTCATCAAATATCTTTGAAGTGCGTGGAGGTAGGGCATTGATAAGTGCTGAGCCATCAATGATGACTGCATCTCCCCTTGTCTCTGTCTGGGATGTTCACTTGCGCTTCAAGAATTTCAGCATGCGTGACTTCAATGTTTTTTTGAAGTTTTTTTTTTTTTTTTCAAATTTTTCAAAATTTGGATTTCAAATGGCCAATCGGGCAGATTTGATCAGAAAGCCCTGCAGAACAGAAATGCCAAATTTGATGCTTGTATCATAATTTGCACGATTTTCTACTATCTACTACACTAGATAGGACCAGGGGCATCATACCTGAGAGTAAAGAAGAGGAGAGTGAAGACGGTAACAAGGCAGGGGACTTTTACTCAGAGAGTAGTTAGTGTATGGAATGGTCTCCCTGTAAAGGTGGTGGCAGCAAAAACAGTAGATCTATCTATAATTCCAGCAATCTGTGTGTGTGTGTGTGTGTGTGTGTGTGTGTGTGTGTTGTGTCTGTGACTGCTGTTTTTCGACAACCACTGGTCCGATCTAATTGAACTTCAGTATATTGCGGGGACCTGAGTATGTGCCTTCTCAAGATTTGATATTAATCGGACAAGTGCTTCCCAAGTTATGGCCATTTATTTACCACAATGACAGGACACGTTGCTGCGTAGGCGTGGCCGATGGGGGGAAGAGATCCTCAGCCACGTTCCCATTACGGGTTACAACGTACGGACTTCCGGATAGTGATGACTTTCTGTTTCTATATAATTCTCGATTTCTTATGCGCATTTATGGATAAACACAATGCCCCAACCAGTCGTCGTTTACGAGAGCGAAGGAACGGCCTGTGTGGTTGTTTGAAAGTTTTTTTTTTTTGCACGTACGGCCACGCACTTGATTTTAATTTGGATTTTAATTAATCTGTGTGTGTAAGTATCACAGCAGTTGTTACTTCAATGCAAGCGATAATTCGTGGAATGCATGTGAACATTCCGTACGGGCACGCACCACTTCCGGATAGTGATGACTTACTGTATTCTAATAATTTCTCGATTTCTTATGCACATTTATAGATAAACACAATCCCCAATCCAGTCGTCGGTTTACGAGAGCGAAGGAACGGCCTGTGTAGTTGTTTTAAGTGTTGTTTTTTTTTTGGTTTGCACGTACGGCCACGCTAGAGCGAAGGAACGGCCTGTGTGGTTGTTGTTTCTGGCACGTGGTTTGAAAGTTTATTTTTTATTTTTTATTGGTTTTTGCACGTACGGTCACACACGTACGGGCACGTACTAGTAAGTTTAAATTAGAATTAGATAGGTACCTGGAAGTTATGGAGATAGAGGGGTGTAGGGATGTTGACAGGACTTTTAGGTAGTTTGAGTGTCGATGGGTGATTGTGTGCATGGGTACGGAGTGCTGTTGGTCAGGGTCTCGTCAAGGGGTGTTGTGTGATTGATGTTGTTTTTTTGTTTTTTCAACCCAAGAACGTCTGCGCCCTTGTCTCCTCCCCTGGAAAGAAAAAAAAAATACAAAAAGTAAAAAAAAACCCCCAACAAAACACTTAATCTATCTATAATTCCAGCAATCTCTGTGTGTCTGTCTGTATGTTTGTCTGCGACCGCCGTTTCTCGACAACCCCTGGTCCGATCTAATTGAACTTGCCAGGAATATCGCTGGGCCCGAGGATGTGCCTTTTCAAGGTTTGATATTAATCGGACAAGAGGATCCCAAGTTACGGCCATTTATTATCAACCAATGACAGGACACGGTGCTATGACATCACTATTGACGTCACAATTAAAAAAAAATTTTTGCACGTAACGGGCCGCAACCTACGGGCACGCACCTACGGGCCCGCACTAGTAATGATAATAATAATAAAAAGAACATGCATTTTTCTTCTTTGATCTTGTTTTTAGGTCGTTTGTAACGTAGTTCCGGGGAGCTTATGAGATGGCAAGTTGTCCGTCCATCCGTAAATACTTTCAACTTCTCTGAAACGACACACACGATTTCGATTAAACTTCACCACAATGTTCATAACCGTGTATGTACCAAACATTGTTCATAGCATTAAAAAAAATTGGTGTGTAAGGGGTTATAATGGGGGGTGGTGGTCCCCCATACATATATATACACATATATATATATGTACATTGTTACGGATTTCAGAATCCGATCTGATGAATGCAGACAAACATTTAAGTCCTCAGATAGTTATTTCCCTAAATGCATGTCCAGGATAGACCTATCCCAAAAAGAGAGAGATCCTCACCGTTCACACTCACCCCCCCCCACATTCACACTCCCCCACCCCCCCCCACATTCACACTCACCCCCCACCACATCACCCCCCTTCACCCACCCCTCACACCCCCACCCCCCACCCCCACATTCACATCACCCACCCCCCAAGACTACCGGTCAAAGATAAAACACCCCAATACATTAAATGGTTTATGCTGATCCCATATGGCAAGTCTGGATGCAATCAACCAAACTGTACAGAGCATGACAGAAGTAAATAGACACCTTAAATTCTTCATTTATCTTGCATACAGGCAGTTTTAATAGTGATTTGAACTAACTGTACGTGCCGTACGTGCGTGCCGGTACGTGCGTGGCCGTACGTGCAAAAAAAAAAAACTTTCATACCCGGCGCAGAAACAACACCACACAGGCGTTCCTTCGCTCTCGCATGCTGTACGTGCGTGGCCGTAACGTGCAAACCAAAAAAAAAAAATTAAAATAATAACTTTCAAATCGTGAGCCAGAAGCAACAACCACACAGGCCGTTCTTCGCTCCGCGTGGCCGTACGTACGTGCCCGTACGTGCAAACCAAAAAAAAAAAACAACAACTTTCAAACAACCACACAGGCCGTTCCTTCGCTCTCGTAAACCACGACTGGATTGGGGCATTGTGTTTATCAATAAATGCGCATAAGAATCGAGAATTATTAGAATAAGTAAGTCATCACTATCCGGAATTGGCGTGCCGGTACGGATGTTTCACATGCATTCCACGAATTATCCTTGCATTGAAGTAACAACTGCTGTGATACTTACACACACAGAGTTAATTAAAATCCAAATTAAAATCAAGTTTACCTCCCTGTCTTTGCTTGCCATGACATTCGCTGCCATTGACCATTGCCACTCTCCACGCCACGGTAGCAAGCACCGATCCCATCGTAACCGGCACGGCCCGTGACATCATCGTCGGACGGCCGCGCACCGGCCTTCCAGCCAGCCTATGCAGCAACGTGTCATTCATTGGTTGGTAAATATGGCCATAACTTGGGAAGGACTTGTCCGATTAAATATAAACCTTGAAGGCACATATACCAAGTCCACAGCAATATAGCTGGCAAGTTTCAATGAGATCGACCAGTGGTTGTCGAGAACAGCGGTCGAGACGCACACCACACACACACACACACACACACACACACACACACACACACACACACACACACATTGCTGAATTATAGATAGATGAAGTCGAGATAAAATAAGTGCAGCCTAATTATAATTCAACAGAGTAGACTATTAGTGGGGCAGATAACAGAATTTTTGAGAGGAATCGTGCAAATGATGATACAAGCATACAATTTGCACATTTGTTCTCCAGGGGATTCTAATCAAATCTGCCTGATTGGCCATTTGAAAATCAAATTTTGTAAAAATTTGAAAAAAAAAAAAAACTTCAAAAAATCAAGATCACGAATAATGTTGGATGCTGGTAAGATTGGTGAAGTTTCAGAAAATCATCATCAGACGTTCAGTCTGCCATGCGTTTTCTTCCCTTTACCGGAAGGCAGACACGACGTCACATCCAGTGAACGCATGGAAGTATGGATCCCTCTGCTTTCTCAGCCTATTGCAGAAACTACCTCATGGACTGGAATTATCAACCTTGGCTCCTTGGCCAAAGGAATCCACATGTTCTCAAGACCTAGTTCCTGTAAGGATGGCAGTACAGAATATGCTATGACTAGTACGTCCTGTCATTAGCTTAATGATAATGGACTTGCTACCATCCGTCGTTGCATCCCTGGCGTGGACAATATTCGAGTGTCAGCTTCTTCATGAACAACATGGAGACACAGCATAGTGACTTCCTTGTGTTGCTAATGGATCTCTCTCCTTTTGTGAAATGAGGTGCTTGTCGTCTGTGCTTCACACATCTTTTCCGCAAGGAAGTGAAACAGCTCAGTCTTGTTGCTGTCATCTGAAGAAAGCTTCTCCAGTTACTTGGGGTCTTACTGGTTCCTGTCACTCTTCTTCTGATTCTTGCCCCCTTTTCAACCTTGCCTCGGACTTCAGACTTGACTTCTTGTACACATCAAACACTACGTCCACCTCTCGTACCTGCACAAGGATTCCACCTTTGGGATGATGTCTTCTTTAGCATAGTCATCAAATATCTTTGAAGTGCGTGGAGGTAGGGCATTGATAAGTGCTGAGCCATCAATGATGACTGATCTCCTTTGGTTCCTGTCTGGGATGTTCACTTGCGCTTCAAGAATTTCAGCCGCTGTGACTTCAATGTGTTTTTTGAAGTTTTTTTTTTTTTTTTTTCAAATTTTCAAAATTTGGATTTCAAATGGCCAATCGGGCAGATTTGATCAGAAAGCCCTGCAGAACAGAAATGCCAAATTTGATGCTTGTATCATAATTTGCACGATTTTCTACTATCTACTACACTAGATAGGACCAGGGGCATAACCTGAGAGTAAAGAAGAGGAGAGTGAAGACGGTAACAAGGCAGGGGACTTTTACTCAGAGAGTAGTTAGTGTATGGGAATGGTCTCCCTGTAAAGGTGGTGGCAGCAAAAACAGTAGATCTATCTATAATTCAGCAATCTGTGTGTGTGTGTTGTGTGTGTGTGTGTGTGTGTGTGTTGTGTGTTGTCTGTGACGCTGTTTTTCGAACCAACTGTGGCCGATCTAATTGAAACTTCCAGTATATTGCTGGGGACCTGAGTATGTGCTTCTCAGATTTGATATTAATCGGACAAGTGCTTCCCAAGTTATGGCCATTTATTACCACAAATGACAGGACACGTTGCTGCGTAGGCGTGGCCGATGGGGAGAGAGATCCTCAGCCACGTTCCCATTACGGGTTACAACGTACGGACTTCCGGATAGTGATGACTTACTGTATTCTAATAATTTCTCGATTTCTTATGCGCATTTATGGATAAACACAATGCCCCAATCCAGTCGTCGTTTACGAGAGCGAAGGAACGGCCTGTGTGGTTGTTTGAAAGTTTTTTTTTTTTGCACGTACGGCCACGCACTAGATTTTAATTTGGATTTAATTAACTCTGTGTGTGTAAGTATCACAGCAGTTGTTACTTCAATGCAAGCGATAATTCGTGGAATGCATGTGAACATTCCGTACGGGCACGCCCACTTCCGGATAGTGATGACTTACTGTATTCTAATAATTTCTCGATTTCTTATGCCATTTATAGATAACACAATCCCCAATCCAGTCGTCGTTTACGAGAGCGAAGGAACGGCCTGTGTAGTTGTTTTAAAGTTGTTTTTTTTTTTGGGTTTGCACGTACGGCCACGCTAGAGCGAAGGAACGGCTGTGTGGTTGTTGTTTCTGGCACGTGGTTTGAAAGTTTATTTTTTTATTTTTTATGGTTTTTGCACGTACGGTCACACACGTACGGGCACGTACTAGTAAGTTTAAATTAGAATTAGATAGGTACTGGAAGTTATGGAGATAGAGGGGTGTAGGAATGTTGACAGGACTTTTAGGTAGTTTGAGTGTCGATGGGTGATTGTGTGCATGGGTAGCGGAGTGCTGTTGGTCAGGGTTCGTCAAGGGGTGTTGTGTGATTGATGTTGTTTTTTTGTTTTTTCAACCCAAGAACGTCTGCGCCCTTGTCTCCTCCCTGGAAAGAAAAAAAAAATACAAAAAGTACAAAAAACCCCCCAAACAAAACACTTAATCTATCTATAATTCCAGCAATCTCTGTGTGTCTGTCTGTATGTTTGTCTGCGACCGCCGTTTCTCGACAACCCCTGGTCCGATCTAATTGAACTTGCCAGGAATATCGCTGGGGCCCGAGGATGTGCCTTTTCAAGGTTTGATATTAATCGGACAAGAGGATCCCAAGTTACGGCCATTTATTTATCAACCAATGACAGGACACGGTGCTATGACATCACTATTGACGTCACAATTAAAAAAAAATTTTTGCACGTACGGGCACGCACCTACGGGCACGCACTACGGCCGCACCTACGGGCCGCACTAGTAATGATAATAATAATAAAAAAGAACATGCATTTTTCTTCTTTGATCTTGTTTTTAGGTCGTTTGTAACGTAGTTCCGGGGAGCTTATGAGATGGCAAGTTGTCCGTCCATCCGTAAATACTTTCAACATTCTCTGAAAGACACACAGATTTCGATTAAACTTCACCACAATGTTCATAACCGTGTATGTACCAAACATTGTTCATAGCATTAAAAAAATTTGGTGTGTAAGGGGTTATAATGGGGGGTGGTGGCCCATACATACATATATATACATATATATATATATATATATATATATATGTACATTGTTACGGATTTCAGAATCCGATCTGAAATGCAGACAAACATTTAAGTCCTCAGATAGTTATTTCCCTAAATGCATGTCCAGGATAGACCTATCCCCATGTCTGGTGGATTCTAATGTGAATGCCGTTGA
>CM068954.1:123596004-123608931 GCA_035128595.1 Eptatretus atami | reverse complement strand
GACCCCGTTCTTTTTAGTAATTACTCTCGCCATCGAAATGGACGGAGGTACTGTTTTCACGCCTGTCTGTTGGATTCGCTATATATGAGATATCCCTTTTGTCGGGTTTTCCGTCTGTCTGTGTGTGTGTGTTGTGTGTGTGTGTGTGTGTGGGTGTGTGTGTCTGCAATCAGGCTCACAGACGAACCAGCGAACCGATTTCGATTGAAACTTTGCCAAGAGGTGAATCTATACTGGGAATGTGCGCATTGAATTTCGTTGCCTAGGCAACAACACCGTGCTGTTGGCGGGGGCCGAAAATCCGCGTACAGTATTTTCATACTTGTCCTTAGTTTTGAATGTAGAGAAACGAGACTTCGGAATAAACACTTCGAGATATTTAGAAAATTTACTCGGCACGATTTTTGATTGAGGTTTTATTTTTCAAATGGTATACCTTCAAAAATCGGGTGTCTATTTACCGTCATTTAAGTGTGTATACAGTGTTTGTTAGAAACTACACCGTCGTTCCACCTTCATCTCTCCTCGATCCAAACGTATTACCAAAGTGAAAAGGATCCAAAATAAATGGAATCACCGGCCATTTCTGTCTTTGTGGATTTCTAATAATAATAATATGTTTATTTATACCGAAAACGATTCCACGTCCACACACCACCTTCAATTATATTTATTTAC
Organism: Eptatretus atami; assembly: GCA_035128595.1. Classification (NCBI taxonomy): domain Eukaryota; kingdom Metazoa; phylum Chordata; class Myxini; order Myxiniformes; family Myxinidae; genus Eptatretus; species Eptatretus atami. The sequence continues at coordinate 123,608,253 of CM068954.1, read as the reverse complement.
CGAAAACCATTCCACGATCCACACACCACCTTCAATTATTTATTTATTTACCGAAAACAATCCACGATCACCCCCCCCCACACCACTTAATTATTTATTTATTTACAGAAAACAATTCCACGATCCACACACCACCTTTAATTTTTATTTATTTACTGAAAACAATTCCACGACCACACACCACCTTACTTATTTATTTATTTACCGAAAACAATTCACGATCCACACACCACCTTTAATTATTTATTTATTTACCGAAAACGATTCCACGACCCACACACCACCTTTAATTATTATTTATTTACCGAAAACGAATCCACGATCCACACACACCTTTATTATTTATTTATTTACGAAACAATTCACGATCCACACACCACCTTAATTATTTATTTATTTACCGAAAACATCCCACGATCCACACAACCACCTTAATTATTATTTATTACAGAAAACAATTCACCGATCCACACACCACCTCCAATTATATTTATTTACGAAAACAATTCACGACCCACACACCACCTTTATATATTTATTTATTTACAGAAACAATTCCACGATCCACACACCACCTCCAATATTTATTATTTACCGAAAACGATTCCACGCACCACACACCACCTTATTATTTATTTATTTACCGAAAACATTCCACGACCCACACACACTTTAATTATTATTTATTTACCGAAAAACAATTCACGACCCACACACCACCTTTAATTATTTATTTATTTACCGAAAACAATTCACCGACCACACACACCACCTTACCTATTATTTATTTATTTACCGAAAACGAATTCCACACCAACACCACCTTTCCAATTATTTATTATTTACGAAAACAATCCACGATCCACACACCACCTCCAATTATTATTTATTACAGAAACATTCCGTCCCACACCACCTCAATTATTTATTATTTAGACAAACATTCCGACCCACACACCACCTTATATTATTTATTTACGAAAACAATTCACGATCCCACACCACCTCCAATTATTTATTTATTACCGAAAACGATTCCACGACCCACACACCACTTCATTATTTAATTTATTTACTGAAAACGATTCCACGAACCCACACCACACCTTCAATTATTATTTATTTACCGAAAACGATCCACAGCCACACACCACCTCCATTTATTTATTACCGAAACAATTCCACACCACACGCCACTTATTTTTTTTTACTGAAAACATTCCCCCACACCACTCCAATTATTTATTTATTACCGAAAACGATTCCCCCACCCACACACCACTCCATTATTTATTTATTTACCGAAACCGATTCCCGCCCACACACCACCTTCAATTATTTATTTATTTACGAAAACATTCCACGACCACACACCACCTTAATGATTTATTATTTCCGAACGATTCAGACCCACACACACCTTCAATTATTTATTTATTTGAAACGATTCCACGACCCACCCCACTCAATATTTATTTATTTTACCGAAAACGATTCCCCACCCACACACCACCCAATTATTTATTTTTTACCGAAAACGATTCACGACCCACACACACCTCCAATTATTTATTATTTAAAGTGGGAGTGGCGTAGGAAAGTGGGCGTGGCTTATGAAAAATATTGTGTGGCTCAGAGGTGTGGTCAAACAAGAGCATTGAGAGAAGTTTACGTGTTTTCGGTGTGTGTGTGTGGTGTGTGTGTGTGTGGTGTGTGTGTGTGTGTGTGTGTGTGTGGTGTGTGTGCGTGCGCAACGCGAGGCTCCACAGCACAAACCAGCAAACGGATTATTTTTCAAATGGTAGTCCTTCAAAAATAGGTGTCTATTTACCGTCATTTTTTATGAGGAGTGCCAGTTGGCAAAATACGCAATAGGAAAATCTTGCCAGGCAGAGGACAATTGTATGTGAACCAATACGTCTTGGCAATGAATCTTCGTTGGTGGATCGGTCAGAATGAAAAGCATCGTATCAGCGCTTCAATCCTCGTGAATCCTCGTCGCCTACCGGCTGTTTGTTTGTGAACAGTATTGCGGAAAAACTCCTGGACCGATTTCGACGAAACTTGGTGGGGGATTAGGTATGGTCCAAGGATCATGGCATCAGATTTTGGACTTGGTCAAAAAAAAAACTTTAAAATTTTGCAACTTTTTTCAAAAAATTCGATTTATTTGAAAAATATTTGAATTTTTTTTTTTGCATTTCTGCATGTTTTAAGTATTTCCAACCCCCAAAAAAAATTGTTAGAGAAAAAAAACAAATTTTTGCAACTTTTTTTTTCAAAAATTTCGATTTTTTTTTTGGCATTTCTACATGCGCGTCGATCTAGGTTTAGTTTATTCAATCGTGGTTCAGTAGAGTCTGATCCGTTTTGACCTACAATGAATAGGATATCAGGTTCACTTAAGTGACCAGCAGTATTGGCGGCGGAGGTTTTGCACTCTACGAGTGCTCCCCTCTAGTTTTCTGTGTAGAGTTAAAAGCCAAGCCCATACTGTATTTATGTGCAAATAAAATGGCCACCAGTCTACCAGTTGGCCATCTTCGATCAGATCACAAAATAAAGTGAGGGGCACATGTATGCCATCACGTACTGTGCTTGTGACATATTTGAACAAAATCGGACCGTGCATGTCTGAGAAATGGTTGGGGACACATTTAAGTAACAAAATGGCCGCCAGTCGGCTGTCTTGGATCTGATTTCGAAACAAAATTACGTGCATAATGCAAGCCATCATTCCTTATCTGTTTGCCAAGTTTGAACAAGGACGGTAATTCTTGCCTGAGAAATGGTTGAGGACGTGTTCAACATCGGTTTTTTTCAACCTAAAATTGCCGGCAGTAGACCATCTTGGACCTGATGTCGAAAACAATGACGCGCATATGTATACCATCATGTGTTGTCTTTGTGCCAAGTATGGATAAAATCCGTCCACACATGTCCAAAATATGGTTGTGGACGTACGCACAATACATGAATGCACACAAAAATCGAGACCAAATCCATAAGCCCCCCCCGTTTTCAAACGAAGTCAATGGGGCTAAGAGCAATGTCATGCAGGGAGAAAGGATTTCGGAGCTGGTCCTCGTCCTTGTGGAAAAAGCCATGTCCGAGGATCAGAAAAGAGCTCAAAGCTTGTCCTTTTTTTTGTATACACTGTCTAGGCTCGTATGAGAGCTGACACACAGAACGTACAACAAGGGAGCAGGAGACAAGAGGGGCAGGAGAGGGAAGGAAAAAAAAAGTGTGGAACAGAGACAATGAGAAGATCTGTGGAAGGAGAGAGATGGGGCAGGTACACAGGGTAAACAGGAGGGACACTCCAGATTATGGCAGATAGTGAGACCCAGAAGCTTGAATGAATGGACTTCTTCAAGAGGATTGTTGAGAAAGTAGATGGGGTTGGGGGGAGGGTCCCAGATGGTCCTTTCGGAGAGACATCGTGAGAGTGTGAGATTTTGTCAGGCTTGAAAGACATGTTGCACGGTTGGACCAGCTTGTGATTTTATCCAGATCTGCAGAGAGTGAAGAGGCTGCTGCTTACCGGTATGAGGGATGATGGATGGTACAGCAGAGGATGGAATCATTAGCAGAGAGATAAGAGGATTTTCTAGAATCAGAGAGATCATTGATGAAAACAAGAAAAGAACAAGGCCTACTTGTGTTCCCTGGTTATCACAATAATGGTGCCAATCAATTTCTTGGTGTCAAACACCTCCATATAGACACAAATATCAACTTCCTATGGCACTTACTTTTTGAGATATGTTCATTTTCACAAACACTGCCAGAACATGCCTTGAGGAACTCCAGCCTGGACAGAAGAGGGGGATGAGAGAACTCCAGTAAGGGCCACATGTTGGCTGCGACAGGAGAGGAAGTCTGCGAGCTATGAGTGGAGATGTCCTTGGATACAACAGGGAGAGAGTTTGGTGAGCAGGGCAGGGTGCCAGACCGTATCGAAGGCACGCGATATTCGAGGGGAGATGGCTCTGATTTCATGCCTGGCATTGAGGATCTCCATCCATTGTTGGGAGAGCAGAAGCAGCATTCCAGGGGTAGAGTGACCTAGTCTGAATCCAAATTGATGATCGGAAATCAGTAATTGGGAAGAGAGGACGGATTTAATGTCTGAGGTGATGATGGATTCCATAACCTTGCTGAAGATTGAGAAAAGGCAGATTGGTCTGTGGTTGCAGGGATCTGTTTTTGCACCTTTTTATGCAGGGCAGTGATGTTTGCTGATTTCCAAGCAGATGGCAAATGACCTTGAGCAAATGAAGGTGAGTAGAAAGAGAGAGAGGGTGACCAAGAGCAGCAGAGCAGGATTTTGGGACACGTGGGCTGATGCAATCTGGACCGGTTGCAGAATCTGAGTCGAGGTTTGACAACAAGCTCTCCACCTTGTCAGGAGAAAAGGACTCAAGAGTCCAGGAACAGCTGGTTGTGACTGTGTAAGGTGGTACAGAAAGCGATGGGTTTGGGACATAAGATTTAGAAACAAACACCGAGTTTAGGCATTCAGCCTTTTCACGTGCGATGTCCGCTGTGCAGCCATTTGAGGAAGGAAGGGATGGAGGGGGAAAATACACCAGAAACAGACTTAACTAGATGCCACCAGGATTTGGAGGAGGGAGAGAGGTTTGAGAGTTCAGACTTGAGATTCGAAACATGTTGTTTTCTGGCTCTCCTGAGGTAGACACACACTTGTTCCGAGGTTTGTGGAAGGAAATGAAATTTCCTTCAGTTGGATTAGCCTTCCATGAGGAGAAGACAAGTTGTTTCAGGACAACTGCCTCGTCACAAGCTTCAGTGTACCATGGGCGGGAGAAGGGTAGGACAACTGAAGATGAGATGGGATAAATCTTGTGCATGAGAGAGAGAGAGGCAAGTTTCTTTGAAGGAATTCCCAGATGAGTTGATGTCGGAGAAAGTAGAAATGGGAAACCAGTCTAGAAGTTTGATGGCTGCTGGAAGTCCTCCAGTCGGCCTGAGTGAAATGCCAACTTGACGGTGCTGATGTGGTTCTCTAATAACAGCCAGAGACATGTCTTCTTTGACAATCATGTGGTCAGATGAACCAATTGGAACAGAGGAAGAACAGCAGATATTTTCAGGGAAATTGGTCAAAATCAGATCCAGAGGAGAGAGTGCCGTTGGCTGAGATCCGGGTCGGGAAGTTGACCGATTGAGTCACAGAGTTCTTTTTCTGTAGTGCAATGACATGTGAGGGAGGAACCCACACCCATCCAACTGGCATGATGACAAATGAAGTCACCAATATGAGGAAGAGAGAGTTCGGATGGAGGATCGATGTTTGTCCATGTTTTCGGAGAGCGAGATGTAAATGTAGTCATCACTGTTTGGTGACGGTACAACACACATGTAAACATGAGGTGGGAGTGGGGGGGATTCCTGGGGGTGTGGGGGAGGGAGGTCAGTGCATGGTGAGTGAGAAATGGAGTCTTTGATGAAGAGAGCAACTCCGCTGCCAGGACAAGGCTCAGGTCTGTCACACCAGAGGAGGGAGTAACCAGGATCCTTGTACTGAAAGCTTGTCCTTCGAGGAGCAGAAGACTCAGAGTCGAGAGAAGGCGACACCCTGAGGAGGAAGAAGCTGAGGCAGAGGAGGGTGAGTCGTATATCTTGCACGCCAGAGAGGGACTTGCCTGCTGGGTCTGAACACCTCAGGGATGTGGCTGCATGTCCCATCGCACCACATAGCTCCCACCCATTTCCCCATCTTTTCCCCACATTTTTGAGCAATTTGGAGAATTGCAATGCCCTGTTGGGCTGTGTGAGGTGAGGGAGGAAAGAATAGGACCCTACTTTTCCTTTCTCAGTACTTTACTTTACTTTTCAGTTCTTCTTGTCATCTTCCTCTCCCCTGATTGAATGATGGCCAAGTCCTTGTGGAAGTAAGACTGTATAAGAAAGAATACATGTTAGTTAAATGCATTATGTGCCTTTTGCTTTCTTGCCTGTAAATACTTGCTTTTAAATGATTACTTGTGTGTGTGAGATAAATAATTGTTTATTGTTATTCCAATCTGTCTCTGTGTCAGACCAATGAAGGAAAGGACAACCGTGTACAAGTTTCGTTAGACTGGAAGTTCTACCCCCCGGTTTGCGCTGGTAGCCGATGCTGCACCTATCTGTTCCACTCAGCAGAAGATCAGCAGGTACGGTGCTGAGGGTGTGGCCTCTTTTAGGTTGCCATGCAATAGAAAGGTATTGCGGAAACATCAAAACGTAACCCTGCTAGGCCAGTAATTGAAGTTAAGTGGCTAGGGCTGTGTAGAACGACAGCCCGTTGGGACTGCAGAGCTTATCCGTGGTGGTGCGCTCAGGACCCGGTGTTCGGGAGAAACGAGTGCTTCCCCTCTTGCGAGCCCAACCCCGGGCCGTAACAATATGCCCCGAGAATATTGAGGGAGGTGGCTCAGCAAGTAAGCGAAGATGTCAACGAGATTATTTAATTGCTCACTGGAGTCAGGACAGGTACCAGAGGATTGGAGAGTAGCAAATGTAACACCATTATTAAGAAGGATCCAGAGACCATTTGGGGAATTATAGACCTGTTAGTTGGACTTCAGTTGTGAGGAATGTGTTGGAGATGTTAATGAGGGACGAGATGAGGAACCATTTAAATATATACAAACTAATTAAAGGTCGTCAACATTGGTTTACCAAAGTTAGGTCTGTCTGACAAATCTTTTAGATTTCTCTGAAGTAGTTTCTGAGTGGGTGGACGAGGGAATGACAGTGGACAAAGACCATAGTATATCTAGACTTTAGAAGGCATTTGATAAGGTACATCGGAGGTTGTTAGCAAGGTGAGGGCTTGTGGAGTGGCTGGTCAGTAGCTAATTGGATTGCAAACTGGCTGAGTGATAGGAAGCAAGAAGTTGCTGTGAGTGGGAGAATGTCTTGCTGGGAGGATGTAAGTAGTGGGGTACCTCAGGGATCAGTACTTGGACCATGATTTATTCATTACGAGCGAAATCACCCCTCGCTTCGCTGACGGGAATACTGAGAGGGGAGAGTAAAAGATGAGGTGGGGAGGAGATAGGGGAGAGTGAGGATGTGGAGGGGGAAAAGAGAGGAGGGAGGGGAGGGAGGGGAGCGAGGAGGGTTTGGGAGTGAGGAGGGAGAGAGAGTGAGGAGGGGTGGGGAAGGAGGCAGCGATAATTGAGAAGAAGGGAAGGCAGACATGCGTGGAGCGTTAATAACGATTCATACTGTCTCATCGAAATGATTATTCATGGAATAACAGTGAAGATGGAAACAAAAGAATGTCTGAATCCATTTTCTACCTGTCGTACTATAAATACTGCCCAGAGACAAACACTGCCAAGAACGTTCGGAACCAAGTTGTCCGGAGACAAACACTGCTTGGATACGTCCAGAGACAAACTCCCGTCCGGAGATAAATACCATCCGGACACGTCTGGAGACAAACACCGCCCCGAAGTAACCACCAGCTAGATAAGTCCAGATAGAGATAGAGATAGAGATAGAGATATAGAGATATGATTGAGATTATGATTATCAGGGAGAATATGTTATGCTTTATGAACACACACACACACACACACACACACACACACACACAACACACACACACCACACACACACACACACAATTACTAACTATGAAAGAGGAAGTTATGACAAAAATGAATGAGCAACTGCAGAATCATGACCGGAATGACATACGAGGAAATCTGGACTGTGAGGAGGCTTGGCTAGATTTTAGAAAATACTGGAAGGGGTAGTCCAGGACTGCATACCAATGTACGCACCTAAACAGCTAGGCGCAAGAACATCTGCATGACAAAGAGGCTTTAGCTTATTCTAGGGAGACACACCGAGCATGGAAGAATTTTCTTGAATCAGGAAATGATACTGACCTATCATGGTACAGGCAGGTGAGGAATGACCTTTGTGCTACCACAAGGAACCTCTGCAAGGAGTTTGAGGAGAAGGTAGTGAGATGTGAAGGAGAACCCCAAGAAATTCACGCGGTATGTACATAGCAGGACCAAGATGAAGTCAGAGTTCGAAATCTGATATAGGATGACAATCCAATTTCCACATCTGATCAAGAGAGGCTGACAACCTTCAGCATGACATTTGAACAAGTGTTCACCATTGAGGATACATCTCAGATTCCAACGGTTCCTCATCATAGTGTAGAGCCTTTGTTGAATAATATTGCAATATCTGAGGAGATAGTCAAGAGGAAATTGAGAACCTGTAAACCAGTAATCTCCTGGTCCAGATGGAATTCACCCAAGAGTCAGTTTCAAGAGGCTGCTCAGGAGACAGCCATTTCCCTGACATTAATCTTCAAGAAATCAATGAAAGATGGTGTCTACCATCCATCCATCCATTGGGACCCTACTCTTGCAGAGCATGGTGCTGCCTAAGCAGTCTCTTGGCTATTGGATACAATCCTGGACGGGTCGCCACACTGACACCGGATACCAGCAAGCTGGCACTCATTTTGCCGACCTCGGAAGGATGATAGCAGAGTAAACCCACCTGGTATTAATTCAACAGCTGAGTGGACTTGAACTCAGGATCCTTGGATCCAAACCCACCACCCTAACCATTAAGCTAACACCAGGCAATGTGTTCTATCATGTGACTGAAAAGATGTCAACATCACTCCCATATATAAGAAAGGGAGACGTAAAGAAATCCGGCAACTACAGACCTGACAGCTTGACATCGATGGCTGCAAAGGTATGGAGTCACAGTGAGGGACCCATAGTAAAACACTTGATGTCATGTGACTTGTTTTGCAATGCTCAACGTGGGTTCACTCCTGGAGGGTCTTGCATAACTCAGCTACTGTGCAGTGAGAGATTGGACTAGATCATTGGATGACGGATGCCTGTGGATGGGTTTTTTTTTGGATGTTTTTCTCAACTTTCGCAAGGCTTTGATGCAGTCCCTCACAAAAGACTCCTCGAGAAGGCAAATCGTGTGGTATTGAAGAACCACTCATCACATGGCTGGAAGCTTTCCTCACAAAGAGACGTCAAAGGGTCATTGTGAATGGAGCCAAGTAAGATTAGGCAGACGTACTCAGTGGAATACCACAGAGTATCGTTGGTCCGACACTATTTGTAATTTCATCATTGACCAGCTGGTTCAATCTGTAACAGTGTCCAACTCTACACAGATGATGCCAAAGTGTATGGACCAGCTTTCAACCAAGCATTGACTTCAGTCACCAGAAGGACGATAGTAGCCATGGAATGGTCACAGCTATTGTACTTCCCTTCAATCTGAACAAATGCAAGACTCTGCACCTGGGAAGTGGTAACATCAGGAAGTCATACCATATGGAGATGCAGAGTTGCGTGAAGTGATTGGGGAGATCGGCCTTGGATCGGAATTGAGCTTCCATAAGCATGTGTCAGTTCAGGTTAACAAGGCCATCCAAACACTTGTGAGTCAAACAATTGTTTGTGAGTCTGCATGAAGAAACCTTCCCTGGTGATTCAGTGCACTGGTACACCCGCTGTTGGAGTATGGCCACCATTTCCAGGCACCCTAGATTCCTGATGGACATCGATGAAGTTGAGAAGGTCTTGAGACAAGCTACAAGGAGACGAGTCCAGATACGAGATTCCCACCCTTCTGTGAACTTTCCTATCCAGAGAACGCCGGCGTTTGAATATGTTTTTACTTTTCTACTGCCACCGCGTGATGATATGTTCCAACTGTTTGCGTGCTACATGGAATTGAACTGATTAGACTGCAACATTTCCTCACTCAGGCTCAATACCTTTCAGCGTGGCCACTCTTTGTACCGAGGTGCAAGTTAGACGTGAGGAAAAGTTTCTTCCGTCAGAGGGTATCAAAGACTGGAACACTCTTCACCGGAATTTTGTGGATGTCAATCTGTTGAAGCTTTCAAACAGGATCTTGAAAAAGTTTGGTGGATGAGCATTCCACTTGTACTGACGTCACTCAATCATGAGCACTCCATCCTGCACCAACCACGAAATAACAAGTACCATCCATAGTGCAGACAGGAAGATCTACGGACTACCTTTACTTCCGGAGACAAGATGATGATGATTGGATGAAACTTTGCACCGGCGGCATCCATAACAGGCATGGCAAGCTCACACACCCGCGGAAGTCCCGACAGATCACATCTATCCGTATGACCATCTCAGTGTGCGCTGTATACGTACCTCTACTTTGTAGTAACTGCGACTGCACATCCGGATCGGGACACGAACTGCACTACCATCACTGTTACGCTCGTCAAGTGCTTAAGCACGCAAGCAAGCACTCCACGGAACGCCTGACTTGGCAAGTTATTGCTAATATGCCGTCGATAAACCCATGCACCCGGAAACGCCCAAGCAATGCCCGAATTGGACAAATGAACACTTATTCTTAGCATCGGAATGCTGTTGTTCAATTCTGGAGACTTAAATTGTCATTCGGCTTAGTTTAAGAGATTCTCGAGGTTTATGGCATGTGTGGAATGAAAATAAAGCCACAAATGCTGGTGTCTCTGGGCGTTTATAAGCATCGCAATGTATCCAGTGAGTTTGTAGCTATGAAGGACAGGGATTCACTAATATGAGTGAGGAAAGTGAAAAAAAAAACTTTTTTGTTGAAAATGTTGTGGTCTGTTTAAAGTCAAGGCGTGGTTAAGCAGGCCAAACCACGTGGCTGCTTTCAGACCCAGCGAGGTAACCAGGATATGCCTGAATACACCACAGAGAGGGTGGCCGAGGAGATGTGCTTGATGAAGGATATAATTAAATGAGTCTGTTAATTATCTTCAAAAGGGGTGTTTAATTAACCCAACACCAATTTTCACTCTTGCACTTCCTTGAGGTTCCTCAAGTATGCATACATAGTTTCAGGCTGCGAGGTTTTATGGTTTGGAGAATGAAGGACAATCTCTCTCTTGTCTTAAGTGACCCAGCAGTATTGGCGGCGGAGGTTTTGCACTCTACCGAGTGCTCCCCCTCTAGTTTTGCTGTGTAGAGTTAAAAGCCAAGCCCATACTGTATTTATGTGCAAATAAAATGGCCACCAGTCTACCAGTTGGCCATCTTCGATCAGATCACAAAATAAAGTGAGGGGCACATGTATGCCATCACGTACTGTGCTTGTGACATATTAAAAAATCGGACCGTGCATGTCTGAGAAATGGTTGGGGACACATTTAAGTAAAAAATGGCCGCCAGTCGGCTGTCTTGGATCTGATTTCGAAGTGCATAATGCAAGCCATCATTCCTTATCTGTTTGCCAAGTTTGAACAAGGACGGTAAATTCTTGCCTGAGAAATGGTTGAGGACGTGTTCAACATCGGTTTTTTTTTCAACTAAAATTGCCGGCAGTAGACCATCTTGGACCTGATGTCGAAAACAATGACGCGCATATGTATACCATCATGTGTTGTCTTTGTGCCAAGTATGGATAAAATCCGTCCACACATGTCCAAAATATGGTTGTGGACGTACGCACACATACATGAATGCACACAAAAATCGAGACCAAATCCATAAGCCCCCCCCGTTTCAAACGAAGTCCAATGGGGGCTAAAGAGCAATGTCATGCAGGGAGAAAGGATCTCGGAGCTGGTCCTCGTCCTTGTGGAAAAAGCCATGTCCGAGGATCAGAAAAGAGCTCAAAGCTTGTCCTTTTTTTTGTATACACTGTCTAGGCTCGTATGAGAGCTGACACACAGAACGTACAACAAGGGAGCAGGAGACAAGAGGGGCAGGAGAGGGAAGGAAAAAAAAGTGTGACAGAACAATGAGAAGATCTGTGGAAGGAGAGAGATGGGCAGGGTACACAGGGTAAACAGGAGGGACACTCCAGATTATGGCAGATAGTGAGACCCAGAAGCTTGAATGAATGGACTTCTTCAAGAGGATTGTTGAGAAAGTAGATGGGTTGGGGGGGAGGGTCCCAGATGGTCCTTTCGGAGAGACATCGTGAGAGTGTGAGATTTGTTCAGGCTTGAAAGACATGTTGCACGTGTTGGACCAGCTTGTGATTTTATCCAGATCTGCAGAGAGTGAAGAGGCTGCTGCTTACCGTATGAGGATGATGGATGGTACAGCAGAGGATGGAATCATTAGCAGAGAGATAGAGGATTTTCTAGAATCAGAGAGATCATTGATGAAAACAAGAAAAAGAACAAGGCCTACTTGTGGTTCCCTGGTTATCACAATAATGGTGCCAATCAATTTCTTGGTG
>CM068954.1:123580231-123595701 GCA_035128595.1 Eptatretus atami | reverse complement strand
CATTGAGGATCTCCATCCATTGTTGGGAGAGCAGAAGCAGCATATCCAGGGTAGAGTGACCTAGTCTGAATCCAAATTGATGATCGGAAATCCAGTAATTGGAGAAGAGGACGGATTTAATGTCTGAGGTGATGATGGATTCCATAACCTTGCTGAAGATTGAGAAAAGGCAGATTGGTCTGTGGTTGCAGGGATCTGTTTTTGCACCTTTTTATGCAGGGCAGTGATGTTTGCTGATTTCCAAGCAGATGGCAAATGAACCTTGAGCAAATGAAGAAGGTGAGTAGAAAAGAGAGAGAGGGTGACCAAGAGCAGCAGAGCAGGATTTTGGGACACGTGGGCTGATGCCATCTGGACCGGTTGCAGAATCTGAGTCGAGGTTTGACAACAAGCTCTCCACCTTGTCAGGAGAAAAGGACTCAAGAGTCCAGGAACAGCTGGTTGTGACTGTGTAAGGTGGGTACAGAAAGCGATGGGTTTGGGACATAAGATTTAGAAACAAACACCGAGTTTAGGCATTCAGCCTTTTCACGTGCGATGTCCGCTGTGCAGCCATTTGAGGAAAGGAAGGGGATGGAGGGGGAAAATACACCAGAAACAGACTTAACTAGATGCCACCAGGATTTGGAGGAGGGAGAGAGGTTTGAGAGTTCAGACTTGAGATTCGAAACATGTTGTTTTCTGGCTCTCCTGAGGGTAGACACACACTTGTTCCGAGGTTTGTGGAAGGAAATGAAATTTCCTTCAGTTGGATTAGCCTTCCATGAGGAGAAGACAAGTTGTTTCAGGACAACTGCCTCGTCACAAGCTTCAGTGTACCATGGGCGGGAGGAAGGGTAGGACAACTGAAGATGAGATGGGATAAATCTGTGCATGAGAGAGAGAGAGAGCAAGTTTCTTTGAAGGAATTCCCAGGATGAGTTGATGTCGGAGAAAGTAGAAATGGGAAACCAGTCTAGAAGTTTGATGGCTGCTGGAAGTCCCTGCCAGTCGGCCTGAGTGAAATGCCAGACTTGACGGTGCTGATGTGGTTCTCTAATAACAGCCAGAGACATGTCTTCTTTGACAATCATGTGGTCAGATGAACCAATTGGAACAGAGGAAGAACAGCAGATATTTTCAGGGAAATTGGTCAAAATCAGATCCAGAGGAGAGAGTGCCGTTGGCTGAGATCCGGGTCGGGAAGTTGACCGATTGAGTCACAGAAGTCTTTTTCTGTAGTGCAATGACATGTGAGGGAGGAACCCACACCCATCCAACTGGCATGATGACAAATGAAGTCACCACATATGAGGAAGAGAGAGTTCGGATGAGAGGATCGATGTTTGTCCATGTTTTCGGAGAGCGAGATGTAAATGTAGTCATCACTGTTTGGTGGACGGTACAACACACATGTAAACATGAGGTGGGAGTGGGGGGGGATTCCTGGGGGTGTGGGGGAGGGAGGTCAGTGCATGGTGAGTGAGAAATGGAGTCTTTGATGAAGAGAGCAACTCCGCTGCCAGGACAAGGCTCAGGTCTGTCACACCAGAGGAGGGAGTAACCAGGATCCTTGTACTGAAAGCTTGTCCTTCGAGGAGCAGAAGACTCAGAGTCGAGAGAAGGCGACACCCTGAGGAGGAAGAAGCTGAGGCAGAGGAGGGTGAGTCGTATATCTTGCACGCCAGAGAGGACTTGCCTGCTGGGTCTGAACACCTCAGGGATGTGGCTGCATGTCCCATCGCACCACATAGCTCCCACCCATTTCCCCCATCCTTTTCCCCACATTTTTGAGCATATTTGGAGAATTGCAATGCCCTGTTGGGCTGTGTGAGGTGAGGGAGGAAAGAATAGGACCCTACTTTTCCTTTCTCAGTACTTTACTTTACTTTTCAAGTTCTTCTTGTCATCTTCCTCTCCCCTGATTGAATGATGGCCAAGTCCCTTGTGGAAGTAAGACTGTATAAGAAAGAATACATGTTAGTTAAATGCATTATGTGCCTTTTGCTTTCTTGCCTGTAAATACTTGCTTTTAAATGATTACTTGTGTGTGTGAGATAAATAATTGTTTATTGTTATTTCCAATCTGTCTCTGTGTCAGACCAATGAAGGAAAGGACAACCGTGTACAAGTTTCGTTAGACTGGAAGTTCTACCCCCCCGGTTTGCGCTGGTAGCCGATGCTGCACCTATCTGTTCCACTCAGCAGAAGATCAGCAGGTACGGTGCTGAGGGTGTGGCCTCTTGTTAGGTTGCCATGCCAATAGAAAGGTATTGCGGAAACATCAAAACGTAACCCTGCTAGGCCAGTAATTGAAGTTAAGTGGCTAGGGCTGTGTAAGAACGACAGCCCGTTGGACTGCAGAGCTATCCGTGGTTGGTGGCCTCAGGACCCGGTGTTCGGGAGAAACGAGTGCTTCCCCTCTTGGCGAGCCCAGAACCCCGGGCCGTAACAATATGCCCCCGAGAATATTGAGGGAGGTGGCTCAGCAAGTAAGCGAAGATGTCAACGGATATTATTAATTGCTCACTGGAGTCAGGACAGGTACCAGAGGATTGGAGAGTAGCAAATGTAACACCATTATTTAAGAAAGGATCCAGAGACCATTTGGGGGAATTATAGACCTGTTAGTTGGACTTCAGTTGTGAGGAATGTGTTGGAGATGTTAATGAGGGACGAGATGAGGAACCATTTAAATATATACAAACTAATTAAAGGTCGTCAACATTGGTTTACCAAAGTTAGGTCTTGTCTGACAAATCTTTTAGATTTCTCTGAAGTAGTTTCTGAGTGGGTGGACGAGGGAATGACAGTGGACAAAGACCATAGTATATCTAGACTTTATGAGGCATTTGATAAGGTACACATAGGATGGTTGTTACCTCAGGTGAGGGCTTGTGGAGTGGCTGGTCAGGTAGCTAATTGGATTGCAAACTGGCTGAGTGTAGGAAGCAAAGAGTTGCTGTGAGTGGGAGATGTCTTGCTGGGAGGATGTAAGTAGTGGGGTACCTCAGGGATCAGTACTTGGACCATGATTATTCATTACGAGCAAATACCACCCTCGCTTCGCTGACGGGAATACTGAGAGGGGAGAGTAAAAGATGAGGTGGGGGAGGGAGAGAGGGGAGAGTGAGGATGTGGAGGGGAAAGAGAGAGGAGGGAGGGGGAGGGAGGGGGAGCGAGGAGGGTTTGGGGAGTGAGGAGGGAGAGAGAGTGAGGAGGGGTGGGGGAAAGGAAGGCAGCGATAATTGAGAAGAAGGGAAGGCAGACATGCGGTGGAGCGTTAATAACGATTCATACTGTCTCATCGAAATGATTATTCATGGAATAACAGTGAAGATGGAAACAAAAGAATGTCTGAAATCCATTTTCTACCTGTCGTACTATAAATACTGCCCAGAGACAAACACTGCCAAGACACGTTCGGAACCAAGTTGTCCGGAGACAAACACTGCTTGGATACGTCCAGAGACAAACTCCCGTCCGGAGATAAATACCATCCGGACACGTCTGGAGACAAACACCGCCCCGAAGTAACCACCAGCTAGATAAGTCCAGATAGAGATAGAGATAGAGATAGAGATATAGAGATATGATTGAGATATTGATTATCAGGGAGAATATGTTATGCTTTATGAACACACACACACACAACACACACACACACACACACACACACACACACAACACACACACACACACCACACACACACACAATCACTAACTATGACAGAGGAAGTTATGACAAAATGAATGAGCAACTGCAGAATCATGACCGGAATGACATACGAGGAAATCTGGACTGTGAGGAGGCTTGGCTAGATTTTAGAAAAGTACTGGAAGGGGTAGTCCAGGACTGCATACCAATGTACGCACCTAAACAGGCTAGGCGCAAGAACATCTGCATGACAAAGAGGCTTTAGCTTATTCTAGGGAGACACACCGAGCATGGAAGAATTTTCTTGAATCAGGAAATGATACTGACCTATCATGGTACAGGCAGTTGAGGAATGACCTTTGTGCTACCACAAGGAACCTCTGCAAGGAGTTTGAGGAGAAGGTAGTGAGGAATGTGAAGGAGAACCCCAAGAAATTCACGCGGTATGTACATAGCAGGACCAAGATGAGAGTCAGAGTTCGAAATCTGATATAGGATGACAATCCAATTTCCACATCTGATCAAGAGAGGCTGACACCTTCAGCATGACATTTGAACAAGTGTTCACCATTGAGGATACATCTCAGATTCCAACGGTTCCTCATCATAGTGTAGAGCCTTTGTTGAATAATATTGCAATATCTGAGGAGATAGTCAAGAGGAAATTGGAGAACCTGTAAACCAGTAAATCTCCTGGTCCAGATGGAATTCACCCAAGAGTCAGTGTTCAAGGAGGCTGCTCAGGAGACAGCCATTTCCCTGACATTAATCTTCAAGAAATCAATGAAAGATGGTGTTCTACCATCCATCCATCCATTGGGACCCTACTCTGTGCAGAGCATTGGTGCTGCCTAAGCAGTCTCCTTGGCTATTGGATACAATCCTGGACGGGTCGCCACACTGACACCGGATACCAGCAAGCTGGCACTCATTTTGCCGACCTCGGAAGGATGATAGGCAGAGTAAACCCCACCTGGTATTAATTCAACAGCTGAGTGGGACTTGAACTCAGGATCCTTGGATCCCAAACCCACCACCCTAACCATTAAGCTAACACCAGGCATGTGTTCTATCATGTGACTGAAAAGATGTCAACATCACTCCCATATATAAGAAAGGGAGACGTAAAGAATCCGGCAACTACAGACCTGACAGCTTGACATCGATGGCTGCAAAGGTTATGGAGTCAACAGTGAGGGACGCCATAGTAAAACACTTGATGTCATGTGACTTGTTTTGCAATGCTCAACGTGGGTTCACTCCTGGGAGGTCTTGCATAACTCAGCTACTGTGGCAGTTGGAAGATTGGACTAGATCATTGGATGACGGAGTGCCTGTGGATGGGTTTTTTTTTTTTTTGGATGTTTTTCTCAACTTTCGCAAGGCTTTTGATGCAGTCCCTCACAAAAGACTCCTCGAGAAGGCAAGATCGTGTGGTATTGAAGAACCACTCATCACATGGCTGGAAGCTTTCCTCACAAAGAGACGTCAAAGGGTCATTGTGAATGGAGCCAAGTAAGATTAGGCAGACGTACTCAGTGGAATACCACAAGGTAGTATCGTTGGTCCGACACTATTTGTAATCTTCATCATTGACCAGCTGGCTTCAATCTGTAACAGTGTCCAACTCTACACAGATGATGCCAAAGTGTATGGACCAGCTTTCAACCAAGCATTGACTTCAGTCACCCAGAAGGACCTAGATAGTGCCATGGAATGGTCACAGCTATGGGTACTTCCCTTCAATCTGAACAAATGCAAGACTCTGCACCTGGGAAGTGGTAACATCAGGAAGTCATACCATATGGAGAATGCAGAGTTGCGTGAAGTGATTGGGGAGATCGGCCTTGGATCGAGAATTGAGCTTCCATAAGCATGTGTCAGTTCAGGTTAACAAGGCCATCCAAACACTTTGTGAGTCAAACAATTGTTTGTGAGTCTGCATGAAGAAACCTTCCCTGTGATGTTCAGTGCACTGGTACACCCGCTGTTGGAGTATGGCACCATTTCCAGGCACCCTAGATTCCTGATGGACATCGATGAAGTTGAGAAGGTCTTGAGACAAGCTACAAGGAGACGAGTCCAGATACGAGATTCCCACCCTCTGTGAACTTTCCTATCCAGAGAGACGCCGGCGTTTGAATATGTTTTTACTTTTCTACTGCCACCGCCGTGATGATATGTTCCAACTGTTTTCGGTGCTACATGGAATTGAACTGATTAGACTGCAACATTTCCTCACTCAGGCTCAATACCTTTCAGCGTGGGCCACTCTTTGTACCGAGGTGCAAGTTAGACGTGAGGAAAAGTTTCTTCCGTCAGAGGGTATCAAAGACTGGAACACTCTTCACCGGAATGTTGTGGATGCTCAATCTGTTGAAGCTTTCAAACAGGATCTTGAAAAAGTTTGGTGGGATGAGCATTTCCACTTGTACTGACCGTCACTCAATCATGAGCACTCCATCCTGCACCAACCACGAAATTAACCAAGTACCATCCATAGTGCAGACAGGAAGATCTACAGGACTACCTTTACTTCCGGAGACAAGATGATGATGATTGGATGAAACTTTGCCACCGCGGCATCCATAACAGGCATGGCAAGCTCACACACCCGCGGAGAGTCCCGACAGATCCACATCTATCCGTATGTACCATCTCAGTGTGCGCTGTATACGTACCTCTACTTTGTAGTAACTGTCGACTGCACATCCGGATCGGGACACGAACTGCACTACCATCAACTGTAGGGCGCTCGTCAAGTGGCTTAAGCACGCAAGCAAGCACTCCAACGGAACGCCTGACTTGGCAAGTTATTGCTATATGCCGTCGATAAACCCATGCACCCGGAAACGCCCAAGCAATGTCCGAATTGGACAAATGAACACTTATTCTTAGCATCGGAACTGCTGTTCAGTTCAATTCTGGAGCTTAAATTTTGTCATTCGGCTTAGTTTAAGAGATTCTCGAGGTTATGGCATGTGTGGAAATGAAATAAAGCCACAAATGCTGGTGTCTCTGGGCGTTTATAAGCATCGCAATGTATCCAGTGATTTGTAGCTATGAAGGACAGGGATTCACTAATATGAGTGAGGAAAGTGAAAAAAAAAACTTTTTTGTGAAAAATCGTTGTGGTCTGTTTAAAGTCAAGGCGTGGTTAAGCAGGCCAAACACGTGGCTGCTTCAGACCCCAGCGAGGTAAACCAGGATATGCCTGAATACACCACAGAGAGCGGTGGCCGAGGATGTGCTTGATGAAGGATATAATTAAATGAGTCTGTTAATTATCTTCAAAAGGGGTGTTTAATTAACCAAACACCCAATTTTCACTCTTGCACTTCCTTGGAGTTCCTCAAGTTGCATACATAGTTTCAGGCTCGAGGTTTTATTGTTTTGGAGTAATTAAGGGACACACACTGACACACACTGACACACACTGACACACACACACACCACACGTTTAATGTATAGATTTATATCAACAATTTGGATAGTGTGGTGAAGAGTGGGCTTTCCAAATTTGAAGATGACAAAGCCTGGAGGTAAGGTGGACAGCTGAGGTGGTAGTGATGTGATTCAAGAAAGTATTGATACTTGTATAGATTTGACAATTGATTGGCAGATCCAATTTAACCTGAGCAAATGTAAAGTGTTGGGGATGGGGAAGAATAATGTTATGTGTGTCGAATGGGTTAGAAATTACCATAAAGCAGATAGCAATGTATGGAGTAGCATGGTCTATGCACGTATGGGTAGTTAGCCAATCTCGATATTGTTGCGGTACTTGGAACCGCATGCATACAACAGATAGGTGTCCCAAGACAGTTATTCCATTATTATACGTGTAGATAGTCCCTTTCCTTTTGTCTAGCGGGACAACAAGGTAGTGCGTTGCGATGATCTAATCGCTAGGGTTGCTTAAATCATTTTCTCCTTCATTTCGTCCCCACTCTTCTTTTCGTCTGATTATACCTGAGGTAAATCAGCCACGTGCGCCTTCGCTGTAAGGTGGGGCCTCAGGGAGGCCAGCGTGTGCGGCGCCGCTGTGAGGGAACTGCTGCACAGAGATCCTCGTTCCCAGGCGAGCCCAAAACCAAACGTGTGCAGCGAGTCATGTGGTGCGCTTGGTGGTGCGGGATTATTGACACGAGCTTCCGATGATCTGGGGAAGATTGCCGGTTGCATTAAAATGTCATGTGAATGAATACCTCTGAAGAGGCTGCACGAATGGTGTTTTTCACAACACAGGAAACACAGCCTGCATGACGCCCACGCTGCACGGAACGCGTACGGAGGCGATAAAGACGACTCCACGCATGTTTGGTGTGATACGAGTGTACGGAGTAGAAGCGCTTGTTCTTTTTCAACCTCAATATCCGAAAATATTGGTGTTCACCCCGTGCACACGTTAGTGGAGTTGTGCAAACGTGAGCGCTGGCCAGTGCGTATGGCCGAACCGCGGCGCTGCATGGAATGTGCTCGAGAGGCAGACACCTACGCCGCTCGGAAACGTGCATGGATTTATCCATAATGATGTCCTTCGGCCTCGCTGGCAGCAGCGGATTTCCACAGATAGTGAACGTCTTCTCGTCTCTACGGCCAGCGAAGCTGCGATTGAGCCGGGGAACGTACAGTACGGCCACGTTGGCGCGCGCAGAGCCAGCGCGTTGATCGCGCTGGTCGAACGCCGAGCGGGCATGCGTGACCTCGACCGGTCGCCCGGGCACGGCCCGGGGTTTTTGCAGGACAATTCGCGTGCCAATTTCGGTGTGGGCGATTCCTGTCATCTCGGGGGGTCGGAGTGGAATATTCCCACTGTCTGGGATGGCCTTGCCGGAAACGAAGTGAGGCGGTTTCCAGCCAAAGTTGGCGGGCCATGTGAGGGTCGGGACCAATCGGAGTGCCCGATTCAGGAGATGACGTTTTGATTTGGGGTGGCCCCTCCCCCCGAGCTGCAAGTCCTATAAAGGTCGGAGCAGTCCCTCCGCTCTTCTCTTTCTCCCGCTCTCTCTCCGCTCTCGCCTCGCCTCGTCGACACCGCCCAAACCGCCTCCTGCTGCCCGGACTTGCACCCTAGTCTCCGCCCACACGCGTCAACCCCATCCGCCTACCTGGTCCCGCCTGCCACTCCATCCTCGCACTCTGGACTCTGCCCTTCTCCACTCAAGCTCCTCCTTCAAAAACACGGTCTACACACACGCGGCTGAAGCCAGAGACGACACGCCCTCTGTCGGTTACCGCACCACAGTCATCCCCCCCCCCCGAAACGTATTGGTGGTGCGTCGTCGTGCTATAAGCACAAAGGTACCAAGATCATAGCCTCAACCCCTTTCCCTTCCTGTTGCAAAACTTTCTCTTCATCGGGTTTTCTGTGTCTGTGTGTGTGCGTGTGGTGTGTCTGGGCGGTCTTGCTTCAGTAAGACTGCAGAAGATCGTTATCATTATTATTGTTATTAGTTTCGCGTTAAGTTTGCTCTGTGTCCCCTTTTGTAAGTTGCCTGTTTATTTGCTGCACCACACCTCTCCCCCATCTCTGCACAACGCACCCCAATAAATCTTTATCGTACCACATACCTTTCCTCGCCCACTGTTAATAAATTATCATTAGGAATGTTCCCTGCTCGTCCTTGTGGTTTATTCCATTGATCCAGCATGGTCCGAATCCTAGCTTAGCCGGGACTTTATTCCCAACGATCCGTTCCTTTTCGCCGGTACGTCCTTGGCAGTGTCGCTCGGCTGCATCCGATCCGGTAGAGTGATCCGGTTCGGACAAGGCGTATCGAGGGTGTGTTCCCCGGTAATTAAATCACGTGAATAATTAGGTAACCCGATTAACCCATAGATGGGAGGACCCTAGGTCACGCGGTTGAGTTATTGGCGTCCACGGTCGGTTAAGTGACCCGCCGCGTCACGGAATTATCTGTGTGCGATGGCCTACAATTCCGGGGAGTCTGGTGGGAACCGAGATAGCTTCCCCCACCTTGTGGTCTTCTCACCCGACCCCTGGCCCGCAACAATATAATAAGTAGGGACATGTCAGCTTAAGGAATGTCTTGTTTGTATATGCACCATACAGGGGGTGGTGCATGGTAATAATGAGTTGGGGATTATGGTAAAGGAATTGTGTATAACCCCAATGTAAACCTCCACCGGGGGTGCTGGGAGAGTTGGCAAGTGGCGGAGCTGTAGACGACTCCCAATGAGCGAGCTTGGATCGCCTTCCAGGGGCAGAGTGATGCCCGGGGAGAAGAGGGAGGAGCCATATCGGGCTGGGTGTGTCTGAGATTTGCCTCCAGTTCTGAGGAGAAAGAAAACAGAGAAAAAGGAGATCTTCGAGAGAGTGAGGAAAGTTTTGAGAAGGCCATCCTGCCTGCCTGCCTGCTGTCCTTTTCATCATTCCTACCTTTCCCCGTTCGTCGACCTGCCAGTGTGCCTTCATCGCCTCATTTTCCTGCCCATCACCTCATCGTCCCACTCATCTCATCGCCTGCTCATGGCTGCTCCGCACCCATCCTTCTACCCGCCACCACCAGAGATGAGTCCCTCGGTTTTATCTCTTTTCCGTCTGTGATCGAGTGAGGCATCTTAGTTCTTCAGATTTCTTTTTTCTCATTGTACATAATTATTTATATTCGATTCTGTGTCCCCCTTTCTTCCCCACCACCACCCACCGTCGTATCCCTCCGCCAGTCAATCATCCCTTGTTTTTGGTTCGGGAGTAAACCCGTTTGTTTTGAAAGAGCTAAGGTTCTCGTGTCTCTCCTCACAAACTGTGCATGCAAACCCGCCATCAACTTGGAACGTCTCCAGGAGTTAAAACTGTTCGGTACATTGCGGGATTTTAACCCCCCGCCGCAACGAGCTCATCGTTAGTTGATCTGTTGACGCTATAATAATGAAAATAGAGAGTACACAAGTCTGGAGATGGCGATGGTTCACGAGCAATGTACACGGTTCGCCTTTTTTATTTTTTGACCCTCGAGGGGACGCCACGGGCAAACTGGCGGGAATCGGGAAAAACGTAAAATGGTGAAAGTTGTAGTACTCGAAGAGCACTACTTGCATACCAACTTTCATTTAAAACAGTTGAAAACCCTAGGAGCTCGATGCCCAATTTATTGTTTTTTTTTTGACATTTTCTAAGTTCGTGACCTTGTGACCTTGACCTTGGGACGAAAATGAAAAATCGAGCTCCGTGGGGCTATGCAGGTGCTATTGGGCTAACCAAATACCGAAACCCCTGCCAGATTCGACAAACCCCTCGGAGAAGATGGATTTTTATGTCAAATTTCGCAATTTTCTAAGTTTGTGACCTTGTGACCTTGACCTTGGGATGAAAATGAAAAATCGAGCTCCGTGGGGCTATGCCGGTGCCATTGGGCTAACCAAATACCGAAACCCCTGCCAGATTCGACAAACCCCCTCGGAGAAGATGTAACTTGAAACCGGCTACCCCCTAAAAACACATGTTTTTTGGGTGTGCCTCCGCCCACAATGGGCGCACCACGCCCAATCTCAGGAAAACGCAACTAGATCATGATATAAACCTCCCACCCAAATTTTATCAGGATCGGATCAAAACCCATGGAGCTATGCTCGGGACAGACAGACAGACACACATACACACACACCCATAACGAATATAGTGGTCACTTACTGACTCGTGAACCAATAATGCAACGGGTAATTTTGGGGTGTGTCACACAGAAGGATCTCGGGGTGGTAATAGATACTGAAGGTAAGCAGGTAGCACAATGTCAGGTAGCTACAGGTAAAGCAAATAGGGTTTTAGGTTATATTCGGAGGGGGGATCATATATAAATCCCTGGAAGGAAGAAACAAACAAACATTAAAAAATATTTTCCCCATTTTTTTCATTTAAATAATGAAAATAAATATATTTCCCCTTTTATTTAATTTCGACACCCTTGGGATATCCCTGGGCACCATTGTCTCATCCACATTCCCCCAATGAAATTGTGTCGTTTTAACGGATAAAATTGGTCCGGTGTTGATGTGATGCAGGCATGATGGGCCGAATGGCCTCCTCCGCATCGAGTTTCTTTGTGTTTTATTGCCTTGTGCGTCCCTCAGTGAGAGCGAAATCAGTGCAGATGTTGAGCGAAAGGTCGACATGCTGAAAAGTGAAAGGTCATGAATCACTCTTCACCCCCACGAGGCCAAAGTGCAAAGGGTATTCGTGTCGAGCTATAATCCACCGATAGAAAGCCTCGGTGCCACTTTCATGTTGATATGTTCCATTGTTCGTCGTTTGGTTATTGTTTTCAATTGAAACCTCGCGACGATCGATGGTCGTGGTGAAGGCATTTAACTGCTTTTCGAATTTCAGGGCACAATCAATAAACAAACGAATTTAAGAATGAAATGTTTCATTACATTTACAAGGAGTGTATACGAACAGGGGGAAGCCATTGAGTCAGAATGAGGACAAATATTACGAATATCACAATATGGTTGTTTGTCAATGATCTTCCTTTTTTAAATGCTGAGAATAAAATAAGGATAAAAGAACCACGTTAAAAAAAAAAAATGTCTTTCATGGATTTCGTCGGGGATCGTACCACCGACCTTGCAAACTCAGCAGATACTCTTCACTGCGTGCGTTTACTATCGTTCAACTAACTAACTCATCAACCACTGTACACATCACAAACACACCCGAAGATCAAAGGTTGTGCACTCTGTTAAAGAAACGTTTGAGTGGCTCTGAAAAGAGCCGTTTGTGGATGAACCCGGAAAGCGCGGGGTGCGAGTCCGAGCTCACTTGGAGCTGGTGTACTTGGTCACGGCCTTCGTGCCTTCGGACACGGCGTGCTTGGCCAACTCCCCGGGAAGGAGCAGACGCACCGCCGTCTGGATCTCCCGCGACGTGATGGTCGAGCGCTTGTTGTAATGCGCCAGACGAGACGCCTCGGACGCGATGCGCTCGAAGATGTCATTGACGAACGAATTCATGATGCTCATCGCTTTGGAGGAAACACCCGTGTCGGGGTGAACTTGCTTCAGAACCTTGTAGATGTAGATGGCGTAGCTCTCCTTTCTGCGAGCACGGCGCTTGCCGGGACCCTTTCGCTTTCGGCCTTCGGAAACGGCTTTCTTCGAACCCTTCTTCGCCGCCACTTGCTTGGGAGGATCCGCGGGCATGATGAGTAGAAACGGAAATACCAAAGTAACAAAAGATGAATCTACAAAGAAGTAAGAACGCTGAATCGAGTCCGTCTTATAAAGGGGTTCATATGCAAATTTGTGGATCACAGAGGGTTTGGAGGCGGGGCCACAGAACCTGACGCTCAGCCATTGGATGGATGAAAAGTGGGCGTGAACGATTCCTGATCCGACTTCCACTAAAAATAATCCAATTGGCAACGGTTGACACATTTAGTTACGGTTCCTTCGGTCTTCCTTCGTGTGTACAAATTATCGTTGGTCATTTTAAGGGTAGAGTCCCTCTAAAGCAGGAGTAGCGACAATTTGCAATTTGACCGAACCTGCCCCTTTTGTTTGCACCGAATTTGTACCCATTGACATTATGCATGAAACGTAATGGGTCTGGTTTCTTATCGAGCTTTCTCTCGCCAAAAAGGAAGACTAAATTACTTAATGTTTGTAGTCGGATCAGGAATCATCCCACTTTTTTGTTCTTCCCACATGTCAGAACAAGCATACATTCAGACGGGATCGATTTAACTTTAAAATGTCGCAGAAACCGTGGAAAATGCGCGAGTAAAGGTTGATTGTGATGAGTGCCTCATTGGAGGTGTTCAAAGCAAGTGAGTGGAAGAAACACGGGTAGTGACAGAATGCAGGAATTTGAAAGAAGAGGAAGACAAATAGAGGGAGAGTGGAGAATTGGTCAAGATAATTGAGTGAAAAAGAGAAAGAGCTTGAGAAGATTGATTGTGTGCCCTACTTGAAGGTAGATCCTTGGCTGCTTGGCAAGGGGAATACTGGGAGATTTGCCTTTCCAGCAGGAGTTAGGGCAGGAAACTGTAATTTGTTCAGGATGCCGGCGATAACTCGCCTACTCTTCGCCAAGGACACTGTATGATCTTTAATGTCCACCAATAATGCTCGCAGACGGGACGTCCAGTTTAACGTCAAATTTTTCCATGTGGTTTAACGTTTAACGATAGGTGTCCTATAAAAGTGGGACATCTTGGTACCTGGTCGTCACTGCCAGCAGTTACAAAGTGGCAGTTGTAGTTATGTCTCATTAATTACGTCACACACCAGTACACAAAACATGTCCTGGCGAGGGTCTGCAATCGCTGATTGCTCTTTTTCTTGTTCAATTTGCTTTGCTTTAAGTTTATCTAACTTCCCTGCAGCCTCTTACCTCGAGTGATTTGTGCCTTGTTTGAGGCGATTTCCATGAAAACAAACAAACAAAAAAAACCAGTACCATTTTCATTATCACCGTCATTGTGTTTATCGAAGAAACCCTGAATACTTTTGGTCCTTTTACCTGATGAGAGAAAAAGTTTCTCGGGAGAGGCTTCGATGTTATAGGCTTTTACCCTAGCAACCATTCCCAAAACTCGTCTCCAAGGTGAAAAAAACCCTTGGTCTTGTGCAGCCTTTGGAGTTGTGCAGCCGTTCTCCCCTACCCCTCATCGTAACTTGCATCTCATAGTTGTCAACTTCAGTCTACTTTCTGTCTCCACCCTGCTGTTGCTATTGTTGTTCTCCCTTTCTCCTGCAGTTCCCTTTGTTGTGTCCTGATCTGTTCTGTGTACGAGCTCCTCCACAAGCCTTGACCATGTAGAACAAAGAAAGAAAGAAAAAAAAAGTTGCACTGTGGAACGGGACCAATAAAGGGTATATATAGTTACTACAACTTTGCCCTTTCACATTTTGACCCAATTATTAATTATTTATACCCATATTTCTTTTGATAAGAAATTGTTGAAAATCCAATGACAAAAGCTGAAATGGTAAAAAAGAAAAAAGTAAAGTTATTGCGTGAACGCACGATTGAAAAATCCCGCCTCTTGATGTGCGGGGGAATGGACTGAAGCTCAGAGGACAAGAAAAACTCCATGAAGGAACCAGTACACATTTATTAAAGGTATACAGGTTTTGCATGGAATGTTCAACTGTGAACAGGGATTCTGAAAAAGCACCAAAAGGTGTAAGGCTGAACACCATTAAATGTGTCAGGACCATTGCCTGTCGGTGGTCCCGGTGTCCGACATTGGTGGCAGCAAAGTGTCAAAAAAAAAAATAATAATAATAAAAAAAAATAAAAGAAAAAGGTGTAAACGAGATGGTTCCTGAAGTAAAATATGCACACTCTGCTTCAAAGACAAAACAAGCAAAACCTGTACGACAATGCTTTACCATTACTTTTAAAATGGTTTTAAAATGGCAACATAAGAATAAAAAAAAAGAAGGGAAGAAGCAGAAAGCATCAAAATCTTTTGCATCGTATACAACTTATCTTAATACACCAGTGTAAACCAGCCCAATATCTCGATCTACTTTGCGTGACAACGTTGGGAACGAGGAGAAAAAAAACAAAAAAAACATCCATCTTTTAACCCGATTCCATCCGCATTTCAAAGTGGTCAGTGCATCGCTAAGTTTTCAGAATACAGCTACATGTCAGTGGTAAATATGTCCAAGAGTGCGATCTTATTTAATTTTATACAGTACAACGCAAATACGACCCACAAAACTATGTTGACCCAACAAGTCCCATACCAAATAAAAACGTTACATCATCTCAAAAACAAACCCTTGCTTTGCATCAACTCAAAGCTGCAAAAGCAAAAGGGATGCAAATGGAGCAACAGCCCAACAAAATAAAATG
>CM068954.1:123556724-123567345 GCA_035128595.1 Eptatretus atami | reverse complement strand
TATGAGATTGGAGACTGAAGAGCATGAGAACAGTGGAGAGAGGAAACAAAAAATAAAGACAAGAACAAACTAAAAAAAGAAAGCAAGGTTGAAGTACGCGGAGATAGTGAAGGAACAATGAATTAAAACAGGAAACGGGATCGGCTATTGAAGGAAACTATGAGATTGGAAATGAAAGAGAGAGAAGTGAGGAGGAAACAAAAAGAAGGACAAAACGACTAAAGGGAGAAAGCAAGGTTGAAGTACGCGAGATTCGTGAAAGAACTTGACGAATGAACGGAAAAGGAGATCGGCTAATTGAAAGAAACGATGAGATTGGAGAATGAAGAACATGAGAGACGGTGCGGTAGAAAACAAAAACAATATGATTTTGAAAATTAAACCAACATGGAGGAGAGAGCAAAGTTGGAGTCCACAGAGATGGAAAAGCTCCGGAAAGATAATGAACAAACTAAGGGGG
The DNA here is from genome assembly GCA_035128595.1 of Eptatretus atami. Lineage (NCBI taxonomy): Eukaryota > Metazoa > Chordata > Myxini > Myxiniformes > Myxinidae > Eptatretus > Eptatretus atami. The sequence goes on along the minus strand of CM068954.1, from coordinate 123,566,885 downwards.
CTCAGAGAGGAAGAACGACTCAAATGGGAAGGAAAAGTGAGGCCAAGAAAGAAAGGGAAATAATAAACGAAGTGACGGAGAAATTAAAGAGGTAGAGGTCGACGACGAACTGAGACGCAGGAATAAAGAACTAAGACGAACACACACACATGGAGTTTGGCGAGGGACAATGAGGGGGGAGCTTGGGGAATTGTCCGTGACGCCGGTGCAAGCAGCAGGATAGCCTCTTCAGGAACGAGGGAGGGAATATGCCCCCTTGAAGCGGATAACAACCAGGTGGGTCCGGCAAGAGTTTGCGAGTTAGGCGGGGGGGCGAGTGCTGTGAACGGGTGCACGCGGAGCTTGTTGGGGTATGGAGGCCCCGGGAGCGCTTGTGGGTCGGTGAGATTGTCCGCGGTGTTGTGGTTGGTTTCTGAAATGGTGTGCTGAAACGTACGGCATAGCGTGGGTAAAAGGCCGTGTGTGAGAGAAAAACGCGCTGTCCTGTTATCGCTCTCAAACATTGTGTAATGTTAAAGTGTGACGACTGACACGGTTTCTCTGGCTGGACCCATTAGAACGAAGAAAAAAACCGAACCTGACCGGGGCCTTTTTTGGAGTCTTTTCCGTGTCTGGTCTTTCTAGGAGATAAAGAAAAGTTGTCATTTGGCGAGGGTGCATACCCCGAATTCGTTTCATCTGTGGGGCAGCCGCCCGCGAGTTGAGTGGGTGTTGAATGGCGACGAAGACGGTGGCCGAAACGAGGACAAGGGGCGTGTAAGCGGCGCGGTTAGGTCTCCTACCTTTTGAGTACCGACCGGGATTAAAAACCCAGGGGAGTAAAATTTGCCGGATTGGCAGCAAGGAGGAAAGCAAAAGCCTCAAACTGGTCTTGAGTCGCCCCGCGCCCTTTGGGTTTCCCAACGGAAGGTATCCTCAAGTGCTTGCTTCGCACAGAGGAACATTGAACCCTTTAAAAAATAGGGTTTTTCAAAAAAAAAATGGGGCCCCCGAACAAAAACGCCCTAAGACAAATTCTTTATTGTCGTGTCTTGCTTTCCGATACCCAATGCGCTGTATTTTTTTTGTCGCTAAACTCCCCCGCGTCCGAGGAAAAGCCCACCCAAGACGCGTGGGACTGCAAGCAGTCCCGCGGACGGCAGAAGCTAGGCTGGATAGATGAATTTGGATCGGGTGGGTTCCTCCACAGAACGAGCGCCGTATGGTAAAGCCACGTATGGCCTAAGCAGCACCAGAATTGGGCAGCGTCCCTTCTTGTTTAATGCAGAGCACGCCCCGCGAGCGGTCTCCCTGCATTACGCGTTCCCCCCGCGGTCTTTCACCGAAATCGCAAAAATTTTTTGGCGGTGGTTTCGAGAGGGCAGTGCGGATGACCACCGATCTTATTCTGTGGTGGGTATTATAAGGCCGCCCGCGCGCGGGTTTACGGCGGCAGAAGCGAGAGCGATGGTGTCTTTTTTCTCAAGGGCGGGGGGTGGGTTGTGGTGTGTAAGAAAAACCCCTCCGATAAATGTTGAGGCTTGCTTTGTGTGTAGTGTTCGCTCAGGGGTCGCACGTCCGTGGCTGCACAGTATTGGTTGGAATCCGCAGAAGGGAATCCCTACCGATGTTACCGAAAAAAGTCCCCCCCCCCCCATGTGCCGAGAAGGGGGACGAGGTGCGCGAAGCGCGATGACAGCCTGCCCCAAATAGTAACGTCACGGAAAAGAGCAGCCGGTTTTGCCGACATTGCCCACCGCGCTGGTGCGCAATTAAAAGGTAAAAGAGAAGAAGAAAAGAAGAAAAAAAAATACACAAGCACAAGCCCCCACTCGCACTGGTGACTGTCGGGTGAACAGGATCCTCAGGCAGAAGTTTGGGTGAGAAACCGTTTTCTATAGCCAATTAGAAAGAGCAAAATCAAAGGAACACAACTAGTCTAGAGAAAGAAAATTGGCCCCTTGAACCGAGGAGATTTTTGTGTGTCAGAGTTAGTAAGAACCAAAAAAAAAACACCCGAGAAAAACTATCAAATTTTTGCATTTATTTGGGACATTTTTAAGTTTCCTCATTGTTGTGTCTTTGCAAAGGTGGGGGAAATGGTTAGTTAGTGGGGGGGGGAAGCGGGTGCGAGTGTTAAGAGAATAATTATATAACGAGAGAAAAAATAGAAAAGAAAAAAAAAATTGGGATTTTTGGAATATTTGAGAAGGAAACAGAAGAACATTTGTTTTAAGACAATTCGTGAATGTGGTGTAGTGGGTGGGGTCAAACTTGTACTTTAGAGGTCTACGTAGAGTAAGACCGTGCTACTCACGTAATAAAAAAAAGAAGGGAATGAAGAGAAAAATTTGGATGCTATTATTCGAGTTATGTTCTCCCTGTATTGTTTTGTTTTCTTCGGATTCTACCTGTCTCAGAAACTCTTCAAACGCCAAAATGCCGTGCTGAAGGGTCCACACGTGTTCACAGGAAAAACGAATAAGTGGAAAGAGAAGAATGCCACCGCCAGCTCTTATGAAAGAACACAATGGTGAGTGAGGGCCAGCCGCCTGAGTGGGGGACAATTGGAATGCATAGGTGGCAATGACTGATTGGGGGAGGAGTGATTGTCCACCTCCGAAGGAGACGGTCAACGGGCTTACAATCGTAGGTAAAGTGAGTTGTGGGGTTAGTTCAACATTGACAAAATTGCGAGGGTCGTTTTTGCTGTGGTGCGAATGTTGGCTCGAACGAACGTTGGAGGTTGAGGAGTCCTTTGTGACGGGCTGGGAGCGTGGCTTTATGGCGAACGGTGAGTATCAGCTTGAGCTGGGACCCCGATGGGGCACCGGGCAGTGGCACGGTAGGCAAGGGTCCAGAGGGGACCGGATAGCGTGTAGTGGGCATCGGGTAGGGCGGCATGATGCGGGGCCCGTAGCGCCCAATTTTTAGCCCACGTGGCAGTGTCGTGGGCGACGGGACCCGGGGAAAGTGGGCCAGTGGCGCCAGCCCTGGCACGTGAGCACTCGAGGTGAGTAGCCGAGGAGGGCACTCCCCACTTTTAGGGAGCTGGTAGGCTCGGAGACAGTCCCGCAGGGCCCGGGGGTGCCATTAGTTGGAGAATTCGCAGAGGTAAGTTCCTGCCAAGGGGCCACGCGGGCCAGCCATGAGACCGTGCAGGACGCAGCGGAAAATTAGGGCAGGGCCCAAATTGTGAGGAAACCAACCAGGCGAGGGGATTGATTGGTAGAACAATAGTTAAGCGGAGCGCTTTTGGAAAGCCCGGTAGTTAAAGCTAATGAATATTAGGGTAGATAGGGAAGTGTAGCCCCTCCGCACCATCCATACCTTCGCTTTTCTCGCTGTGGGCCGCTGGACCCACTTTGGGTTAGATCGCTGAGATCTGAGGAGGCCACTCTGAGGCTTAATTTGGGCCACGAGACAGGACATTAGCTCTCTTTATTCCGCCTCACAGGAAAGGGAATAGGGTTGGGAGTAGGCCTCGGTGACATGGTAGGTTAGGTCGGACAGAGACGATAAAGGGGTTAGGGAGACGAATAAAAGGGAAAAAAATAAAAAAATAAGATGGGACTAAATTGGTTGGATTTTTTTGAAAACTAAAGGGAGTGGGTGTGGACAGAGACAGGCAAAGGCGATAGGGTTGGAGGGAGACAGTAGGGTTGGTCCGAGCCCCCCTTCAGACCGGCCGCACCACCGACTCCCTCCCAACCTCAGAACGAGACAAGAGGCCGGCCAGCTGCGTATGCCGGCCTGTTTTTTGCTAGCAGCGGGCCTGTTCCGGCCTTGCCATGCCCTTGTCTGCCTGCTCTGCCTTGACCCCCATGCCTGCTAGCCGCTTGGTTGGCATTGCCCTGTTTCAGTCATTACAAATGTGCGCCAGGTCATCGTGCAAGTTGCGGGGACTGCCCCTGCAGGCAGCCCCGCCGACCATTGTGTTGCTTGCGTCTGTGCCCATCCAGTATTCGCAGGGACTGCCCTGCAGGCAGCTAACACCACGGGACTGCAATTGAGGCAGCCTGTGTACCGTGTTTCCATCCATCCATTCAATCCGATCATTTGTGTTTGCTTGCGTCAGTGCCCATCCATTATTCTGCAGGGACTACCCTGCAGGCAAGACGCACACGGGAACTTGGCATTGGTGGCAGCCCGTGCACAAGTTTGTGTTCATACATGCATTGTTTCGTGAGCCAGAGACTGCTTTGGCCAACCTGGCTTCTCTTTCAAAAATGGCCTGTGGATGGCAATATGGCATGCCGGGTTTGGGGTGAGTTGCCTCCAGCAGCTGAAGACTGAAAAGTTTTCTGTGACAGACACGGGGCCTTTTGACAGGCGCCGAAGACAATCCGACCTTCAGCCTGTGGAGCGCTCACCCCTGAAATACTGAATACTGGGCCATGCCTTTTTCCCACTAGTCCATCAGTCCTAGGCCATGGTTTAGTGTAAAATGTATAAGGTTAGTTTAGGATAAAAATTGTAAATGAGTTTTGGCTCCCCCTGCATGTTTGTCGTAGCGCTGGCAATTATAGTTGTCGTCTGTACGAAGAGACACCGAGGGTCGCCGAACGCAGGCCCAGCGAGTCACCACGAGTTGGCAGGTAAACTGCAACGGCCTCGCGGAGCTCCCTTCGGTCTCCCAAGCTCCGAGAAACAATTAAAGGCTTACGGGCCCAGTTCTCACCTTTTCTTTTCTGGGGTTTTTTGCAGGAAGTCTGTGGCACCTTGTCCTTTAAGTATGAATTGTTATAATGCATGTACATACTGAGTAAACAACGGCTGTGGTCTTTTGCTCGTCGTCCTGTCCCCACCCCCCATGCTTCATTGACTGCATGCGTGTAAAATAATACCCGCCATTGTTTGAAATTCACCCTGCTCGTTGCGGTCCTTCCTCATTGAACTGCCATAATTGCGTTCGGAATAAATAGCTGGTTTTTAACACAGATAAGATAATCGGGTCAACGGGCTTGGCGATAATAAACCGCTCGGCATTGCAGACGGAAAGAGCTGCTTTAAAGCGGCTCGTTTTCCCGAGCAGGTCCCGCGTTGAGGTACAACTTCTCGGTAGTCTGTCTGCGCGAATAATTAGGTAAATCGACAATTATCGCGATCAGAACCTGTAGCGCGTGGGCAGAGCATTGACAAGGTTGTGGTGTGGTTAAAAACACACCGTAGCTGATTTCGGCATTGATCCGAAAAAGCTTGCGACTGGGATTGCCACGGTCGGTGGGCGCAGTCGCGGCCGCAAATTAGCAAGAGGCGGTACCGCCCCGCACGCCGGGCGGCCGAGATCCACAACATTAGGTACATGTTGAAGACCAATAAGAAAGAAGAAAACTTGAATAGACCAAATTTGGCAAATATTTTATGAATGATGAAACGATTGAATGTGATATGCAAATTACATTTCACATTTCACATCACCTGGTATGGGCAACCTTTAAGATTTGTAATAAGTAGATGATTATTTATTTACAGTGGTAAATTCTTGGGAAAAAAATACAAAATTCCTGACTTTTTATGCAAGCCGATTTCATCCTATTGTTGTGTACCCAGGGCGGGCAAGAAGACCATGAGTGGGGGGGGAAGCTACCTCGGGAAGACTCATCCGGAATGCAGGCCGTTGCAACACTGATAACTCCGTGACGTTGGTGGTTTCCTAATCGTCCGTGAACTCTCAAATAACTCAACCAACGAGATTCAGGGTCCTCCGTCTATAATAACGCGGGTTACCCTAAAGTGGTCCAAATGATCTTATTACCCGCAACTCTCATCTATGGTCCAAGAAGTTGCTAGTGCACGGCAACGGCCACACCCTGGTAACCGCGTTGGCTCCAGGCTAAACTAGATGAGGGTAGCACACAGAAGGTCTCTGCATGTGATGGAGTACATCGATCTCCAAATTTTCGAAGGTGCACGAAGTTGATGAAACAGACTGCTGATTGAATCCAGTCCACTTACCAGTCCTTTAATCAACATTCCAGTTCATCGCCAAGTAAGAAATTTCTTGGAGTGATTGTGGGACTACCAGGCACATTGGTGACATCAACTGCTGTGAACCCAGCATGGGGTCATAATCAGCCTAAGTAGGTAATTGTATGTTGGCAATCATTGTTGGCATCATATGCAACACTTACTAGTGCCCAAATGTTGCTAATCAACCCCGGATCAGTTACGGCAGCCACACCTGAATCGACAGGAACGTGCCAGCGCGGGAGAGCGCGCCAAGGATAACGGGGTTTTAGTTATCTGGATGGTTGTACAGATCGGCACGGGACTTATGACACTGGATAAACGATCGGACTCAAGTGGTAGGGCAGATGCATAAACCGTTGTACCATACAGGAAAGTGTCCATTATACATGTACAGGGTGGTAAAAGGAATAACCCTCGACCCTGAAGTCAATACTGGCCATGGACGCGAGTTCTATCGGTAAATCATGGAACAACTGTTTCTGGAACCGAATGTTGCTATGTCAGGAGGTTACAAGAAGATCTAAAGTCCCCACCGGCCAATCCTGTCAAAAGAGGAGATGATGGGTATAATGAACTGGGCAAGGAATATTCCTCTGTTTCACTCACTCATGCATTACCAATCAAGCTAAGACCCTGAAGACTTGACGAGGTGGTGGGATAGAGGAAACCTGAGACAAAAACAAGGCCACGATATCATGAGAGTTGCAGGCTTCTATTTAACAACACAAAGTTTACACAGAGCTGAAAAAAGAATCAATCCCTGCAGGTGCTAGTGATGAGGGCAGTAGAAGTGAAAGATCCCACGAAAGTCCAAGAAGTAAACACAATGTTTCTTTGGCGAACCCAGGGGGTGAGCTTATGAGAAGCATGACAATGAAATTTAATAAGAGAATAAACAAATGTGCAAAACACTCAGTGATAGAAACTCCTTGCCGAAACTGAGTGTAGGAGATGTCGTAGCACAAATGCGTAGCGCGTGAACGTCGTGTCTGCCTTCCGCCGTAAAGGGAAGAAAACTGCAATGCAGATTTGGGAAACATCTTTGATGAGTTTCTGAAACATTCACCAATCTCAGCCAGCATCCAACATTGATCGTGATCTTGACCTGCAGAGGCTGGAGAGATTCGTTGTCCTCATGTATGACAGATCAAGCGAGCCACTGGTGTGGACGAGTCAAGACTGGATCTCTTTGCCCGCAAGCAGAGGCGTACAACTCAATCCACCAACACAGGCAACCCTCAGAGAACATGCAAAGCATGCGGCCTATCAGGCCTGGGATCTCTGGGCCAGGCAAACATCTCCATCCAGACACGAAGCATCCGCTGAATGGGGAGGGACACAGAAAAGGAGAGACGTGGCAAGATATGTTGGACAAACACTACCCCTATTGCAGCCAGCCGTGAGGAACTGACCAGTTGGTTCCTGTAAGAAAGGTTGCAACCGAGTTGCAACCTCTCAAAATTCCTCTCACGATTTTGCACGATTTCCTCTCAAATATTGCTGTTATCTGCCCCACTAAATGGCATTCATCCTAGTGGTCTTTGGCTGGATCAGTGATTTGTCATGAACACTGAAAGTTTAAAGTTTTTGCTCTTTTGGTATGCAAATTCTAATGCATCCTTGTAGCTAGCAGTGAGGGATCAATGCACCTTTTTACCTTTCACAAAAGGTATACCTTGCCATATTATCTCTCCTTTGGATTCTGGTGCACCAGTCAAGCAGCACACAAACCTGCTCGATGTTCCGACATGTTCAATAAACATGAGATGGGAACTGGTGATCGTGTGTGTTGCATGAATAATTTCCAACAAGTTGTATTCCCCTTCCCAGCAAAACTAAATGAAGTGGTATCACTACGGAGAACATGGAATCCAAAGATGTTTTTGCAACACATAACCTAGTTGGCCTGTGCTAGTGTTCAAACAGGATACTCCTTGTTTTACATGCATACAGGATACATGACTCTCATGAGATTTCGTATCGTGCCATTTACTAAATGCAACGAAGTCAACAGGCATCTTGTTCTGACAAACCTACTTACTTGTGTGCCCATTCTTTCATTTAGCATCATTACAATGTAGGCTGAGTCTGTGTCTGCTTCTTCATAATTGCATGTCAAGGTGTAGAATCCTCCTGTCTTGTGGAGAGGGTCCCATCTAACACCAGAATTGTCTGTGGTAGAAATTGTGCAAGATGGGTTTTGTTGTTCCTAAGGCGAGGAAGTTATCGCATACAGGAAGAAGCGTAGCTGATCCATCACTAAACGTTCCTGTGATGAGTCATCATGCTTCCTTATTTTTGTGTTGCTGATTGGTTATTTGATGGAATATTTAAATACCCAGCAAAATAACATATAGACCTCATTTTTGTTGTCATGTCAAAGTGATGTACTAAGCCTGGATGAATTTTTTCAGCATACTGGTTGAAGTGTTCACTACCCTTGGTTTAGCTAGTTTCTTGAAGAGAACATGGCCATGCAATTAAGATGCATTTTCTTTGTTTGCTGTTGCTAACAGGCATGTTCCTGAAATGATTGCCATCTTGGTTTTTTTGATGGCCTAAAGGCCCAGTCCACCTTGACGTTTTTAGCCAGCTTATGCCGATTTTTGAAAAATTGGTCTAAAACCGCTGGCACACGTACGAATACGTTATGGGTAAGTTTTGGAAACATTGAGAGCACGCTGAAAAACCTGCCATACGCGTCGTAGTACGCTGGCTTTCCATCGTTGTACTTTGCGGTTGTCCTTGATTTTCCATGCTTGAAATTTTACGACTTATGCCAGCGTATGGATCTCACATGTTTCCGCTAAGCGCTGGCCATAAGTTGTAGCACGTTATGCGATCGTTTGACACACGTCGACGCAACGTTACTTCTAAGTTAAGGGCCCAGTCAACAACTTTGACGTTTTAGCCAGCGATGGCACGTATTAGAATGTATGTAAAACGCTGGTTACGTGAACTTTTGATGTTTTTTTTTAAAGATTCGAACCGTATTCATAACGATTGGTCTTAATGCCCCATAACGTTTAGTAATGGACAACAGAACGTTTCGTTGTGGTTATAGATAACTTATACCAAACGAATTGAACCTGTTGTCGGCGTTCACAACCTATGCCAACGATAGTCCTAACATGCATAGCACGCTGCATGCATCGCCGACGATGACCGTGGCGTAAGGTTATGAAAGGCTGCCGCACAACGATTCAAATCATCACCGGCCGCAGAAATGGAAGTGTCAACAATCCGCAGTCACACCTTGGCGATCTTGCCAGCGTATGCCGACCTCTGAAAAATGCGTCTAAAACGCTGGCGCACGTGAATACGGTATGGGTAAGTTGGTATGCGTGAAATAAACGCTAAAAAGTACGCTATCATAACGTCCTATTAAGTGGAGTAACGTCTTGTAATTTTAAGCATGTTGAAATTTTACGACGTACTTGCCGTATGACACACGTTCCGTATGTGATGGGAATAAGCTTGTACGCCACGATAATGCGATCGTTGACATAACATCGACACACGTTACTTGTAAGGTGCTCATAAGTCGAAACACGTCAAGGTAATGGTTACGCAGTGTTCCAGAACTCCCGGTTTTTTTTTTTTCTTCGGTATGAACGGTGTTTCAGTGGTACAGTGCGGTTAATGATTAAATCGTTGAGGCGGCAGTCTATTAATTTATATTATATTACAACCGCACAGAAAATGAAGTGTCAACATCACCATTCATACCGAAGAAGGAAGAAAAAAAAAATAAAAAAAAATAACCAGGAGTCTGGAACACTGAGCTAACGCATTACCTTGACGTGTTTCGACTTATGGCACCTTCATAACGTGTGGTCGATGTGGTGTCAACGATCGCGTAAAAAGTTAGTACATACACGTACTCATAGCTTAGAAAATAAGTTTCGGGTAAACGCTAAACATTACTCGACGTGTTTCGACTTATGGTAACTTTACAATACGGTGTGTCAAACGATCGCGTGACGGTGCCTACAACTTATGGCGAGCGTTATGTGGAACGTGGAATTAAAAGAAATAACAGAGACACGGGAGATAGAGGGTGAATTAAAAGAAATTAAAGACGAACACACACGCATGGAGTTAGCGAGGGACAATGAGAGGAAGCTTGGGGAATGTCCCGTGACCCGGTACAAGCAGCAGGATAGCCTCCTTCAGGAACGGAGGGAGACGCTATGCTCCCTTGAAGCG
>CM068954.1:123538768-123550011 GCA_035128595.1 Eptatretus atami | reverse complement strand
AGTAGAACTGACTAAGTGCATGTACATAATAAACAGAAATCGGCTGTAGGTTTTTGCTTGTGTCATGTCCCCCATCCCCCCATTCATTGCAAATGTGCATTTGAAATAAATGTCCCCATTGTTGAAATGTCACCTGCTCGTTGCGTCCTTTCCTGCCATTGACTGCCATAATTGCGTTCGGAATAAATAGCTGGCTGATTAATAGCCGATAAAACGTACATCTGGTCCGACGGGGCTTGGCGATATAAAACCGCTCGGCAATCGCAAACGGAACGAGCTGCTTAAAGCGGCTCGTTTTCGTGCAGGCTCCGTTGAGGTGTAAATCCCCGGCATTTCTGTCTGCGCGAATAATTAGGTACTTCGACAATTCGGTGATCGACCCTGTAGCGCGTGGACAGAAGAGTTGGCTGATTTCTGGTGTGGTTAACAACACCCGTAGCTGGGTTTCGGCGTTGATCGGAAAAGCTGCGACTACATTGCTCGTTCGGTGGGCGCGCACGGCCGCAATTTAGCTAAAGGCGGTCGCCCGCACGCCGAACGGGTGAAAATCCACAACAATATTTACGTTTTTATTTTCAATCCAATAAGGCCAACAGACATGACTGATGATGTTCTATTATCTCATGAGTGAAGATTTAAATTTAGATCAGATATATGAAGTTTGATTTTTCAGATAAGGAATTTGATTCAACCAATTAAGGCTGGAATACCACTTCACCGATGATGTCATCGTTATCACCCATGATACCCAATGTGGAGTTTATGACATATGCCAAGTTTAAATATTTTTCGTTGAGTGGTTTCAGAGAAAACCATAATGGCACATGGTGGAGCGCATACCTCCGCCAAGCTGAACTGTTTACGTTTTGTATTCCACTGATGGGCCAGATCTGGATCGGACCTCCAAAATCTAAACGGCTTGTTCACGTCACCGAACCAACTCATCCACCTAGTTTTGTCATAACTTCTTCACAACTTTTTGAGATATCATGTGATGTATCATTTTTCCCCCTCATTTCTCAATGGTGAAGAATCACTTTAAAATCCTACTATCCGGGTGTGGATTCGGATCTTAAACAAAATCGAATCGATTCTTTCTTGACATACACCCAAACTGTCCACCAAGTTTCGTCCGAATCAGTCCATTACCTTTAGAGATATCGTGTTGTATATCATATTTGCCCCCATCACTCAATGGTGAAGAATCACTTTAAAAATTCTCAAATCCAGATCTTCACCAAAACTGAATCTATTCTTCCTTGTCACACATCCAACCTGTCCAACAAGTTTCTCCAAATCTGTCCACAAATTTTTGAGATATCCTCTTCACAAACAGACAGAGAGACAAAGACAGACAGGGGTGAAAACATAACCTCCACCCACCTTTGGTGGTGGAGGTAATAAAAGCGGACACGTGCCAAGACACGCGGGCGGAATCTATTGGCCTGAGCAAGCTCGCTGGGAAGCAGGCGAAATATCGCCAGAAACGGGGTCTGCTCTTGCTTACAACTTAAATTAGCAGAGTAGATGTTACTTTTTTGGTTGCATGTGTCTTTAAAATGTATAATCCCAACCTCCCCAATCTTGTGGCATATACAGTGCAATTAAAATATATAATCCCAACCTCCCCAATCTTGTGGCATATACAGTGCCTTTAAAATACGTATATAATCCCAACCTCCCCAATCTTGTAGCATATACAGTGCCTTCAGAAAGTATTCACACCCCTTGACTATTTTTTGTCACCGAGCTACACAAAGTACCCCATAATGACAAAGTGAAAACATGTTTTTAGAAGTTTTTACAAATTTATTGAAAATGAAATGCAGAAATAACGAATTTACATAAGAATTCAGCCCCCTGAGTCAATACTTCATAGGAGCACCTTTTGCAGTGATTACAGCTTTGAGTCTTCTTGGGTATATCTGAATCAGCTTTGCACATCAGGATTTGGGGATTTTTTTCCCATTCTTCCTTGCAGATTTTCTCAACCTCTGTCAAATTGGATGGAGAAGCGCCAGTGTACAGCAATCTTCAAGTCTTGTCACAGATTCTCAATGAGATTTAAGTCTGGGTTTTGGCTGGGCAACTCAAGGACTTTCACGTTCTTGTTCTGAAGCCATTCCAGTGTTGTTTTGGCTGGATGCTTGGGGTCATTGTCCTGTTGGAACGTAACTTCGCCGCAGTCTGAGGTCTTTTGCACTGTGAAGCAGGTTCTCCTCAAGGATTTGCCTGTATTTGGCTCCATTCAGTTCCCTCTATCCTTACAAGTCTCCCAATCCCTGCCACTGAAAGCATCCCCCGCAGCATGATGCTGCCACCACCATGCTTCACGGTAGGGATGGTGTTTGATGGGTAATGAGCGGTGCTCAGTTTCTACCAAACACAGCACTTTATATTCAGGCCAAAGAGTTCAATATTCATATCATCAGACCACAGAATCTTTTGCCTCATGCTCTGTCTTTCACGTGCCTTTTTGCAAATGGCAGGTGTGCTGTATTGTGCATTTTTCTCATGAGTGGCTTCCGTCTAGCTACTTTTCCATAAGGCCAAGATTTGTGAAGTACTGCAGAGACTTGTCTTTCTGGCAGTTTCTTCCATCTCAGTCAAGGAATTCTGGAGTTCTGTCAGTGGTCATTGGGTTCGTGGTCACCTCCCTGACCAAGGTCCTTCTTGCCCGGTTGCTCAGTTTGGTCGGACAGCCAGCTCAAGGAAGAGACTGGGTAGTTCCATATTCTTTCCCATTTCCTAATAATGGAGCTCACTGTGCTCTTGGGAACTTTCAACACTCTAGAAATTGTTTTATACCCTTCCACAGATCGATGCCTCCTCACAATTCAATCTTGGAGTTCTATGGGACAGTTCCCTGAACTTCATGGTAGAGTTTCTGCTCTAAACACACACTGTCAACTGTTGGTCCTTATATAGAAAGGTGTGTTTCTTTCTAAATCATGTCCAATCAATTGAATTGGCCACAGGTGGACTCCAATCAAATTGTAGAGACATCTCAAGGATGATCAAAGGGAATTGGATGCACCTGAGCTCAATTTGGAGTGTCATAGCAATGGGGTTGAGTACTTATTGGCTCAAGACATTTCAGCTTTAATTTTAAATTAATTGATTTTAAAAATTCTAAAAAAAATTATTCCACTTTGTCATTATAGACGGTCAACCAAAATGCTAAAACATACTTCTTGTGACAAACGACCATGTAGAATCAATTTTACATGGGACTAACTTTAGGGCCTGAGGTGTTGGCCTTTGAAATTTTGTCAGTTTAGGCCAACTTAGGCCCATTTTTGGACAATTTTTTTTTCCTCCAAAATTGATTTACAGTCCTGAGGGATTCAGGATAATAATATTTATAATGATGTGGACTGTAATAAGCCTATAATAAACCTTTTAATATGAAAAATTATATTGAAATGCATTGTAATTTAATGCAATAATCAACGATCAGGAAATATGCAACCTCTTCAATAGTATTTATGGCACTCATTGCAGTCTCTGTGTTAAAATTGTTGCGGTTATGCAAAGTCAGCACTCCTCCTAGGCAATGGCACTCAACATATAGTGATCCCGAGACAATTATTTCTTAAGTATTTGTTGAGTTAGCCCTTTCCACATGTCTAGTGGTACATGGCATAAGATGCGCTCCACAGGGCTTTTAGATAAGTCTACAATCCCCTATTTTTTCAATTATTTCACTTCTCTATTTCACACATGAACCCCGCCATGCATGCATGCACACCACGGTCCGGACAGTGAAGTCATGAGGATATGCTGTAGTGTCCCTGTTCAAACAGCGTGCCGTAAACCAACTGATGCATCATCTCAGACCATCACCACACTCACCCCAATGCTACAACCCTCACCATAATTCTCACAATGCCTTCTAAAAGTCCCCACAACAACCTACACCTAACCTCTTCACCACAAACGTCACAACCATGACCAGTCACTTCAACCTCCTCACCACAATCGCCTCAACCACTCCCAACATTTCAACGACTTCACCACAAACACCACAGCACTTCCTCTACTTCGTAACAACCGCTACAAACTGCCGCAACCACAGTTAACTCCCTGGACGCTCACCACAGTCTCTGAGGATGCCGGGGGAATGAAGGACAATATGAGCCGGGGTATTTTGGCGTGTAACTTGAAGCGCAAATATGCGCTGGGGTTTGTTCAATGATGTCTGGGTAGCCCTGGCGCTCTGATAAATAACAATGCACGAACGGAGTTCAGCGCAAGTTCATGGCCGGAGAGCGCTCCCAAAGTTCCTCAACCAATGTTAATTACGGAGCTGTGTCGCGTGGCCAGGCTGGAGCGTAACTGAAGCAATTTTCGGCTCTGGAGTCTGGCAGGGCGTGGGTACAGCTCGGGGTGATGGCTATGCGCCAATGGGGGAGCTCGGAAATGCCTGCAGGGTCTTTTGATCCGCTTTCTGGTCCCTCCTTCACCCCGGGTTCTATAAAAAGACGGCAAATGAGTCAGTCGGTCTCTCTTGTCTCTTCAAGCAGAATCTCTTCGCCCTTTGTCCAGAGCCTTTACTGAGCTGAGAGGGCAGGGCAACCGAGCGAGGCGAGAAGGCTGCAGCGAGCGTTACCGGGGTCGTTGACGGGTCATCGGCGTTCGGCTTTGACGGCGTTCCACAGTCATCCTCATTCGCGAAACATTTACAGACTCTCTCACATGTGCCCCATTAAGCTGTCTTCTCATGCATATTTTTCTCCCATCTGTGTCTCATCAACTATGGACGCACAAACTAAAAGAGCAACAATCTACACATTTTGAACCCCCCACACACACTGTAGACACCCCCAGTTTTCTTCCCACCTCCCCTTCCTAAACGATTGGGTTTCGTCGGTCCGTCGACTGTGCCAGGTACATCGAGGTCGCCTACACCTCAACTGCTTCTCATCTTTCTGAACTCTCGAGCTTCCTCGGGTGTGTGTGATGGCACCTGTAAAATGTGTAGCATAACATAATATTGTAGAAGTTATTATCAGGTTAACTCTGCACTGTGTCTTGTTGATAAATAACTATTTTCTTTTGCCGCACCAACAAATTCCTTGCTTTCCCCTGCTGTACATAAATTTGTGAATAAATCCTTTTCAATGTGCCACATAATTTTCCTCACCGAGCTTGTGATAAAATTGCTGTTGTTATAAATGTACCTACCTCATTTCGTCTTTTCCTCATTGGTTCAGCATGGTCTGCACATTACTTTAGCCGGGAAGTTACACCCCAATTAATTTGCTCATTAGCCAGCGCACACACTCATGCTTGCCAGTAATCCGAGTGTGCGCTGAGGGCACGTGACCATAATTGACTTGCTGTCCACAGGTAAGGAATCAAGCGAAGTTGTGTAACCCTGCCTGGATTGGCTGTGCCAATCGGCGTTCATGGTTGCCTAGCAACCTGCCAAATGCTGGCGGCCTCAGAACCGGTCGTTCAAGAGGGACCCGAGCGCTTCCACTCGTGGCAAGCCTCGAACCCCGAGTCTGCAACAATATATTTGCAGCATTTTGCTTCCCATTCTTTAATTCCACTAGTTGCAATTGGGTGATGTACCCTTACTTCTACAGAACAGAAGGTCCTGGTGAAACCAATGATGAGCAGCAGCAAGTGAGCACAAATGATGTAAGTGGAGAGTCTCCATTGTACAGTACTGATGAGGGGAGTAGTCCAAAACTGATATCAATGACCAGAACTGTTGTCGCTTCGAAGGATATCGAGAAAGATTTGCGGACAGCAAAAGAGAGAGGAAAAAAATTGGTTTGTGACAATGTCAATCAATGGCTTGTTGACAAGTCTGTAGCATTTTTTGAGCCACTGAAGAAAAACAACTCAAAGACATAAGGCACATTGTATAAAGCCATTGTCCACACCAAACAGGATGAGAGAAAAACCTTGAAAGCAGACAGGAAGCAAATACAGCAGCTGTTCGTTGCTTCCCAAGCAAGTCGAAAATTTCAAATGCAGCAAATTCTGAAGCACGAGCTGTCACAGATACCACTGTCATTAGAAAAAGTGAATGGAGAAATGAATTCAACTTCAAAGTCAGACATACTCTCCATTTGCCAAAGGACACAGACACTTTATCATTAGTTACAGACCCAACTGAGGATCAACAAACATGTGTGATGATTGATGGACATGCTTTGATTCAGTCACTTGGAAAAACAAAAGATTGCAAATCATTTGAGGAGTATTCAGTGGTCTTCCTGAGGTCAGTGACAAGTCATGTTAATATAAATGTCAGTTGAGTTGACATAGTCTTCCGTACCTACATCAACCAATCAACCAAGGCATCAACAAGAGGAAAACGAGATGCAAAGAAGAAGCCAATATGGAAAATCATAGAGCATGGTGATGTACCCTAACCGCAAGTGTGGAGTCAGTTCACATCCCTCAATGAAGACAAGGCTCACCTTTCACAGTTTCTAAGCCAATACCTTATGAATCATTCCAACTTGCCAAATGGAAGTGAACTGGTTACAAGTGGTGGTTGTGAAGAGCCCAAACAGGCACAGTCAACACTACGGGATGAAATTCCACAGTTGGGTGGCAATCATGAGGAGGCAGACACGTGCCTTATTTTACATGCATGCGAGGCTGTGACCAGTGGGTACAACAGAATATTAGTGGTGTGTAGAGACACAGATTTCCTCTTATTACTGATGCACCTTTTTGGTGGCTGACAAAATCTTCAGTTTTGGATGGTGAGTAGGGTGGCATGGCAAAAGAAGTGCTATCCTGTCCATCTTATTGCAGCACAAACCTGTTTCAACAAATGAAGGAGCTATACTTGAATTCCATGCCTTAACAGCCTGTGATTGGCAAAAACAAAAACATGCTGGCGTTTCTTTGAGCAACACCCAGAACTGACTGCTGGAGTAGGACAAGATGGAGCTGTCAAGCAGGTGGATGAATTTATTTGTTGGTTATATGGTGCACCAGAAACTCTTGGAGGAGTGGATCAAGCACGACATGACATGTTTCAAAGGGAACAGAAGGGATTAGAGAAATTACCCCCAACAAGGCATGCATTACAGCAACACTTGGCTCGATATAATTTTCAAGCAAAGGTCTGGCTGCAGGCAAATTTTTACAATCCAAACAGTTGAATCACCATTAGCAACAGGGGACTGGAAGGAGACAAAAAATCAGTGCCTTCAGATTGTGTGGTCCAGACTTCCCTCATTTCTAAATGCTTGGATTGAACTTGTCTCATGTGCCTACAAAACCAAGTGCAGGACCTGCTGCTTGTAAATGCAGTATAGACAGAGGTGTAACCCAGCTTGTGTGTGAAATGTGAAAGATCGTCATAACCCAGCTGGTCGAGCAGATGATGAGGGATCATGAGGTGACATGAAGCACAGAACAAGATATGACATCATCAAAGCACACATTACTTTGGGCAAAATATAACAGCTGTCCATGTATCTTGGTTGGATTTTGAGGGTAAAAACATTTATGACACGACTACTTCACCACATGAACTGAGAAGAGTCATTTGTACAATATAATAATGTCATAAAATTTATATTATGTATATTGGAAAATAATAAATGTTATCCCTTTGACTCCCTCCAGAGAAAGTATCTGTTTGTCATCAATAGAGGACCTAAACAAAAAGGGGATGTGGCCCTATTTAAACTGGTAAACTATAGTGACAGACACAAAAGAAATGTCAGTAATTTCTCACATTCAATTTAATTTCTGTAAAGGTTTCATATTTGCTAATTTGAGAAAAATGCTGATTATCACCCAAAAAAATTAAAAAATCACAATACATTTGAATATAATTAAAAAAAATTGTCATAATCTTGTTGCAGTACACATTATAAACGAGCAGAGTACCCACCCAACAGGCGATCTTGTTCCAAGCATGCAATACGTTCTTCTGACACATACCTTTATTTGGGTGGTGTATAGGCAATAAATAAATAAATAAATACCCGGATTATGTGCATGAAGCAAAAACATGCCTACTGGTTATAATTCAAAACACCTCGCTGCACTGGAAAACGTGGGGACAGGAAGACTGCACTGTAAATGGTGGAGACTTGCAATACCCTCCTCCATCTGGAGGGGGTGATACACAATACACATTTACACAGAGAATTTGCATTCCCCCCCCCCACCCAAGACCACTGGCAAAGCTAAAAACACCCATATACATTAATTGGGGTAATGCTGATCCTATGTAGCAAGTCTGGATGTAATCAGCCCATAACTGTAGGAGTAGCATGACACACACACGCACACACACAGCACACACACACACCACACCCACCACACACGCACACACACAGCACAACACTATTAGGCCTAAATCGGCATAAGATGACAAAATTTCAAAGGTCAACACTTCAGCCCAAAAGTTCGTCCATGCAGAATTGACTTTGCGTGGTTGTTTGCTTGGAACAAAAAATGCCTTAAAATATATATATTTTTTGAGCCTTTTATTATGGGTTGGCTGACCGTCTATTCTGGGGTATTTTGTGCACATCAGTGACAAACAAATGGCAATTTAATCATTTTAAATTCAGGCTGTAACACAACAAAATGTGAACGTCAAGGGTGTGAATACTTAATGAAGGCACTGCATAGATTTTGCTGCATTTTGCCATCCAAGCCAAACGAGTCAGATTCTCAACCCTTGTGCTTTGGTGTGATGTTGACAAAACAAAACAAAAAAAAAAAGAGAATGCACTCACGCGCACTCGGCCTTCGGATGAGTGCTGCTTGCGAGGTGGTTGCCTTTCTTCCTTGCGTCCATCCGGGTATACGTGCATGTAGAAGCAGCTACTGCCGAATGGGCACGAACCTTTGCCTTGATCAAAGTAACGGCATGCTTTCTTCCTGCACAAATTATGGCAACAAGCAGAAAGAGTTAATACCATCAACTTCAGTAAATGTACATATTTATTATGATGAGAACCCAAACTCCAAATAGTAGTAAGTTCACCCCATGGCATCTTTGTAGCTGCTGATGAGATTCTCTTTCTCCTCCTTGCTGTCAAACCAGTATTCGCTGGGAATTACAAAGTCTGATGTAACACGACACTCTGGGCAAGCCCTGAAAAGCAATGTATTAAAGTACATTTAGATTACTAGCAAAGAACTTGTCCTTACAAAGGGGTTAATTCCCCCACTTCTATGCCAATGAGGTATTTTATCCATGAGGTGGGGCTGTACGATACACATTTGCATAGAGATTTTGCATCCCCTCCCCACCCCCACTTTGAACCTGGCTTAGCTGCAAAATTTATTTTTAAAATCGCATAAAACCCTCACGTGCATACCCCGAGTACAACCACAAGTTTTCAAATCATTTTGTCCAGCGGTTTAGGAATGCATAGAAGTCAAGCCACAAACACACACAAAAGACACCTCTCAAAAAAAATAAAATATATATATCAACAGACAGAGGTGTACCCCAGCTTGTATGTGCAATGCGAGAGACCGTCATAACCCAACTGGTCTAGCAGATGATGAGGGATCATGAGGTGACATTAAGTACAGAACAAGATTTGACATCAAAGCAAGAACAGCACAGAGGTTTGGAGGTTACCACTCGGTGGGCTTTGGGGGGGGGAGGGGGAGGGGGGGTTCCTTGGACTTTTCTCCCCGACCTACGGCCCTGAGGCCGCTAGCCACATATGATTCTGCGTTCCGAAGGGCTGCGGATGTTACGCAGCCGTAGCTGCTCAATTTAAAATTACCAGCCTAGCAGGGTTATGTTATGCTGTTATATGTTACCTTTCCATTGGCATGGCAACCTAACTAGGGGCTACTCCCTCAACACCCACCCGTCTATTAATTCAAGTATGGCCGAGCAAACTGTGGATGGCTATTGGCTATTTAGCGTAGCAAACCAGCGGGGTACAACGTCCCGGCTATCGATAACGTACACATTTTGCCAGACCAAAGAAGGAAAGGACAAGAGCGAAGCAGATGGAAAATGCACAACTATCATTTATTTACGAAGCAATGGTGAAAAGCACATCATTTACAGTTATCCATTCACCAAGCAATCATTAAAGCAAATACCGTATTTATAAGCAAGCAAAAGGCACAAAAGAAAATATTTACTTTCAGCACATATTCTTAACACAGAGACCTGGGCCCTATCACTCAAATAGTGGGGAAATAGACAAGGAATATTTCAGGAAGAAGAAAAGAATGGAGAATGGGGTCGACAACAATCCAGCTGTGCTGGTCCAATTATACGGCGGCGGGGGGGGGGGGGGGGGGTTGGAAAGATTGGGGGTGGAGTGGCGATGGGACATGCAGTTGGCATTTATGAGGCATTCAGAATAAGTAGGCCAAGTCCTCTCAGATATCCCTGGGATGCTGACAGCAAGCAGCTCACACACGAATGCCTTTCTGTTCCAAGCATCCACAAGAGCAGCTCGAACAAACAGGCAAATTCCTCTCTGAGGCGTCCCCCAGTACACCAGCTGCAAGCAGCTCCATTTCCTCCAGAGCAAAGTTCACAGGAAAGACAGCTACCGCTGCACACACGGGACAAGCAGCTTCACTACAAACACCGTCTCTGGTGTGTTCCGTCCCCTCAAGCTGCTTAAGTTCCACATCATACTTTTCACTGTGAACCAAGGTGCGAGCCTCTCTCTCAATGGTGCGCATCCCGTGGGGGCGGGTCCACGATGCAGCTTGTGGAAAATACCGGGCCCTGAGGGAGCCTTTAATGCAGCCCGCACTTCCGCCCCTCGCGCACAAAAGCTGCAGAGCACCCCTCGTCCCTCCCTGCCCTCGAAAACGTTCCATTCTACAGTGCGCACTGTATCGTGCGTGCGAGATGGTTTGTAACTTACTGCGTATGGGAAAAGCGTTGTACTTTATTTCAGACTTGAGAAGCGTTGTCTCACCTGACGAATGTGGAAGTGCATGGAAGGAAGAATGGAGGAGCATGGAAGGAAGAATGTGGGAAAGCAATTCAGTGCCATACTGGAGGATTAATTGTTTAAGGTGAGCAACGGGTGGTTGGTGGTAAATAATAAAATAATGAGTGGATTTGAGTGGTGAAGAAGATAGACGCACCAAAAGGACAAGAATAGATCTGAAGGGTTGAAAGAAAGATTGACGGGATGAAAGAGGGGTTGTTGAATTGAGTTTTGGTGAAGGGGAAAATTGAAAGATTGAGAAAGGCAGAGGGGGGACTGTTGGAACGGACCGGTGGTGGATTAAAAGCAGCAGAGTGGAGT
>CM068954.1:123519832-123538744 GCA_035128595.1 Eptatretus atami | reverse complement strand
GATAGAAAGACATCACACCGGGGATACACAAACTAACCTCAACACAAGCCCACCACAAAACCTTATACAAGGAGCAAAAGACTACCGACCACATAAACTAAACAACTGCCCAGTATGCATGTAAACAAATTTTCACTCTACTGTACATGGAGTGTACACTATTCCCTTCGTGCTCATAAGGTGGAAGTGCTCAGTGATAGAGGTTTACGTTCCTTTTGAAACAGCCCAAACCCTTAGTCATGAGTTCCAAGAGACCCGCCAGTCCTTCGCCAATCACATCTCGTCTCAGGAAACAATGACAGGCTTACATTAGAGGTGAAATTGAATATAATTATAAGACATTAGCGTGGTGAAGGAACGAGGCAAATCGGCCGCACATAAGTGATCGCTGCATTGATTGTGCATTCGATCGTGAAAAGTTCAGCAAAAATAAAGGAAATATCAGAGACTGTGACCAGTTTGGTGCTCGGAGATTAACCAGTGAGAGACAGTGCCATGCAGCACATGGAATGTTTATACCATCCTTCATATTTCTGATTTAAAAAACAAAGGTATCTATACTCCACTGGTTGAAATTTTTAGAGGAGGAGGAGGAGGAGATTGGGACTATACTCTGTGCAGAGCGTTGGTGCTGCCTAAGCAGTCTCCTTGGCTATCGGGCACAATCCTGGACGGGTCGCCACTCCGACACAGTGTACCAGCATGCTGGCACTCATTTTGTTGACCTCGGAAGGATGGCAGGTCGAGTTAACCCCACCCGGTATTACTTCAACAGCTGAGCAGGATTTGAACTCAGGACCCAAGGATCCAAAGCCCACCACCCTAACCATTAAGTCAACACCAGGCATAAAGTTTTAGAACACCCCCATGTTTCCAGTTTTTCCTGAAATTTAAGCAGTTTAATGTTTCAATGTACTCTGAAATTAAAGCGAGAACAAATAAACAATGCAGATAAAAAAGAAATCATGGAATCGTTTTGTTGAACAAAATTTAATCTAAATTTTTGACTCATCAAAGTAGCCACTTTTGCAGATATAAACAGCCGAACATACTCTGGCATTCTTTCTACAATGGAAATCAAATATTATTCGGAACGTTCTTCCCCAACACTGTTGCAGAAGTTCCACAAATGTGTTGCACTTGGAGGTTTGCTGTTGCTTTCACCCTCTATCCAGTTCATCCAAACCAGCTTGAATGGGGTTTAAGTCTGGAGACTGTGCTGGCCATTCCATGATTTTGAGCTACGTCTTGTTTTTTTCTTCGAAGGTAGTTCTGACATAGCTGGAGGTATGTTTTGGGTCGTTATCTGCTGTAGGATGAACCCCTGACCAACTCGGCGTAGACCAGAGGTATTGCATGGCGCTGCAAAATGCTGTGGTAGCCCTTTTGGTTCAGGGTGCCAGTCACTCTGTGCAAGTCGCCGACTGGATCCAGCAAAAGAGCACCAGATCATTATGCTTCCTCCTCCATGTTTGACAGTTGGGTGTCACACACTGAGGAACCATCCTTTCACCTACTCGATGGCATACAAAAACCCTGCGTGACAAACCAAAGATTTCAAGTTTTGATTCATCGGTCCATAAGACCTTCCAGTTTTCAGTTGTCCACTGGCGGTGCTTCATGCCCAGACAAGCCTCTTTTTTCTTATTTTCCATCTTAGCATGGCTTTCTTACTGCCACTCGACCTGTCAACCCTGCAGCTCGAAGTCTTCTCTTCACAGTTGAAACTGAGATTTCCTACTTCGCCCAGTGTTAAGCTGTGCTGAAGCTGCTGTCCTGTGAGCCGCCTATCATGCAAGCTGTTGACTCTCAGAAACTTGTCTTCTGATTGTGTTGTGGCTTTGGGTCTGCCAGACCTCTTCCTGTCAGTTTCTTCCAGTTTCCAAGTGTCTTTTGATGGTGTAGGAAACTACTACTCACTGTCACCTTGCTTTCTTTGCAATTTCTCTGAAGGAAAGACCACACTTTTAAGGTTATAATGGTCTGTCTGTCTTCCTTGTTAATTGTCTTTTTCTCAGATTATGATAGCAATATACAACTTCCTGCAGTGCAATATTGTCCAAATAATGCTTCAGAGGTGTAGCAACACAGTCTGTTCCAACACTGCTTTATACAGACAGAGGGTTTGTAACTAATCAACAAAAGCTGGGACACCTGTAGGAATTGTTTGCATCAACTTTCAAGGCTTAATTTACTTCATTGCTGCGAACAGCTGCAGTTGCTAACTCATTACTTTGTCCCTGAAAAGGCCTTTTTAACAACTCTGAAATTTACATTATTTTTCAGTTTTTTGGTAACCTAACTTTTCTTTTTAACTCTGGCAGTTTACTGCTTAGCGTTGTACAATTTCAGGTTATTCACTGGACTTGAACTGCTTAAATTTCAGTTAAAAACTTAAAAATGGGGGTGTTCTAAAACTTGACCGGTAGAGTACACTGTGTATGCAACATAAAACAAACAAAACAGGAAGACAGTGGAAATATTAATATGATAAAAGCAGTAATTAATCTTGTAAATAGTTTGAACACCTTAAAAAGTCGATCACAAATTTATCAGACGGTTGTAGCAGCCACTATTTTAAAAGAAAAATAAAAGGAAGAAGCATTAACAGAGTTTGGGTTAGCTAACATAACTTTGAGAAATCTCCATGCAAAAACTATCCATCCATGCAAATACAATAAAATACAGCTAATTTAGTGGTGTATGAGGAATGATCAGTGATCACAGTTCAATTCCATACTTTATAACTTTGCTCTCAAGCTGCTTGGTCCGCCGCCACTTGCGAATGCAGGACAAACAGTACGCGTGGCTGCAGCTGCTCAGAATGCCAAAGCGCCTTTCGGCAGTGCGTGGTTTCTCATAAACAATCTCCATGCAGATACCACAAACCACCTCATTGCTGCGTTGAACTGCAAATGCGGCCTCCATGTCCTTCTCGTGTGCTGCGAGGCAAGCCTGCCACCCAACGCCACCATGTTAATTAAAGATATCCATTTACATAGCACATTATTGGTGCAAATCATGACAGGCACCAGAATGCCGTCCAGAGAGATCAATCGCCTGTCTCACAAGCAAATTAAGAGATCCAGGGAGTTTTGTACCTTGTGCATTAAAAAAATATATATAACATTTAGCAAAACAGAAATGTTATTGATATTTTATACAGGAAATCCTCCAATATCATAGGGGTGAGGTTCCTGGAAAATGCTGCAATAGTTGAAACCACGATCGTGGAAACCAAGGGCAATGGGAAGAGCGGGGTTCGGATCCTGGACTTTGAGAAGATATCAAGGAAGTTCGACGGTAGTCATAAAAACAACACATTACTTTTGAAATAAATATTTGTATTTAAAAAAAACAAATATATATATGTAAATAAAAGCACATCAACATTTAAATAAACATCTGAATACAGTGCAAATTAAACAATAACATGACTTTTACCATTTCAATTTATTACAACACAGCAAGGTGGGTGAAGGTAAACATATTACGTACTCGCACTGTACTCTGTTGTAAATAGAAAACACAAGACTTATCGTGGGATGATGCTGTTAGAGGGAGGAGAGGGAAGTGGAGCGTGGGAAGGGTGAGCTGGGGAAGGAGTGAGCGGGGAAGGAGCGAGCGGGGAAGGAGATTCGGCGAACGGACTTTGTCCATTGCCTTACATTTGGGCTCATTGAAAACAGCGCGTGAGCAACACCACAATGCTCGTAATGGAAAGTAATCTTTCAGCACGGGACAGGACATGAATCTTTCCTGCTTGGAGAGGAAGCAAGGTATGAGATGACATCATCTTCCAGAATAATCCCGTCTCATAGGTGTTAAAAACCTGTTCCGTAATAAATCCCTTTGCCTCGATTTATTTCATAAGCTGTGCATGAGAATGCGTGTTTGAGAACAGGGGTTCAAATCCAGGTGTCAGAAATTAAGTGTTTTGGCAATAAGGTTCAAATACTGAGTTGCAAAATGAATGAGAAGTAAGTTTGATGGATAATGAAGGTTTGAAGGATAATCAAGGCTTGCGAATGAGGAAGAGTACAACAGGGAAGGTTCTACCGACAATCATTAACCCCGTAATTACGGACCGTGCAGATGCCGCATTTTCTCCTCGAGCCAATGTAACAACTCTATCTTTTCACCCAACGTCATAACCTTTCTCTGCCTTTTCGTACAACTAACTTTGTCCATTGCTTTACATTTGGGCACATTAAAAACAGTGCACGAGAAACTCCACAAGGCTGTAATTGGAGGTAATCGTTCACGTACAGGACGCAAATGATGACATCTCAGCTCAAAAACTGCGATTGGCCGAAATGAAATCCCACGATAACAGAATCGGAACACAATAGGTTTCCTGTGATTGGTAGAAACTAAGCTCTGTCAATATTGATATACTGGTATATCGATATTACTTTAAAAAAACATTAAAGCACAATTCTTTTTTTTTACGCAGTTTCCAAAACTACGCAATGGTCCAATGGTCCATTACGTATTCATATGTGACGTCCACATCATTGACATGGTAATTTTTCAAAGTATTTTCACACGGGGCTTTTTTTGCCCCCCCCCCCTCATGATGAGAACAGTTATTTTACTTCCAAATTAAACTTGAATTAAAAATGATTTTGTTTGAAAGCGACATTAGTGTTGGCAATCGACACGTCGGAATCCATCGCCATACAGGTATGACTATCGCGGAACGCTGTACCGGTATCGCTTTCGCAGATCAATGACTCGGCACAGGGTTTCTAAAGCACATCCAATTCATCTAATGAATTACATTCATCAGATGTCCGTCTGTCCGTCTGTTCACGTTTTTTGCAAAGCCCGCTGGGCCGACAACCACCAAATTTGGCACACAGACTGAGTCCGACCCAGGGGCTGGCCTAAGTGTATTTTCACCCACAACCTCAGCCTTTAAAGACCCCGAAGAACCACAACACTTAAATTTTTTAAATTTTTTTTTACATGCTTGAGAGATTAGAATATATACTTGAGAGAAGACTTTCTACATGCTTGGGAGAAAAGACCCCTTAAGACCCCATAGACATAATACCACTGAATTCCCCGAACACAAAAGGCACTTTAAAACCCCGAATACCCCAAAGACCGTTTGGTCCCCAAAGATGGTTAAGATGCCTAAGACTCTTGAAGACCCCTAAAACCCCAAAGACCCTTTAAGACCCTCAAAAGTCTTTTGAAGACCCTTCAGACCCCTTATAGCCAGAAGACCCTTAAGACCCCAAAAACCCTTAAGACTTTGAAGACCCTTCAGAACTGTAAGACCCAAAAGAGCCTTAACACCCCAATGACTTATAAGACCCTTAAGACCTCAAAGACACTCAAGACCCTTAAGACCCCTTTACCCACGAGTGTTCCCGTAAGACCCCTTTACCCGTTGGTGTTCTGGCTCTCCTGTCTCCTACCGTTTACCCCCCTCACCCCCACCTCATCAATTCTCCTGCCCCATTCTCAGCCCTGCCGGCTCTCCTGCTTCTCCCACTTCTCAGTACCCCCCCCTCTCCCACCCAACCCGGGAGACGCCTGGTAACCCTGCTAGTATAAAATAATAACCAATTGGCAATTGCTTTGAAACCAGCCACAAGTGCAAAGAAAAACGTGATTGCTTGTACAGGTGCTCGGATGCCGAGGGTTAAAAGTTAAAACATACTGTACTGACTTCCTGTTAGGTTTCACTGTTCCTGTTGCATGTTTAGCCGAGACGCCGAGTGCATCACAGATTTTAAATCATGCACGGTATTTAAAGATCGTGAACACGTTTCTTCCATTTGTTGGCGATATACCGGTTTATTTTTTTTTCATATAGATTTTTTTCGGTATACCGGTTATATTCAGAATTTCAATATCGGTATATCAATATGAAAAATTATATCAATATAACCAGTATCTCGATATATTGCCGGACCCTAGTAGAAACCCGCGAAAGTAGAACCCACAATATTGGAGGGTTCACTGTACTTCACTTAGTACTTTTAACAATGTACTTTTTTTTGTAGAAAAATGCACCTTTGATCTGCTCTCATGGTTTAGGGATCAAACAAGAAAAGTCGTCTTGCTAAATGTCAAAAGAAAATTTCCAAATCCATAAAAAGCTTCAAAAAGGGTATGATACTGTCAATTCAAGAACGAAAACTTCGTATCTGCTTCCTGAAGTCAAGAAAGTAAAGCCATAAACATCACTGCTGCACTTACTTTAGCAACCGGTGGGGCGTACAATCTCAGGAGATTTCTTACCCGTTGGTGTTCAGATCGCTGATCCTTGTCACAAGGATGCAGAACCTGTAGGCCACACATGTCACAGTAATCCCCATGCAGATAGACACAGTGATCTCCGTAACGACATTCCCCGCATGCTGCATAAGGACAGAGCTGCTGTGAGGCACCAGCAGGAGGGGTCGTCGGCTCTAGCCCTTCTTGCGCCACCGTTGAGTACAATGAAGGAACTAGCACCAAAGAAAGAGATTTTAATTTTTTGTGTAATTGTCCAATAAACAATCACAGTGATATTAGTACAAACAGCATTTCAAATATTTTCATTCAACTGGATACCAAACGAGAGCTTCTATTTACAGACTGTCATGGAGTTCAAGCATTATAGTAATCTGAAAAATGTTGAGAAAAGCACTGCACAGAATACATGGAGTGCTTACGATAAAGAAAAATATATAGATACATAAAAAAGATACAATTGATTGTACAGCAAGTGTGTGAGGGCATTTGAAAGGTTTGGCATTTTAAGTACTGTTCAGAGAAACAAGATAAGCTTTCAATTGTATTTCTCAATGTAATCAGCCTTCATCTCAATGCACTGAGCCTACATGTCCTCGAAACCTCAAATACCATGATAAAATAAATCCGAGTGCTCCTTTTAACCACTTGTCATTGGTGCACTTCAAGGAATCATCATCTTGAAACCTTCAACAAACAGCTCAGATGTCAGAACAAACACTGGTCACTCAGGGCCAAATCTGGGCTGTAGGGTGGGTGATTCAATTATTTGAACCCACACTAGTAAATGACAGCCTGTGCAACTCTATGGGCTTGTGAAATGGTGCATTGTCGTGGAGCAGCAGACGGACGACATATCGACAACTCATGGCATTTTTCCACAGATGGCTTCACGCAGCCGAGTCAGTACAATATTGACCAGCAATCATAGTTTTGTATAGCATGCAATTTATCTCATGGACCCAGTGGAAAGTTTGCATTCCATCACGAGTAACAAGACATGACGAAACTTCACTGGATCAGCGTTTCTAGTGGTGATTTATATTCACTGAGGTTTTGAAGCATCTATCTCCCCACAATTCCTTTGCCACCTATCTCCCATTCCATTTTTCAATTTGACCACGAGCACACAACTGTTGAATAAATTGATGGACCCCCGTTTGCATCTGGCATGCATGCAGTAGGAGACAGACAGACAGACACAGATATGCCAGTCTACTCTTTCTCTGCACACACCTCGTGAAAAGTTTTAGAAATTGGATGTTCTACATGAAACAACTTTAATAGGAAAAACAGAAATTATTTTAATATGTGAACTAGTGAAAATCCCTTTGAGCATTGCACACTTCTCCTTTTGTAGTGTCTGGTAATGCGATGTGGAGATCTCTGCCTTTTTCAGCAATACTAACAAGGGGGGGGGGGGGGCATAAATAAACAATAAACATACCATATATAATTTGAGATTGTTCTGTTTGACTTCCATGCACTGCTGAGCTGCAGGACAGAATTAATTCAAAACCGATGGTTATACTTGGATGTGGCCAGGAAGGTTTTAAATGGTAAAAATAATCATAGCCTTGGGAGGGAGTGGGGGGGGGGGGGGTTTGAAGGTGGGCGAAGGACACGGAATCTCTCTATATAAACGTGTATAGTATAGCACGACCTCATGGGAGTTGGTGTCCTGAACTGATGGATGAAATGAATTGACAACTGGTGGTTGGCAGATCCTAATCAGACTTGAAGAAAATGAGAATGGCCTTCAGGGAGGGAATAATCCACCTGGTATTGTCTACATGCGGCACCAGTACACACCGACTCGACATCACCGAAGCAATTTGGGATGTGTACTAATGTTACCTGTGAAAAAGCATGGCCATCCAAAGTTCCCATAACAAAAAGAAAAAAAAAACCATGATGGCAGACGGTACTGTTATGTTTATAGTCAGGGAGAACGGGGGAAGGAAGGTGGGTCAGAATCAGAAGTAAGGTTTTAGCACAGACCATGTGCTCGTGTATGGTTCAGCATCATTTCTTAGATTAATCTATGTTTAGAGTGAAGTTGTCTTATGCATATACCACTCGGCAGGGAGATACTAAGTACAAATTAGTGCTAGATAGGGTAAGGATGTCTCATCTGGGGTTCCTCACTGTCTGAACTGGATTGGAGCTAGACCGGGGCAGCATTACAAAATGGTAGCTCGACCCCAACATGGCCGATCCGCATGTGTAATGTGCACCTTGGGGATGCATCACAGCCAATGATTGGCCATCCTGACAGGTTCTGGCACCTGTCTTGTGATTGGTGGAGGGGAGGTGCCTTGCAAGGGAAAAGGAACGACCAGTTCCCTTCTCTCTTCTTCTTCAGGGCTGCTCGTCATAGTTCTTGGGATATTTGCAAGTTCCTGACAGCTCCCCTGCCTCTCTATTGGTCATTCTGTGCTGCACTCCTAAAGTTCCTCGTTCTCAGTGTGAATGAACCAGCCCCAACTGTGCTTCCTCAGTGTAGTGCCTACTTGCACTTTTTTCAAATAATGCTCCATTTCTCCAGAAAATTGTTGAAATTGAAGAATCTGTTGTTTCCACATATGTATTGTTATGTTTGTGGGGTAGATGGGGGAATTTCAGAGGAGAGATATGATTGTAGAGTTGCTTGGCCCATGGACGTGTAGGAGACATATCAATGTAAATTAAGTAGGGAAACTGTGAGCTTAAGTGTGACTTGTCAACACACATGGGGTGCTGTGGTGTTAATTCGATAGGGAATAAGGATAATTCCCCCCAGTATATAATTGCCCTCCTGTGACTTCTCTCAATATTTTTGTATTACAAACCAGCAATGATAGAATTATGTTTTTATAACCACAACCATTACAACCAAGCTGCATGACCAAGTAGGAAGAAGCCCCGCCTCCAAGGGTGACGGCGGGTGAAGTCACGCCCCCGAGGCTGATGATTGATGAGCGTGACATGAGTAGGAAGAGGAAGAGCGCGTAGGAGGCAGGCAATCAGAGAGGACGGGGAAGCAGCTCATAGTGAGGAGCGAACGCACAAATGGAGTTTGGTGTGAGGGAGGCGATCAGAGAAAACAGAGTGCGTCTCGGCAAGAGAAAGGAGAGGCAGGATCGGCGGTCGAAAGAGCAGGGCATTGCGGCTGGCTTTCCTTCGACGCATGAAGAGGACGGCATGATTCTCGTGCTCGTGCTGAGGCGAATTGGTTCGCGTGGTGGAGCAGGACACTGGCCATCGACATTTGGTTGGCCGTAGGAGACGGACCTCGAGGCCTTGTGTATAGACAAAGGGAGCGGCGCCATTCTGCAGAGAGCGGAATCGACAGGAGTGGTCAACAAAGAGGTGACACCACGGTTCGGGAGTCCTGACGTCGAACATTGCCTCACGGATTGCTCGGCGCCATTTTTGGGGCGTGGTTACCCGCATGCTGACAACACGGTTTGATCGTCAAGTCCTAAAAGATTACCTGGACTCAGCTAAGTGAAGGAACGAAAAGGGATTTCTTCATCTTATATGACCCCTTGTCTGTGCGTGTGTCTGAGTGTGGGGGCGCCTCAAATAGGAATTTAGGCTGTGGACTACCTCACGTTTTTCTTTCATTTTTATAATTGGAATTATTGTCATTGTAAATATTTGATTACTTTTATTAAATTATCCATTACATTTAATATAATTTGCTTGTGTGTGTATCTGTTGTGGGTTTGAGAATAAAACCCCTGTGCTATGCTACCGCCCTGGTGAAGTGACAAGCATTTCTTTCGCGTGCGCACATTAATCTCCGGCAGTCTCGGCTGTGGGCCTCCAAAGGAGAACTGTTTGGCCATCCGTCCAGGAATGGGCAAAACCCCTCTGAAAATTGTTCCAGAAAAATGAAAAAATATTTTGGTATCCACATTTGTATTTCTTTGGTTTGCAGTGGAACAAAACAAAAAAAATTACCCCCGTGTGGGGGTGACGGTCATCTCTATAATACCACAAGTTCTCAATGTTCAGTTCAGGAAACCGTGAAACAGTCCAAACTAACCGTTTAGATTGAAATAGTTCACAGAGATACACTAGGATAATACTGCTAATGACATAATTAATAAATATGTATTGTTCATTTAGTACCCGGATTAACACATCAGAATCACCAGTAAGTGCAATACGTGGTTTTCCGGTCCGTCCACTCTCTGGGGACATTTCACTTCCGTTGTAGAAAAAAAACGAAAAAAATAGGCTTACTCTCGGAGATTTATATAATCCTGCAGATTATTCTTCACTGATTATAATGCAACTTCAGAATGAAAATTGGTCAAGTATTTATAGAGATATTGAAGTTTGAAAAATCGTTAGAGCTAGCAAATTCATTAATTATTAATTCCACAGAAGTTTCGTGACACTGCACAAAGTAACATGTCAGGTATGAAAAAACATTTTGTATGCCAGATTCATTAATTATTAATTCATTAATTATGGAATGTACTCATTGATATATTAATCAGAAAGCCCGAAGCATGTAGCATAATTTATCACTTATCCCCTCATCCGGGATCCGTGGCCTCGCCCCACAGCCTGCAGCCCTATGCCGCCGGTGATTATGTTAGATATCGCACGATCGAGAGGAGCCTGCGAATTATCCCTGCTGATGCACTGAATTGATGCAATCGTTCGGCCAGAATATTCGTTGTCAAGATGTGTGTGATTAAATCACCAATACAGTCACTGAATTTATACCACCGACATACTTCTTAACAATCACCTTCGCCCCAGAAACCACAGTCAATCTGAACCACGCTGCACTGCTCAGACGCCATGACCGGACTACTGCGCAGTTCTGCTGCGCAGTTTGGTTAAAGATGACTCGGCATTTTGGCGCGCGCGCACGACATTATATTTTGAAAATAAATGCCGACGTTTACATTTCGGGTTTTGAAACTTTTGCACCTTCGGCGGAAAATGTATAAATATAAAAGGCTAAAAATGTGTTTTATATTTATATTTCATTTCTCCTTCCTTCCTTCTTTGCGAATCGCATCGGCTTTTGGCCATCTTCCAGATCACGTGACGATCAAACGGGAAGGAAATTCAAAAATCTGTCCGGTTAGATACAAGATAATATTATTTACTATCATAATCATTAAACAGTTGCCGAATATCTTGTAAAATGGCAGACTAGATAGGTTTTGAAAATGGCGATTTTTATAACTTACGTGACCTCGTGACCTCGTCCCTGACCTTGAACCCGGACAAAAGTTATATCGTTGTGCAACACTCATCGACCTCTACCACATACTAAGTTTCATCAAGATCGGAAAGAAAAATTGTTGACGGACGTACGGATGGACGTACGGACGGACATACGGACGGACGTACGGACGAGATGACCTAAAAGATTGAAAATATTACAAAATCTTAGCTTATTTCACACAGAAATCCTAAAATGGCCCGGACATTATTATTGGCACCTTTTAGAAGTTGTTGGAAATAATTTGATTTCAAGCAGGTGATTCTCCTTTACTTTGAAATTTAACTCACCTATGGGGAGTTGCAGGTGCCTGCAATACAAAAATTAGTCATTCAACCAGTTTGAACAGAGAAAAGGCGTCATTCTGCTGTTTTGTATCACTGTGTGTAGTGCAATGAGCATGGCGAAAAGAAAGAAAACCAGAGAATTGTCTGAGGTCAGACAAGATTGTAACCAAGCATGAACAATCTCAAGGCTACAAGTCCATCTCTAGAGAACTTGATGTTCCTGTGTCCACCATGACGCCAAATTATCAGGAAGTTTAAGGCCCATGGCACTGTAGCCAACCTCCCTGGACGTGGCAGCAGAGAAAACTTGATAAAGATTGCAGCGAAGGATTTCGAATCGTGGAGAAAGCACCTCGACCAACTACCAAACAGATTCAAGCTGACCTTCAGACACAAGGCACGACAGTTCAACTCGATGAAAGGGGGTTTATGGTAGAGACCCAGGAGGACCACTGAGGAGGAGGGGAGAGGGAGAGGGAGAGGGAGAGGGAGAGGGAGAGGGAGAGGAGAGGAGAAGGGGAGAGGGAGAGGAAAACCTGCACTGGAGTTTGCCCAAAACACACCTGAACAAGCCAAAATCCTTCTGGGAGAATGTCTTGTGGACAGATGAGACCAAATTAGAGCTTTGTGGAAAAGAATATCATCTCTATGTTTCCAGAAAATAAAATGAAGCCTTCAAAGAAAAGAACACCTTCCCTGCAGTCAAACATGGAGGAGGTTCAGTGATGTTTTGGAGTTGCTGTGCTGCCTCTGGCACTGGGTGCCTTGAATGTGTGCATGGCATCATTAAATCAGGAGATTACCAAGGCATTTTGGAGCACAATGTTCAACCCAGTGTCAGGAAGCTGGGTCTCTGTCGAAGGTCATGGGTCTTGCAGCAGGACAATGACCCCAAACACACTGCAAAAAGCACCCAGAAATGGTTCAAGACAAAACGCTGGACTGTTCTGAAGTGGCCAGCAATGAGTCCAGATCTAAATCCCATTGAACACCTGTGGCGAGATCTGAAAACAGCAGTTGGGAGAAGGCACCCTTCAAATCTGGGAGTACTGGAGCAGTTTGCACAAGAAGAGTGAGCCAAACTGCCAGTAGAGAGGTGTAGGAAGCTCATTCATGGCTAAAGAAAGCGCTTAACTGCAGTTGTTTTGCCCAAAGGTTGTGCTACCAAATATTAAGTCGAGGGTGTCAATGCCATTTCCTTTTATTTTCTGATTTAAAAGGATATATCAAGTTCTGAATCAAAAACAAAGATGCTGTGATATGAAGTGAAATAAAGAATTGTGGAGACCAAATACTTTTGCCAATTTCAACATATTGTTATGTTTGTGGGGGTAGACGAAGAGATTTCATCGGAGATATTGGATTGTGTAGAGTTGCCTGGCCCGTGGAGGTATAGGAGACATCTTGATGTAATTAAGTAGAGAGACTGTGAGCTTCAGTGTTACGTGTCACCAGATGGGGGATGGTGTGGTGTTAATTAGGTAGGGATCGGGGATAACTTCCCCAGCAGCCCCCCCCCCCATGACTTTTCCCTATGTTTTTATAACCAAAATTGGCAATAAAGGTGGGGAACAAATCCCTAAAACGACAACAAACGGGCAGAAGCCTCGCCTTCCCGGGTTTTGTGTGAGCAGGCCATGCCCTGGAGGTGGAGGATTGATGGGCATGACGAAAGAGGCATGGAGAGAAAGAGGGCGTGGGAGGTAGATCAGATCAGATTGGAAGGTAAGGGACGCACGTGGTTGTGAGAGGATGTTAGTCAGAAGACACGGAAGATCTCGCTTTTGCTCTCGGCACAACGAAGGCTGCACGATTCTCACGTATGTGCTGTGTGAATTGGCTCGCGTGCTGAGCAGGACGTTGGCCGTTGACGGTTCGGCTGAGCCGTGAAGTGTGTACGTTTGAGGAGGAAAGGAGAGCGTGCTTTGTGGCCTGATCATGGGGACTAAGAAATAGTCTTGACATGTGGGCCATTGTTGTGAACAGAACGGGTGCAAGAGAGGAACGGTCAGGGTATTTGCTCGTGAAAAGAAGCTGCACGGAGTCTCTGAGTCTTGGTGTTAATTACCGCTCACAAATTGCCTGAAGTACATTCTTCCCGCGGCGAAAAGGCGGCTTGGCACCATTTTGTTGGGCGCGTCTACGAATTGCCTCGATTCAAAGCTCCCTCAACACCATCTCTGGGCACACAGCTAAGTGCCGGGACAAAGGAGGGATTATTCTTTGGTTCATTTTCCCCTTGTCTGTATTTAAGTCTGCGTGGAGGCGCCTCAATTAGATTTAGATTTAGTTTACCTCACTTTTTCCTTTCATTATTTTAATTTGAATTGTCATTGTACATATTTGATTATTGGTATTAAATTATCATTGAGTAAATTCAATTTGCTTGTGTTCGTGTATTTGTGCAGTTCTGGTGCAGCACTTAACTGTTTTCCCACGCGCAAGCATTAATCTCTGAGAGTCTCGGCTGTGGGCCTCCAAGGGAGAAGTTTGGCCATCCGTCCAGGTTGGGGTTAAAGCCCCTGGACACGACAATATTATTTGAGAAAATTGAGTTATTTGAAAAAAGTGCAAGGGTGCCAATATTTTTGGCCATGTATGTATGTAGTGTGTGTAGTGTATGTATGTATGTATGTATATTAGCAGGATATGTTTACACATTGGAAGCAATAACGAACCATGTTTCCCCATTGTCTCGGGTCCCTCACCTGCGTTTATCTTCTTCATTTATTTATATTTTCATTTACGGATGTTTTCCGATGGTTGTGTGATTTTTTTTCCCGGTGTATTGGCTTCAATATCAATCGGCATGCAAAATTTCAGCTTTCTACATCACCCTTATTGACGCAAGACATTTCAGCTCTTCATTTTTAATTGACTTGTAAAAATTTCTCAAAACATTTTTTCACTTTGTCATTATGAGGTATTTTGTGTAGATCGGTGACAAAAAAAGTATATTAATCCATTTAAAATTCAGGCTGCAACACAACAAGATGTGACAAAAGTAGAGGGTTGTGAATACTTTATGAAGGCACTGTATATAGTGTCGGACCCTATTCGCGGATTCGCTACATGCAGTTTATAAAATGCGACCTGCTTCGACATTTGCGGCTTTGTTTTGAGTTTTCATTGGTGTTTTCCCAGCTTTTTGCTTGAGTATTCACGGTTTTTCGCAGTTTTTTTCATGGGATTTTTGATTTTCCCTCATGAATCATGAACTGTCGGGAAGCTATATTCCCCTCCGCCCCCCCCACCCCGTTTTCCATTGAAAAAAAATGCCCCGCCATTCACAGATTCACTATTCGTGGCATTTTCCAGGAAAGTATCCCCCGCGAACAGCATTGTCCAACTGTATTTGTATTTTCTTGTGTAAATATGGAGGAGTGAACACAGCCTTGCTTAAATAAATACGCTTAATTTCAAGAATCGCTAATAAATCAACATTTTCAAATTTCACTCCAGATTGACACTTATTTAGTCGAACACTTCCGATCCTCAAATCCGAACACAGATTTTGATTATATACTTTAATTCGTCCATGAGAGTACATTATGGTTCCAAGGCAAGGCATTTTTGAGCAGGCTGAAACAAAACGGCAGCTTAAAAACCCTGCGAAGGGAAAAGCGGGCTGATGAAGGTGAAAATCACAAGCCCGTTTTTGTTTTTTCATGATGAACACCCCGTTAATTATCTTCAAAAGGGTTGTTTGCATTTAACCCAAATACCCAGTTTTCATTCATGCTCTCCCTTGGAGTTCCTTTAGTATGCATGCAAACTCTTGGGCCACTGGACTTCATGGTTTTGGAGTTATAGATGGACACACGTGCACGCACACATACTATTATTGATTGCTGAAGTCTATCTTTCGTGTGGGATCTTCGTTTATGTTGTCCTGTCTATCAATACATTATTCTTATTGCTTAAGAGTATGTGTCTGCCTCATTGCTCATCTTGCTACACTGAGATAAAAACTTTTTGTCCATTGACAAATCCTATAGGGTGCAGATTAAAGTTAATTGTAATCGTGATTATGCGTGCACTGGTCGTGACAATGTGTGATGTTCACACTGCTCAGGGTACTCTGGCTATCCACAAAGTGACTGTTTCAGTGGTAACAACTCCACGGCTGACTGTGATAATTCACAGTTGCGACGTAGGGTCATAAACACGACAATACTTTTATAAAATGAACTTGAAAGTACAAGGTAACTTAATTTGTACATACCATGAGCAGAGCAAGGTCTTCCAGGAACAAACTCCTTAGCGTTTTAATATTGGTCTTCATCTTGGGATCACACCCAGAACATGGTGGGTGACAGCATCTCAGCCAGCTGCTTTTTTCTTGCCAAGGGGTACGTTTGTGTGTGTGTGTGTGTGTGTGTGTGTGTGTGTGTGTGTGTGTCGGAGTGGGGGGGGGTGTTTAGATATCACCTTAGAACAGATAGGAATGTGTAGAGTTAGCCCATCTCGATGTAGTAAATGGGGGCATGTCAGTTTAAGGAATGTCTTGTTTGAATGTGCATCATACAGGGGGTGATGCGTGGTAATAATTAGTTTGGGATTATGGTGAATGGAAATTGTGTGTACAACCTCGATGTAAACCTCCATCAGGGGTACCAGGAGACTTGGCAAGAGAGGAAGTGGGGGGAGTAGAGTTTTGTCCCCTTCCGAGGGGCGGAGCTATGGAGAGCATCGGAGGGGCGAAGCTTTGCCCAGGGAGAAGAGGGAGGAGCTGGCAAGGGTGAGGACTGAGGAGGGATCGTGTGAGTGAGGAAAAGGAGAAGGGAAAAGTTTGAGAGTTCTGAGGAGGACAGGACGGAGAGAAAGAGTTCTGAGGAGAACAGGACTGTGAAGTTTGAGGAGAAGAGGGCTGGGAGAGCTTGCTTGTGAGGAGAGCTTTCTTTGAGGAGTTTTTCCTGCCTACCTGCCTCTGCCCGTTTCGTTTGTCTGCTGCCTGCTCAACGTCATGCCCATCTTCCTCCTCATCGCCTGCTCGTGGCTGACCCACACCCATCCTTCCATCAGCAACCATCATAGCTGAGTCCACCAGTTTTGTCCCTTTCCCATCTGTGATTAAATCTGGTGTGTGGCACCTTAGGTTTAATTCACATTGTATATAATTATTTACTCCCTCCCAACCCACCGTCAAATTCCTTTCGTCAGGTCAATCTTCCTCTGGTTCATTTTTTTTGCTTGTGGTTTGGGAAACAAACCTGTTCGTTTCAACAAAAGCTTTAAGGTTCTCATGTCTCTCCTCACAAACCGTGCACACGTAGTTCGCCATAATTCAGAACGTCTCCACAGGAGTAAAAACTGTTTGGTACATCACGGGATTTTAACCTCTCACCACAACGAGATCGACGTTAGTTGAGCTGGAGATGCCACAACACTTTTATAAAATGAATGTGAAAGAAGTACAAGGTGACAATTTATACATACCATGAGCAGAGTAAGGTATTCCGGGAACAAATTCCTGAGCATTTGCCCAATCAGCACGAACATTGTTCTTCACCTTGGGCTCACTCCCAGAACGTGGTGGGTGCAACACAGCATCTCCACCAGCTGCTTTTTTCTTGCCAAGGGGTACAGGTTTTGATAATTTGGGGTTATCAGTTGGTAGCTGAACGGGTTGAGATAAGGGCTTTGTGCTGGCAGACGTGGATTGCGGTTTTGCATGTCCTGATGCCTTAACGTGATCATATCTGAAAAGCAGTAACGATGATACCATCAGTAAGCACCAGAAAAGAAAAATGCGCATTATGTGTAACAATGGTCATCTCAAAATCTCTCCGAGTAGCTGGCAAACCTGCATCCATCTGCATAAGCACAGCAACCTCGTTGGTAGAAGCGGCATGCCATTGCTGGTTTGCTGTTACTCAGATCGTGTGAATATGGGCAGCTGCGGCCTTCGCGACACACTCCGTGCATGAAGTACCTATAAACAATGAAGTACAACAAAAACAGCAGGTACAGAGTTAACAATGT
Organism: Eptatretus atami; assembly: GCA_035128595.1. Classification (NCBI taxonomy): domain Eukaryota; kingdom Metazoa; phylum Chordata; class Myxini; order Myxiniformes; family Myxinidae; genus Eptatretus; species Eptatretus atami. Next base: position 123,520,984 of record CM068954.1, on the reverse strand, counting down.
GGAATGGGGCGATAGCCAAGCAACAATGCCACCCCCCTCACACACCAGAATTATCAAACAAATAAATTTCCAACCTCCCAACCCCAACACACTCTCACAAAGAGTGCAGAATTAATGCAGCTAATATTCCACTTATGGTGTCGAAAGAGACCAAAATGCTTGAAAAATGGAGGAAAACCAACAGCAAATACAGCATAATTACAATAACAAAACAGATGGAAGAACATTTTCTAATGGGTGTTTTCTTTCCCAAAGGCGTTTCATTTTTAATATGCAGGTCAAGATTCCAAATTTATGAAGTATTTAAATGCCAAAAAAAAAAAATCAGTGCCAGGGTAAGGGAGAGATTTTTTTTATTTTGCCTTGAAAGAACAAGTATAGCCAGCACGTAGAAAACTATACTGAGATACCCATGTGCACTTATTCACTTTTATTACCTCCGCCACCGAAAGTGAAGGATGTTATGTTTTCACCCCTTTCTGTCTGTTCGATTGTTACTTGCAAAATGAAAGATTTTTCAAGTATATTAGTTAATCGATTTTGTTTATTCTATCTGTCTGTCTGTCTGCTCATCGCCGACAGGTCACAATTCGTAAACTGATCGTCATGAAACTTTACCAAGTTGTAGAGGTAGTCCCAACTGAGAAGCCTATTGATTTTGAGATCAAATGTCAAAGATCATCTCGGTCAAATTTCTAAAATCGTCATTTTTCATCCGATGGACTTGAAATTTGAACAAGATTTGCATATTGCGTCAATTAATTTGGAAACCAACTATTTTTGAGGTCAAAAGGTCAAAGATCAACAAAGTCAAACTTCTAAAAGCATAAATTTCAATCTGAAAAATAATCAATTTTCATCTGATTGACCTGAGCTTTGATTAAGATTGACAATTTTAATCTCAATGAAATGGACAATTTGATGTATCCATGGCAACCTTTGGAGAGGGTGGTGGATTTTGCAAGTATCGTGCTCTGCACGACGTCTTTTTCTTGTTACTTGCAAAATCGAAGATTTTTCAAGTATATTGGTGAGTCGATTTTGTTATCCAGTCTGTTTGACTGTCGGTTTATCGCCTACAGGTCACAATTTTAAACTGATCTTCATGAAACTTCACCACATGGTAGAGTTTGTCATGAGGAAGAAGCTTAT
>CM068954.1:123501405-123519807 GCA_035128595.1 Eptatretus atami | reverse complement strand
ATTCTTGTGGACAGATGAGACCAAAATTAGAGCTTGTGGAAAAGAATATCATCTCTATGTTTCCAGAAAATAAAATGAAGCCTTTACAAAGAAAAGAACACCCCTCCTGCAGTTCAAACATGGAGAGAGGTTCAGTGATGTTTTGGAGTTGCTGTCTGCCTCTCTGGGTTGCCTTGAATGTGTGCATGGCATCATTAAATCGGAGATTACCAAGGCATTTTGGAGCACAATGTTCAACCCAGTGTCAGGAAGCTGGGGTCTCTGTCGAAGGTCATGGGTCTTGCAGCAGGACAATGACCCCAAACACACTGCAAAAAAGCACCCAGAAATGGTTCAAGACAAAACGCTGGACTGTTCTGAAGTGGCCAGCAATGAGTCCAGATCTAAATCCCATTGAACACCTGTGGCGAGATCTGAAACAGCAGTTGGGAGAAGATCCCTTCAAATCTGGGAGTACTGGAGCAGTTTGCACAAGAAAGAGTGAGCCAAACTGCCAGTAGAGAGGTGTAGGAAGCTCATTCATGGCTAAAGAAAGCGCTTAACTGCAGTTTTTTGCCCAAAGGTTGTGCTACCAAATATTAAGTCCGAGGGTGTCAAGCCATTTCCTTTATTTTCTGATTTAAAAGGATATATCAAGTTCTGAATCAAAAACAAAGTCTGTGAATGAAGTGAAATAAAGAATTGTGGAGACCAAATACTTTTGCCAATTTCAACATATTGTTATGTTTGTGGGGTAGACGAAGAGATTTCATCGGAGATATTGGATTGTGTAGAGTTGCCTGGCCCGTGGAGGTAGTAGGAGACATCTTGATGTAATTAAGTAGAGAGACTGTGGAGCTTCAGTGTTACGTGTCACCAGATGGGGGATGGTGTGGTGTTAATTAGGTAGGGATCGGGGATAACTTCTGCAGCAGCCCCCCCCCCCATGACTTTTCCCTATGTTTTTATAACCAAAATTGGCAATAAAGGTGGGGAACAAATCCCTAAAACGACAACAAACGGCAGAAGCCTCGCCTTCCCGGGTTTGTTGTGAGCAGGCCATGCCCTGGAGGTGGAGGATTGATGGGCATGACGAAAGAGGCATGGAGAGAAAAGAGGCGTGGGAGGTAGATCAGATCAGATTGGAAGGTAAGGGACCACGTGGTGTGAGAGGATGTTAGTCAGAAGACACGGAAGATCTCGCTTGTTGCTCTCGGCACAACGAAGCTGCACGATTCTCACGTATGTGCTGTGTGTGAATTGGCTCGCGTTGCTGAGCAGGACGTTGGCCGTTGACGGTTCGGCTGAGCCGTGAAGTGTGTACGTTTGAGGAGGAAAAGGAGAGCGTGCTTTGTGGCCTGATCATGGGACTAAGAAATAGTCTTGACATGTGGGCCATTTGTTGTGAACAGAAGCGGTGCAAGAGAGGAACGGTCAGGGTATTTGCTCGTGAAAAGAAGCTGCACGGAGTCTCTGAGTCTTGGTGTTAATTACCGCTCACAAATTGCCTGAAAGTACATTCTTCCCGCGGCGAAAAGGCGGCTTGGCACCAATTTTGTTGGGCGCGTCTACGAATTGCCTCGATTCAAAGCTCCCTCAACACCATCTCTGGGCACACAGCTAAGTGCCGGGACAAAGGAGGGATTATTCTTTGGTTCATTTTCCCCTTGTCTGTATTTAAGTCTGGTGGAGGCCGCCTCAATTAGATTTAGATTTAGTTTACCTCACTTTTTCCTTTCATTATTTTAATTTGAATTGTCATTGTACATATTTGATTATTGGTATTAAATTATCATTGAGTAAATTCAATTTGCTTGTGTTCGTGTATTTGTGCCAGTTCTGGTGCAGCACTTAACTGTTTTCCCACGCGCAAGCATTAATCTCTGAGAGTCTCGGCTGTGGGCCTCCAAGGGAGAAGTTTGGCCATCCGTCCAGGTTGGGTTAAAGCCCCTGGACACGACAATATTATTTGAGAAAATTGAGTTATTTGAAAAAAGTGCAAGGGTGCCAATATTTTTGGCCATGTATGTATGTAGTGTGTGTAGTGTATGTATGTATGTATGTATATTAGCAGGATATGTTTACACATTGGAAGCAATAACGAACCATGTTTCCCCATTGTCTCGGGTCCCTCACCTGCGTTATCTTCTTCATTTATTTTATTTCATTTACGATGTTTTCCGATGGTGTGTGATTTTTTTTCCCGGTGTATTGGCTTCAATATCAATCGCATGCAAAATTTCAGCTTTCTACATCACCCTTATGACGCAAGACATTTCAGCTCTTCATTTTTAATTGACTTGTAAAAATTTCTCAAAACATTTTTTCACTTTGTCATTATGAGGTATTTTGTGTAGAGCGGTGACAAAAAAAGTATATTAATCCATTTAAAATTCAGGCTGCAAACACAACAAGATGTGACAAAAGTAGAGGGTTGTGAATACTTTATGAAGGCACTGTATATAGTGTCGGACCCTATTCGCGGATTCGCTACATGCAGTTTATAAAATGCGACCTGCTTCGACATTTGCGGCTTTGTTTTGAGTTTTCATTGTGTTTTCCCAGCTTTTTGCTTAGTATTCACGGTTTTTTCGCAGTTTTTTTCATGGGATTTTTGATTTCCTCATGAATCATGACTGTCGGGAAGCTATATTCCCCTCCGCCCCCACCCCGTTTTCCATTGAAAAAAAATGCCCCGCCATTCACAGATTCACTATTCGTGGCATTTTCAGGAAAGTATCCCCCGGCGAACAGCATTGTCCAACTGTATTTGTATTTTCTTGTGTAAATATGGAGGAGTGAACACAGCCTTGCTTAAATAAATACGCTTAATTTCAAGAATCGCTAATAAATCAACATTTTCAAATTCACTCCAGATTGACACTTATTTAGTCGAACACTTCCGATCCTCAAATCCGAACACAGATTTTGATTATATACTTTAATTCGTCCATGAGAGTACATTATGGTTCCAAGGCAAGGCATTTTTGAGCAGGCTGAAACAAAACGGCAGCTTAAAAACCCTGCGAAGGGAAAAGCGGGCTGATGAAGGTGAAAATCACAAGCCCGTTTTTGTTTTTTCATGATGAACACCCCGTTAATTATCTTCAAAAGGGTTGTTTGCATTTAACCCAAATACCCAGTTTTCATTCATGCTCTCCCTTGGAGTTCCTTTAGTATGCATGCAAACTCTTGGGCCACTGGACTTCATGGTTTTGGAGTTATAGATGGACACACGTGCACGCACACATACTATTATTGATTGCTGAAGTCTATCTTTCGTGTTGGATCTTCGTTTATGTTGTCCTGTCTATCAATACATTATTCTTATTGCTTAAGAGTATGTGTCTGCCTCATTGCTCATCTTGCTACACTGAGATAAAAACTTTTTGTCCATTGACAAATCCTATAGGGTGCAGATTAAAGTTAATTGTAATCGTGATTATGCGTGCACTGGTCGTGACAATGTGTGATGTTCACACTGCTCAGGTACTCTGGCTATCCACAAAGTGACTGTTCAGTGGTAACAACTCCACGGCTGACTGTGATATTCACAGTTGCGACGTTAGGGTCATAAACACGACAATACTTTTATAAAATGAACTTGAAAGTACAAGGTAACTTAATTTGTACATACCATGAGCAGAGCAAGGTCTTCCAGGAACAAAACTCCTTAGCTTTTAATATTGGTCTTCATCTTGGGATCACACCCAGAACATGGTGGTGACAGCATCTCAGCCAGCTGCTTTTTTCTTGCCAAGGGTACGTTTGTGTGTGTGTGTGTGTGTGTGTGTGTGTGTGTGTGTGTGTGTCGGAGTGGGGGGGGGTGTTTAGATATCACCTTAGAACAGATAGGAATGTGTAGAGTTAGCCCATCTCGATGTAGTAAATAGGGGCATGTCAGCTTAAGGAATGTCTTGTTTGAATGTGCATCATAACAGGGGGTGATGCGTGGTAATAATTAGTTTGGATTATGGTGAATGGAAATTGTGTGTACAACCTCGATGTAAACCTCCATCAGGGGTACAGGAGACTTGGCAAGAGAGGAAGTGGGGGGAGTAGAGTTTTGTCCCCTTCCGAGGGGCGGAGCTATGGAGAGCATCGGAGGGCGAAGCTTTGCCCAGGGGAGAAGAGGGAGGAGCTGGCAAGGGTGAGGACTGAGGAGGATCGTGTGAGTGAGGAAAAGGAGAAGGGAAAAGTTGAGAGTTCTGAGGAGGACAGGACGGAGAGAAAGAGTTCTGAGGAGAACAGGACTGTGAAGTTTGAGGAGAAGAGGGCTGGGAGAGCTTGCTTGTGAGGAGAGCTTTCTTGAGGATTTTTCCTGCCTACCTGCCTCTGCCCGTTTCGTTTGTCTGCTGCCTGCTCAACGTCATGCCCATCTTCCTCCTCATCGCCTGCTCGTGGCTGACCCACACCCATCCTTCCATCAGCAACCATCAATAGCTGAGTCCACCAGTTTTGTCCCTTTCCCATCTGTGATTAAATCTGGTGTGTGGCACCTTAGGTTTAATTCACATTGTATATAATTATTTACTCCCTCCCACCACCGTCAAATTCCTTTCGTCAGGTCAATCTTCCTCTGGTTCATTTTTTTGCTTGTGGTTTGGGAAACAAACCTGTTCGTTTCAACAAAAGCTTTAAGGTTCTCATGTCTCTCCTCACAAACGTGCACACGTAGTTCGCCATAATTCAGAACGTCTCCACAGGAGTAAAAACTGTTTGGTACATCACGGGATTTTAACCTCTCACCACACGAGATCGACGTTAGTTAGCTGGAGATGCCACAACACTTTTATAAAATGAATGTGAAAGAAGTACAAGGTGACAATTTATACATACCATGAGAGAGTAAGGTATTCCGGGAACAAATTCCTGAGCATTTGCCCAATCAGCACGAACATTGTTCTTCACCTTGGGCTCACTCCCAGAACGTGGTGGTGCAACACAGCATCTCCACCAGCTGCTTTTTTCTTGCCAAGGGGTACAGGTTTGATAATTTGGGGTTATCAGTTGGTAGCTGAACGGGTTGAGATAAGGGCTTTTGTGCTGGCAGACGTGGATTGCGGTTTTGCATGTCCTGATGCCTTAACGTGATCATATCTGAAAAGCAGTAACGATGATACCATCAGTAAGCACCAGAAAAGAAAAATGCGCATTATGTGTAACAATGGTCATTCAAAATCTCTCCGAGTAGCTGGCAAACCTGCATCCATCTGCATAAGCACAGCAACCTCGTTGGTAGAAGCGGCATGCCATTGCTGGTTTGCTGTTACTCAGATCGTGTGAATATGGGCAGCTGCGGCCTTCCGACACACTCCGTGCATGAAGTACCTATAAACAATGAAGTACAACAAAAACAGCAGGTACAGAGTTAACAATGTGGAATGGGGCGATAGCCAAGCAACAATGCCACCCCCCCCTCACACACCAGAATTATCAAACAAAAAAATTTCCAACCTCCCCAACCCCAACACACTCTCACAAAGAGTGCAGAATTAATGCAGCTAATATTCCACTTATGTGTCGAAAGAGACCAAAATGCTTGAAAAATGGAGAAAACCAACAGCAAATACAGCATAATTACAATAACAAAAACAGATGGAAGAACATTTTCTAATGGGTGTTTTCTTTCCCAAAGGCTTTCATTTTTAATATGCAGGTCAAGATTCCAAATTTAATGAAGTATTAAATGCCAAAAAAAAAATCAGTGCCAGGGTAAGGGAGAGATTTTTTTTATTTTGCCTTGAAAAAACAAGTATAGGCCAGCACGTAGAAAACTATACTGAGATACCCATGTGCACTTATTCACTTTATTACCTCCGCCACCGAAAGTGAAGGATGTTATGTTTTCACCCCTTTCTGTCTGTTCGATTGTTACTTGCAAAATGAAAGATTTTTCAAGTATATTAGTTAATCGATTTTTTATTCTATCTGTCTGTCTGTCTGCTCATCGCCGACAGGTCACAATTCTAAACTGATCGTCATGAAACTTTACCAAGTTGTAGAGGTAGTCCCAACTGAGAAGCCTATTGATTTGAGATCAAATGTCAAAGATCATCTCGGTCAAATTTCTAAAATCGTCATTTTTCATCCGATGGACTTGAAATTTGAACAAGATTTGCATATTGCGTCAATTAATTTGGAAACCAACTATTTTTGAGGTCAAAAGGTCAAAGATCAACAAAGTCAAACTTCTAAAAGCATAAATTTCAATCTGAAAAATAATCAATTTCATCTGATTGACCTGAGCTTTGATTAAGATTGACAATTTTAATCTCAATGAAATGGACAATTTGATGTATCCATGGCAACCTTTGGAGAGGGTGGTGGATTTTGCAAGTATCGTGCTCTGCACGACGTCTTTTTCTTTGTTACTTGCAAATCGAAGATTTTTCAAGTTATATTGGTGAGTCGATTTTGTTATCAGTCTGTTGACTGTCGGTTTTATCGCCTACAGGTCACAATTTTAAACTGATCTTCATGAAACTTCACCACATGGTGAGTTTGTCATGAGGAAGAAGCTTATTGTTTTTGAGGTCAAAAGGTTAACAACTTGGGTAAGATTTCCAAAATCCTCAATTTTCATCCGATTGACTTGAAATTTGAAGAGGATTTATATTCCAAGCCACTGAACTCAACCAGCGAATCATTTTTGAGTCAACATAGACCAAAAAGTCAACAACAAAGGTGGTATTTCTAAAATCCTCAATTTTCATCCCATTGACTTGAAATTTGAAGACGATTTAAATTTCAGGTCACTGAATTCAACCAGCCAATTATTTTGAGGTCAACATAGGCCAAAAGAACAACATAGGCCAAATTTCAAAAATTGTCAATTTTTATCCGATTGACTTGAAATTTGAAGAGGAGATGCATATTTGGTCATTGAATTCAATCACCAATTATTTTTGAGGTCAAATTTGCTTTATGGATTTTGCAAGTGTCGTGCTCTGCATGATGTCTTCTTGTTTGTCTGTGTACAGGATATCTCAAAAAGTTGTGGACGGATTCGGATGAAACTTGGTGGACAGGTTGGGTGTGTGATAAGGACGAACTGATTAGATTTTGGTGAAGATCCAGATCCGGATCAGACTACGAGAATTTTTTAAGTGATTCGTCACCATTGAGAGATGAGGCCAAAAATGATATATAGCACGATATCTCAAAAAGTTGTGGACGAATTCGGATGAAACTTGGTGGACAGGTTGGGTGTGCTGCAAGGACCAATTGATTCGATTTTGGTGAAGATCCGAATCCAGATCTGGATATGAGAATTATTTAATTTGTAACGTGATTCTTCACCATTGAGAGATCGGGCCAAAAACGACATAGTACTGTATAGTATAGCATTAAATTTCAAAAATGTATTGGGCCTGATATGTTCTCGTGGATCAAGCATTACGTGGCAGAGGTATGTGCTGTACCGAGTGCCCTTCTAGTTTCATTATGAATGGTCATCATTATCAAAAGTGGCGATTAAATGTACTAGAAAGAATATATAAAAAGGTTTTTCACAATCAACATGCAACGTAAAACATGGAGGCATGCCTCCCATGTTGCTACCTTCTAAATTCTACTTTGTTTTCAAAACACAGTTTAAGATTCCAGAACGCATTTCTTTGCTGTAATAAGCATCAAATTCCCAACAAATCAAGTCATTTCACCAACTTGTGCAAATGCAGAATACCATTATATGAAGTGGTGCATCCAACCATGAGCAATTAAATGTAGATATACAGGAGTGGCTCCTCCCCCCCCCAAAAAAAAGCCACTCCATAAAATACATCTCAAATTGTGGTTAAAAAAACTGTTTTTTGGACCGTTCATATAATGGTATTCTGCATTTGCACAAGTTGGTGAAATGACTTGATTTGTTGGGAATTTGATGCTTATTACAGCAAAGAAATGCGTTCTGGAATCTTAAACTGTGTTTTTGAAAACAAAGTAGAATTTAGAAGGTAGCAACATGGGAGGCATGCCTCCATGTTTTACGTTGCATGTTGATTGTGAAAACCTTTTTTATATTCTTTCTAGTACATTTAATCGCCACTTTTGATAATGATGACCATTCATAATGAAACTAGAAGGGCACTCGGTACAGCACATACCTCTGCCACGTAATGCTTGATCCACGAGAACATATCAGGCCCAATACATTTTTGAATTTATTGCTATACTATACAGTACTATGTCGTTTTTGGCCGATCTCTCAATGGTGAAGAATCACGTTACAAATTAAATAATTCTCATATCCAGATCTGGATTGGATCTTCACCAAAATCGAATCAATTGGTCCTTGCAGCACACCCAACCTGTCCACCAAGTTTCATCCGAATTCGTCCACAACTTTTAGATATCGTGCTATATATCATTTTTGGCCTCATCTCTCAATGGTGACGAATCACTTAAAAAATTCTCGTAGTCTGATCCGGATCTGGATCTTCACCAAAATCTAATCAGTTCGTCCTTATCACACACCCAACCTGTCCACCAAGTTTCATCCGAATCCGTCCACAACTTTTTGAGATATCCTGTACACAGACAAACAAGAAGACATCATGCAGAGCACGACACTTGCAAAATCCATAAAGCAAATTTGACCTCAAAATAATTGGTGATTGAATTCAATGACCAAATATGCATCTCCTCTTCAAATTTCAAGTCAATCGGATAAAATTGACAATTTTTGAAATTTGGCCTATGTTGTTCTTTTGGCCTATGTTGACCTCAAAATAATTGGCTGGTTGAATTCAGTGACCTGAAATTTAAATCGTCTTCAAATTTCAAGTCAATGGGATGAAAATTGAGGATTTTAGAAATACCACCTTTGTTGTTGACTTTTTGGTCTATGTTGACCTCAAAAATGATTCGCTGGTTGAGTTCAGTGGCTTGGAATATAAATCCTCTTCAAATTTCAAGTCATATGGATGAAATTGAGGATTTTGGAAATCTTACCCAAGTTGTTTAACTTTGACACTCAAAAACAATAAAGCTTCTTCCTCATGACAAACTCTACCATGTGGTGAAGTTTCATGAAGATCAGTTTAAAATTGTGACCTGTAGGCGATAAAACCGACAGTCAAACAGACTGCTACACAAATCGACTCACAATATACTTGAAAAATCTTCGATTTGCAAGTAACAAGAAAAAGACGTCGTGCAGAGCACGATACTTGCAAAATCCACCACCCTCCCAAAGGTTGCCATGGATACATCAAATTGTCCATTTCATTGAGATTAAAATTGTCAATCTTAATCAAAGCTCAGGTCAATCAGATGAAATTGATTATTTTTCAGATTGAAATTTATGCTTTTAGAAGTTTGACTTTGTTGATCTTTGAGCTTTTGACCTCAAAAATAGTTGGTTTCCAATTAATTGACGCAATATGCAAATCTTGTTCAAATTTCAAGTCCATCGGATGAAAAATGACGATTTAGAAATTTGACCGAGATGATTTTGACATTTGATCTCAAATCAATAGGCTTCTCAGTTGGGACTACCTCTACAACTTGGTAAAGTTTCATGACGATCAGTTTAGAATTGTGACCTGTCGGCGATGAGCAGACAGACAGACAGATAGAATAAACAAAATCGATTAACTAATATACTTGAAAAATCTTTCATTTTGCAAGTAACAATCGAACAGACAGAAAGGGGTGAAAACATAACATCCTTCACTTTCGGTGGCGGAGGTAATAAAAGTGAATAAGTGCACATGGGTATCTCAGTATAGTTTTCTACGTGCTGGCTATACTTGTTCTTTCAAGGCAAAATAAAAAAATCTCTCCTTACCCTGGCACTGATTTTTTTTTTTGGCATTTAAATACTTCATAAAATTTGGAATCTTGACCTGCATATTAAAAATGAAACGCCTTTGGGAAAGAAAACACCCATTAGAAAATGTTCTTCCATCTGTTTTGTTATTGTAATTATGCTGTATTTGCTGTTGGTTTTCCTCCATTTTTCAAGCATTTTGGTCTCTTTCGACACCATAAGTGGAATATTAGCTGCATTAATTCTGCACTCTTTGTGAGAGTGTGTTGGGGTTGGGGAGGTTGGAAATTTATTTGTTTGATAATTCTGGTGTGTGAGGGGGGGTGGCATTGTTTGCTTGGCTATCGCCCCATTCCACATTGTTAACTCTGTACCTGCTGTTTTTGTTGTACTTCATTGTTTATAGGTACTTCATGCACGGAGTGTGTCGCGAAGGCCGCAGCTGCCCATATTCACACGATCTGAGTAACAGCAAACCAGCAATGGCATGCCGCTTCTACCAACGAGGTTGCTGTGCTTATGCAGATGGATGCAGGTTTTGCCAGCTACTCGGAGAGATTTTGAGATGACCATTGTTACACATAATGCGCATTTTTCTTTTCTGGTGCTTACTGATGGTATCATCGTTACTGCTTTTCAGATATGATCACGTTAAGGCATCAGGACATGCAAAACCGCAATCCACGTCTGCCAGCACAAAGCCCTTATCTCAACCCGTTCAGCTACCAACTGATAACCCCAAATTATCAAAACCTGTACCCCTTGGCAAGAAAAAAGCAGCTGGTGGAGATGCTGTGTTGCACCCACCACGTTCTGGGAGTGAGCCCAAGGTGAAGAACAATGTTCGTGCTGATTGGGCAAATGCTCAGGAATTTGTTCCCGGAATACCTTACTCTGCTCATGGTATGTATAAATTGTCACCTTGTACTTCTTTCACATTCATTTTATAAAAGTGTTGTGGCATCTCCAGCTCAACTAACGTCGATCTCGTTGTGGTGAGAGGTTAAAATCCCGTGATGTACCAAACAGTTTTTACTCCTGTGGAGACGTTCTGAATTATGGCGAACTACGTGTGCACGGTTTGTGAGGAGAGACATGAGAACCTTAAGCTTTTGTTGAAACGAACAGGTTTGTTTCCCAAACCACAAGCAAAAAAAATGAACCAGAGGAAGATTGACCTGACGAAAGGAATTTGACGGTGGGTTGGGAGGGAGTAAATAATTATATACAATGTGAATTAAACCTAAGGTGCCACACACCAGATTTAATCACAGATGGGAAAGGGACAAAACTGGTGGACTCAGCTATGATGGTTGCTGATGGAAGGATGGGTGTGGGTCAGCCACGAGCAGGCGATGAGGAGGAAGATGGGCATGACGTTGAGCAGGCAGCAGACAAACGAAACGGGCAGGGCAGGTAGGCAGGAAAAACTCCTCAAAGAAAGCTCTCCTCACAAGCAAGCTCTCCCAGCCCTCTTCTCCTCAAACTTCACAGTCCTGTTCTCCTCAGAACTCTTTCTCTCCGTCCTGTCCTCCTCAGAACTCTCAACTTTTCCCTTCTCCTTTTCCTCACTCACACGATCCCTCCTCAGTCTCACCCTTGCCAGCTCCTCCCTCTTCTCCCTGGGCAAAGCTTCGCCCTCCGATGCTCTCCATAGCTCCGCCCTCGGAAGGGGACAAAACTCTACTCCCCCCACTTCCTCTCTTGCCAAGTCTCCTGTACCCCTGATGGAGGTTTACATCGAGGTTGTACACACAATTTCCATTCACCATAATCCCAAACTAATTATTACCACACGCATCACCCCCTGTATGATGCACATTCAAACAAGACATTCCTTAAGCTGACATGCCCCTATTTACTACATCGAGATGGGCTAACTCTACACATTCCTATCTGTTCTAAGGTGATATCTAACACCCCCCCCCCACTCCGACACACACACACACACACACACACACACACACACACACACACACAAACGTACCCTTGGCAAGAAAAAAGCAGCTGCTGAGATGCTGTCACCCACACGTTCTGGGTGTGATCCCAAGATGAAGACCAATATTAAAACGCTAAGGAGTTTGTTCCTGGAAGACCTTGCTCTGGCTCATGGTATGTACAAATTAAGTTACCTTGTACTTTCAAGTTCATTTTATAAAGTATTGTCGTGTTTATGACCCTACGTCGCAACTGTGAATTATCACAGTCAGCCGTGGAGTTGTTACCACTGAAACAGTCACTTTGTGGATAGCCAGAGTACCCTGAGCAGTGTGAACATCACACATTGTCACGACCAGTGCACGCATAATCACGATTACAATTAACTTTAATCTGCACCTATAGGATTTGTCAATGGACAAAAAGTTTTTATCTCAGTGTAGCAAGATGAGCAATGAGGCAGACACATACTCTTAAGCAATAAGAATAATGTATTGATAGACAGGACAACTAAACGAAGATCCCACACGAAAGATAGACTTCAGCAATCAATAATAGTATGTGTGCGTGCACGTGTGTCCATCTATAACTCCAAAACCATGAAGTCCAGTGGCCCAAGAGTTTGCATGCATACTAAAGGAACTCCAAGGGAGAGCATGAATGAAAACTGGGTATTTGGGTTAAATGCAAACAACCCTTTTGAAGATAATTAACGGGGTGTTCATCATGAAAAAACAAAAACGGGCTTGTGATTTTCACCTTCATCAGCCCGCTTTCCCTTCGCAGGGTTTTAAGCTGCCGTTTTGTTTCAGCCTGCTCAAAAATGCCTTGCCTTGGAACCATAATGTACTCTCATGGACGAATTAAAGTATATAATCAAAATCTGTGTTCGGATTTGAGGATCGAAGTGTTCGACTAAATAAGTGTCAATCTGGAGTGAATTTTGAAAATGTTGATTTATTAGCGATTCTTGAAATTAAGCGTATTTATTTAAGCAAGGCTGTGTTCACTCCTCCATATTTACACAAGAAAATACAAATACAGTTGGACAATGCTGTTCGCCGGGGGATACTTTCCTGGAAAATGCCACGAATAGTGAATCTGTGAATGGCGGGGCATTTTTTTTCAATGGAAAACGGGGTGGGGGGGCGGAGGGGAATATAGCTTCCCGACAGTTCATGATTCATGAGGAAAATCAAAAATCCCATGAAAAAAACTGCGAAAAAACCGTGAATACTCAAGGAAAAAGCTGGGAAAACACCAATGAAAACTCAAAACAAACAGCCGCAAATGTCGAAGCAGGTCGCATTTTATAAACTGCATGTAGCGAATCCGCGAATAGGGTCCGACACTATATACAGTGCCTTCATAAAGTATTCACAACCCTCTAACTTTTGTCACATCTTGTTGTGTTTGCAGCCTGAATTTTAAAATGGATTAATATACTTTTTTTGTCACCGATCTAACAAAATACCTCATAATGACAAAGTGAAAAATGTTTTGAGAAATTTTTACAAGTCAATTAAAATGAAGAGCTGAAATGTCTTGCGTCAATAAGGGTGATGTAGAAAGCTGAAATTTTGCATGCCGATTGATATTGAAGCAATAAAAAACCGGGAAAAAAAATCAACATCAACCATCGGAAAACATCCGTAAATGAAATATAAATATGAAGAAGATAACGCAGGTGAGGGACCCCGAGACAATGGGGAAACATGGTTCGTTATTGCTTCCATGTGTAAACATATCCTGCTAATATACATACATACATACATACACTACACACACTACATACATCATGGCAAAAATATTGGCACCTTGCACTTTTTTTCAAAATAACTCAATTTTCTCAAATAATATTGTCGTGTCCCAGGGGCTTTTAACCCAACCTGGAGACGGATGGCCAAACTTCTCCCTTGGAGGCCCACAGCCGAGACTCTCAGAGATTATGCTTGCGCGTGGGAAAACAGTTAAGTGCTGCACCAGAACTGGCACAAATACACGAACACAAGCAAATTGAATTTACTCAATGATAATTTAATACCAATAATCAAATATGTACAATGACAATTCAAATTAAAAAATATGAAAGGAAAAAGTGAGGTAAACTAAATCTAAATCTAATTGAGGGGCGCCTCCACGCAGACTTAAATACAGACAAGGGGAAAATGAACCAAAGAATAATCCCTCCTTTGTCCCGGCACTTAGCTGTGTGCCCAGAGATGGTGTTGAGGGAGCTTTGAATCGAGGCAATTCGTAGACGCGCCCCAACAAATTGGTGCCAAGCGCCCTTTTCGTCGCCGGGAAGAATTACTTTCAGGCAATTTGTGAGCGGTAATTAACACCAAGACTCAGAGACTCCGTGCAGCTTCTTTTCACGAGCAAATACCCTGACCGTTCCTCTCTTGCACCCGTTCTGTTCACAACAATGGCCACATGTCAAGACTATTTCTTAGTCCCATGATCAGGCCACAAAGCACGCTCTCCTTCCTCCTCAAACGTACACACTTCACGGCTCAGCCGAACCGTCAACGGCCCAACGTCCTGCTCAGCACGCGAGCCAATTCACACAGCACATACGTGAGAATCGTGCAGCTTCGTTGTGCCGAGAGCAACAAGCGAGATCTTCCGTGTCTTCTGACTAACATCCTCTCACACACCCGTGGTCCTTTACCTTCCAATCTGATCTGATCTACCTCCCACGCCTCTTCTCTCCATGCCTCTTTCGTCATGCCCATCAATCCTCCACCTCCAGGGCATGGCCTGCTCACACAAAACCCGGGAAGGCGAGGCTTCTGCCGTTTTGTTGTCGTTTTAGGGATTTGTTCCCCACCTTTATTGCCAATTTTGGTTATAAAACATAGGGAAAAGTCATGGGGGGGGGGGGCTGCTGAGAAGTTATCCCCGATCCCTACCTAATTAAACCACACCATCCCCATCTGGTGACACGTAACACTGAAGCTCACAGTCTCTCTACTTAATTACGTCAAGATGTCTCCTACACCACGGGCCAGGCAACTCTACACAATCCAATATCTCCGATGAAATCTCTTCGTTCTAACCCACAAACATAACAATATGTTGAAATTGGCAAAGTATTTGGTCTCCACAATTCTTTATTTCACTTCATATCACAGATACCTTTGTTTTTGATTCAGAACTTGATATATCCTTTTAAATCAGAAAATAAAAGGAAATGGATTGACACCCTCGACTTAATATTTGGTAGCACAACCTTTGGGCAACAACTGCAGTTAAGCGCTTTTCTTTAGCCATGAATGAGCTTCCTACACCTCTCTACTGGCAGTTTGGCTCACTCTTTCTTGTGCAAACTGCTCCAGTACTCCCAGATTTGAAGGGTACTTCTCCCAACTGCTGTTTCAGATCTCGCCACAGGTGTTCATATGGGATTTAGATCTGGACTCATTGCTGGCCACTTCAGAACAGTCCAGCGTTTTGTCTTGAACCATTTCTGGGTGCTTTTTTGCAGTGTGTTTGGGGTCATTGTCCTGCTGCAAGACCCATGACCTTCGACAGAGACCCCAGCTTCCTGACACTGGGTTGAAACATTGTGCTCCAAAATGCCTTGGTAATCTCCGATTTATGATGCCATGCACACATTCAAGGCACCCAGAGAGGCAGCACAGCAACTCCAAAACATCATCTGACTACTCTTCCATGTTTGAACTGCAGGAGGTGTTCTTTTCTTGAAGGCTTCATTTTATTTTTGGAAACATAGAGATGATATTCTTTTCCACAAGCTCTAATTTGGTCTCATCTGTCCACAAGACATTCTCCAGAAGGATTTTG
The DNA here is from genome assembly GCA_035128595.1 of Eptatretus atami. NCBI lineage: Eukaryota > Metazoa > Chordata > Myxini > Myxiniformes > Myxinidae > Eptatretus > Eptatretus atami. The sequence continues at coordinate 123,504,305 of CM068954.1, read as the reverse complement.
GCTTGTTGCAGGTGTGTTTTGGCAAACTCCAGTCAGGTTTTTCCTCTCCTCTCCCTCTTCCCTCTCTCCTCTCTCCTCTGCCTCTCTCCCTCTCCTCTCCTCTCTCTCTCTCCTCTCCCCTTGCCTCGGGTCGTCCTGGGTCTCCTACCCATAACCCCTTCATCGAGTTGAAACTGTCGTGCCTTGTGTCTGAAGGTCAGCTTGAATCTGTTGGTAGTTGGTCGAGGTGCTTCTTCCACGATTCGAATCAATCCTTTCGCTGCAATCTTTGAGATCAAGTTTCTCTTGCTGCCTCTGCCAGTCCAAGGGAGTTAGCTACAGTGGCCATGGCCTTAAACTTCCTGATAATTGCGTAATGGTGGTAACACAGGAACTGCAAGTTCTCTAGAGATGGACTTTGTAAGCCTTGAGATTGTTCATTGCTTGGTTACAATCTGTCTGACCTCAGACAATTCCTCTGGTTATTTCTTTCTTTTCGGCATGCTCATTGCATCTCCAACACAGTGATAACAAACAGCAGAAATGACGCCTTTTCTTTCTTGTTCACACTGGTTTGAATGACTGATTTTTGTAATTGCAGGCACCTACAACTCCCATATGGTGAGTTAAATTTCAAAGTAAACGGAGAATCAACCTGCTTGAAATCAAATTATTTCCAAAACAACTTTCTAAAAGGGTGCCAAAATAATGTTCCGGGCCATTTGGATTTCTGTGTGAAAATAAGCTAAGATTTTGTAATAATTTTCATTCTTTTTAGGTCATCTCGTCCCGTGACGTCCGCGTATGTCTGTCCCGCCGTCGTCCATCAGCGTAGCTCGCCAATTTTTCTTTCCCGCATCTTTTGATGAAACTTAGTATGTGGTAGAGGGTCGATGAGTGTTTGCTGCACAACAGATATCAATTTTGTCAGCGGGGTTGCAAGGTCAGGGACGAGGTCACGGTTCACGTAAGTATAAAAAAATCGCCATTTTTCAAAACTATCTAGTCCTGCCATTTTACAAGATATTCGGCAACGTGTTTAATGATTATGATAGTACAATAAATATTATCTTAGTAATCTAACCGGACAGATTTTTGAAATTTCCTTCCCCGTTTGAATCGTCACTGGATCTGGAAGATGGCCAAAAAGCCGGATGCGATTCGCAAAGAAGGAAGGAAGGAGAAAATGAAATATAAATATAAAAAACATTTTAGCCTTTTTATACACATTTCCGCCGAAAGGTGCAAAAGTTCAAACCAAATCACCGAAATGTAACTCGGCATTTATTTTTCAAAAATATAATTTCGTTGCGCGATGCGACGCGCGCCAAAATAGCCGAGTCATCTTTAACCAAACTGCGCAGCAGAAAGACTGCGCAGTAGTCCGGTCCATGGCGTCTGAGGCAGTGGCCAGGCGTGGTTCAGATGACTGTGGTTCTGGCGAGGTGAATTGTTAAGAGTGGTATGTCGGTCGGTATAAATTCAGTGAACTGTATTGTGATTTCATCATCACACATAACAATCTTGACAACAGAATATTCCTGGCCGAACGTTGCAATCAATTCAGTGCATCAGCAGGGATAAATTCGCAGCTCCTCTCGATCGTGCCGATATCTAAACATAATCACACGCGACATAGGCTGCAGGCTGTGGGGCGAGCACGGATCCGGATGAGGGGAATATAGTGATATACTATGCTAACAATGGCTCTTCGGGCTTTCTGATTAATATATCAATGAGTACATTCCATAATTAATGAAATTAATAATTAATGAATTCTGGCAAACAAAATGTTTTTTCATACCTGACATGTTCTTTGTGCATGTCACGCAGAAACTTCTGTGGAATTAATAATTAATGAATTTGCTAGCTCTAAACGATTTTTCAAACTTCAATTATGCTCTATAACATAACTTGAACCAATTTTCATTCTGAAGTTTGCATTATAATTGCAGTGAGAGAATAATCTGCAGGATTATCATAATCGTCTGCGAGAGCTAACCTATATTTTTTCGTTTTTTTTTTCTACATAACCCGGAAGTGAAATGTCCGCAGAGAGTGGACGGACCGGAAACCACGTATTGCACTTACATGGTGATTCTGATGTGTTAAATACCGGGTACTAAATGAACATAACATATATTTAAATTATGTATTAGCAGTATTATCCTAGTGTATCTCTGTGAACTATTTCATACTAAACGGTTAGTTTTTGGACTGTTTCCAGGTTACGCTTGAACTGAACTTGAGAACTTGTGGTATTTATAGAGATGACGTCACCCTCCACACGGGGGTAATTTTTTTTGTTTTGTTCCACTGCAAACCCAAAGAAATACAATGTGGATAACCAAATATTTTTTCCATGTTTTTTCTGGAACACTATTTTCAGAGGGGTTTTGCCATTCCTGGAACGGCATGGCCAAACAGTTTTCCTTTGGAGGCCACAGCGAGACTCGGCCGGAGATTAATGTGCGCACGCGAAAGAAATGCTTGTCATTTCACCAGGCGCGGTAAGCAATAGCAAAAGTGGGTTTTTAATTCTCAACCCACAACAGTCACACACAAGCAAATTATATTAAATGTAATGGATTAATTTAATAAAAGTAATCAAATATTTACAATAGAAATAATTCAATTATAAAAATGAAAGAAAACAAACGTGAGGTAGTCAACAGCCTAAATTCTATTGAGGCGCCTCCGCACTTTGCAGACACATCCGCAACAGCAAGGGGCATATAAGATGAAGAAAATCCCTTTCGTCCTTCACTTAGCTGAGTCCAGGTATCTTTTTAGGAACTTGAACGATCAAATCCGTTGTTAGTCAGCATGCGGGTACACGCGCCCCAAAAATGGCGGCCGAGCAAATCCCATGAGGATGTTCGACGTCCAAAAAAAGGACTCCCGAACCGTGGTGTCAGACC
>CM068954.1:123484130-123496423 GCA_035128595.1 Eptatretus atami | reverse complement strand
TGTGGGGGCGGGAGGAGAGGGGGAGGGGGCGAGAGAGAGAGGAGGGGAGAGAGGAGGGCGAGACTAGGGGGAGAGAGGGCGGCAAGAGAGGGGGAGAGAGGGGGGGCGAGAGAGGGGGGCGAGAGAGAGGGGGCGAGAGAGGGGGGCGAGAGAGGGGGGGCGAGAGGGGGGCGAGAGAGAGAGAGGGGCGAGAGAGAGAGGGGCGTCACAATTATTCTTTCTTCGTTTGATATGACGTCACAATTGACGCTGGGACCTGAGTATGTTTCCCAAGTTATGGCCATTTATGATACGGTTGGTCAATCTAATTGAAACAATGCCCCAATCCAGTCATCGTTTACGAGAGCGAAGGAACGAAGCTGCACATACTGGCACGCACCTACGGCACGCACCTACGGCCTGCACAAGTCAATCTAAAATTCCAGCAATCTCCATGTCTGTCTGCGATCGCCTGTTTCTCGACGACCACCGGTCCGATCTGATTGAAACTTGCCAGGAATATTGCCGGGGACCCGCGGATGTGCCTTTTCAAGGTATGATATCAATCGGACGAGCGGTTCCCAAGTTACGGCATTTTATTGCTTTTTTCAGTGTTGGAAAGTGTATATATCGCAGCTGAAGTGTCGTTCCACCTTATCATGCCATTTTTCCCAAATTAATAATAATAATAGCACAATAATTGGCAGTAATAAAGAATAACGTGATACAATGACCAATGTCTGTCAACCAATAACGACCTATTATATGTCTGTCAACCAATAATGACAATAAGTCTGTCAACCAATACAGACACGTGCATACGTCACAATAATGACAGGACACGGTGCTATGACATCACGAATGACGTCACAATTAATGTTATATTTATTATTCTTTTGTTTCCAAGTGTTTCCCAAGGTTTGAAAGCTGTTCTTCCCCAAGGTTGAATTAATTGTTCAATATTAATTAATCCCAAGGTTTGAATTTTCTTGACTATTATTTTTTGTATGTTACTATTATTTTGTAACGAGAGGGGGGGGGAGAGATGGGGCGGATGTGCCTTTTCAAGGTTTGATATTAATCGGACAAGCGGTTCCCAAGTTACGGCCATTTATTGCTTTTTTCAGTGTTGAAAGGTAGACATTTGTGAATACATTTACAGAGGGGCGAGAGAGGAGGAGCGAGAGAGGAGAGGGAGAGAGGAGAGAGAGGAGAGAGGGGGGAGAGAAAGGGGGGAGAGAGGGGGGCAAGAGAGGGGGACGAGAGGGAGGGAGAGAGGGGGTGAGAGAGAGGGGGCGTCACAATTCAAGAGAGGAAGGTGCGAGAGAGGGGAGGCGGAGAGGGGGGTGAGAGGGGTGTGAGAGGGGGTGTGAGAGGGGGTGAGAGTGGGGTGAGAGGGGGGTGAGAGTGGGTGAGAGTGGGTGAGAGTGGGGGGCGAGAGAGAGGGGGGGAGAGAGAGGGGCAGACTAGGAGGAGAGAGGGGGGGGCGAGAGAGAGGGGCGTCACAATTCTTCTTCTTCTTCGTTTGATATGACGTCACAATTGACGCTGGGGACCTGAGTATGTTTCCAGGTGTTTCCCAAGTTATGGCCATTTGTGATACGGTTGGTCCGATCTAATTGAAAAAATGCCCCAATCCAGTCATCGTTTACGAGAGCGAAGGAACGAAGCTGCACATACTGGCATGCACCTAAGGGCACGCACCTACGGGCCCGCACTAGTAATAACAATTGTATGAAGATGTATATATTAGAGTAGTTGGAGATTTGTAGTGTGGGTTGCTGCAATTGTGCATTTTATTTGTTGTAGGATTGAGACGGAAAAAATGTCTTACTTGGGGGAGGGGGGTGGGAATGACACTGCTCTTGTACCTTCTTATCATGTGGTGATCATAACTACGAAGTAGGAAGTTTGGTGAATTTTTGCACAAATGTTTATGAGGAGAGAGCATGACGGACGGACGGCCAGAGACAGACAGACAGACAAACATGGGAGCCCATTATCTCTCCCCACCTCCCCTCGTTTTTCTTTCCCCCTTTTAGACTGGGGATAATACCACCAATCATTTATCAACCGCATGAACGTCTCTTCGACACTTGTCCTCAGCACAACGATTTTTACCTCAGTATTTCACAGTGACCTCTATGCACATTTACATGAAACTGTATTGCATCAATAGCCAACAACTATGGGCCTATCATGCATCACCCTATCCAAAACTTTGAACATACTCAATTAGCTTGATATCCTTACAATTGACACACTCCATAATATCCCCCATATTTATGTCGTCAAAAAAACAACCCTCCTACCAATCCTTTGGTATCTTCTCCTCCTCCCAGATCCTAACCAAAAACTGCCTGCTCTGCCTCAGTTTACCATAGAGCTGCCATAACCTTCTCCCACTCTACGAAGGACTGGTCCTTGAACTTTGTTGACCTCTCCAAATACATCCCCCCTATTCTCCACATTGAGTAGTTCTTTGAAATATTCCTTCTATCTTCAAAGAATCTCCCCTCTGCTGCTCTTCATCACCTTAATGTCCACAATATCCATTTTATTGCACTAAACCACCTTAGAAAATATTTACACCTTCTAAGTTTAACTTCACCGACCACCCTCTACAAGTCTGCCTTCTTTCTGGGTTTGTTTTTTCTTCTCCTACTATAATCCTGTTACTTTGGCTTTTTGCCATTCCTCAAAGGCCTTTTTCTTCCGTCCGATTGCCCCATGAACCTCCGAGTTCCATCATTACTGCTAATCCCACCTTTAGTTTTACTACACACTTTAGATCCTGCTTACAACAAGGCCTCCTTCATGTTCCTCCATTACACGATTCAAAATAAGGTGTGGTCCAGGAGCTAATGGCAGTGAAAAATGCCTGGTGAACACTGAAAAAAAAAAAGAAAAGAATGTTACAGAGGTGGCCACAAAAAAATTGGAATGACCAACTTAAAAAACAAAACAAACACAAAACACATTTAGCCCCAACTTGTGAAGGTTACTTTTTCACCAAGCTCATCAGAACAGTGTAGCAGTTTTGGCCAGCAACTGGTTATGTACCAACAGATTACACAGCTCGTTGGCTAGAAAGTTAGATCCACAGCTATGCATGCTGTTTCCAAACTCGAAGAGTTGCGCTTCCGAACCGAGTCCTGAGTCAAGCTGGGTTTGGCTGTCAACTTGGAAAATAACTCAGATATTTTACTCACATGAAATGAAGTAATTGCAGTATTTTACAAGTGTGTGCGGTAGAAATATGTAAATGTGTGTTATTATGTGGATGTGCTATATAATGGTTATGTTCTTTCTCTGAGAGTTTCAAAGCAAAATGTTATGGGTGGCAGGTCTCACACTAACGTATAGATAGCTTCCCCCTCATCCCGCTACACCATTCAAGCTCCCCCTCTTGCCCTGCCACCCCCATCAAAGCTGTCCCCTTCACCCCGCCACACCATTTGTGAGGACGGACGAGAGGAAAAGTGTCAAAGGCACGAATGCGGCTAGTGACAAGCCAATGTCAACGGATTCGAGCGCCCAAGCTCAAACACGCCGCGTGGCAAAATGGTGGCGTCGTCCTTTTGTCGCACCGCCCACGCACGCAGCCTCAGCGCGTTCAGCCCCCGTAAGGTCGACGGCACAAGAGTGGAAGGTCCACGGTGTGCTCCAGCTGGCTTTTCACAAGGTCCAGCATACGAATCCAAGCCTGGCCTGCTCACCAGATCAGGCCAAATCGGGGTGTTGGGCTCCGCAGGCGGATCGACGGGATTACAAGACGTGTCGAGCCGTGCCGTGAGTAGGGACAGTCAGAGGCTCCGTCACTGGACTCAGGATGAACCTGTCGAGGACCTCCTCATAAAAGTCGATCGCAGACTCCCCTCATGCAGTTCCTCCTGCCTCTTTCACGAAGCAGATCGCAGACAGATACAGCTGCCCCTTACATAGCAGATCGCGACTCCCACTACCGTTTCTCTCTTGCCTTCCCGGCGCTCGCTCTCTGGACACTCCCCCGGGGACCCGCGATTGGTCCATCGCTCGAGATTGCAGCTGCACTCCACCAATCGGCTGCAGACACGCCTCGCCGACCAACACTCTCAGAGCGCTGGGCGGGGCTAGTTTGGAGAGGGGAAGGAAGAAGAAGAAAACCACCTCTCGGCACACCACCACTGTATGAACAATGAACAGCCTGCTACACCTCCCGACACACATGAAACATCCAATTACCGAACAACTTGACTAAACATGCATTTAAGGGGGAATCTGGGCTAATCCTATATGTAATAACACACTAAGGGCCATTTCCGCAACAGTATGTCCTGAAATTGATGTAAATACTTTTGTGTGCTCTCATTGAAAGCAGTATTTGTGTCATTGTCATACAAACATCATCATAATGGGTATTTTTATTTAACATCAATTCAACTTTTGCAGAGTGGCAAAGAAGCCGCTTTGGCCCAACATCGGACTTCATCTCCAGTATGCTGTATTGTATATTAAAGTAGCTGGATTTCTTCATCTGTATCTCTGCCTGTAATGCTCCTTTCGTTGCGACGTCATTACAGCATTACGTCTAGTGCTAAGCTAGGCCTCTACGGATGTGCACGTCATTCCGGCGTCCAGCACTTAACCCTTCCCATGCTTATCTATTTCCTTAAAGTTTTTTTTCTTTGTTTACGATGGGTGCATTGGGGAATGACATGTGTGTGCATCAACATCAACCGTGATAGTGGGGATAGGGAGGTGGGAGGATGAGCGTTATGTTTGACGATGGTGTTTGGCATTCTGAAGGCAGCATGTTTGTGAGGCTGCCTCCAGGGCAGCGCTTTTTAACCTCTGCCATCGAAGATGGACGGAGGTTACTGTTTTCACCCCGTCTGTTTGTTTGTTTGTTTGTGTTGTGAACAGTATTACGGAAAAACTCCTGGACGGATTTCGACGAAACTTTGTGGGGGGATTAGGTATGGTCCAAGGATCATCCATTAGATTTTGGACTTGGTCCAAAGTCCAATATGGCCGCTATGGCGGCCATTTTGAAAAATATTTGAATTTTTGTTTTTGCATTTCTACATGTTTTAAGTGATTCCAACCAAAAAAAAAAAATTTGTTAGAGAAAAAAAAAGAAAATTTTGCAACTTTTTTTCAAAAAATTTCATTTTATTTAAAAATATTTTGAATTTTTTTTTTTGCATTTCTACATGTTTTAAGTGATTTCCAACCCCCCCCAAAAAATTTGTTAGAGAAAAAAGAAAGAGAAATTTGCACCTTTTTTTTCAAAAAAAAATCCGATTTTTTTTTTTTTGCCATTTCTACATGCGCATCGATCTAGTTTAGTTATTCAATCGTGTTCAGTAGAGTCTGATCCGTTTGACCTACAATGAATAGGATATTCAGGTTCACTTAAGTGACCCAGCAGTATTGGCGGCGGAGGTTTTGCACTCTACCGAGTGCTCCCCCTCTAGTTGTATGTGCACTTCGCCATCTTGATTAAAGCTCTTCTGCACGGCATCTGAGTCAGAGTTCAGATCTGGTGATTGTACCAGTGCAAATAGACCCCCTCGTCCTCAGGCACCAGCTCAGGATCCTCAACAAAAGACCCTGATGATGAGGCAGAACTAGCAACCGAGATAGGACAACGTTTTCTCACCGTTCGCATGAAAGGCGAGAGAGAATGGTGCTGCAGATATCTTGTTTTGTTTCCTGGATCTATTCAATTATGATAAAATGAGTCCGTGTCGATTTTCTTATTAAATGGATGAAAATACGTCTCAAAAACTTCAATTTACAATACCACACACTACTTTTTTCCATTATCGAATGTGCCGATATATCGACAGTTTGAAAAAGGTAGCATTACGTCGACGATTTTTTTTTTCCAACATCTTATTGCGCTGATATGTAGATACTTCACCCAACACTACACCGAACAAACACCACCTAGTCAAACAAAACTCCTGGACTGGTCTCCAGTGGACTGTCTTTCTGGTCCCCAGTGGACTGTCCTGGACTGGACTGTCTTTCTCACCTCAGGAGGAGAAGTTTCTGGCAATCACTGAGTCTGATTCTGCAACTGCCCAGACGGCATCAGCACAAGTGTCTTAAAAACTTGTTCTACCACTCATGCATATCCTGATCCTGCTCGGTTCAGTCTATCATTTGTCCTCGGTCATCTTCAATCTGCTTGGAAGTCAGCCAACATCACTCCATTACACAAACATGGTGCAAAAACAGATTCTCTTAATTACAGACCTTACTTCAAATTCAAACTTACTTCAAATCATCAGCAAAGTCACATAAGCCATCATCGCGGTTGGCATATAATCCTACCTTTTCTCCACCTGCCTGATCTCAGAACACCAGTTCGGATTCAGCTTCGTTCACTCTACCCTGTACATGCTGCCTCTGCTCTCCCAACAATGGCCACAGGCTCTCATTCTCAGACATGAGATCAAGGCCCTGTCACACCTTGACGTTTTAGCCAGCGTATGGCAAGGTATCAAAATGTATGTAAAACAGCTGCGTACGCTGAACTATTGATGTTTTTTTCCAGTTTTGACGTATTCATAACGAGTGGAATGTATGCATAACATATTAGTAACGTACACAGAACGTTTCGATAACATATAGATAACTTATACCAACGAATGCTTAGCGTGTTGTCGGCGTTCACAACCTATGCCCAACGATAGTCTAACTTATGCATAGCGCGCGGCAGCGTATCGCCGACGATCACGTGGCGTAGCCTATTAAAAGACTGCGGCTCGACGATTCAAATCATAAACCGCACTAGACATCGAAGTGTCAAGCCGCTGTCACACCTTGACGTTTTAGCCTGCGTATGCCGACGTATGAAAAATTTGCCGAATACGCTGGCACACGTCAAATACGTTATGGGTAAGTTTTGTATACGTTAAGAGCACGCTGAAGCACGCTGGCATACATCGTAGTACGCCGAGTACGTCGACAAATTTTCAGGATGTTGAAAATTTCGACATGCCAGCGTATGACACACGTTCCGCATACGCTGGCCATAATTGTAGGCACGTATGATCGTTGACACACGTACTTGTAAGTTACTCATAAGTCGAAACACGTCGAGGTAATGTTAGCGTCAGTGTTCCAGACTCCCTGTTTTTTTTTTTTCTTTTCGTCATGACGGTGATGTTGACACATCGATTTCTAGTGCGGTTATGATTTAAATCGTTGAGCGCAGCCTATCAATTATATTATATTATAACCACACTAGAAATCGAAGTGTCAACATCACCGTCATACCGAAGAAAAAAGAAAACAAAAAAAAACAAACCAGGGAGTCTGGAACACCGACGCTAAACATTACCTCGACGTGTTTCGACTTATGAGTAACTTACAAGTAACGTGTGTCGACGTGTGTCAACGATCGTGTAACATGCCTACAACTTATGGCCAGCGTATGCGGAACGTGTGAGTCATACGCTGGCATACGTCGAAAAATTTGAGCATGTTAAATTTGTCGACGAGCTCGGCGTACTAGACGTATGCCAGCGCTGCTTAACAGTATACAAAACTTACCCATAACATATTCGACGTGTGCCAGGCGTTTTTAGACAAATTTTTCATACGTCGGCATACGCTGGCTAAATCGTCAAGGTGTGACAGGGCCTTCAGGACCATCTTTCTAGTCATAGCTTGAGCATTTGATAGTGTCACATCCCACCATGCTCTCCAAACTCTGCCTATGGTGTCAAAGCCATCTCCTCTCACGGCTTACAAACTTCCTCTACTTATGTGGTAAACGTGTGGCTCTCAGCTGGATCCTCTCATCTCGTCTCCCCGTCAAAGCTGGAGTACCATAAGGCATTGTCTTTAGCTCAGTGCTGTTCCTAATCCTCATTAACAATCTTCCTGACTCTGGAAAATCCTCTTTCTTTCCTTGCCGTCGACTCCACTTGAGGCCACAACATCCTTCATATCGGCAGGCAGCAGGCCGTTCCCTCTCTGCAGACCTTGATAAAATCGTGAGCTGGTTCAACACTTGGAATACATCTTTCAAGCCTGAAAAATCACACGCTCTCACTGATCTCTCTGGAAGGATCATCTGGTGAAACCTCCCATCGTCTTCCTCAACAAACCTCTCGAAGTTCAGTCACTTAAAACTTTTGGACCTTACTATCGGCTATGATCTTTCTTTGGCAAAACTTATCTGCATACAAAGCCTTCATTTACAGCTTGATACACACTCTCTCGTGTGCAGCCTTGTGGCTGCTGGTTGCATAATTGGTTAAGGATGCGGCTATGCCACTGATGCAGTGCTCCTGTTACCAGTACACTGGTGCTCATTTCGCTGACCTTGGAAGATGACAGGCTGAGTCAACCCCACCTGGTGTTAATTCAGTGGCCGACAGGGCTTGAACTCATGACCCTAGGATCCCAAACGAGCCACCCTAACTACCAAGCCAATGCCAGGCTTTACAGCTTGATTGAATATTGCTATCCCCTTTGGGTTGGTGCTCATGCCTCACACATTGTGCAGCTTGGTGCCGTGAAAACAAAGGCCTTCAAAATCATTGGCATGTCCCATGATAAAGCAGTCTCTGAGCCTATTACTTCCATATTGCACACAGGTCGGTGGTCTCTCAGTCTTCTACCGCCTCCTTTTTGGTCCTGCACCCTCTGCCCTTTCCGGTTCTGCACCCTCTGCCCTTTCCATGTCCTATAAACCTCTGCCTTGAATCTGACTGCACTGGCATCCCAATGTTCTCCCTACTCTTTCCTTTATGATGTCTTCCATTCCGAAGCAGCTTTCAATCCAACATTAAGCTATTGCTGGCTTACTACAACCTTCCCTGGAATCACCTTACACTGCAGGATCCCACATAACCCTCCACCTGCAATCATCAATCTTCTTCCTGCAGGGTCCACTTTTAAAAGTGCTCTTTGGTTTTTCCCTCTTACAAAAACTTCAGTTTGAAAACCAATAGTTCCAAACCCATTGCCATCTCAACAATCCATTCTCTTTCCTCATTTCTGGTTCCATAGCCTTTCCACCATGTCCTCCTCGATTACCACTTATTTCAAGACTTGATGTGCACATTCAAATCACCTCCAAAAATCTAACCCATCTGTTTCAATAACCTCTCAACCTTGGATATTTGATCTATTAAAACCCTCTACATTATTCCAGAACTACTCCTTTTCCTGGTTCTAGCAGTTCATTTGAGGTGCATGTCCTGAAACGAAATTCAGCAAATTCCCCTCAACAATCAGCTCTACATGCACACATACTCACCCCTGCCATACTAACTCCCTATAGTTTGCCTCCCCACCTCTCTAATCCCAACCATAGAGAACCTTAAAATATAGGTCCCTTATTCAATTTTCTGTCAAACAAGTCTCTTGCAAATAATCTCAATACAAATCACAAAATAATGGCAAACTTTCATTCATCAAAACTGGCCATGTCCCTCTTGATAATTAATGCCTTGTTTACATCGCCAATAGTTCCTGTGGTGGAACAGTTTGAACATCACTTTCTTCAAACCAAATCTTGCCTTCAGTAAGGAAGCTCCACCTTCAACTAGGCCAACCAAAAACAAAAAAGTTCCTGCATGACTTTTTCCCCACACCATTCCAGTTGGTAGAATAGTTCATCTGTCAAGTAATATTATATTCCAAGCACTCATAACTATGAGGAAACCGAAAAGACCGACGCAGAAAAGGCCCCGTCTTGGTGCTCTTTTGAGACTGAAGCATTGCTGGCTCTTTAGGCAAGGGACTAATCACGCTGAACTGATGACAAGTTCATGGAATGAAAATGTGTTCAATCACATTTCAGTGCAGTTGCTATCCAAAAGCATATGTCGTTCTGCAAAACAATGCTAGGATGCGAAAACCTAAACTTACGTACATGCAAATGGAGGACCTCGATAGGAAAAGCCAGGTAGTGCCAAAAACAATCCGGTAACAAGAGAAACTCATCACAGCCCTTGGGAACAAACCTGCAATGGATATCCATGTGTACATACGGTTACACAAATTATATTGGCAACAGCTAGTGAGGAAACCGAAACATCTCAACATTTTGCATCACTACCAAGGCAGGAGCAACAGTGATTCAACAACATCTATCTATAATTCCAGCAATCTGTGTGTGTGTGTGTGTGTGTGTGTGTGTGTGTGTGTGTGTCTGTGACCGCCTGTTTCTCGACAACCACTGGTCCGATCTAATTGAAACTTGCCAGATATATTGCTGGGGACCTGAGGATGTGCTTTTCAAGGTTTGATATTAATCGGACAAGTGCTTCCCAAGTTATGGCCATTTATTTACCAACCAATGACAAGACACGTTGTTGCGTGGGCGTGGCCGATGGGGAAGGGAGCTCAGCCGCGTTCCCATTACGGGTTACAACGTACGGGCTTCCGGAGAGTGATGACTTCGTGTATTCTAATAATTTCTCGATTTCTTATGCGCATTTATAGATAAACACAATGGCCCAAGTTATGATCGTTTCATATTAGACGGTGCATAAATTTCGGTAACATCAGAGTGCTGGTATGCTCCGAACCAGGAAGTAAATTTTTTCTCTCTCTTCTCTTCTCTTTTGTTTTTCCTTGCACGACATTGCGAAAAGGTAAAATACGTTGGCGCTAATTGATATTGGGTATTAAAACTAAATTGCGAATAATCGTAACTGCGAATAATATGCGAACTTCGGGCACGCACGTACGGCACGTGAGAGCGAAGAAACGGCCTGTGTGGTTGTTGTTTGTTGCTCGCGTTTGAAAATTATTTATTAAATTTTTTTTTTTTTTTACGGGCACGTACTAGTGAATATAAATGCGACAAAACATGATCATACTGATATATAATTCGGCTTATGGGTGCGTTTGTGTGCGTGTGTGTGTGTGTGCGTTTGACTTGTACGTACTCCTAAACCGCTGAACGGAACGAGTTGAAATTTAGTGGTTGTGCTTGGGGTGTGCCAAAGAAGGTTTTAACATTTAAAAACAATTCAGTCACAGGTTTCGTGAGGGGAGAGGACGCAAATTCCCCACGTGAATGTACATCTCGTAGCTCCACCATGTGGTGGTGGAAGAGTATTACAAGTCTCAGCAGTTTACAGTATTATAATAGTATCACTGTATGAAAACCTGACAGCATCAAAAACTACTTGGCCAATACGCAACTTTCGAAATGACGTATGAATGTTAAATGAGGTTGAGTATGCGCTGTGTGCGTTTTCAGTGACTTGGTTCTGCTTGACAGGCACTTTTAACCTGCTGTTACCAACGCAAAATCCGTAATTCAAATCGTCTTTTAAACATCAATTTTCAGCATTTAAATTAAAGAGTGGCAACTTCAAGATGGTTAACCATAATTGTTGTGTTCCTGACTGCAAGTTGGACTCACGGAAATGTAGGAATATGATAAAGATCCTTAATTACGAGGTTTCGGGTTGGTATAATTTAATGAGAGCACATTCTAGAGTCGGCCGTGGATATCACACATGTACACATGGTCCTCCTTTTATCAATATATGCGGAAGTGCAATGTAATTACCTCTGCCATCGAAAGTGGGTGGAGGTTGTATTCACTCCTATCTGTCTGTCTGTGAGCAGGATATCTCAAAAAGTTGACGGATTCAGACGAAATTTGGTGGACAGGTTGGGTATGTAACGAGGAAGAAATGATTACATTGGGGTAAAAATCCGTATCTGGATCCGAGAATTTTTTAAAAGTGATTCTTCCCCATTGAGTGATGGGGCTAAAAATGATATACAACACGATATCTCAAAAAGTTATGGACGGATTCGGAAGAAACTTGGTGGACAGGTTGGGAGTGTGACAAGGACGAATCAATTTGATTTGTGTGAAGATCTGGATCCGGTAATTTTAAAACTAAGCGATTCTTCACTATTGAGAGATGGGGCCAAAAACTATATTTGGCATGATCTTTTAAAACGTAATGGATGAGTAGGTTAGGTGACAAGAAGAAGCCGATTAGATGTTGGTTAAGTCCGAATCCAGATCCGGCCCATCAGTGGGATCCAAAACGTAAATTGTTCAGCCTGGCAGAGATATGTGCTGTACCGAGTGCAGTTCTAGTTTCTATTGTGACCCTGAAACCAAACAAGAATATCTATCATGCCACTTACAGCCCACACAACTCTCAACCCCCACACTCCACTCGCAACATGATGAATAGTACACATCGTCATTTTAATCTTACCCTGTACCTTCACAAGCCCCAGTACAGTGCTAAAAGAAAGTCTACACCCCCTTTCCAAATTTTCACCGTTTGTTGGCTTATAGCCTGGAATTAAATTGCATTAAATCA
>CM068954.1:123456276-123468734 GCA_035128595.1 Eptatretus atami | reverse complement strand
GTGCCGCATCAATGGGCCTCCTTATTGCTGGGGACTTCGTTTTGTCGTAGTTGTGAGATCATGAGTGTTCCTCGGTACATCGTGTGATCTTCGGCTCTTGAGCCGGACATAGCTCTGGCGAGACATGGCACGAAATGAGAATGAGATGTTGATGTTGAAGGGCCGTATGTCCGAGTTGATCTTGTGAAATCCTTTTGTGGCAGGTGCTTTCCTCGATTCGCCGATCGCACTCGATCCGTATGAAAACATCACCATGAAGCTTTAGGGTGTTTGGAACACTCGCCAGATGGATTGCACTCTGGTTGGCTCCTTCACGGCCTTTCAGCTTCACGGCTGACTTCTTGTGTTTTCAACAAGATGTCTTTGCCCGCACAAGAATGCAGCATGAACAAGAACAGTCTAATCACACCCGTGTTAAATAAAGTTATAAATAGTTTTTTAATGCTCAAATTGATTTCAACTTAGTTTTATTTTCTGATAATTCAACACAAAGCCTAAAAGTGAAGAAAAAAACAAAAATTGACAGTCCGAGTGCGTTGAGGCTCAGGTAAGCAAGATTTTCAAGAACCAAAAACGCTCGGGAGTTTGAACGATGTAAACCACATCGCTTAGGTTGGCTTGGATAATTTTAACAAACACAAACAATGAAACACAAAGCAATCAGCACACTGTACAATCACCGTCGGACAGGATTCCTCAGCGGAATACAAAAGGTACAAGTCCAGGAAAGGGGGTGTAGAAGGTACGGGGGTTTCATTCATCGCTGTTTCCATCTATCTTATAGCGGTTTCCGGATTCAAAGTGTCTTGCCCATAGTTGGGAGGGGTGAGAGGAAGAGGGAAAGAAGGACCATGGAGTTTAATATGAACCACACACACACAACACAATATTATATGAGTCTCCATTCATCTATCCTTCCCAAATTAAAAACAACACCAGTTTATCGTTCGATTTAATTGGGGAAACCGCTTATTATCCCAGAGCGGTGTCTCGGGTGGGTGAAACCCGTGCATTGCATGGGGCCCCGAAGAATGCAAGGGGCCCACCGACTATCGTTGGTTCACAACGTTCGAACGGGGCCCCCAAAGTGAGGTCTCACTATTGGCGAAAACATATCAAATATGAGTGTGATAAACAAGCGCAGGTGGAGCTTCTATCTGAATGAAAGACGCCTGTGAACATCATATGGTAATGATCGTTTCCCCTGACGTTAACTAAAAGGACGACAGTCTGACAAAAATTAGGAGGTGATGGGTTGCATTGCTGTGTTGGCTTAATGTTTGCGGTGGTGGGGGGATCCTAGGATCCTGAGTTCATAATCCACTCGGCTGTATGAATAACCAGTTGGGTTGACTCGGACCTGTCATCCTTCTGAGGTCGACAAAATGAGTCCAGCTATTTGGGTATTCCTGTTTGAGTGGGCCCGTCAGGATTGTTCCAATGCCAAGGAGACTGGCTTCGGCAGCACAACTACTCTGCATAGAGATGGTACCGAGGATGGGATGGATGGGTGAGACAGTTAAGAAAGCAAGTTGGAATAATAACTACATTTAATGTAATCAAATTCAACAATAATCCAAACACCCCTATTAGAAATGACTAACCCCACTGCAAGGTGGGTCGTGTTTCTTTTTAAATAGAGCACCGTCCCATGATGAACTACATACCCCAGCGGTGCAGAAAAGCTCAACAATTTTTTTTTTTCGGGAAAAGCGGGACAATTACCAAAATTAACTATTTTTCATACACAAAAGCGGCAGAACCAGCAAAGGTTCTCGGCCGAGCACGTTGTTGCTGAGGTTGTTCCACTACAATCAGTTGTAGACGTCTGTAGTGCCTTAAGCACTCAAGAAGCCGTCGACGAAACAGTATAAGGAACGGCTTGTAGCAACGTCGTCTTTCATTGGTCACGAGAAACCCCGTGGTCATCATTTTTGAGTTATTGTTTGTGTTTGTGACACTGGCGGCTGTCGGTGTGAAATCATAGGTGTATGTGAACCGTCTATTTATAATAAACATATTTTAAATTTATCTGTGAGAGCGGCCAGGGTGTGAGGGGTATCACTTAATTATTTTTTATTTACTGCACAATTACTTGTGTTTATTTCATATTTATTTTAATATGCTGTATTATTCTGAGATATCTTGGGTAAAATGAGCATGAAGGTGGACACCTTCAGCGCGATATTACACCTTTGCCACATGAAAAAGCAATAAAAATGGGTTCCTGGGTTTTTCAACAACCAGGCTCCAAAGCAACATAGAGCTATAGCGAGGTTGACAACCAACACGGAAGTCCTCTCATCGGTTTAAAGCGTGTCGGCAGTGATACAGTAGAGGGCTAACTGTTGCGATTCGGCCCTCGTAAACAGCCGAATTCCAGCTGAACCCCCTCAGTCCGCGGGCACCAAAGTGTCATCACGGTACACATCTACGAAGAGCTCAATTGATGAACGATGCGTCACGCCCTACTATTCGGAATTCGCCCGGAAAGAGTGGGGAAATTAAGTCGCCGTAAAACCTTTGCCTAATGGAACCCAGTCTTCCTTCTTGCAGTTTAATTGGTTGAGTTGCGAGATGAGTAACGAGCTCGTCACGTACCTGTATGTTTGGCAGCATCTGTGACGCCGAATAGTAGTGCAGCACAACATCAGTCTATTATCTCGTAGAGTTGATCATCGATAACAGTAAATGGATGAGAGTAGGCTATGGCCCAATCCTCCCTTTCTCGCTGCGATACGGATGAATGTAAAGATGTTTCTATGCGTCTGTCGATTGATATTTCTTTACTCCTCCGCAATAATTTTCTATTTAATTTTTCCACCAACATGAACTACAATCTCAAATAGCTCGGTACCCAATCACAAGTCTATCCCAACCGTGATATTAATGAACTAGTGACGAGTCAGCACTCTAGTCCGGATTCTCCGCAAGAGGCTCACTTTTGGGCGGGATGCCTTTGCTCAAATGCCTCCTTTAACCACATTACGAGCATAGCGTGAAACATAGGCTGCCTTAGCTGTGGGAGATTACAGGTGGTGTCGAGCGAATGCTGCACCTCGAGAATAACACCCTCTGGTCCCAGCATCTCCACAACACGTTACCTCAGGCGGATGAAGGTCATTTACCCCACCGTACCGATTTCAGTTTAGCTGGCGGGATTGCAGAGTAGGGCAAAGGCTATGCGAGACAGCAAGCACCGGCGGAATAGAATGGAATCTCATGCACGCAAATGGCAGAGCCCGCCCAGAAGATGATCCAGCGCAATCGATTAGCAGGCTGGAGCTGCCTGGTCATAATTGGCAAGCGAGAACAGAAGAATTGGGACTCTCATTGCAACTGACGGGCACAGCAGGTAGAAGATGGAATCCAACGCCGACTTAAGCGAGCAGCATCGGCGCGAGAAATGAACCAGCCTGAGCAGAAGCCACAGCACCAGAGAATGATCCAGAGCTGACGCGACAGCGCCACCTACCCATCCAACGAGTACGAACCGAATCACAACACTTAAGAGAACACACATCCTGGTCAGCGAAGGTATGCGTCTGAGAGAGGGATAAGAAAGGACCAGAGATCTTGAAGACACAACAGAAGCTTAATCTTCATTACTCACTTCCCCGCTACACACCCTAGTCTAGCGATAGAGTAATTTCAAAAGAAGCTGTAGAGGGCTTACTAGAAGAATCGGACACTTCCGCAACGGGCAGATAGATGCACGCACAATGATCTCTAGAGAAATCTGGAGGAGAGGTTTTGGACTGCAGGAAATAAAACGGTCATGAAGCGGGAAGGTGAGTGAGGCATGACGCGACTCGCCGGATATCTGGGTTTACGGCATTTGCATAATCGCTTGTGGACGCCCGATGGGGGTCATCACCTCATGTGAAGACCCACTCGAAGAGTGACAAGTATGCCGAAGGCTAGAATCAAGTCTTAGCTCATTCGTCTCTCCGAAGCTGGAGGCCTCAGATAAGAGACTATTTTGGCACGATTAAGTATTGGGGCTGTGTCTGTAGTGCGCTAGATTCAGGTTTGGGCTGCAACCAGCTTACATAAGAGATTGTACTTTAAGATGCCTTGCATGTATAGCATATTGTGCTTTTTTATCTACGGGTAAGTAGAATAAGCTCTCGCCAATTATAGCCCCCTCTTACCCTATGTGAATATATTTAAACAATTTTTAGCATTAACGTATAACCCAAATGTGTTAATGATACCTTGCGTCTTTGTTTCAAACTTTTATTGGTTTAAACGAGCAGCTGTATAGGAGAAATAGCCAGAGCTGTTATGCGAGCGTTTTTTTTAGAAAGGGTTACTTTGCAGACTAGCCACGGGTCACGGGTCCCGACAAAGCCTCTAGTATCACCCGCTAGCACCGGTCGAACCACTGGTTCAGTACCGGCTGAGCGACTCGATATACAAATGCAATGCCGACCTGTCACAAGAGGAGTGAATCTTTATTCCCCGATCAGTTTGGACACGTCACTCGGTATTTAGGTTAAAAATTGAGCCATTTGGCAATCGAAACCTCATCCCACCGTGCGGTTCTGAGTTATCTGAGGCGAACTTATCCAACGGTCATTATAAGCCATTAAAATATCGACCCGTCGGAAATACGCCTCGTTCAATCCCAGAACGTGTAATTTTGATACGTTAGACGAGCACCGACTATACCGAACAGTGTACGAGCCTTACAAATGCTGTGATGTCAGAAGGAGCGCTCGCCTTTACTATTTCTTCCATCTTTGCGTCTTACTCGCCCTCCGAAATCGGACCACCACACTTGAGTATGTTCAGAGTATCTGATTGCATTCGCTCCATCCGCCCCTCATGGACTTGATATATTACACGTGGATCTTGATGCGATTACAGCGGTCGTGTGAGAAGCAATAACCTCGCTTCTATCCCCTTCTTAACGCTAAGAAATATACTGAATTCTAATAGAGTAATTCTCAGACGAAAGTTATTCTCAATTTTATGCAGAGAAATGGAATCTCGCAATATATTGCAAAGTGTAATGGAAAGCTGATACCAAATATGATACTAAATATGCAAGACATGAGGCCACATGAAGAATGTGCAAACTTTCCAAAATGCATTGTTCTATGAGCAGTTCGAGGCCTGACAATGGCAAATACGGACCATGGTCCTGAATGCTACAGATGGCAGTGATACTCGTGGAGAATAGAAAGACGACAGCAAGTACGAGGGGCGGTGCTACATGGATAGTATACGGACGCTCCAGACATTGCCAGGGGTGCAGCGGGCAGTCTAGAACCCAGGAGTCACGCGAGAATCCTTAGCGCCGTAATAGATTAGAGAAGGAAGTAACTAGGTGAACCCTTCGTCATTTAGTAGACGAAGAGAACAGATTAGAGAGAAGATGAAGGGTCAAAAATGAAGAGGAACACACACAAGTAGCGCTCGGAGGGACATTGAGGTGAGCGGGTGGGTGTGTCGAGACCAATTCGAGTGTCGGATTGCTCACAGGAATGAGGGGAACGGTTGCTCCTCGAAGCAGAATTGAATTGAAAAAAATAAAATTTTTCGTTAAAATCTTGCGGCCGTTCAAATCAAGCATGTTATGTATGCCAAAAACTGCGGCTCAGACCTCTGAGTTTCCCAGGACGCTTTAAGCCCCAGACAGTGAGGTGGCTGAGGATAACGACCTGGGAAGGATATAATTAATAAGGCCTTATTATTCTTTCCCCCAAGGGGTGTTTTTATTACCAAACACTCAATTTCACTTGCAATTTATTAATCTAATATCAATATAATTATATATATATTTACTAATCTATGTAAAATAAAATAAAAAATCATAAAAAATCCTTGGAGTTTTCTTCGTGTTGCATGCAAAGTTTCAGCTGTAGGTTTCATGTTTTGGAGTTATGGGAAGAAAATTGACACACACGAACGCACACACACAAACAACACACCACACAACACACACCACCAACACACACACCACACACACACACACACACCACATTCATCGCCTTTATTGGTAGATATAGACAAGCTGATAGTCGGAGTGGCACCGTTCCAGGATGTAACTGCAGCAAGAACTTTCAGCAGAACGACGCTCTCTGCAGAGCATGAGTGGATGAATGAATGAAGATGAGACGTGTTGAAAGAAATTGAAATTGAATAAAAACTTCCAAACTAGGTGTGTAAAACTCCACCAGATGTTACGACGCGAGACGACAACTTGTAAATTGTCCAATTTGTGAATTTAGCCAGTTTACCCCCGATGATTATAAAAATACCATGTGGTGTTTCAGTATTATTTAATTCTGTGGGGAACCTTGAAACATATCGCACTTTCCAGAGCTATCCTTGCCTGCTCCTGGGTCACGAGGGTCATTGGGGCTCCAAGAATTAAAATTAAAATTGTCCATTGTGACGGTTCACAACAAATCAATCAGATTCGTGCACAATCTCTCGTTCACAATTCAACACAACAACGAAAAGTAACAACACGACTCATCGATCATATGTGAAGGATTGATCATAAAGATACAAAAAACCTTGATAGGAATATTATTAAAAAAAGAAATAAATGGACTTTGAAATAAAAATTCCCTGACGGGAATCGACCGGGCGCCCGTGTAAGAACCACCGAAGCTAACCACATAGACCACCAGGGAAGTTATTCTGTTAAGCGTCATCAATATTAGTTAAACGCACCAATTCCGTACAGTCTTAAACGTACTTGAGGTTTTTTTTCACCCAACATCGTCGTATCATTGATAAAATCTTGCGTTGTTGTGGAATCTATTTACTTGCAGGGTTAACGTCTAAGCCGACTCGGGTTTTAAAATGTATTTGTCACTGTTCCCTCTAACTTACACATGAATTAGACCCCCTTTCTTTGCATTATTATATTTTGTTCTATTTTATTTTTTTACTTTTTAGTAACGTTCATCAACGATTAATTCACTTTCCACAACGTGAAGCTACTGTTACGGACTGTGGAACATTCGCACCCACCATTCAGCCCCGGTAGGTGAGATTTTTTTAATACATGTGTTTAGCCCAAACCATGTTAGAGGGATTAATGCAATTTCATTCGGCTGCGATCTCTTCAGTTAATAGCCGTTTTTCCTTTCTCTTTCTTTATCTTTGAGCTGAGCGACACCAAGAACACTACGATTAACAGCTCTCCGAAGAGGCTCAGAGGTAGGGCGCCCCCCCCCCCAAAACCCCGCATCTCCGCCTCGCCGTTGACCAGGTCCTGCGGGCGAATAGGACCGACACGAGCCGCAGAAGCGATCGCAACGGAAAGTGGAACGGAAGAGTGGCAGAGACAATTTCCACGGCCTTTTTCACTCCGCAACTGGGATTCCTTCTCATGCGAACCCAGGCGTTCAGCCTGTATGTATTCTACGTCCCCCCCCACAAGACGGCATAGGTCGAGGAAGACAGAGGGAACGCCGCTAACTCAGAAGCGTGCTTTCAAGAAGCGCCTCGAGGGTGGTGGGCAAAGCGGGGACAGGAAAAGAGCGCGGTGCAACAAAAGCGGGCGGGTCAAAATAAATAAGCGAACGGGCATTGTAGGAGATCGCCTCTTCTTCGTGTGATACGTGCTGATCGCTGGGACCTGGTATTAGCTTATGGATCCTTCCCTTTCGAGACTTCGCGTCTCGGTGCTATACGGTCCCGTCCTGCTTCTCCGCCTCGTCTCGCTCCTGGATGCCTCGGTCCTGGATGTCGTGGTTCGGGTACTGGTCGATGTCGCTCAGAGGTCCACTGGGATCCGAAGGTGGAGCGAGAGTGACCAGAGTCAAACGGACCTACGAGGCGTACTAAGTGTGAAGAGTCGAGTCGCGAAGCAGAACCTCAAACACCAAGGGAAGTCGACTGTCCATTTCATTTTGGGTTTTTTTGTGTGAGTGTGTGATTTGAGCGCCGTGGCCGACAAAGTAGAATTGTGTAAGTGATCCGTGTGAGCAGTACTCATTTGGAAATAGCTCGCATTGTGGGTTTTGTCTATTTACCTCTTGAATATAATGTGGATTATTATGGAAGCTGTAAAATAAATGGCTGTTTGCATATGTGTGACTCTATGATGTCGTTGTTGACTATAATGTGACTTTCTGTTGAATCTACCCCCCGTTTCGCTGTCGTCTTCCTTCGTGCGTATTCCGATCTTGTTTCAGTAAAGCGGTTGTCAGACCCAAGTAGCGGGCGGGAGCCCGGATATGCATAGGTTCAGAAGTACGCAAGTCAAGGGGCGCGGACTAAACACGCTCGGTAGTATCCACGTAGCATAGGATATCGGTCGCTTAAGCGCCCGTGTCGAAGTCGGTCGGCTGGTGCGATTGTTATGCAATCTCCTCGGGTAGTTTACCCTGTGCGGTGTAGTTATATTCGGACTTTCGCGTAGTTCCCTATTCGCCAAAACGAAACCATAGCGGAGGATAAAGAATTGCGGAGTGGGTTGGTGGTGAGGCCGAAGAGGTTCCCGTGACTGGATCCGGCGTTACGCCGCGGAGCGTCACAACTGATTTCCGCGGGCGAAAAGCGCCAGTCGCGAAATGGTCGCACGTCACTAGGTAGCCCGAGTCGCACGCCGAAACGCGCAACGCGCGAATTCCACAGTACATTACATCAGAGCTTTTATTATTATTGGTACTTGGTCAGTCCAAGGCTAGGAATGTACCAGCACATGATTAGATCATAAATAATCACTGCTTGAACTAAAATTAACTATATTTCCATAGCATATCTCAGTCTCTAGGCGGATATGTTGGATAAGAATTATCAGAACACCAATTTTCAGGCTTCCAGACCGCGAATTTCAGTTCTGCTGATAATGTGTTAGTACAGATTAGATTCCACCCGATGTTCATCAGAAAAGCAAATTTATTCGATTGTGCAGGGATGTGCATCTTTGAGTTATCCGTTAGTCTTGTGTCTATCTTTTGATTTAAAACAAAAAAAGCACTCTCATTGACGCACACCAACTACAACCGCACCTCCACCGACCCACCACGCAGGTCCGCACCCGACCATCCCGACCACAAGCGCAAACCACGCACCCATCTCACCAACGCCATGCTCCACAAACACCGCATAGGACATATTCTCCTGCAGCACGACCCTCTCTAAACAAAAAGAACAAACTCAAAACCAGCCCGATATTATGGATTCGGGTAACGAGCCAGTGATGGTCTGGGCTGGAAGTACCTACAGTAACAATGACGTAAAAAAAATAATGAAACGCTTAATTGCATCTCAATAAGAAGCCAAGCCGAACTCTCCTGGCTTTCTCAGCCTCGCGCCGGGAACGGGCTAGGGGCAAAACGCCCGAGCATAAAAAGCCGAGTTGCCGCTGGCGAAAGTGAAAATCGAGTCACACCATTCTGTCGTGTGCGAGACCACGATTCTGCGCAGTTGGTGAGTTAGAGTTGGCGAGATGGTGAGGGTGTCCAGTTGGAGCCGGAGAGAATCGCCAGCCGGATCGCCATTGGAAGGTTAGTTAGAGGAGCGATCGTTGAGTTGTCGTTGGAGGCTCGTTGAGAGGCGCAGCTTGAAGGAAGCTTAGTGCGCGTCGTTGAGATCGGGAGAGTTCGATGTTGGTAAGTGGTGGCAGTCCAGTCGACGTAGCGGGCAGAGACATCAGAGCAGTCGGCCCCCAAGCAAGTCACAAGAGGGGTGGCAGATTAACGCACTGCTACAGTCTCTCGGAAGTCGCTGCCGGTCACTCGCGGCTTCCGAGAATCATACCAACGGGCCTTACGAGCCACCAGGTGCTGTCTATCTTCTTTCTTTTTAGCGGCGCTTTGCAATCGGAAAGTCCCATGGCTGTTCGGCCGACCCCTTGCTTCTTCTCCAGTCGTCAAACTGACATACGTGCCCTTGTACCGGCTTTATCAAACTAGAACACTCGGGTGCCTGTAGTCCTCTTTCTTGCTCCTTGGTTCTCTGCCCCTAACCCATTCATGCGCTCTTCAGCTTGCATACTTATGCAATTTGAAATAAAATGTCAACCTTTCATATTAACGACAGTGCTCGGATTGCGTCCACATTCCTCATTGAAACTGCCGCGTCATTTGCTCAATCGGGAATGTATTTAAGACGTTATTTTGATAAGCATACCGCAATAAGATAATTGGGGTGATTCCGATATCGAACACCGCTGTTGAAAACTTAATGCTGCGCTGCACAAAAAATCGCAACGAAGTCGACGCTGCTTAAAGACGGCTCTGTTTTCCGTGCAAGTCCGTTAGGTGTCACGGATTCCCCGCGGCATTTAGTTTGCACCGCGTATAATTACGCTACCTCGTACCACAATTCGGCGATCACCCCTGCCATAGGCGCGCGCCCTGGACAGTAGCGTTTGGAGATCCTATCGTCGAATGATTACAACATCCTCGTAGTGCAGTAATTCGCACGTTGCTACCCCCCCAACTTCGATACGCTCGCGGCCCTGGATATGACGATCAGCTACGTCGTTGGGTGCCCTGCGCGCTTTAGCTACCATGTGGTTCGCGAACGAGCGCCGCACGCCGGACACCGGAACGTGCGAGAAATCCACAACAAATTATTCCTCATGGGAGGGACGCGAGAGAGGCTTAGACTCTAAGCACGAACACACATCCAACAGTTACCTATACCTCTCTAGGTGAAGTGGCACATCGATTGTAATTACGGCAAAAGTTTTCTCGTTATAGCCACAGGTCACATATTCACCAGTAACAACAATTTTTAAATTGACATATAGGAGCAAAAGACTCTTGGCAAAGGAAGGATAACTGACAGCCATTCGATTATGCATAACACTTAAAATTTATAAACACAGCACATATACAATATGTTGGCTACATTTTTAATATAATGGTTCATTTCCTTCCACAGTCCCCCACATTATTTCCTCTTTAAGGACAATGTGAATATATATGTACCAGATCGAAAAGATTTCAATGACTCACAGTTCCAATCAAATCCTGGCAGGAGTCTAATAATACAGCAAAAGTGAGTGCTTCATATTAGTTTTCATGTGGGCGAGGCGGCCCTGTTCATTCAGCATGGGTTCACCACATTTGAAAAACATGTTCCTTGCAATGGCAGACGCTAAACAGGTCAGGTGTAGTTAGAGCACCCAAGGGGAAACCAGTCGAGCATCCTTGAGCTAAAAAGGGTTGATGTTGCATAGTATGGCTTGGACCTACACTGCGGGTTGAAGAGACGAAAAGGACTTGAACGAGTGCTGAACAGATCCCCAACAAGCCTGGGGCCTCGCAGCAGCACGTTTGTGCAATCAGGTGACTCACCAAAGCGAGCTGTGCACTTAGATGCCAGCGCAAGACAGGTGGCAGCACTGAGCCCCTTGCACATTGAACACATGTTTGCAAAAGACTGCCACGTTGTGGAACATTCCGCGCCTTCGTTTAGCATGAAGCCACCACAGTCAAGTTCACGATGTATTTGCAGCGCAGACTAATTCCTCCAGGCATGGCAACACACAATAGCGCGTTAGACTTATGCTCAACCTTACTACTCAGTCGAGCTATTTCCTTTTTATTTTTTATCACTATTTGCTCGATCTTATCTCTTCAGGAATGGGTGGTAAGTTTTCCAATGTCACGATGTTGAATGCCCAATCACCAAATCTGGTTCACCCAGTGTCCAACATATTTCGGTGGAAGTTCTTTCAATGACTTTTTAGACGAAATCGTTACAGGCATGATTTTTCAACTGCACGCAACAACTCGAAAAACAACAAAATCAAAAGTTAAGCTCGAAATTAAAATGTCCATGTAAACTCAAGGGCTCATGTAATTCAACAAGCTGACAAATTCTTGCAGAAGCATTCAATTGCAATTATTCAGATTTTATCTCTTCGCTTATTATTATTTTTTCCCAAAAAAACATGCTAAAAAATACACGAAATCATCTTGATAATGTGTTCAACCAATTCACTATCTTTGCGATTATGTAGAAAGAGGCAACAGTCTATTCAGGGTTCCCAATTGCCATCAATAATTACTTACACACATTTTCCATCCTATAACAAAAAATATGAAAGTTACTACTTCCTTGTCAGACAGAATCCAAGCGATCTCGATTTGACAAGTTACCATTATAAATTCAATCTGCTAACAATTTTACAGTTCTCATTACAAGTGTTTCCCAGAGACAATCATTATTAATCTGATTCAAATATCAGTAACTTTTCCCTATCGTTAATGTAAACAGACATTAACCAAGGACCATACGTAAGGGCATTTCTCAAATATGTAACTCTTCAAAACAAAAGTTCATATCAATTTTAACCAAGAGAAACATGATGGTTCGTTCTCAATGAGTTCTTTTTTATTTTTATGAGCCTAGTCTGAAAGTAACTAACACAGTTACTGCACAACCCCCATTTGCTTACTGTTCCCCATGTTTATGCATGCGCACTCTGTGACTAAACCCATGCATGCAACATTTATCTCTCTGCCTGTCTG
>CM068954.1:123421930-123441150 GCA_035128595.1 Eptatretus atami | reverse complement strand
TGACGGCCTCAAAGTTACTCATGCCACTTAAGTCATTCACAAAAACTTTGTCAGCTGCGTCCCAGTCGGTGGGTCTGGACCCAAGACGCCCTTGAAAAAAACCCCTTTGGGGGTTATATCACCTCATCGAATACATGGATCAAACTTTGTAAAAACAAAATATTGTTGTGGATTTCCGCCGCGTTCGGACGACCGCTTCAGCCAATCGCGGTCCGCGCGCGCCACCGAAGGCCGCAATCCAGTTGTGGCTTTCCGGACCAACCCCGGAAACCAGCCACGGATGCCT
Source organism: Eptatretus atami (assembly GCA_035128595.1). Classification (NCBI taxonomy): domain Eukaryota; kingdom Metazoa; phylum Chordata; class Myxini; order Myxiniformes; family Myxinidae; genus Eptatretus; species Eptatretus atami. The sequence goes on along the minus strand of CM068954.1, from coordinate 123,440,864 downwards.
TAACGCACCATAAATTACTCAATACTCTGTCCACGCGCTACAGGGTCAATGCCGAATTGTCGATATAACCTAACTATTCGCGCGGCAGAAAATACCGAGAGTTTATACCTCAACGGAACTTGTACGGACACGAGCCGCTTAACCGTGCTTGTTCCGTGTGCGTAGCCGAGCGGTTTGATATCGCCAAGTCCGTCGGACCAGATTATCGCTTCTATCGGCTTAATTAGCCAGTTAATTCCCGATACGTGCCGTGGCAGCCAATACAAGGAAAATGACGCAAAACGAGCAGGTGAACATTTGAACAATGGGCATTTATTTTCAACATGTAAGCAGTCAATGGGGGATGGGACAAGACACGAGCAAAGCCTACAGCGAGTTCTATGTTTCTACAGCACGTACTTAATGGCAGTTTCTACTTAATGGAGGACAAGGCGCCACAAGACTTTCACACAAAAAACCCAAGGAAAGAAAAGGCTCACGAGCCTTATTTCCCAACTCGGGAGCCTGGTTGACCGAGAGCTTCGAGAGACCGAGCTGGTACCTTGCCGCCCCTTGGTGGCGACTCGGTGGTCTTCGTCTCGCTGGCCCATTGCCAACGTGGCAGTGTCGAATGGCGACTTGGTCGGTCGGGGCCTGGCGGCGTGCCCGACCCCCACGCTCCGCTCTCCTCGCCGACCGCGGGCTTGGTTTGGTCGGGGCTGGTGGCGCATCCAACTCTTCGCGCTCCGTCTCCTCGTCGAATGCTGGCTTGGTTGGTGCCGGGGCTGTGGCGTGCCCGACTCTTTGCGCTCGCGCTCTCCTCGACGAACCGCCAACGAACTGCTTGCCCGCCAAATGATGTCTGCCCGCCAACATCTCCTCGCCACCAACGATCTGATCTCTCGGCGTCCCAACGCGCCTTTTTATAGCCCCGAGGGGTGAAGCCGCTGTAGGTTTTCGCCACCGAAGCCGGTGCTCCCCTTTCACCTTGAACCTTCACCCAGGCTGGCTCCGCCCCTTTCAACATCTGATTGGCCAGTTCCCTTCACGGTAAAGGTCGTTTTGATCCCGATTATGGTAATCAGCCGTCTTCACGCTGATTTGCACACGGACGCTGGAGAATGTGGCTCCTATGGCGCGCGGCGTGTCCGCGTCGACGCATCTGCCGCTGTTGCTGAGCGGGCGTGATGGTGTCGCGATGTTGATGGGCGCTGTGGTGGGATGGTGTGGTTGTAGAGTTGTTGGCGTTGTGGTGGGATGGCGTGGTTGTAGAGTTGTTGGTGTTGTGGTGGAGGGTGGCGTGGTTGTAGATTTGTTGTTGAGGGGATGTTGTTTGTTTAAAATAAAAGATAGAAAAGAATAAACGGCTAACTCAAGATGCACAGCCCGGACACGAACAAGACCTATTATACATTGGTGGGGGAACCTAACCTGAAACACATACTTATCGAATAACTGATCTCTGGGGACCCTGAATGGTGGTTTGCGAATTTCCACAACCGTAACACTATTATGATGGTAGATTACAAAATAATAAAACTGACCAAATTCAGGGGGGGGGAGGTTTGGTCAGACCCCCCCCCCCAAAGTACCCATTTTCGGTTTTGATTTACTCATAAGTTACATGGACTAACTTTGTCAAGTAAAGACGTAAGATGGAGATCACAAAAAAAATAAAACTGACTAAATTTTCAAGGGGAAAGGTGTGGTCAGATCCCCAAATTGGTGCGCCTTTGAAACCCCCTTGGGGTGGTAATTTACCCCACGAGGTCCATGGCCCATTTTTTGTCAAAACAAAGAAGTATGATATTAGATCACAAAAATAATAAAACTAACAATTTCAGAGGAGGGAAGGTGTGGTCAGACCCCACAAAGTAAGCCCTTGTGGGTTCATCTACTCATAAATTACATGGATGAACTTTGCCAAAATAAACATGTAAGATGGTAGATTACGAATAAAAAAATGACTACATTTATTTACTTTTTATTTACGTGGAGGTTAAATTTATTTACGAGGAGGTTAACACATCACTCAACAGCTTCACTGTCGCTGCTTCCACCATCGCTGTCACTTTCTTCGTCTTCCTTTCACAGTCATCCATGTTCCCTGCTGTAACAAAAGAATTATTTTATAGCCCAAAAAAGCTTTCATATTTTGGGGAAAAACCAAATTTACCTTTTCTGTCAACCATTTTCTAAATCATTATTAGAACGAACTGGAATGGCAGACATTGTTTCTTACTCCTCATCACTTTCCCTCGAAGATGTCATCTTCGCTGCAAACAATATCTAACATTTTTGGAGAAATATCACATCAAACCATTGCAATCGGTAACAATCCCATCTCCCGTTTCCAGCCAAATCTAAGTGGTGATAATGCCCGATTGTTGCATTGTGTAGAAGATAGCACCGCCTCGAACGAAGATGAGTACGCTTTATTCTCTGCAGTAAGTACTCGTGAGCATGGCGGCAGAGCACTGCCATCAAACTTATTTACACACGAGAATCTTTGCTCTCCTTTCTTGGTTCTATTTGTCCAAAAATATCTGCAGACGGACTTCCATCGACCGATGATATCTTATTTTTGCTGTACATCTCGCAAACAAACTTTCTATGTTAGGCAACTGTGTCCTCGCTGACTTCTGTTTCACGTCCTAGTGACTGAAAGCTGCTGTGCATCGTGGTTTTTCTGCAGTAGCTTCAATGGCCTTATTTTGCTTTTCTGTGAATGAGGAAGTGTAATCACAACCTGTGAAAGCGTGATATGCTGGGAGAGAGTTGCATAACGTCTCGCGAGTGCTGCGGCTCTCATTTATACTGATGTATCTTGCGTAGTTGGTTAGCAATCCTGCTTCTATCCATATCTTCACGACTGATCAAATAATTGTAGCAACCTAGTGCAATAACTAAGGCAGTCAAGTTTTTTTGTTCAGATTTACAAACGCGACCGTTTGTTGGAGCTTGGTATGTTTTCAAGATGTAAAACATCGACTGTCAGCTTCTTCATGATTGTTGCCAGTGAAGCTTTTCTTGCTTCCTACTCTACCGATCGACCACTCTGTCGCTGCAGATACATCACCAGAATTAGCATAGAAGTTTTTTTGCTGAACCGTAGCTATGTTGACCATATGCCTCCCACGCTTGTTCAAGGAACTCAATCAATGACTCTTTGAAACTGGATTTTTGAGAGCTGAAATCCAAATTACTTGGTCGTTTCTGACTGACCAATGATCTGGTAATGAGACAGATGTTGAAGCTTCGTGAATCTCTCTCGCAGTCTTGGATGGGAATTGAGTCTTGGAAAGTGAGAGCCTTGTGTATTTATTCACGTCTGAGTCTCCTCAGACAGTCACTGATATATCAAGTATGAAAGGCTTGAACTTAAAAAACCTTATTTTAATAGTGACAGTACCGATGGTGTCTTCCTATAGAATGTACATTCCACACATTGGATACATAGATGGTGGTGCGGAATACAATTGCCCATAGGACAAATCCTAACTGAAATCGATGATCAAATGACAACAATTCTCACCTGACGGTTACTTTTTGACGGGGGGATCAGGAGAAAAACGCGGAAACCACTTCATAAGGTGTTGACTAACCTCGAAATACCGTGATCCAGGAGTTGAGGAATCCTATGCGGTCGCGCAGGCGGATACCCTGAACGCTGTCTCTTTCAGATTCGCCAGGTGCACAGTATATCTAAATAAGACCATGCATTAAAAAAGCAGATCTGGTAAAAGCGGACTCCTGATGCGAGGAATTCATAAGTGGGAGCTTCTGTTTGCGCCGAATACTGATTACGGAGATCGTAAAAATACTTGGAATGTGTCTGAGACGACGAACAATGTATATTGTTTAAGGGTCTGACACACTTCCTTCTCTGAAATTGGTCAGTTTTATTATCTCGCTCCTCCGGAAGGGGAAGCGGGATATTGTATCGTCCGGTTTGTTTGTCTGTTTGTTTGTCTGTCTGTCTGTTAGCAACTTTACGGCACACGGCTTTTAGCAAACATTATCAAATTTAATCCAACAGGTGGGGCATGAACCTTGGACGACCCATTACCTTTTGGGTCATTGGATCAAGGTCAGGTCAAGGTCACGAAAAGATCAAAATCGTTTTTTTGCTCATAACTTCCGTCCAAAAAAAAAAAAATGATCTGGCATTTACTTCAAACTAAGCTTATAGTGAACCTTATTCTATTTGTGACGTTCAGACCTGATGGTGTGGAGCATTTTACTGCATCAAAAAATTTTTGAGATGGCCAGATATCAATCTGTTCATATATGATAGGTACTAGTGTGCAAATTTGTGGTTTCTCTCACAAAATGCACAATGATGCTAAGTTGCCCACAATATAAGTATAATGAAATGATTTTTGAAACAAATTTCCTACTAGAAATTATACGATATAGTGACTGGAGTTTGCACAAGTGATGTGATAACTAATAGTTACACCAATACACATTGTTCTACGACAAATGAAACTAAAAACATATTTTTGAGCGAGTGTCCTCGATATGTTCAACCTCACTGTCCGGTGTCATTTTGGTCACCACTGTGACAGTTCGTTGCACCTGCTGTCAGCTGGTGGCCACGACATGCACTGTTAGTGCAAGGCAAATTCTTGTGAGTCAGCTGCAGCTGTTGTAATGGTTCATACCACGGAATGAACACACAGACCATCTAACATCTTTGCCGTGATGTGGGTCCATCAAACAATGTGGGATGCGGCGAGCCTTTTGTACCATCCAGACCTCTGGTGTGGAATTTTCTGGATTTGCAGTGGGCATTCATGCCATCTGGCTTTGGTGAATTGGATCTTCTTCACATGTTCGACAAAAGCTGGTTTTGGACGGGAGCAACTTATGCACTGGGCATCTTGTGTCGCTGCGAGTTTTCTCCCGAAGATCATGAAATTTGTGTGTGCAATCCATATTTTCCTTGAGAATCATCCATGGAAAACTGACTAAATGTCTGAAGCAGCCACTGCTCCTGGAGATCGTCAGGTGGCGAGATTCGGGTGTGGACCATTATTCTGAAGATGCAGTGTCTTCATAGCTTATCGTGTTTCTTTTACCATAGGCCGAAAGAATGCTGATACAGAGGTCAATCCTGTCAGGGCATGAGAGCGAGGAAGCCGGGTACCATTTCGTGGAAGCAAGCTGTAAATTATCTGAATGGACCGGGATAAGGGTTGCAACCTGCCGTGATGTTTTTTCTCTGTATCCATATTTGCATGTCCCGCAACTGTGGAAAGTAGTGGATCTAAGACAAGCACTCAGTGTCTGCTGATTTGATTGTAATGGACCCGCACGACATTGTTAGCGTCTGAACTCATCATCGGCATGCTTACATGAAGAAATATCGAGAATCTGCTCTCCTGCAATTGATGCGAGTGAACTGTCCATGATACTTCTGCAGATGAAAGGCATGCGTTTAAAGCGAAGCGACATCAGACAAAGCCCAGCCAAATAGATCTGCTTTCTCGTGATCTGAAGTTTCTTTTGCTGCTGGTGATGTTGCGTGACGTGACTACAAGATGAAGTGTGTCAAGGGTGGATTTGTTTGATGATACGAGACCATGAATTTCGTCCATTTGTGGTACTGGGCGTCCAGCAATGATTGGGAGCTTCGGATCACGCAGCAACAGCAAGGCATTCGTTCTTTCCTCTGTTCTCACGAATTGACATCATCATATTGAGTCGAAGATGTCGATGAGGTGTGGTGTGTTTTGATGCAATGAGCACTGGTTTTAGGTAACACTGCGGCCAGTTACCAAACGTACACCTTCCACCACAGGATATGGATTTCAAGTCGATAGGTCCCTGATGTACACGCTGCGATGTTGGTTATCAACTGGTAGTTGTTTTCGGTGCTCTTCATCGACTAGGCCCCTGAGAATATGCCTATCTCTGCTTTGGTGTTCTTCGTGGAGTCCATCTTCAATGAAAGATCAGATGTCGGAACAGACGTAATGGATAGCTCAGGACGTGCTTCATGTTCAGGTCAGGGCGGATTGAGTCATAGAAAGCACGGCGGAAAACCATTTCGGGTTGATTGCAAACCAATGCTTTCTGACGGCCAAATCAGGATTTTTGTTTTTTTTTTGGAAATGAAAACGTTTTTTGAGTTTGGATTTTTTGGGGATGGCTGGGACATGCTTCTCTGCCCCCAGTGCAAGGATTGTGATGTAGCTTTCCATTGTCTTTCCCCAGGTTCATGGCAGAAAACATAGGACTTCTGAATATCCTTGGAAGCGATGACAGCATTTGATATATTCCAAAGATGTTCTCTGGACGATAGTGGTTCCGGAAGGATGTGCATATTGTCTTCGACTGAACAAATTCAATGCTTTACATGCTGTTTCATGCAGCGGGTTCCAGTGAGCTGTCAGGGCATTTGTTCTGAACCCATGTCTGTCTTTGTGGATGGTCCTCACTTCTGGAATCGTTGGCGATGCATATTCTCCCTAAAGCTTTGGTCGTGTGATTTGTCCACCGAAGTAGTGCAGACTGCTTTCTCGTTGGCCAACAATGCCCCCGCTGCCTAGATCCCTAACCTAACCTAATAACCTAGACATATAATGAGTGGATGTTGATACTACATTTCTCCTGTCTCAATCGACACATTTCATTCAAATCCAAACGTGTAGGCATTAAGAGGCTCTTTGTCTTGTGTTTTATGGGAATTATTGATTTTCTGAAATGGTCAATATTCAGACGGGTGTATCTTCAAATTGTGAATATTTCATGGACCGACACCAAAGATACGAGGACATAGGGCTATGTGTACGGAGATCACCATCTTTCATATAGACTGTGTAAGCTTTGTGTCAAGCCGGTTGATTAAACTCCTAAAATATAGCCCTTTATCGAGGTTTACCGCTGGCCTTGGGATTAACTGTCAAGGAAAGTTCTGTACGTGTTTCGTATTCAACAAAGATCGATGGTATGACCCGTCGTGCTGGACGTTAGCCGTCTGCAGTTTTCCTCTGTTGAAGAAACATTACCAGTTTTGTAATCTTGCATCTCCCAACATTAAATGAATGAATGGTGTTTCATTTCAATAGCTGATAAGTTTAAGAATTTATTTAATTCGTGGAGATTATTTAGCTAAATTTACTCATTAAGTGTCAATTAGGTGGGAGAAGGGGGGGGGGGGTGTGTGCGGAGGAGAGTGTAGACAAGTATTGTATTGAATACTGTACTGTACAAGCAATATACCAGACCCGTCGTCGTTCAACTTGACAAATGAATACGGAGGGTATCTGAGAGAGAGAAGAGTGAGAGAGGGAAGAAGAGAGAGAGAGTAGAGAGACGAGAGAGAGAGAGAGAGAGATAGAGAGCAGCAGAGAGATCGAGAGAGAGGGCAGAGAAGAAAGTCCGAGGAGAGAGAGACTGAGAGTAGAGAGGAGATGAAGGGAGACGAGAGGAGAGCGATTCAGCAGAGTAAGAGACGAGGAGAGAGAGACTCGCAGAAGTGAAGGACGATGTGGAGTATGAAACGTAGAGATTGGACGAGATTCGCGTCTTAAGATGGAGCAGAGAGGATAGAAGACAGGAGGAGAGAGAGATCGAGAGAGATCGAGAGAGAGAACAGAGCACTGTGACCCAGGAAGGACAGAGAGCTGTTTTGTAGTGAAGAGAGCGTGGATGGCGTGGCAAAACTGCACTGCAATACATAGCAATGCGAAAAGAAGAGCAGTCAAGAGTTCTATTTAACTCTCCATTTAATTCCTTCTCTGGCAACTGTTTCCGTTTGATTCTTTATACCCGACACCGTCTTCCCCATCTACAGCCCCACATTTCCCATCAGTGGCATTCCTCGGTACTCGGTTCGTGCGTTATGCCAGTTGGAACAAGCGACGGTATTTATGGATGGACGCGATACTGTGGGCGCGTCCGCGTTTTTGCTGGCAAATGCTATGAATTCTCCGGCCGACGCCTGCTCATGTGCCGGGCGCACGCCTCAGCAGGCTTTCTGTACCTCGGACTTGGTAGTCGAAGCTATGGGGACCCTCCTCTGGTCCCTGATGATGGATTTTCACTCCGCACCGATTAGGTTGGACGGACTTTGATGTATTCACAATCCTGTCTGTCTGTGAGCAGGATATCTCAAAAAGTTGTGGATGGATTCGGTACAAAACTTGGTGGACTGGTTGAAGTGTTGTGACGAGGACGAATGATTCGTCTTCGATTTTGGTGAGATCCGGGATCCGGTTCTTGGTGGGATACAAATGTAAACTAGTTCAGCCTGGTCCGTCGTGTGTGCCCTTCTCGGTGGAGCAGTACTCCTCTCGGCCAGGCTGAATTTACGTTTTTGTATCCCACGATAGACGCGTGCCGGATCTTCATCAAAATGAATCGGTTCGCCTTGTCAACGACAAACCTGTCCGCCAATTTCATTTGAATCCGTCCAGCACTTTTGAGATATGCTGCGCTCCAGACACGACGGACAGACAGACAGAACAGGTGATAAATAACTTCGTCACCTTTGGTGACTGAAGGTTAAACAATAATAAATAAAAAGACGTCAGACAGACACCGAAATGTGTATTTTCATATGATAAATGAAATCTGCCAATGTGTTTGCTGGTTGCTTTGTCAACAGTGAAACTAGTGTGAATCTGCCTGAAAACTGCTCCTGCCCATACTTTTAAGGGGCATCAATGATTTCGGAAGACCATAATGGCAGACCTTCCAATTACCCTTGTTTTATGTTGCTCCGTTTGCTGTACTCCTATTTCCCTCCGCAAAACCCTTTTAGTTCTCGCTTCACTTGCCCATGCTCCCGATCCTTTATCTATTCCTGTCATCCCTCCCTTTTCTCAACGAAGCACCCTTCCTGTCTGTGTTATTGTAAGATTTTTACCACAAGGCCTACTTCTCGATTTTGATTTTTATTCATTCAGAGTTCCTTTGAAATTGTAAAACAATTATATGGCTGTATGTACCATCTTCAAGTTTGAGGTACTACAGCTTTGGTATCCTCAGTCTTGAGGAACTACAGCTTTAGGTATCCTCAAGCTTGAGGTACTTACAGCCTTGAGGTATTCACTGGTCAAGAGCCTCCTGAGGCTACGTTTTATTTCCAGCTTGAGGTATCGCTGAGGTCTCGTCTTGAGGAACTAAGCTTATATCTAGGGTAGTCGACTCAAGCCTTGAGGTACTACACGCTTGAGGTATCCTCAAGTCTTGAGGAACTACAGCTTTAGGTATCCTCACTTGAGTACCAGCTTGAGGTACTCACCAGCTACAGTTGAGGTACCTCAAGCCTTGAGAAGCTTAGGATCTCAGCTATAAGCTTGAGGTATCCTCAGTCATACAGTTGAGGTAACTAAGCTTAACTCGGTATCCTCAATAGGTTCCTAACTGAGGACATACAGCTTGAGTATCCTCAAGGCCTTGAGGACTACAGTTGAGTATCTCTCAGCCTTGAGAACTACAGCTGTACAGTTGGGAATAGGTAGATCCTCAAGCTGAGGTACTAAGCTTGAGGTATCTCAAAGCCTTGAGGTACTTACAGCTTGAGGTATCTCAAGCCTTGAAGGATAATTTGAGCAGCCTTGAGGTATCCCTAGCCTTGAGGACACATTGATTCTCAGCTTGAGACACAGCTTTATATCCTCAAGCTTGAGGACACAGCTTGAGCTATCCTGCAGCTGAGGAAGCTACGCGCTTGAGGTATCCTCACAGGCCACGGAGTAATCGGAGGTAACTACAGCTTGGAGGTATCCTCAAGCTTGAGGTACTACAGCTTGCGACCAAGGCTATACGCTTGGTATCCTAGCTTGAGGTACACAGTTGAGGTATCCTCACTTAGTACTAACTTGGGAAACCCTCAAGCCTGGATCGGAGTATCGCTTGAGAACACCGCTGAGTATCTAAGCCTTGAGTACTCAGCTTTGAGGTATCCTAAGCTTGAGGTACTAAGCTTGAGGTTCCTCAGCCTTGAGGTTACTACAGCTTGAGGATCTCTCAAGCTTGAGGTATCTACAGCTTGAGGTATCCTGACCTGAAGGCTTCAGCTGAGGTATTAAGTTGAGGTATACATGAAGATCTTTGAGGTACTCCAGCTTGAGGTATCCTCAAGCCTTGAGCTAGCGGGTTTCAAGCCCTGTTGTACTCAGTGATACCAAGTGGTTATGGATTAAATTTGACATTTGATGGTATATTTAACATGCTTTAAGTGAATATTCAGCACAGACAGGATCATGCAATTCTTTTAATTCAACGTTTATAAATAAAGGAAGAATGAATGAAATAGTGTCCCTGGTGAAAAGCCCTGTCGATGCGCATCGGCAGACAGGTAGAAGATGACGAAATCGACAGGACAATTCTAGGAGATGATGCGAATGGCGTGGGAAGCCAAGAAGCTGACGTTTGGTTTCGGGCACAAAAAGAGGATGAGGGGTTAAAGCCTCTTTAGCTCGACGACGGGGTAACTTGGAAATTCAGCTTTTTCTTGGCTCCCGTGGTGGTTACACTAAATTAATCTGTTCATTTCATCCCTTGAAAATAGAAGGGTTGTACATTTTTACAGGAGCCTGGTGTTGGCTTAGTGGTATAGGGTGGTGGCTTGGGATCTCCAAGGGTCATTGAGTCGATCCCCGCTGTCCACTGATTAAATCAGGGGTTTTGACTCAGCTGTCATCTTCTGAGGTCGCAAAAATGGCACGCAGTATATGGTAATTCTCCCTGCGTGTCGAAAGGCGACTAAAGGGTTGGCGTAGGAAGGGCATCCGGCTGTAAAACATCAACCACAAGAAGTGTTACCATGATTGGAGCCCCGGCAAAAGCTGAGCCTGCTCAGGGATAAAGGCTTTAAAAATGGTGTGATGACATTTCTTCCAGGGTGGTTTGCAAGTGAGCAAGATCCCAAATTGAAGCACAAAACCAGCGTCGTTTCCCCACCAAACAGCTATTCCAATGACCGATGTTGGAAATTTTTTTTTTTTAAACAAGGGTGATAGATTACATGGACCTGCCCTTCCCCCACTCTGTGAGCAAGGAAGGCTTACTCAGAAGTGAGTAACTCAAACTCTTCGGCACGAGTTGTTGCAAACGCTGTCGTTGAAATTTCGACATGAAACTTACGATGCTCCCACCATGTGGAAATGTTTTTGCCTTTTGGTGGGCTTCAAATGATATCATTTCGTAAGACTGTGTTATGCATTCAAAAAACAAACAAACTGTGTAATCACTCTCCTCTAGCAGTCCTCACGAGTCATCTCCACGACAAATGTGAGTGAGTAATGATGTCATTGCACTCCAGTTCCTGCCTAATCACTTTGTTATTGGCTGTTATGCTAATTGCAGTTGTATAATAGCTATAATAAATTAACAGATGTATCAAAGCTGGAAGTGACAACAAGAGGATCGTCAAAATTTGGAAGGGCATTGGGATTTATAGCCTGGCTGATTCTGTTTTGCCAGAGTATGAAAACAAAGATCTTGTTTGGAAGAAACGACAGGGCTGGGAAGCAACAGAATGGTTTCTTGGTCATGTCATCAACACTGGCTAGACGCAGGGCCCCAGATGGCTATAATTTCCTTTGCTTAGTGCTGGGTTGGTTGGCTGAGCAATTGCGTTATGTTTTGGTGTGCAGCGTTCAGGACGGGTTTCTGTCAAGAACATTAGAAGCTCCCCCGAGACGCATCTTTAAGGCAACGCCATACAGATTGCTCGTTTATGACCTTGAAGATGTAGGATGAAGATGTCAGCTCTTGTCTTTTATGACTTTCTGAATAGACACAAATGATAGCCCCTGGTTTGTAAATAGAGGCATTTGGATGTGCCAATTGACATGGATTTACTGTTAAAAGCACAATAATATCTCTTAATAATAATCGGAAGCAGTTCTCTGCTTATCATTGCCGTGAACAGATTTCTCATCAAACCCTTATTTATCATGATCTTCAAAGAGCACTCGACCTTCAACCATAATATATAATCTACAGCAATATATATATATATATAATTATATATATATATATATATATATATATAATTTGGTTTACCTGAGCCGTAGTGAAAGAAAAGGTGATGTGAGAATGGAGGACTGTGGAATATGTTTCCCGGCATTAGCCTCCGCTCCATAGGAAGGCGATGGGGGAGGCTTATACCTGTTGTGGGGTTTGTTTCATATAATTAGGTGCCTTAATTTAATGGTTCAGAGTTTTAGACGCCTCGAGAGTGCGAAACCACCCCCCCTCCCTTTCTTTCATGCCAATGTCTGAGCTGTATCTCAGACAGCTGGGACTTTTTCAGTGCTCTATGTGGAGTTGACAACTTTTTGACATTGACCCTCATTTAAGGGTCATGAACCCAATTAGACATTTAACGTATTTTTTTTTCACACCGTTAGACTCACAAAGTTTGTCCAAACGTAAACTAACTAAATTGACCTCTATAGACCAACCAGAGCAAGTCATATTTGTGCTTATTTATTTGTATGCTTCAGGTTAAAGGTCAAATGCAAGTCTTGAAAAAAAAAAACAACCTTTTTGCCATGTGGAATCTCAGAGCTGTCTTTCCAAGATGTATTTGCATTCATAGTACTGACCGCACGAAGTTGTGCATCTGATATTTGATTAGTGTCCTTGACCTACTTTTTTCAGATTGCGACTAATTTAAAAAAAAAACCTTTTCGGTCATAACTTTAATAATTTCCATTGTGATTTTGAAGATAGGATGATTTAATAGATAGATTGTAGATGAGGACTATTTTCTAATTTACACGATTGCATAAATGTTTGAAGTCAAGGTCATATGGGGTCCAAATAGTATAGCATCATTAGATTGCGGCGCCGGAGGAGGCTCACCTTGCGGTCACAAGATATTACGTTTATAAGTGGGCAATGATACCGCAAATTGACCTTATGCAGCCTCCACGTTTACATAAAAGTCAAGATGTATAGATATTTCACGCTGAAACAAATTGCCCAAACAGGGTTTGATGTATGAAATCAGTAATGTTGAGCGTGTTTGTATAACATTTTGGTCATGGTTTTTTTGGGAAGGTTTTTTTGGGGGTGGTGATGTTTGAAAGCATTGTGTGCAGTTTATAATCATATGCCACTAATGCAAGAATACCGTATCCGGCATAGTTTCCTTGAATTTTTTCTTGAAAAGATGAAAAGTTTTCCAAAATATTTTGAACTAGAAGGGCAACTCAGTAGAGCGCATACTTCGCCAAGCTACATTTTTGCCCCCCCCCCCGCCCCAGAAACGTTGACTTGTGAGGGTATTTAATCCATACAATCTGAGCCATCTCATATTTTATGATGCTTAAAAAATTAAATTTCCTGTGTCATATCGTATGTACAAGATTGGGATTGAAATTCACAACATTTGGCATGTGGTTGCATGCAAATTGGATAAAAATCGACCGCACTATGGCAAAATGAGATTTTTGACTTTATCTGACTCGACCTTGACCTTTGTAATCTTTAATTTTGTAATTGGTATTAGAGTGTGGGAGAACAGTAACATTTTGGTGTTGGTTTCTCATGAAACGGTATAAGAATTGACGTGTTATGACTAAAAACGGACATTTGGGCAATGTGTGACCCCACCCTGACTTGGACTCCCAAACCGCTAATCAGGGTTATTACGTCATTGTGTCAATGTCAACATATCAACGAGATGGGGCTATTGAATTTCCTGAACATTTTGGCAATTAGTTGCATGCAATTGGAATACAATTGACGCGCTATTGGTAAAAGACGATTTTGGACCTTTTCATGACTTGACCTTTGACCGATGCTCCAAATCTAAATCAAGTATGGTCCCTCGGATATAACCAATCATCCACCAAATTTGCTGCGATTAGTTATACTTTTGGAGTTATGGCAAATAACAAACAAACAAACAAACCACATATTCACAAATAAATAAATAAATATGCAACAGCGATCAAAACATAACTTACCGCAAAAAGTTTTGCGAAGGTAAGAGGTGGACTTTGAGATGAACAGAACGAGGCAGGGAAACTGATAAATAAATAATAATCTGAAGAAAGGGAAACTCTCAACAATCAGGAAAGATGAAATCATTGGAGAAGACAAAGGAATAGGTTGACATCAGACTCGCTTTGTTAAAACTCAACCAGACTGACTGGCAGCTCGTTGTATTGCTAATTGGGTTAAAAAAAGAATGCTAATCCGTGTGGTTGAGAGTTGAAGCTGAGCCAACAAACAAGGAAATGTAGACTGGCATTTTCAAATTATTTATTATTATTGTTTTATAAGCAAATTAAGGCTTTAGGAAGCGCAAGATAATGGGGGTCAAAAGCAACATATTGACAGTGGGTGGAGAAACAGGGTACACACAACAAGGAATGAACAAACATGAGAGGAGTAACCAAGCTGCAAGGAAGAAGAGGGTGAATGGGGGTTAAAAAAAACAAAGTGGGCAGGATGGGGATGACGTGAGAAGTGGTGCACTGCAACTTGTATCTGGAGGGATGGTAAGGATTGAACCGCCTCCAGAAGGCTTGCTTACTGAACCCACCTGATTTTGTGAGCTGGCTGAAATGTAAATCGAGTAGAACAGGAAGAAGAGACCAATTAAGGATGTGGGCAGTTAGAGAAATAGAGGGAAATGTGGAAGAGATACAGACAGTTGAAGCATTCCAGATAGTTTGAACGCATTGGGGATTCAAGCCAGTTCAGGCAAGGTGCAACAGCAGTGCATGCTCAGTCACGGATGGTATTGAAAACACTGGTGGTTTAGTCTCAATGGTCATTTCCGCCTCTTCCTTAGACTGGTGCAACTAATATTGTTGTATACATTTTTGCCAACCACCTTTAGTGCTTCCCGAAGCATCACCTGCCACTTTGCAACATTTTTTGTGCTCAGGACATTTCTGTAAATCTCAGGCCTGAAAACCCTTCCATCTTGCTTTTACCCTCTGTTAACCCTCCGCCACAGCTTGCCAGCCCTCCTTTCCTTTTGCCTACTCTCGTACTCTTCCCACTAAATGTCCTCCCAATTAACTGTCCTCATGTTCGCTCCCTCCCTCACTCATTGTTTGTCTTGAAGATCAAGGACTTCCAAGTTCTCAGTTCTCTAACAATACTGTAACCCATGCCAATGATAAACATGTGGGTTTTTATGTGTCACCTTATGAAACAGAAAAAAAACAGATCAAATCCACAATGATGTGGACGTTACCCATGCTACTGGCATTTTCTTTGATGGATTCCTCTCTCCTACACCGACAGATTATCAAAGTGCAGCAAGGTTTCAGTTTCAGCAATGTTTTATTCACCTCTCGGATTTTCAATGTGTGGTGTTGAGCTGATGGAAGAACACGGATACTTGCTCCACAGGTACAAATAATAGAAACCATGGAATATCACAAAGAAATGGTAAGGCTAGCTCTACCTTATTATCTGGGAAGCAGTCGTCACAGAAACACATTGCCACAAAGCGGTTTTTGGTCAATTTTTAAAAAGCAACACTGGCATATTGGTCTTCCAGGGCGGCTGATGGAGACAAAGTTCATATCGGACTCTGTGACATTGGTCCAGGCCCTGGGGCCGGAACTGATCCACCGTCAGCAGCAAAATTGTAATCAAAATACTATCATGCTTGGCTGTCAGCTGCAGGGTAAACCAAGCCTGGTCTGCCATTTTCCATGAAATCGAGACTCTCATGCACCCCATCCTTGTATATTTCACCCCTAAACTTTTCCCAGCCTCTTCTGCCCCATATCACTACCACCACTGCCTCTGGTCCCATCAATAATACAGATTCTTTAATCTTACTAAACATTTATCTTGTTCTTCCACCCCAGATCATGACATGCTTCTCCTTGCCATGTTCTGTCTTTTGCTGATGAGAGTGACTGTGACTGATCTTGTTCAGAACGAGCATAAGGATGGATACCAGCTCAACTTTGCCTGTTTACCCCAGCCTCACCTGCCCACAATTATGCTCTTGGCATCCACGGCATGGCCCCGGCACTGGACGAGGCCTGAAAGATGATTAATGATATGAAGGAGGAAAGGCCGGAGCCACTGCTGGCCAGGGCAAGGCCTGACTTTTAAACCCACCAGGCACAAAATATAAACCGCCTGGTTATTTAGTAGATTGGGGTGCAAAACTGCTGAGATAATCTTTTGCTTTTCTATCACATTTCAACATCTGTCATATGGTGCCTGCAGACTCGGCAATCATAAAAAGCCATAGGAAATGTCCAATGAATAGTAATAATAATAATGCGATAATGATTATAACACATGCATTTTACATATAAACAGCACTAATTTGTATGGGGAAAGCTATTGCAGAGGCCTTTACATTGTTAGCAAATATATAAAACAATCACAGCGTTTGGAATCATGTGCAAAATGCTAATCGTGCTTTGGTGAAGGAAGGCATTTTAAAAGCTAGCTTTCTCAGGGAAAAAAGTGGTTTGTCCGAATGCAAAAACCTCTGGAATCAATTGTAACGAATTTATTGAGTCCTACACCAAAAGACATAGCAGTATGGGGAGATGACAATGCCACGTTACAAAAACAGCTTTCCAAACTGCCAATATCTGGCATCTAGTGAATGAGTGCACTCATTTACAATAACTTAAGCCAAACATCAAATTAACAAGAATGAAATCCCATGCCCATGAGGACTTTGCCCCAAAATGAACAGCTCATGATGAGGAATTAATACTTAATATCTACCAGCAAGTTATGCTAACCACTCCCTGGGATTTTGAACATTGGTTTGAGGTTCTTTCGCATGCAAAAACATTGCAACATGGTTCTTGCCAGCCATTGCCAGTGCCACCCATTTTCAGCTTGCTAGTGTATATTTAACTGCTTCCAGGAAATATTTACCGTACGACTTCTGCACAGTAAAACGATATCATGGTTAATGGAGAGTGACATCAACGATAATGGCAAACTACCCTCATGTTTTGTTCATCAATACAAATGCTCACGCTAACCTTAATGGTCATAATTTTCATGATTATTTCTTTTTTCACAGCACCAATAGTGATGCCTTTGGAATTAATAGTCACTTTCAGCAGTAAGTGTTACTGATACTGCACACACACAGTTTATTTGGGATACATTACTCTCTTAATTGTAAGTGAAAAATTAATGTTTTTGTCTGCCGATAATAAAAATGGTATATGGTGTAGATTTTTTAAAAGCTGCTTTCTGTGGACTTTTTTGGTTATTTAGTTAGGTTGGTAAGGAGAACAGAACAGGGTATGCAGGTTGAGGGATAGATGCAAGGAGGAGGGGAAAGGATGCAAAATTGGGATTGGCAAACTGTGCCTGGAGAAAGGTATGCATCATGCTACAAATGATTCTGCCTGATGGTTAAGACGTTAGAAAATTAGCTTAAAAGCCTCGAGGTTCTCAGAAGAACTGAAACAGGAAAGCGGAAAAACCTTTACACCACGCATCATCATATTCTGTCTGATTATTTTACGAACAAATAATGTTCACCAGATGAGCTAACATTTGGAACAAAACAATAATGGACAAAAAGGAAGAAGGAAATTTTTTTGGCAAACAGCAGGTTTTTTTTTTTCCCTTCACAAGAACAGCAACTTGTCGAGTGGCATGCCTCCACCAGGCTGAACAGTTTCGTTTTGGATCCCACTGAAAGGCCGGATTTGTATTTCGTCATACACTGAACCACAAAAATCTAATCTGCCTCGTTCTTGTCACTTCCCAGCTCATCCAAATTTGTCCGATTCTGTCTACACTTTTAAAAATATATCTGGGGCGCATTTTCCCCCCCGTTTTTTTTGGGTTTTCCCAACTCTCAATGGTGAGGAAAAAAAAAATTATCGTATCCGCGGCTCACCAAAATCGAATCGATTCGTCCTGTTCATAACACACTGTCACCCGTTCTCGATCCCATCCACAGTAACTTTTTGAGATATAACCATTTTTTTTTTTTTTTTTTTTTTTGTTCCAAATGCTGAAGAATCACTTCAATTCTCGATCCGTATCTTCCACCAAAAATCTAATCAACTTGGTCCTTGTCAGACACCTCAACCGTCCACCAAATGTCTGAATCCGTCTGAACAACAGACCGACGGGGGTGAAAAGCAACCTTCGATCCCTCAGCGGCAGAGTTAAATAAATCATCGATCAATTCAGTAAGGGATGGTAAATGGAATGTACAAGAGGCTCCTATACCGCATGCCATTGTGAATAAGTAAAATTAAAATACCTGCTTATGTGAAACTTCCAATTGAAGAGGATCTTTTTGGCAAGTGTGTAATATATTTTCAGGGTATAGAATGTTCTTTGAAAGTTTAATCAGCACTTAGTTTGGTAAAGTGCAACTGTTGCAGAAGCAGTAGGCGGCATATGTCTGGATCTAGGCACTCTCTCGTTCATGCAGTGATACAATTTAAGTAGCCAGGGACCAGTGCCCCTGTGTTTTAGTTTTGGCTTTATCAGAACCAGGGTAAGAAGGCAGGCTATTGTGTGCTGCAACAACAAAAAGGGGAAAAGGTAAAAGTGCGGCAATAGAATGTTTTACAAAATGTTTGGGGATTGCTCGATTAATTCAAAGTTAACTGTACAAATAGTCAGCCTGACATTTATAATGTAAATACATACGAAGATTGAACATTTATAACGACAATAACCAAAAGCATTTAACACTCCTTTCCATACACGTTGCAGTATTTCGAATCACAAAGGCTTGAAAAAACTTTTTGGTTCTGAGTACTTAAAAGAAACCCACCCCTCCTTTTTGGGGAAAAACCAAATTTACCTTTTTCTGTCAACCATTTTCTTAAATGCATTATTAGAAACGAACTGGAATGGACAGACATTGTTTCTTACCTCCTCCATCACTTTCCTCGAAGATGTCATCTTCGCTGCAAACAATATCTAACCATTTTGGAGAAATATCACCATCAAACCATTGCAATCGGTAACATCCATCCTCCCGTTTCCAGCCCAAATC
>CM068954.1:123376405-123409450 GCA_035128595.1 Eptatretus atami | reverse complement strand
ATTTGGTTTACCTGAGCCGTAGTGAAGAAAAAGGTGATGTGAGATGGATGGACTGTGGAATGATGTTTCCGGCATTAAGCCTCCCTCCATAGGATAGGCCAATAGGGGGAGGCTTATACCTGTTGTGGGGTTTGTTTCTATAATTAGTGCCCTTAATTTAATGGTATCAGAGTTTTAGACCCCTCAGAGTGCGAAACCACCCCCCCCCTTTCTTTCACTGCCAATTCTGAGCTGTATCTCAGAGCCAGCTGGGACTTTCAGTGCTCTATGTGGAGTTGACAACTTTTTGACATTGACCTCATTTAAGGGTCATGACCCAATTAGACATTTAAACTTTTTTTTTTCACCGTTAACTCCACAAAGGTTTGTCCAAACGTAACTAACTAAATTGACTCTATAGACAACCTAGAGCAAGTCATATTTGTGCTTGATTTATATTGTACCCTTCCAGGTTAAAGGTCAAATGGCAGTCTGAAAAAAAAAACAACCTTTTTGCCAATGTGGAATCTCAGACAGCTTGTCCTTCCAAGATGTTTTGCATCATAGTACTGGACCTGCACTGAAGTTGTGCATCTGATATTTGATTAGTGTCCTTGACCTACTTTTTCAGATTGCGACCTATTAACAAAAAAAAACCTTTTCGGTCATAACTTTAATAATTTCCATGTGATTTGAAGATGGAGATTTATAGATAGATTGTAGATGAGGACCTATTTTCTTAATTTACACGATGCATAAATGTTGAAGGTCAAGGTCATATGCGGTCCCAAAATAGTATAGCCATCATTAGATTGCCGGCGCCGGAGGAGGCTCACCCTGGCGATCACAGATATCTAGTTTATAGTGCAACTGATACGCAAATTGACCTTATGCAGCCTCCACGTTTACATAAAAGTCAAGATGTATAGATATTCACGCTGAACAAAATTCCCCAAAAACAAAGGGTTTGATGTCATGAAATCAGTAATGCTTGAGCGTTGTTTGTATCACATTTGTCATGGTTTTTTGGGAGGTTTTTTTTGGGGGGTGGTGAAATGTTTGAAAGCATTGTGTGCAAGTTTATAATCATATGCACTAATGCAGAATACCGTATCGGCATAGTTTCCTTGAATTTTTCTCTTGAAAAGATGAAAAGTTTTCCAAAAATATTTGAACTAGAACGGGCACTCAGTAGAGCGCATACCTTCGCCAACGCTACATTTTGCCCCCCCCCCCCCGCCCCCCAGAAACCGTTGATTGTGAGGGTATTTAATCCCATACCACATCTGCCATCTCATATGTTGTTATGATGGCTTAAAAACATTAAATTTCCTGTGTCATATCGTATGTCACAAGATTGGGCATTGAATTCAAACATTTTGGCATTGGTTGCATGCAAATTGGATAAAAATCGACCGCACTATGGCAAAATGACGATTTTGACCTTTTCATGACCTCGACCTTGACCTTTGTACTCTTAATTTTGTAATTGGTATTAGAGTGTGGGGAACAGAACAGTCAACATTTTGGTGTTGGTTTCATGCAAATCGGATAAGAATTGACCGTGTTATGACTAAAACCGCACATTTTGCAATGTCGTGACCCCCCCTGACATTTGACTCCCACCGCTAATCAGGGTTATTACGTCATTGTGTCATGTCACATATCACAAGATGGGGCATTGAATTCTGAACATTTTGGCATTAGTTGCATGCAAATTGGATACAAATTGACCGCGCTATGGTAAAAAGACGATTTTGACCTTTTCATGACCTTGACCTTTGACCCGATCGTCCCAAAATCTAATCAAATGGTCCTCGATAATAACCAATCATCCCACCAAATTTGCTGCGATTCAGTTCAATACTTTTGGAGTTATGCAAATAACAAACAAACAAACAAACACACATATTCACAAATAAATAAATAAATACACAGCGATCAAAACATAACCTTCGCAACAAAGTTTGCGAAGGTAATGAGGTGACTTGAGAATGACAGAACGAGGCAGGGAACTTGAATAAATAATAATTATCTGAAGAAAAGGGGAAACTCTCAACAATCAGGAAAGATGAATCGATTGGAGAAGACAAAGGGAATAGGTTGACATCAGATCGCTTTGTTAAAACTCAACCAGACTGACTGCAGCTCGTTGTATTGCCTAATTGGGTAAAAAAAAGAAGCTAATCCGTGTGGTTGAGAGTTGAAGCTGAAGCCACAAACAGGAAATGTAGACTGGCATTTTAAAATTATTTTATATTATTGTTTTATACAAATTAAGGCTTTAGGAAGCGCAAGATAATGGGGGTCAAAAGCAACATATTGACAGTGGTGGAGAAACAGGTACACACAAGCAAGGGAATGAACAAACATGAGAGGAGTAAACCAAGCTGCAAGGAGAAGAGGGTGAATGGGGGTTAAAAAACAAGTGGGCAGGATGGGGGATGACGTGAGAAAGTGGTGCACTGCCACTTGTATCTGGAGGGAATGGTAGGATTGAACCGCCTCCAGAAGGCTTGCTTACTGACCCACCTGATTTGTGAGCTGGCTGAAATGTAAATCGAGTAGAACAGGAAGAGAGACAATAAGGGATGTGGCAGTTAGAGAATAGAGGGAAATGTGGAAGAGATAGACAGTCTGAAGCATTCCCAGATAGTTGAACCATTGGGGATTCAAACAGTTCAGGCAAGGTGCACAGCAGTGCATGCTCAGTCACGGATGGTATTGAAAGACACTGGTGTTTAGTCTCAATGGTCATTTCCGCCTCTCTTAGACTGTGCAACTATATTGCATTGTATTACATTTTGCCAACACCTTAGTGCTTCCCCGAAGCATCACCTGCCACTTTGCACATTTTTTTGTGCTCAGGACATTTCTGTATCTCAGGCTGAAAACCCTTCCATACTTGCTTTTACCCTCTGTTAACCTCCCACAGCTTGCCAGCTCCTTTCCTTTTGCCTACTCTCGTACTCTTCCAACTAATGCTCCAATTAACTGTCTCGTTGCTCCTCCCTCACTCATTGTTTGTCTTGAAGATCAAAGGACTTCAAAGTTCTCAGTTCTCTAACAATACTGTAACCCTGCCAATGCTAAACATGTGGTTTTTATGTGTCACCTTTATGAAACAGAAAAAAAACAGATCAAATCCACAATGATGTGGACGTTTACCCATGCTACTGCATTTTCTTTGATGGATTCCTCTCCTACCACCGACAGATTATCAAAGGTGCAGACAAGGTTTCCAGTCTCAAGCATGTTTATTCACCTCCCTCGGATTTCATGTGTGGTGTTGAGCTGATGGAAGACACGGAATACTTGCTCACAGGTACAAATATAGAAACCATGAATATCACAAGAAATGGTAGGCTAGCTCTACTTATTATCTGGGGAAGCAGTCGTCACAGAAACACATTGCCACAGCGTTTTTGGTCAGATTTTTAAAAAGCAACACTGCGCATATTGTCTTCCAGGGCGGCTGAATGGAGACAAAGTTCATATCGACTCTGTGACTTGGTCAGGCCCTGGGCGGAACTGATCCCACCTCAGCAGCAAAATGTACTCAAATACTATCAGCTTGGCTGCAGCTGCAGGGTAAACCAAGCCTGGTCTGCCATTTCCATGAATCAGACTCTCATGCACCCCATCCTTGTATATTTCACCCTAACCCCAGCCTCTTCTGCCCCATATCACTACCCCACTGCCTCTGGTCCCATCAATAATACAGATTACTTATCTTTACTAAACATTTATCTTGTTCTTCCACCCCAGATCATGACATGCTTCTCCTTGCCATGTTCTGTCTTTGCTGATGACGAGTGCCTGTGGACTGATCTTGTTCAGAACGAGCATAAGGATGGATACCAGGCTCGCAACTTTGCCTGTTTACCCCAGCCTCACCTGCCCACATTATGCTCTTGGCATCACGGCATGGCCCCGGCACTGGACGAGGCTGAAGATGATTATGATATGAGGAGGAAGGCCGGAGCCACTGCTGGCCAGGGCAAGGCCTGACTTTTACCCACCAGGCACAAAATATAACCGCCTGGTTATTTAGTAGATTGGGGATGCAAACTGCTGAGATAATCTTTTGCTTTTCTATCCATTTCATCTGCTCATATGTGCCTGCAGCATCGGCATCATAAAAAGCCATAGGAATGTCAAATGAATAGTAATAATAATAATGCGATAATGATTATAACAACATGCATTTTAACATATAAGCACTATTTGTATGGGGAAGCTATTGCAGAGCACTTTACATTGTAGCAAATATATAAAACAATACCAGGTTTGGAATCAATGTGCAAAATGCTAATCGTGCTTTGGTGAAGGAAGGCATTTTAAAGCTAGCTTCTCAAGGGGAAAAAGTGGTTTGTCCGAATGCAAAAACCTCTGAATCAATTGTAACGAATTTATTGAGTCTACACCAAAAGACATAGCAGATGGGGAGATGACAATGCACGTTACAAAAACAGCTTTCCCAAACTGCCAATATCTGGCAATTAAGTGAATGAGTGCACTCATTTACAATATTAACCAAACATCAAATTACACAAGATGAAATCCACCTGCCCATGAGGACTTTGCCCCAAATGAACAGCTCATGATGAGGATTAATA
Source organism: Eptatretus atami (assembly GCA_035128595.1). Taxonomy (NCBI): domain Eukaryota; kingdom Metazoa; phylum Chordata; class Myxini; order Myxiniformes; family Myxinidae; genus Eptatretus; species Eptatretus atami. The sequence continues at coordinate 123,404,852 of CM068954.1, read as the reverse complement.
CTTAATATCTACCAGCAAGTTATGCTAACCACTCCCTGGGATTTTGAACATTGGTTTGAGGTTCTTTCGCATGCACAAACATTGACACATGGTTCTTGCCAGCCATTGCCAGTGCCACCATTTTCAGCTTGCTAGTGTATATTTAACTGCTTCCAGGAATATTTACCGTACGACTTTCTGCCAGTAAAACGATATCATTGGTTAATGGAGAGTGACATCACTGATAATTGGCAAACTACCCTCATGTTGTTTCATCAATACAATGCTCACCCCTAACCTTAATGGTCATATTTTCATGATTATTTCTTTTTCCAGCACCAATAGTGATGCCTTTGGATTAATAGTCACTTTCACAGTAAGTGTTACTGATACTGCAACACACACAGTTATTTGGGATACATTACTCTTAATTGTAATAGTGAAAAATTAATGTTTTTGTCTGCCGTAATAAAAATGTATATGGTGTAGATTTTTTAAAAGCTGCTTTCCTGTGACTTTTTTGGTTATTTTAGTTAGGTTGGTAAGGAGAACAGAACAGGGTATGCAGGTTGAAGGGATAGATGCAAGGAGGAGGGGAAGGATGCAAAATGGGATTGGCACTGTGCTGGAGAAAGGTATGCATCATGCTACAAATGATTTCTGCTGATGGTTAAGACGTTAGAAATTAGCTTAAAAGCCTCGAGTTCTCAAGAAGAACTGAACAGGAAAGCGGAAACCTTTACACCACAGCATCATCATATTCTGTCTGATTATTTTACGAACAAATAATGTTCACAGATGAGCTACATTTGGAAACAAAACATATGGACAAAAGGAAGAAGGAAATTTTTTTGCAAACAGCAGGTTTTTTTTTCCCTTCACAAGAACAGCACTTGGTCGAGTGCATGCCTCCCACCAGGCTGAACAGTTTACGTTTTGGATCCCACTGAAAGGCCGGATTTGTATTCGTCTACCTGAACACAAAAATCTAATCTGCTCGTTCTTGTCACCTTCCCAGCTCATCCAATTTTGTCGATTCTGTCTACAACTTTAAAAATATCATGCTGCAATTCGTTTTTGGTCCCAACTCTCAATGGTGAGGAAAAAAAAAATTATCGTATCCGGATCTTCACCAAAATCGAATCGATTCGTCCTTGTCATACACCCAACCTGTCCACCACGTTTCATCCGAATCCATCCATAACTTTTTGAGATACCATTTTGGTCCAATGCTGAAGAATCACTTCAATTCTCGGATCCGTATCTTCACCAAAATCTAATCAATTGGTCCTTGTCAGACACCTCAACCCGCCACCAAATGTCTGAATCCGTCTGACAACAGACAGACGGGGGTGAAAACAACCTTCGTCCACCTTCAGCGGCAGAGGTAATAATCATCGATCATTTACAAAGTAAGGGATGGTAAATGGAATGTACAAGAGGCTTCCTGTACCGCTGCAATGTGAATAAGTAAAATTAAAATACCTGCTTATGTGAAACTTCCACTTGAAGAGGATCTTTTGCAGTGTGTAATATATTTTAGGGTAAGAAATGTTCTTTGAAAGTTTAAATTCAGCACTTGTATGGTAAAAGTGCACTGTTGCAGAAGCACGGCATATGTCTGGATCTAGCACTTCCTCGTTCATAGCAGTGATACAATTTAAGTAGCCAGGCCAGTGCCCTGTGTTTTAGTTTTGGCTTTATCAGACCAGGGTAAGGAAGGCAGGCTATTGTGCTGCAACCCAAAAGGGGAAAAGGTAAAAGTGCAAAGAATGTTTACAAAATGTTGGATTGCTCGATTAATTCAAAAGTTAACTGTACAAATAGTCAGCTGACATTTATAATGTCAAATACATACGAAGATATGACATTTATAACGACAATACAAAAAAAGGCATTTAACACTCCTTTCCATACACGTTGCAGTATTTCGAATCACTAAGCTTGAAAAAACTTTGGTTCTGAGTACTTAAACCCACCCCTCCTCTCCCTTCCCCCTCCCACCCCCCTCACCCACCTCTCCCCCCCTCAAAAAAACTCATCATACTTGTACCAAGTTTGATTTAAATCCTTTCAGCTGTTCTCAAATATCACTTTTTTTTTTTTAACCTGACCATGATCTCTGATCTTTGATGCTGAAATCTATTCAGTTCTTCTTTGCATCATAATATATACATTCCTCAAGTTTGGTCAAAAATCCCATCACTAGTTCACAAGTTAGCGCAGCAAAAATTATTTTACTGCGCTGATGGGACCTTTGACCTGTTTACCCCTAATCTAAACCGTTTATCTTACCTCATTATACATACTTGTACCAAGTTTGACTTGGTTCCCTTCAGCCATTCCTTACATAATCGCGGTAACAAAAACCTATCACAGTACGGAGTGACAACCCGAAAACATGATGGCGTTCGCGACTTCGTCTGCAGAGGCACAAAAACGCTTTACCAAAATAACCATCTAATGTGGAAATGTTCAGTAAGCTCTTTACCACATGACATCTTTATTACAAGTTTCAATATCGATTGCATACCTTGCAAAAACGTCGCTGCTTTGCAGCATGAGAAAATATGCACTTGCAGGTTCGAGAACGTTCATTTAAAAGCTTGGTGCATTGTCCCAGTCCTTAGGTAAGATTGTGTAGACATTCAGCTTCCTTGGCAATACCAGTGAGCCTGCAGCTTAACTGCTGAGTTTCTTCTTCATCACTGAAGATGCACTCTTCTTGATGCGTGGGCGCGAGAGGACTGTGGTGGAGAATTGCTGGGTTCATCCCCCCTGCACCCACTATCCTCTCCTCATCGACCTTGGCTGCTGAGATGAAGAAGAAAAAGAATACAGAGACAAGTAAAAAAAATTTTTCCCCTGGAGTTCCAATGGGAACCATGCAATTGGTTTGGTGAACAAACGGCAAATAACAGTAAAGATTACAATCATAATTGAACTCCTCTATTGGCCACATTCACCATAGCAATTGACTCCATTCAAAAAACAATGTGGGATTTTTAATCGATCAAATGATACCTTCATATTGTCACAAGACCCAAGGTTCATTACTTGATCGATCTGCACTGGCAGGCAGATGAAGCTAAACTTTAGTTTATTCAAAGTCAAACTCACAGTGGTAACCTAAACTCCGATGCAGCATCGTACACAATATAGCACTTTTTACTGGCCGTTCTTTCCCCTCCCACCCTGCTTTCCATTTTTATACCTCGGAGAGAGAACATTTCACAAAAGTTCTTCCACTCTACGAGCTGCTAGAAAAATTCTAGATCAAAAGTAACCAACCAGAAATTTCTCGAACCCTGGGGATCTTTCTCGACAGGTTAAAGTCTAATTACAATGTTATAATTTATCTTCTTCCTTAATTTACTCCACTTTTGGACTAAACATCTCACCTCAACATTACAGTCAAAGAAAACAATTTGTTCTGTATCGAATCGTAGATGTACAAGCGTTAAGATCACAACTATGTAACCAATACAGACCAACAAACGCCTAACAGACTACATCAATAATTTGAGACATATAATAGCACTGTGGAGCAACCTGGAAGGCAATGGCTGGCTGAGGCTGGTCTGTTGCTGGATCTTCTCCTTCGTCTACTTTCCGAGCTGAAGAGGACAAATTAACAAATGACATTTCAAATGAAGAATCACAAAATTCAGCACAAACGAGCATCATGTCTGTGCTCAATCGCAAAGAAACGTACTTTTCGGCTTCTTGCTCTGTCGGTTCCACGCGTCCTCCTCCGTTTTCGCTCTTTTTTCTTGGGTGGCTCACGTTCCCGACCAGCAAATTTTTAGGACAAGCATAACCTGGCCCTCTTCATGCACAATGCCAACAATTATCCATTAACAACACCGATTAATTTCCTGAGAAATCATATGTAGCAAGGCAAACAACTTGCCCCACACTCGTAGCAGCGAGTCTTGTCTGCGTATCGCTTCTTCCGAATGAACTCAGACGCGGCGCCCATTATCGATGGCGATGCTCGCCTTCAGCATCCTACTAAAAAGCTAAACAAGGCAGGCGGAAACAAAATGCACTCTTCGTCACCTCATAATAATATAATTGTAGTATTGTCATCTTTAATCATAGTTATTTACAACAAAAACTGTCGATGACAAAAATAAGATACGAAGAAAACAAAGCAAACCACAACAAACTGAATGAAAATATCCAAGCTTAAAAAAAGGCAAAGATTGTCATAAACAAAAAATGGGGAGCACCAATACAGGTGTGTTGAAAAAGTAATGCTCCTATCCTTTTTCACTAAAACAGGTAAATATATTCAAATGAAACAAAGTGCAGTTTGCACATTAGTTCTCCCATCACTTCACTGGGTGCAAAGTTTTATGATTTGACACGAGATTCTGCAGTGCTACACGAGATGTTTGTCAAGATGGTAGTGGGAGCGTGACGTCAATGCTGTGAAGTGCGAAGTGCTGGAGATGAGAGTTGGAGCACCATGACGATCCTGACAGTAAGAGACGGTCAAGTATCCGCCACAGTGAATCACCAGCCCAACTTGGCTCCATCATATTTTTATCTTTCCCAAAACTTAAGGAACACCTTTCGTGGAGAATATTTTTATTCCGATAATGATGTGTCAAGGCACTGCACTATCTATAGTGACAGCAATTGTGGAAACGACTTGAACGTTGGCCAGAAATGTGTGGATGGCAGTGGTGAATTATTTTGAGAAATAAATATGCACCAAGGTAGGGGTGTGTGTGTGTGGTATTCGTACATACACGCCTTTTTGATTTATATTACAATGCCACAACCTTGGCCAATCACCAAATTTTGCATATGTGCTCTGTGGGTACCCAGGGTCAGGAAAAGAAGAAAGGAGATTTAAAAGGAAAGGGGGGTAGAGAATTGAATCAAAAGGAAAAAAAAACCCCAAAAGGGTGGACAGAAAACGAAGAAAAAATTAAAATGTTCAATTTGATAAAGAAAGCAAATACTAATCAATTCCATTTGATGCAAGTGTAACAGAGTTTGAAAATCAGATTTGTTTCCGAGCATTTCTGGGTCTCTTGGAGGGCCATGATGCGGAGGCGATCCACAAACTGTCATGTGATCGTGGAATGTTGGGCAGGTTGGAATTGTTGGCTATTGGTTTTGTGAGGTTGTGTCATGTTAGTTCTGACATCCTGCCAGTGTTTCATGGAAATGGTCACAAATCTTCACCCTGTCTCTCCGAAGTATAACACATGGAATCAACAACATTGACTGAGGTTGCCAACCGCCAAGTGAAACAAGAAGAAGCTGACGTTTTGGACATTAACCCTTGTCAGGCCAAAGGGTGGGTTAACATTTTTGAAACGTTAACACCCAAATGTCAGGTTCTCCTTGCTTCCCACAACGGTTAGCACACCTCACCAAAACGTTCTGTTGTCTCCATCCTTGCTTTACTGATCTGCCTAAACAGATTGACACACCTTCACAAGTAAAGACCATGTCCTTCTTTGCCGATATATAGCTTATCTCCCCTTTTTGTTTTGAGGGGTTCACAAAAATGTTGGCTTCACCTTTTCTCTCATGACCATTAGTATACCTTTGTCAACATTTTGAGAAATTGGTTGTCCTCGTTTTTCTTCCGACAGACTGTACTCGTTGCTATAAAGACTTGTTCTCCTCAGTGAAAGTATGAAAGGAACATAAGGGAATGAAACGGGAGACCAAGAAGGAACCGAAGAAGTAAAGAGCAAAGATGTTTGTCATCAGGAGGAACCTGGATTAGGATTCGGATTTTCAGCCGCTACTCCACAATCCTCAAACCCATCCAGGCGCAGCAAGTGAGTCTTACAGAAAAAATTCTGTAAGAAGAATTCATTTCTCTTCGAGAGACAGATAACAAGAGAGAGGAATAGAGAGTAAAAGAGGTGAAAGAAAGAAAACACCAGAAAGAATGAAATAATAATAATAATAATAATAATAATAATAATGAATGAATAAAGAATTCTGAAAAAAAAAATACAAAGAAATGTGAAAGCAACAAAGAACAAAGATTCGGGAAGAACCGACAGATAGATTTCAGCAGTTACTCTCCAGGCTGGAACGCAGCAACATGTACAAACTACCAGAGGTCGTCTTACGGTGTGTGTGTGGTGTGTGTGTGTGTGTGTGTGTGTGTGTTTTGATTGAACCACAGTTGGTACGATATTTAAATGCGGTTTTCCTGAGCCTCTATTTTTTTGTCTTGTTGAAGTTGAACATGGCATGGAATACATGGAGAAGTCCTCAAGTGATGCAACCAATCTAAACTCGCCAATGCTGCGGCTCAGAAATCCACAGCATGTTGCCAAAAACGGCAGTGGGTACATTACAGTTGGTCATGAAAATGACATAATATTGCCATAATGCGGATAAAAAGGTTCACCCTCCAATAGTTAATGCCATTTATATATCATTATACTGTGCCGATTCATCTTTCGTTTCTCAATGTCTTATTCATGTAAAAAGTACGTTGATGTTTCCAATGTCATTATCCTGCATGCTATGTACACAAACACACATCACTTACTGCAACGAACAAATATTATTCCAAAAATAGATAAAATCAGATTTTTACTGTCAGATTTTGCACTTCTCTGCACAAAGTTTTATTTTCCCATTTTTATGCATATCACAGTGGGCTCTGTGTGCATGGATGTGTTGGTCTGGTGCCATCTAACACACGGTAGTGTCTGAGTGTCATCTAAATCTCGCGATACCAATCTTCTGGACTTGGTTATAACTGCCTGACATCAATACCAAGGAGATTGTTTCAGGCCCGCCATATGGCGAGATATATTTAATTTTTAATCTTTAATGAACACTTTGTGTATTGGGCTACTTTGTTTCATGTGGGCGGATGGGGGTCACGAATGAACACCTTCCACTGTGGATATCTGCCTAACAGTGGAAGGTTCAATCAGCACCAGGTGTATAGAACGATGTTATCAGGAATACCTTTCTTTGCCATGTTTAGCCTTCAGCCCTCCATTGCTACCTCATTTTATCCCACTTGAGAAGGGAATGGGTCCGAGGAAGTTCGAGAGGTGTGGGGAGGAGGGGGGGGTGAATGAGTGAAGAATCTATGGCTGGCGCACAGCGCAAATTCACCGTCTTTTGCCATCTCCAACGATAATCCCATTCTACAAGACTTGCAGAGACTTTCACCATGGAAGGTTTCACTTGTGTGTTTTCTTTCTCTTTTCTTATTCTCGCAATGTAAAAGTGATCAATTTGCTTGCGTTTTATACTGTTGCTATTTCTGTTTCAGCTGCAGAAAATTTCTGGAAGCCTCACGATACTGTTCATGCCATTTATACTCTTTCATCATGGTTTGTTTTATTTTCTCATCTGTCTTTATATTCTTCCTTTAATGCAAGCTCTTCCACGAGGAGCTTTCTTCTGTTAAAAACAAAAAAGCATGCGTATCCACATGTGTAATCAGCATGTATGTTTGCTCTGAAGGCATATAAATTATGACTTGCATCTAAGTTCTAAATAATGGATCTGCAGCCAGTGGAGATGGTTGAAACAAAGTAAAGGAAGCTATGTATTTAAATTCATATTTGGGTGATAAGCTGGAAAGCAGTGGTGACCACTCCTCATTTTCATAAATGCCAAGGTGAGCCAATGAAAAAGCCACGAATTCAAAGGTTTCAGAAAAGCGATGATAATAGAAAACCTAAACGCCAAAGAAACCCTATAGAAAAAAGATGCCAAGGTGAACAAACGAATAGCCAAGACTTGTGAAAAAAGCCAAGGAAGTGGTCACACTGGCTGGAAGTTGCTGAAAAAAAAAAAAAAAAATGCTGCACACTGTCCGTACTGTCTTCAAACTTCTGGATGCCAAAGTGGAAATTTGCCAATGTTGTCAATCGCCACACACATGGCATACAATACAAGTAACAAAAACCCCCCATCCCTCTGCTACCTTTTGTCATACTGTATATGTGATTTTGAAGATGGAGATTTATAGATAGATTGTAGATGAGGACCTATTTTCTTAATTTACACGATGCATAAATGTTGAAGGTCAAGGTCATATGGCGGTCCCAAAATAGTATAGCCATCATTAGATTGCCGGCGCCGGAGGAGGCTCACCCTTGGCGATCACAGATATCTAGTTTATAGTGCAACTGATACGCAAATTGACCTTATGCAGCCTCCACGTTTACATAAAAGTCAAGATGTATAGATATTCACGCTGAAACAAATTCCCCCAAACAAAGGGTTTGATGTCATGAAATCAGTAATGCTTGAGCGTTGTTTGTATCACATTTGTCATGGTTTTTTGGGAGGTTTTTTTGGGGGGTGGTGAAATGTTTGAAAGCATTGTGTGCAAGTTTATAATCATATGCACTAATGCAGAATACCGTATCGGCATAGTTTCCTTGAATTTTTCTCTTGAAAAGATGAAAAGTTTTCCAAAAATATTTTGAACTAGAACGGGCACTCAGTAGAGCGCATACCTTCGACCAAGCTAATTTGCCCCCCCCCCCCGCCCCAAAACCGTTGATTGTGAGGGTATTTAATCCCATACCACATCTGCCATCTCATATGTGTTATGATGGCTTAAAAACATTAAATTTCCTGTCATATCGTATGTCACAAGATTGGGCATTGAATTCACAACATTTTGGCATTGGTTGCATGCAAATTGGATAAAATCGACCGCACTATGGCAAAATGACGATTTTGACCTTTTCATGACCCTCGACCTTGACCTTGTACTCTTAATTTTGTAATTGGTATTAGAGTGTGGGGAACAGAACAGTCAACATTTTGGTGTTGGTTTCATGCAAATCGGATAAGAATTGACCGTGTTATGACTAAAACCGCACATTTTGCAATGTCGTGACCCCCCCCTGACATTTGACTCCAACCGCTAATAGGGTTATTACGTCATTGTGTCATGTCACATATCACAAGATGGGGCATTGAATTCTGAACATTTTGGCATTAGTTGCATGCAAATTGGATACAAATTGACCGGCTATGGTAAAAAGACGATTTTGACCTTTTCATGACCTTGACCTTTGACCCGATCGCTCCCAAAATCTAATCAAATGGTCCTCGGATAATAACCAATCATCCCACCAAATTTGCTGCGATTCAGTTCAATACTTTTGGAGTTATGCAAATAACAAACAACAAACAAACACACATATTCACAAATAAATAAATAAATACACAGCGATCAAAACATAACCTTCGCAACAAAGTTTGCGAAGGTAATGAGGTGACTTGAGAATGACAGAACGAGGCAGGGAACTTGAATAAATAAATAATTATCTGAAGAAAAGGGGAAACTCTCAACAATCAGGAAAGATGAATCGATTGGAGAAGACAAAGGGAATAGGTTGACATCAGATCGCTTTGTTAAAACTCAACCAGACTGACTGCAGCTCGTTGTATTGCCTAATTGGGTTAAAAAAAAGAAGCTAATCCGTGTGGTTGAGAGTTGAAGCTGAAGCCACAAACAGGAAATGTAGACTGGCATTTTAAAATTATTTTATATTATTGTTTTATACAAATTAAGGCTTTAGGAAGCGCAAGATAATGGGGGTCAAAAGCAACATATTGACAGTGGTGGAGAAACAGGTACACACAAGCAAGGGAATGAACAAACATGAGAGGAGTAAACCAAGCTGCAAGGAGAAGAGGGTGAATGGGGGTTAAAAAAAACAAGTGGGCAGGATGGGGGATGACGTGAGAAAGTGGTGCACTGCCAACTTGTATCTGGAGGGAATGGTAGGATTGAACCGCCTCCAGAAGGCTTGCTTACTGACCCACCTGATTTGTGAGCTGGCTGAAATGTAAATCGAGTAGAACAGGAAGAGAGACAATTAAGGGATGTGGCAGTTAGAGAATAGAGGGAAATGTGGAAGAGATAAGACAGTCTGAAGCATTCCCAGATAGTTGAACCATTGGGGATTCAAGACAGTTCAGGCAAGGTGCACAGCAGTGCATGCTCAGTCACGGATGGTATTGAAAGACACTGGTGGTTTAGTCTCAATGGTCATTTCCGCCTCTCTTAGACTGTGCAACTATATTGCATTGTATTACATTTTGCCAACACCTTTAGTGCTTCCCCGAAGCATCACCTGCCACTTTGCACATTTTTTGTGCTCAGGACATTTCTGTATCTCAGGCTGAAAACCCTTCCATACTTGCTTTTACCCTCTGTTAACCCTCCCCACAGCTTGCCAGCTCCTTTCCTTTTGCCTACTCTCGTACTCTTCCCACTAATGCTCCAATTAACTGTCTCTGTTGCTCCTCCCTCACTCATTGTTTGTCTTGAAGATCAAAGGACTTCAAAGTTCTCAGTTCTCTAACAATACTGTAACCCTGCCAATGCTAAACATGTGGTTTTTATGTGTCACCTTTATGAAACAGAAAAAAAACAGATCAAATCCACAATGATGTGGACGTTTACCCATGCTACTGCATTTTCTTTGATGGATTCCCTCTCCTACCACCGACAGATTATCAAAGGTGCAGACAAGGTTTCCAGTCTCAAGCATGTTTATTCACCTCCCTCGGATTTCATGTGTGGTGTTGAGCTGATGGAAGACACGGAATACTTGCTCACAGGTACAAATATAGAAACCATGAATATCACAAGAAATGGTAGGCTAGCTCTACTTATTATCTGGGGAAGCAGTCGTCACAGAAACACATTGCCACAGCGTTTTTGGTCAGATTTTTAAAAAGCAACACTGCGCATATTGTCTTCCAGGGCGGCTGAATGGAGACAAAGTTCATATCGGACTCTGTGACTTGGTCAGGCCCTGGGCGGAACTGATCCCACCTCAGCAGCAAAATGTACTCAAATACTATCAGCTTGGCTGCAGCTGCAGGGTAAACCAAGCCTGGTCTGCCATTTCCATGAATCAGACTCTCATGCACCCCATCCTTGTATATTTCACCCTAACTTTCCCAGCCTCTTCTGCCCCATATCACTACCACCACTGCCTCTGGTCCCATCAATAATACAGATTACTTATCTTTACTAAACATTTATCTTGTTCTTCCACCCCAGATCATGACATGCTTCTCCTTGCCATGTTCTGTCTTTGCTGATGACGAGTGCCTGTGGACTGATCTTGTTCAGAACGAGCATAAGGATGGATACCAGGCTCGCAACTTTGCCTGTTTACCCCAGCCTCACCTGCCCACATTATGCTCTTGGCATCACGGCATGGCCCCGGCACTGGACGAGGCTGAAGATGATTATGATTATGAGGAGGAAAGGCCGGAGCCACTGCTGGCCAGGGCAAGGCCTGACTTTTACCCACCAGGCACAAAATATAACCGCCTGGTTATTTAGTAGATTGGGGATGCAAACTGCTGAGATAATCTTTTGCTTTTCTATCCATTTCATCTGCTCATATGTGCCTGCAGCATCGGCATCATAAAAAGCCATAGGAATGTCAAATGAATAGTAATAATAATAATGCGATAATGATTATAACAACATGCATTTTACATATACAGCACTATTTGTATGGGGAAGCTATTGCAGAGCACTTTACATTGTAGCAAATATATAAAACAATACCAGGTTTGGAATCAATGTGCAAAATGCTAATCGTGCTTTGGTGAAGGAAGGCATTTTAAAGCTAGCTTCTCAAGGGGAAAAAAGTGGTTTGTCCGAATGCAAAAACCTCTGAATCAATTGTAACGAATTTATTGAGTCTACACCAAAAGACATAGCAGATGGGGAGATGACAATGCACGTTACAAAAACAGCTTTCCCAAACTGCCAATATCTGGCAATTAAGTGAATGAGTGCACTCATTTACAATAATTAACCAAACATCAAATTACACAAGATGAAATCCACCTGCCCATGAGGACTTTGCCCCAAAATGAACAGCTCATGATGAGGATTAATACTTAATATCTACCAGCAAGTTATGCTAACCACTCCCTGGGATTTTGAACATTGGTTTGAGGTTCTTTCGCATGCACAAACATTGACAACATGGTTCTTGCCAGCCATTGCCAGTGCCACCATTTTCAGCTTGCTAGTGTATATTTAACTGCTTCCAGGAATATTTACCGTACGACTTCTGCCAGTAAAACGATATCATTGGTTAATGGAGAGTGACATCACTGATAATTGGCAAACTACCCTCATGTTGTTTCATCAATACAATGCTCACCCTAACCTTAATGGTCATATTTTCATGATTATTTCTTTTTCCAGCACCAATAGTGATGCCTTTGGATTAATAGTCACTTTCACAGTAAGTGTTACTGATACTGCACACACACAGTTATTTGGGATACATTACTCTTAATTGTAATAGTGAAAAATTAATGTTTTTGTCTGCCGTAATAAAAATGTATATGGTGTAGATTTTTTAAAAGCTGCTTTCTGTGACTTTTTTGGTTATTTTAGTTAGGTTGGTAAGGAGAACAGAACAGGGTATGCAGGTTGAAGGGATAGATGCAAGGAGGAGGGGAAGGATGCAAAATGGGATTGGCACTGTGCTGGAGAAAGGTATGCATCATGCTACAAATGATTTCTGCCTGATGGTTAAGACGTTAGAAAATTAGCTTAAAAGCCTCGAGGTTCTCAGAAGAACTGAACAGGAAAGCGGAAACCTTTACACCACAGCATCATCATATTCTGTCTGATTATTTTACGAACAAATAATGTTCACAGATGAGCTACATTTGGAACAAAACATATGGACAAAAGGAAGAAGGAAATTTTTTTGCAAACAGCAGGTTTTTTTTTTCCCTTCACAAGAACAGCACTTGGTCGAGTGCATGCCTCCACCAGGCTGAACAGTTTACGTTTTGGATCCCACTGAAAGGCCGGATTTGTATTCGTCTACCTGAACCACAAAAATCTAATCTGCTCGTTCTTGTCACCTTCCCAGCTCATCCAAATTTTGTCCGATTCTGTCTACAACTTTTAAAAATATCATGCTGCAATTCGTTTTTGGTCCCAACTCTCAATGGTGAGGAAAAAAAAAATTATCGTATCCGGATCTTCACCAAAATCGAATCGATTCGTCCTTGTCATACACCCAACCTGTCCACCACGTTTCATCCGAATCCATCCATAACTTTTTGAGATACCATTTTTGGTCCAATGCTGAAGAATCACTTCAATTCTCGGATCCGTATCTTCACCAAAATCTAATCAATTGGTCCTTGTCAGACACCTCAACCCGTCCACCAAATGTCTGAATCCGTCTGACAACAGACAGACGGGGGTGAAAACAACCTTCGTCCACCTTCAGCGGCAGAGGTAAATATCATCGATCAATTACAAAGTAAGGGATGGTAAATGGAATGTACAAGAGGCTTCCTGTACCGCTGCCAATGTGAATAAGTAAAATTAAAATACCTGCTTATGTGAAACTTCCACTTGAAGAGGATCTTTTGCAGTGTGTAATATATTTTAGGGTAAGAAATGTTCTTTGAAAGTTTAAATTCAGCACTTGTATGGTAAAAGTGCACTGTTGCAGAAGCAGTAGGCGGCATATGTCTGGATCTAGCACTTCCTCGTTCATAGCAGTGATACAATTTAAGTAGCCAGGCCAGTGCCCTGTGTTTTAGTTTTGGCTTTATCAGACCAGGGTAAGGAAGGCAGGCTATTGTGCTGCAACCCAAAAAGGGGAAAAGGTAAAAGTGCAAAGAATGTTTACAAAATGTTGGATTGCTCGATTAATTCAAAAGTTAACTGTACAAATAGTCAGCCTGACATTTATAATGTCAAATACATACGAAGATATGACATTTATAACGACAATACAAAAAAAGGCATTTAACACTCCTTTCCATACACGTTGCAGTATTTCGAATCACTAAGCTTGAAAAAACTTTTTGGTTCTGAGTACTTAAACCCACCCCTCCTCTCCCCTTCCCCCCTCCCACCCCCCCTCCACCCACCTCTCCCCCCCTCAAAAAAACTCATCATACTTGCACCAAGTTTGATTTAAATCCTTTCAGCTGTTCTCAAATATCACTTTTTTTTTTTTTAACCTGACATGATCTCTGATCTTTGATGCTGAAATCTATTCAGTTCTTCTTTGCATCATAATATATACATTCCTCAAGTTTGGTCAAAATCCCATCACTAGTTCACAAGTTAGCGCAGCAAAAAAATTATTTTACTGCGCTGATGGGACCTTTGACCTGTTTACCCCTTAATCTAAACCGTTTATCCTTACCTCATTATACATACTTGTACCAAGTTTGACTTGGTTCCCTTCAGCCATTCTTACATTATCGCGGTAACAAAAACCTATCACAGACGGATGGACAACCCGAAAACATGATGGCGTTCGCGACTTCGTCTGCAGAGGCACAAAAACGCTTTACCAAATAACCATCTAATGTGGAATGTCAGTAAGCTCTTTACCACATGACATCTTTATTACAAGTTTCAATATCGATTGCATACCTTTGCAAAACACGTGCTGCTTTGCAGCATGAGAAAATATGCACTTGCAGGTTCGAGAACGTTCATTTAAAAGCTTGGGTGCATTGTCCCAGTCCTTAAGGTAAGATTGTGTATGTACATTCAGCTTCCTTGGCAATACCAGTGAGCCTGCAGCTTAACTGCTGAGTTCTTCTTCATCACTGAAGTATGCACTCTTCTTGATGCGTGGGCGTCGAGAGGACTGTGGTGGAGAATTGCTGGTGTCATTTCCCCCTGCACCCACTTTATGCCTCTCCTCATCGACCTTGGCTTGCTGAGATGGAAGAGAAAAGATACAGAGACAAGGTTAAAAAAAAATTTTTCCCCATGGAGTTCATGGGAACCCAATTGGTTTGGTGAACAAACGGCAATACAGTAAAGATTACAATCATAATTGACTCCTCTATTGCCCATTACACCATAGCATTGACTCCATTCAAAAAACAATGTGGGATTTTTAATCGGATCAAAATGATATCCTTCATTATTGTCACAAGACCCCAAGGTTCATTACTTGATCGATCTGCACTGGCAGGCAGATGAAGCTAAACTTTAGTTTATTCAAAAGTCAAACTCACAGTGGTAACCTAAACTCCGATGCAGCATCGTACACAATATAGCAACTTTTTACTGGCCGTTCTTCTTCCCCACTCCCCCACCCTGCTTTCCATTTTTATATCCTCGGAGAGAGAACATTCACAAAAGTTCTTCCATCTACGAGCTGCTAGAAAAATTCTAGATCCAAAAGTAACCAACCAGAAATTTCTCGAACCCTGGGGATCTTTCTCGACAGGTTAAAGTCTAATTACAATGTTATAATTTATCTTCTTCCTTAATTTACTCCACTTTTGGACTAAACATCTCACCTCAACATTACAGTCAAAAGAAACAATTTGTTCTGTATCGAATCGTAGATGTACAAGCGTTAAGATCACACTGTACCAATACACCGCCTAACAGACACACAAATAATTTGAGACATATAATAGCACTGTGGAGCAACCTGGAAGGCAATGGCCTGGCTGAGGCTGTCTAGTGCTGGATCTTCTCCTTCGTCACTTTCCGAGCTGAAAGAGACAAAACATTTCAAATGAAGAATCACAAAATTCAAGCACAAACGAGCATCATGTCTGTGCTCAATCGCAAAGAAACGTACTTTTCGGCTTCTTGCTCTGTCGGTTCCACCGGCGTCCTCCTCCGTTTTCGCTCTTTTTTCTTGGGTGGCTCACGTTCCCCCAGCAAATTTTTAGGACAAGCATAACTCAGGTGGCCCTCTTCCTGCACAATGCCAACAATTATTCATTAACAAGCACCGATTAATTTTCTGAGAAATCATATGTAGCAAGGCAAACAACTTGCCCCACACTCGTAGCAGCGAGTCTTGTCTGCGTATCGCTTCTTCCGAATGAACTCAGACGCGCGCCCATTATCGATGGCGATGCTCGCCTTCAGCATCCTACCAAAAAGCTAAAACAAGGCAGGGGAAACAAAATGCACTCTTCGTCACCCTCATAATAATTATAATTGTAGTATTGTCATCTTTAATCATAGTTATTACAACATAAAACTTGTCGAATGACAAAAATAAGATACAGAATGAAAACAAAACAAAACCACAACAAACATGAATGAAAATATCCAAGCTTAAAAAAAGGCAAAGATTGTCATAAACAAAAATGGGGAGCACCAATACAAGGGTGTGTTGAAAAGTAATGCCTCCTATCCTTTTTCACTAAAACAGGTAAATATATTCAAATGAAACAAAGTGCAGTTTGCACATTAGTTCTTCCCATCACTTCACTGGGTGCAAAGTTTCATGATTATGACACGAGATGTCTCAGTGCTACACGAGATGTTTGTCAAGATGGTAGTGGGCAGCGTGACGTCAATGCTGTGAAGTGCGAAGTGCTGGAGATGAGAGTTGGAGCACCATGACGATCCTGACAGTAAGAGACGGTCAATGGAGTACCGCCACAGAGAATCACCAGCCCCAACTTGGCTCCATCATATTTTTATCTTTCCCCAAAACTTAAGGAACACCTTTCGTGGAGAATATTTTTATTCCGATAATGATGTGTCAAGGCACGCACTATTCTATAGTGACAGCATTGTGAAACGACTTGAACGTTGGCAGAAATGTGTGGATGGCAGTGGTGAATTATTTTGAGAAATAAATATGCACCAAGGTAGGGGTGTGTGTGTGTGTATTCGTACATACAGCCTTTTTGATTTATATACAATGCCACAACCCTTGGCCAATCACCAAATTTTGCATATGTGCTGTGGGTACCCAGGGTCAGGAAAAGAAGAAAGGAGAATTTAAAAGGAAAGGGGGGAGAGAAGTGAATCAAAGGAAAAAAAACCCCAAAAGGGTGGACAGAAAAACGAAGAAAAAAATTAAAATGTTCAATTTGATAAAGAAAGCAAAATACTAATCAATTCCATTTGATGCAAGTGTACAGAGTTTGAAAATCATGATTTGTTCCGAGCATTTCTGGGTCTCTGGAGGGCCATGATGCGGAGCGATCCCACAAACTGTCATGTGATCGGTGGAATGTTGGGCAGGTTGGAATTGTTGGGCTATTGGTTTTGTGAGGTTTGTGCATGTTAGTTCTGACATCCTGCCAGTGTTCATGGAAATGGTCAACAAATCTTCACCCTGTCTCTCCGAAGTATAACACATGGAATCAACAACATTGACTGAGGTTTGCCAACCGCCAAGTGAAACAAGAAGAAGCTGACGTTTTGGACATTAACCCTTTGTCAGGCCAAAGGGTGGGTTAACATTTTGAAACGTTAACACCCAAAATGTCAGGTTCTCCTTGCTTCCCACAACGGTTAGCACACCTCACCAAACGTTCTGTTGATTCCATCCACTGCTTTACTTATCTGCCTAAACAGATTGACACACCTTCACAAGTAAGACCATGTCTTCTTTGCCGATTATATAGCTTAATCTCCCTTTTTGTTTTGAGGGGTTCACACAAAATGTTGCTTCACCTTTTCTCTCATGACCATTAGTATACCTTTGTCAACATTTTGAGAAAATTGGTTGTCCTCGTTTTTCTTCCGACAGACTGACTCGTTGCTATAAAGACTTGTTCTTCCAGTGTAAAAGTATGAAAGGACATAAGGGAATGAAACGGGAGACCAAGAAGGAACCCGAAGAAGTAAAGAGCAAAGATGTTGTCATCAGGAGGAACCTGGATAGGATTCGGATTTCAGCCGCTACTCCACAATCCTCAAACCCATCCAGGCGCAGCCAAGTGAGTCTTACAGAAAAAATTCTGTAAGAAGAATTCATTTCTCCTTCGAGAGACAGATAACAAGAGAGAGGAATAGAGAGTAAAAGAGGTGAAAGAAAAGAAAACGCCAGAATTAGAATGAAAATAATAATAATAATAATAATAATAATAATAATGAATGAATAAAGAATTCTGAAAAAAAAAATTACAAAGAAATGTGAAAGCAACAAAGAACAAAGATGTCGGGAAGAACCGACAGATAGATTTCAGCAGTTACTCTCCAGGCTGGAACGCAGCAACATGTACAAACTACCAGAGGTCCGTCTTACGGTGTGTGTGTGTGTGTGTGTGTGTGTGTGTGTGTGTGTTTTGATTGAACCACAGGTGGTACGATATTTAAATGCGTTTTTCTGAGCCTCTATTTTTTTGTCTTGTTGGAAAGTTGAACATGGCATGGAATACATGGAAGAGTCCTCAAGTGATGCAACCAATCTAAACTCGCCCAATGCTGCGGCTCAGAAATCCACAGCATGTTGCCAAAAACGGCACGTGGGTACATTACAGTTGGTCATGAAAATGACATAATATTGCCATAATGCAGGATAAAAAGGTTCACCTCCAATAGTTAATGCCATTTATATATCATTATACTGTGCCGATTCATCTTTCGTTTCTCAATGTCCTTATTCATGTAAAAAGTACGTTGATGTTTTCCAATGTCATTATCCTGCATGCTATGTACACAAACACACATCACTTACTGCCAACGAACAAATATTATTCCAAAAAATAGATAAAAATCAGATTTTACTGTCAGATTTTGCACTTCTGCAACAAAGTTTTATTTTCCCATTTTTATGCATATCACAGTGGGCTCTCGTGTGCATGGATGTGTTGGTCTGGTGCCATCTAACACCACGGTAGTGTCTGAGTGTCATCTTAAATCTCGCTGGATACCAATCTTCTGGACTTGGTTATAACTGCCTGACAATCCAATACCAAGGAGATTGTTTCAGGCCCGCCATATGGCGAGATATATTTAATTTTAATCTTTAATGAACAACTTTGTGTATTGGTGCTACTTTGTTTACATGTGGGGGATGGGGGTCACGAATGAACACCCTTCCACTGTGGATATCTGCCTAAACAGTGGAAGGTTCAATCAGCACCAGGTGTATAGAAGCGAGTTATCAGGCAATACCTTTACTTCTTTGCCATGTTTACGCCTTCAGCTCTCCATTGCTACCTCATTTTATCCCACTTGAGAAGGGAATGGGTCGAGGGAAGTCGAGAGGTGTGGGGAGGAGGGGGGGGTGATGAGTGAAGAATCTATGGCTGACGCACAGCCGCAAATTCACCGTCTTTTGCCATCTCCAACGAATAATCCCATTCTACAAAGACTTGCAGAGACTTTCACCATGGAAGGTTTCACTTGTGTGTTTTCCTTTCTCTTTTCTTATTCTCGCAATGTACAAAGTGATCAATTTGCTTGCGTTTTATACTGTTGCTATTTCTTGTTTCAGCTGCAGAAATTTCTGGAAGCCTCACGATACTGTTCATGCCATTTATACTCTTTCATCATGGTTTGTTTTATTTTCTCATCTGTCTTTATATTCTTCCTTTATGCAAGCTCTTCCACGAGGAGCTTTCTTCTGTTAAAAACAAACAAAGCATGCAGTATTCCACCATGTGTAATCAGCATGTATGTTTGCTCTGAAGGCATATAAATTATGACTTGCATCTAAGTTCTAAATAATGGATCTGCAGCCAGTGGAGATGGTTGAACAAAAGTCAAGGAAGCTATGTTTATTTATTTCATATTTGGGTGATAAGCTGGAAGCAGTGTGACCACTCCTCATTTTCATAAATGCCAAGGTGAGCCAATGAAAAAAGCCACGAATTCACAAGGTTTCAGAAAAGCGATGATAATAGAAAACCTAAACGCCAAGAAAACCTATAGAAAACCAAGATGCCAAGGTGAACAACGAATAGCCAAGATCTTGTGAAAAAAGCCAAGGAGTGGTCACACTGGCTGGAAGTTGCTGATAAGAAAAAAAAAAAATTATGCTGCACTGTCCGTACTGTCTTCAAACTTCTGGATGCCAAAGTGGAAATTTGCAATGTTGTCAATCAATGCACACACATGGCATACAATACAAGTACAAAAAAACCCCCCAATCCTCTGCTACCTATTTGTCATACTGTATATCGCAATTATTAAATATTTCATGGGGCAGCAATCCATTCTTTACATGTTGCATTGGCTAGTCTATCCAACAAAATGCAGTGGTAAGGCCACAACATGGCTGCACCCCCTGAATCATTTAAACTTGATTATTTATCCATTCTTTATCATTTTATCTCTTCCTGAAATTCTCACAAAATGCAGATTTTTCAGCTTTCATTCCTGCAGCGGACTTGCCTATTCACCTCCTGCTTGTTGACTTTGCGCACGCAGTTGGATGCCGAGTCCCGGTCTATAAAAAGCACAAAGGCGACTCCCCTGCTCCTCCGGTTGTCTCGGTCCTTCATCACAGTTACCCTTCAAGACATCACAGATTAACAGTGAAAACATTGCTCACTCCACGAATCACAAAGTATTATGCAAACCAAAACATTTACTTCAATGTTTAAATGAACATGATGGGAAACCGAGTATTCATTGGGTAGGTAGTGGGAAGGGTTGGAGGTATAGGATATATGGGTTGAAGGTTAGAACAGCAAGCAAACCTGACGATTACAGAAGTTATAAAGTTATGAATTATTGTCGGTATATCATTCAAATCTCCCAAATATCAGGTGAGTGGAGGTAAGTTCCAGCATTAAAACTAGCATGCAAAATAAACCATCCAACATACTTGTAAAAACAGTTCCTTAATTAAAACCAAACAAAACAAACAAACCGTGAGGTTACCTTTTTAGTGAAATTAAAATCGGAAGTGGTTCAATAATCAAGTCCCTACACATCTGATATATTGATGCTCAATTATTTATTTTCACCAATCAGCAGGTGTTTCCCGTGTTTTGTTGACCTCTGCACACAACTTTTGGGTCTAAATAGCATGACCTGCATTTCAAATTGTGAAAGTCGAATGACACATAAAATATGGGAAGATGCTTAGTTGGAATCTTGTGTGTTAAATGTGAGGTGCAGAAATTAATTAGATGTTAAGTAATCAAAGCATGAAGAAGTGAAATGGAAAACTCGAGAATGAGGCAAATGTTGTTATGTGTATGGGGGTACAGGGCAGTTATCAAAGTGTTAGGCCTTATCATGGACCGTGTGCTCACAATGGGTAGTTCATTTTTGCCTGCAATAAGAATTTCACGTGTAGGCGAAGAAGGTCCTGTTTTTGTATGCCGTAGAGAGGTGGTGTTATGATCTGTAGAAAAGTTTTCTGAGGTTAAGGCATCACATGATCTGTCCTTCCCGTCTGAACTGGCAAGGAAACGTAAGGATCCTCAAGAGGACAGGAGATTGCATGAGGTGACACGGTAAAGTTTGCTCCCCTTTCTCCGCCTTTCCTACCACATCAAAGAACATGACATCAGCGTCGGAGCTGGCAATGTCGTCATCTGGAGTGGCTCCCAAGGAAGGGCTCTCCCATTGTTTCACCAATGCACAACGCTCTTATTTGGCCCCATTGCAAGGGGGAGTGCTGCTATTGGCAGGAGTCGTGGGAAGCCAATGTGTTGCAGGCCGTGCTGCACCACATCAAGGACTCTCTCTCTCGACCTCTGCTGCTAAAGAGCTTTTCCTCTTTTGTGGGTGACAATTGTGGACTGCAATCTCTGTCGATACTGCCCTGCTTTGCTCTCAAACTGTTTCCTCGTGGCCATTTGAGCACTTTAACAATCCTCGCCTGGTTTGTCGTGTATGAGCGCATGTACGAGTGTGTATCCAGGCCTTTTCAAGCATTTTTTTTGTTCAGAATTTTTATCATCATTCATCGTCCGTCTTCGTGGGCCGGTCCATAAGTGTCCCATGATTGTGTCTTTTACTTCAATAAATCATTATTTGATAAGCTGTGTGGGTCAGCTGCATGAGACCACATTCCATGTCGCTTGTATCGACGATATTAGCTTCTCCCTGCGGTATCTAAATTAGGTTAAAATCTTGATGACCAGCGTGGGGTTAGCTCATGCTCGGAATACAATCGCTCATCTCTGCTCGGGCAAGTGATCGCCTCCAAATTGGCTTCAAACCAACCATCCGAGAAAAACATCGCTTTGGCGTGGCTGCATTAACGAGTACCCCGTAAACAGAAAAGTACATTAGGTCGCTAGCTCATTTATCAAATGTGTTGCAATGTGGGCCTTCTAGAGGTGATGTCATACCAAGCCAGTGCCAATGTCAGGAGACATTATGGTGAGGAAAGGGTAGAGGGCGGTAGAAGAGTTAATTTTGGTACAGGGTGACTCCAAAAAAATGGAACCCACCTTTTGTCTCATATCTTCCATCTTATGACACTTGGTTTTTCATGTGATTGAAGAAGAGCAAACCACAAGACAGAATATGAAAGTTGGTGACAATTCTTTCCTTTTAATGAGTCCATGCACAATTAGGCAAAATACCAATTATGTGGAGTTAAAATGGACTCCTCCAAGAAGACTCAAATTGAGTTTAAACGTGAGTATGGAACTTACACTGCGCACGACAAATCACGGATATTTGCCTGGGTCAGAAAGTTCAGAGAAAAAGACACTGTTGCAAATCTCAACAGTAAAAGTACTGAAGGACCAAAACATTCTGGACGTCCTCAAGATGTAAAGTCTCCTGAGAACATTGACCTTGTTTGTAATTCGGTGGACAGAGAATCAAAATCTCTCAGGCATTGGCATTGGAATCAAGGGTTTGGAATTTAATATAAAGCAGCGAGAATAATTCTTATTCACGATGTGAAACTGTATCCATACAGAAATCAGATTAAACACAAACTGAATGCAGCCCATATGCAGAAAAGAATGACAATGTGCCAGTGGTTTGCAGACAAGATTGAAGGAAAGCCAACTTCCTTGACAATGTATGGTTTTCTGAGGCCCATTTCTTTCTTTATGGGCATGTCAACTCCAAGAAACTGCATAAACTGGGGATTGACACCCTTCCCCCTCCCCACCACCCCGATCTGGTGCTCGAGCGACCTTTCCACTCAGAGAAATGTTCTGCATGGGTTGCAATCAGTATACATGGAATATTCAGCTCTTTTTGGTTTGTCAACGACACAGGCAAGGCATTGACTTGTCAATACAAAACGTTATATCCCAATTATTGGGTTTTTTTTGGAGGGTCCTACGCAGATGCGGAGGGGTGGGGGGATTGAGAGAGGAACAAGGGTTTCATCCCCACCCTTCAAATGATTCAATTGAACTGGCTCAACACGCACTTTGGTGACAGAGTCATCAATTGAAGACTTGCTGTTGAATGAGCCCCACACTCACCAGATCTGTCACTGCCAGATTTCTATCTTTGGTGGCTAAAGGACAATGTCTACAGAGGAAGGCCACAATCCTTTGAAGAATTCAAAGCAACAATTATCGATAAAATTTGCTTAATTCCTACAGCGGAATGCATCAGTCATCATCCATTTTGCCCGTCAAATCCAAGCATGCTTATAGCGCCATTGCAAACATTTGGAGCACATCATTTAAGCACAGTCGGTCCTGGCCTATTCAAGGTAATCTGTGCCAAAAATTGTGCCGTTTTTGGACACATAGTCAAGGCTCGTGAAAGAGCTAGAACACAGAATGGATTAAGACAACATAACAAAAGGAACAACAGCAGAAGGGGGAGACGTCAGCAGCAGGGCAAATTAATAAAATAGATGGAGACGGACAAAAACGGATGCAGGTAACGATGAGGGGTAGGGGAGAACGCAAGAGGTGAACAAGATGGATACAGAAGCAAACTTTTGACACCCTTCCCCCTCCCCAAAGACAAAAGATCATGGTTTTGGATGGGGGATGATTTGAGATTGTGGTGAACAGCTGTCTTGAGTATCTGGAGGGAAGAATGAGATTGAAGAGGGTGTGGAAGTTGGTTCCACAGGCAGAGAAAAAGAGGAACAAATGAGTTGAGGTGAGCAGTGGTTCTGGATTTTGGCAGTTTCACTCGAAGGGGGTTGCTGGTGGACCGCGTGCGTCCTGCAGATACCTGGTGGGGACAAATCACGGAGATGGCAGAGGGTGCAAGACCAGAAAGGAGGTAGAAGACAGAGAGACCAGTGACCTGTCAGCAATGGCGAAGGGATAGGCCCATCGGCTCAGCTTCATCATGAGAGATTCCAATGATCTTGAAAGCATTGGTTTCCACAGCGTCAAGCTGAGCAAGGTGTGAGGCAGGGGAGAACAGTACTCAATCAAGATGCGGATGAAAGCCTTGAAGGTGGATAGGAGTTCAGGTGTGCCGGAAGGACTTTTCACAAAGGAGGATGCCAGGTCGGAGACTGGCTTTGGAGGCCAGCTTCAAAATGTGGCTTTCCCAGGAAAGATCATGGCTGAGAGTGAGACCCAAGAGTTTAAGTGACTGAACCTCTTCAAAAGGGATGTTGAAAAAGCAGATGGGAAGAGATAAAGACTGTGGGTTTTCTTAGGGTTAAAAGACATATTCCAAGAGTTTGACCAGTTTGTGATTTTGTCAAGGTCTGAAGTAAGGGAAGAGGCTGCTGTCTGTCTGTCTGTCTGTCTGTCTGTCTGAAGGACGAGGGATATCATGGCAAAGGGTGGAGTCACCAGCAAAGAGATAAAGAGGAATTTCCAGCTAGTCAGAGAGACAATTGATGAAGATTAGGAAAAAGGATGGGGCCTAGAACCGTTGCCTTCTTCCCCTCCCCTCACATTGCCTTCCCTTTCCCTCACGCTGCCTCCCCTCCCCTCCCCTCCCCAACCCTCATGCTATCCTCCTCCACACCCCCTCCGTAATTACATACAGTACGCAACTAGAAGGCACTCGGTAGAGTGCATACCTCCGCCATGCAATGCCTTATCCACGAGAGCATATCGGGCCAATCATTTTTTTGAAATATCATGCCATATATCGTTTTTGGCCCAATCTCTCGATGGTGAAGAATCACTTAAAATAATTATCAGATCCAGATCCGGATCCGGATCCGGATCTTCACCAAAATGGAATAAACTTCTTTCTTGTCACACACCCAACATGTCCACCAAGTTCCGTCCAAATCCGTGCACAACTTTTTGAGATATCGTCTTACTATGTATTTGAGCCCCATCTCCTCAATGGTGAGAAATCACTTAAAAAATTCTAGTAGTCGGATCCGATCCAGATTTCCAAATCTAATCAGTTCGTCCTTGTCACACACCCAACTGCCCACAATATTCATCCAAATCCATTCACAACTTTCTGAGATATCCTGCACACAGACAAAAACAACAAGCAAACAAACAGAAAGGATAAAACATAACTTCTTCACCCTCGGTGGCAGAGGTAATAACCGACAACTCTGAAGGTCGCAGAGAGAAGGGTGCCAAAGAATGCGCAAATTGGATAACTAGTACGTGGCCATACGTACTGCCCGTACGTGCAAAAAAAAAAAACAACTTTCAAACCGCGTGCCAGAAACAACAACCACACAGGCCTCCTTCCGCTCCTCGCGTGCCGTACGTGCGTGGCCGTACATGCAAACCAAAAAAAAACAACTCAAAACAACCACAAGTCCATTCCTTGTCGTTCGTAAACGACAACTGGATTGGGCATTGTGTTTATACCATAAATGTCGAAATCGAGAAATTATTAGAATACAGTAAGTCATCACTATCCGGAAGTCCGTACGTTGTACCCGTAATGGGAAGTGGCGAGGATTCTCTCCCCACGGCCACGCCTACGCAGCAACGTGTCCTGTGATTGGTAACTAAATGGCGATCGGCCACGCTACCAGCAACGTGTCTGTGATTGGTAACTAAATGCGCATCGGCCATGCCTACGCAGCAACGTGTCCTGTCATGGTTGGTAAATAAATGCCATAACTTGGAAGCACTTGTCTGATTAATATCAAACCTTGAAAAGGCACATACTCAGGTCCCAGCATATAGCTGGCAAGTTTAATAGATCGAACCAGTGGTTGTCGAGAAACAGCGGACAACACACACACACACACCACACGCACACGCACAACCACACGCACACCCACACGCAACGCACAACCACCACACACATGCTGGAATTATAGTAGATGAAAGCTGTTTTTTTGGTTTATTAAAGCAGTCGGAACTGCTGCTCTGACAATTAGTCTCAGATTAAGAGATTCCAGAGCTTATTGTAGTGTGGAAATTGAATAAATGCACGAACACTGTGCAGCTTTTTCGACGAATGAAGGAAAATGCCCTTCCTCACTTCCCTTCCCTCACGATTACCTACTCCCAAAGCCCCTCCACCCCCATGGACGTCTCTGGGCGGGTCCAGGTGTTGTTTAGTGTGACCATTTGAATGTGCTGTTTAATATACCCAATTTCATTCAATCCTGTAGTAATGCTGGCATAAGGGGATCATTCCCCCCTCCCTCACTTTCCCTACAGTACCCCGATCAAACGCATGCCCAGAACATCCCCTTCCCCTCCCCACTACCACCCCCCGCTCCCTCCCACTCCCGGAGTGTATAGGGACGGGTGATGAAGCCTCCTCTCCCCCTTACCGATCCCCACCCCTTTCACAGTCAGGTGTGAGCATGCACCAGAGCACGACTGCATTTCACCCCTTTCCCTACCCTCCTCGCCCCCACCACAGTCTTAATATCCGTAAATGAAGTGACGGGTTGCGTTTGCTCGTAAATATCTAAAATATATATAGCTCTTTCGAACCACTGACTGCTGAAATTTTGTGCACCGATGGACATCGAAGTCGGTACACCGGAAAAATTTACAGAATCGTCAGACAACATCCATTAATGAAAATATAAATGAATGAAAAAAAATGCACTGGAGAAGGGTAGAGAACAGGTTCCCTTCCTTTCTTCAGGGATAGCCTTTTCCTCTTTATGACACGTTCATGGCGTATGATTTTATGTCAGTTTTCATTTCTGCATGAGTGATATTCACCGTTTGTGCATGCGATAAGATAGCTGTTAGCCTCACGGATACTTGTCCTATTCCCTTTCCATCAAGACACATTGGCTTGGAAATACACGATTTATTTACACATTTTATTTTGGATATCATTTTCACATTGGACTTGCAGGACATTTGAGTTAGGAGCACAAGCTTTTCCCGAACAGTTTGTTCTGATGATCAAACATGGCTGTGGTCTCAGATCGTTTAACTTAGGCACCCACCTTTTTCCATTGACATTCGACACCCACCTTTTTCCATTGACATTCGACACCCACCCTTGTTTTCCATTGACATTCGACACCCACCTTTTTCCATTGACATTCGACACCCACCTTTTCCATCTGTGATTAACATTCCGTTCGGTGCTCTGTGGATGCTAACGGCTGTTCTTCGTATCGGGCTAAACAAAGAGGTGATGATTGGTCGTTGACGTTTTGTGAGCACTTCATGTTTCCGCTCAGTTGTTCTGGCAAATGGCCGCTTTCTGGCATTCGTCCAGTGCCCCAAACATGGCATCATAAGCCAGGCCTGTGTTAATTGGGAGTTGCATCATGTTCGATGGTCGGGAGAGAATGAGCACGAGAATGGACGGTTGGAGGTCTCATGCAGGAATGCGCCAATAAGCAAGCTGGATTTGGCTGAAGTCATGCTTGAGGCTCCACCCACACTGGTCATCTATAGAAGGACAGCAGGACCACCCTGATGACAGTTGGTGAGAGATCCTGAAAACAGTCGCAACAGTGATTGCTGACAGCTGCTGACGGTTGGTGACAGTTGGACTGTTCCTGCTGGTTCTGCTCGGTCCGACTGGTTCTTCGAGTTCTTGGTTCTTGGCATTCCTGCTTCCTGGGAATGACGACGTGACACCTGTTTTTCGAGGCTGTTTGCGGGTGGGTGCACGGCGAGGCAAAACGCTAATAACAGAAATGAGCCAAGTTGTGGAGAGCTCATTTAAAGAGGTAGACCAAGCCACACTTACACATTCTGGGTTATTTTAATAGATGCACGACAACCTCTGCCCTGGTAAACCGAGACCTGATTTCTTTTCCCCATGAATGGTCTGATAGGTACCCATGTCTCGTGTTTAATTGTTAAGTAAGGCATCGTGATAAGCATCTGCTCTTTGTCCATTTTTCTATAAATGCTTGTTTAATTATTTATTTTATTGTGATCATTTTGTTGATCGAACATTTGATTTGAATACATCCATTTAATCGAGAAGAAAATAAAAAGTCCTTCGGTTCATTTATTTTTCTTGTTCATAATAAATTCCTTGCTGACGTTTCAACCTGTCCGTGATTGTCATTTCCTTCCATTGATCTAGCATTGTCCGAACCTCGATAGACTGGGAGATTATAATTCCCAAACAAATTAACCTGTCATAGTCGGCGTGCACCAGCGGTAAATGCTCGGCCGCATTACTCAAGATCTAATCAAGATAAGATTGGTGCATCACAGAGGGTGCGTTCCCCAGTCAGGAGGCCACGTGACCTCGAGTTAAACGGCAAATTAGACGGTGGACACTGGAACTCGTGGTTAACTGAATGGCATTCATGGTTGTTAGGCAACCCACCGTACCACAAAGTTAATTGTGAACGGCGGCCCCAGGTCTGGTTCTTCCAGGAGAAAACGTGGATTAACCCCCTCATAATACACTCGGTACCCGTAGCCGTATACACATACATACATATATATATATATATATATA